>CM056554.1:20462500-21062500 GCA_029721515.1 Synanceia verrucosa
ACTACTATTTTTTTTTTAGGAAATCCTGTGTCAAGGCGTGACTCTTTAAAATAGTGATTAGCACTGGGTATAGTATTATAGTATAGTGTTTCCACTGTGTGCCACTTCATACTTCAACTGCACTACAGGCTTAGATATTGTACTTTTAAACCACACTAGATTACAATATTTCATCTCCCCCCACCCCCCCATCCAGTGAAAACCACGTATGTCCATTTTGAATGATAGCCATAAATTAAAGTTTGATGTGTCTCCTCCTTGTCAAGTGAAGCTAAAACGATTTAAAAATTGCTCAGAGATGAAAAAGGGACTGTTTTTCTGTGTTCATGAAAAGATTATGATGCATCGCTGTCAATTAAATCAACAGTGTGCAAAGGAGTTCAAAACCTTAAACACTGATAGCAGTAACATGCAACAGTGATGTCCACTCTTGTCTTCAGCAGTGGACACCATACCTTCCATATTACCTTGAGAAAATCAAAATCAAAGGGGGAATAGGGGGGGAAAATTAACAGGTAAATTTAACAAGTAAGTGGTTGCTGATTGGTCAAGAGGAGGACTACATAATTGGCCAGGAGTGACGTGTTTGTTTGTTTTTTTTAATCTATTTTTATCATGCCACTGCCACAGGCTGACGCACGCTACAAAGAATGAATATATAATGACTGTTACATAAATATGAAAGATCTCCCAGCACACAGATGGCAGCCCACACAAACCCACACATGTACATAACTGCGACGAAGGAGCCTGAACGTGTACTTACTTCTACTCCAGTAAGGCGATGAGAGGTGTCCTGCTGAAGAGCTACAGCTGCACTGCATCTGAGAACACAAAGAAACAGAAAGAAAGCACCTTCATCGCTGTGGTCGTCGACAGAGTGAAGTTAAAGAGGCGAGAAAAGTGGCTTAAAGAAATATAAATTAGCTGTCATGCAGTGTTAAATTAGCCATCACAGCATAGCACAGATCTGACTGATTACGGCAACTTCTGCACTTAATATCACTTATACAAGTAAATCATCTTCACACATGTTAATTTAATGACAAATCTACGCCTAGAACAAAGTGCAGCCTGCATATTACATCAATAGCAACATAATTGTAAATAAGGTTTATGGATCTCTGTCAATTCCTAATGTGCTTGAAATTACATCTACTAATTTAATAGCTGATTTGTGATTAGAGCTAATTAGACTCTTTAAATCCATAATGCCAACACATGAAAGCATCTCTGTCCCTGTCCATATGTTTTTTTTGCTATGTTCGTCTATACTTTCATCCCGTAAATGCACACATCATCCTCCGACAGACACAATGAACTTCCCCTGCGATTGGGAACATGGAGGCACCCAGCATCCTCCCTGGAAGGCTGAAAACTAATCTCTTCAAGAAGTACTTCAACCCTTTCCCCCCCTGCTGAATGATGTCTGCTCTCCCATAAGCCCTCTTCCACGAGCTGTAATATCCTCTTATCTTGGAGCAACAAAAAGACGATGTCTCCCCTTAGCTCTTATTTTATTTCCCTTTCCCATGCTGCAATACACTCAAGTATGATCATCACAGGGTCATGGGGACATTATCAGTTAAACTAGGAGAGCTGAGCCAAAGACATTTCCACTTTTAGGGCGCCATTTAGACAAAAACAGCCTCTGCCTTTCAAAAGGCCTTGACAAAAAAAAAAATAATTGCAACAAAACACAACAATAAAAAATGCAATCACGCTGAAGAAAAGATTGCAAAGGAATTATTAAAATGTAACTTTTCTTCTGCAATTGTGCCCAAACTTTGGCTCTCCTCCTGTTTTATTGGTGTTTTGGTAGTTAGGTACAAATTAAAGCTACTGGATAGGAGCACCAGTTAAGTGCCTAAACATGCAAATCTAAATCCACCGTAAATTCACTGATGACCAGAATTACTGTGAACACAGTAATTAAAAACGATAAGTGAGAATCATCATGCCAGTAAAGCACAAAAGGTCGACTGAGAGGGTATTTTTTTTTTTTTTTTTTACAATTTCAGATCTAATACAACTAATCACTGAGTAGAATTCTCCCTTACAATCATCTCGTTTGCAAAAAGCGTGTTAATTAAATACTCCTGGGGAAGTGTGATAATAATTCAATCGGTTCTGTTACCTTGATTGGAGCAGAAGTGGGAAAAGCTTCGTCAGATGAATAACAATGATCGGTTTGCCCGCCGGCCCGCTTCAAGTCTGGGAGGAGTGAGGGATGGATGGACCGAATCTTAAAGCCTCTATCTCATCTCACCCCTGACCACAAACACTTCCACCTCCCCCCTTTTTCTCCTGCAACATGCCTCCTTTTCTCCCAGCCCATCCCAGAAACAGGGAGACCAGGTCAAAACTGATGGTGCCGATGCCTTTTTTTAGAAAAATACTGAATGGAAAAAAGAAAATATGTCATTAAAAGTGTCTCAACTCTAAAAGTGACAAAGCATCAAGATAAATTTTTCTATCATATATATGACAAAGAAATGCAGCAAATCCTCACAGTTGAGGCATTAACACCAAAGGAAAAATGCTGACTCTTCAAAAAAATCAATAGTTGCTTATTAATTTCTTTTCATTGAATAATAATCAATCATATTTAAGTGTGAAATCACACAGAAATGGAAAAATCCCATGCCTCTATCTTCTCAAATGTAATGCTTCATTGTAAATTAAATATTTTAAGAGTCGGTGAGTCATCCAACAAACTATTTGGGAGATTAATTTAGAAACCGTCGCTGCATACTGCTGAGGATGCTCACTAAGCAGATGTGTCAACCTCTGCTGTTATCCGGAGTGAAAAAGGGCAACAATAAGCCATCATTACTAGTGAGAGTATGAAAAGGTCAGATACATAAAGAAGCACAAGGAAAAGGAAAATAAGAAAAAGCCAGGAGAAGGGCTGGGTAATACGCTCAGGATTGGTGTGTGTTATAGTGAATCGAGGCGGAGGATGTGATTGAGTGGAGTGAAGGTGACTGGAGGTTTTCTCCTCGCTGAATCAAATAGGTGATGAACTCAATAACAGAGCAGCACTTTATGCCACTACAGCTGCTTTTCACTCAGCAGGGGTGACCTTGGCCGAGGTCAACTGGCTGTTCAGCCACACAGGAGCTGTTAGAGATGGTAAGACGTTTCACATGATGGTGATGAAGATGATGAAGAGGGGAAGAGTTTTGGGGTGTCTTTTCAGGAAAATGACTGAGATACCATCTGACTAAGACATAACTTTTTCACTTTCAGAGTTGCAGAAAGGCCCCACAAATGACTTACAAGAGTGTTTGATGGTACGTTTTTTTTTGGTGTGGAATCTCAAAATGAGCTCAAAAATAATGGTTTCAACTCAGAACATTGTATTTTACATTTTTTAACATAAGAAACTCACACGGAGAGTCAGCTGGAATGGATTTAACTGTGGACACATGACGACATTCATTATTACAATAATTACTGAACTACCACGTAGGACTGATAGAACATAGGACTGAGGGAACATAGGACTGAGGGAACAGGGCTGAGGGAACATAGGACTGAGGGAACATAACACTGATAGAACATAGGACTGAGGGAACATATGACAGAGGGAACATAGCACTGACAGAATATAGAACTGAGGGAACATAGCGCTGAGGGAACATAGCACTGACAGAATATAGAACTGAAGGAACATAGTGCTAAGGGAACATAGACTGAGGGAACATAGGACTAACAGAATATAGGACTAAGGGAACATAGTGCTGAGGGAACACAGGACTGAGGTAACAGAACACTGATAAAACATAGGACTGAGGGAACATAGGACTGACAGAACATAGAACTGAGGGAACATAGGACTGAGGAAACAGATCTGAGGGAACATAGGACTGAGGGAACATAATGCTGAGGCAACATAGGGCTGAGGGAACATAGGGCTGAGGGAACATGGACTGAGGAAACAGGGCTGAGGAAACAGGACTGAGGGAACATAATGCTGAGGCAACATAGTGCTGAGGGAACATATGACAGAGGGAACATGGGACTGTCAGAATATAGGACTAAGGGAACATAGCACTGACAGAATATAGAACTGAGGGAACATAGCGCTGACAGAATATAGAACTGAGGGAACATAGCGCTGACAGAATATAGAACTGAGGGAACATAGCACTGACAGAATATAGAACTGAGGGAATATAGTGCTGAGGGAACATAGTGCTGAGGGAACATAGTGCTGAGGGAACATAGGACTGAGGGAACATAGGACTAACAGAATATAGACTGAGGGAACATAGTGCTGAGGGAACATAGGACTAACAGAATATAGACTGAGGGAACAGTGCTGAGGGAACATAGGACTAACAGGATATAGAACTGAGGGAACATAGGACTGAGGGAGGGAACAGGACTGAGGGAACATAGGACTGAGGGAACATAGGACTGTCAGAATATAGAACTGAGGGAACATAGGACTGAGGGAGGGAACAGGACTGAGGGAACATAGGGCTAATGGGAACATGGGACTGAGGGAACATCGCGCTGAGGGAACATAGGACTGAAGGCACATAGGGCTGATTGATCAGAGAACAGGTATAAACAATCAAACACAGAAACACTTACTGTGTTCAGTTTCACAAAGTGATTTTGGAGAGAAAGAAGGTTACAAGAGTCTTCTGCACACTGAGCCCAAACAAAGTGCTGCTGCTGTTTGTAGGTGGATTAGCTGTGATTTAGCTTTCACTGCAGCTGAGAGGGAGACAGAGAGGAAAGCTCCCAGCAGCAATTCAGGCTTATATGATATACTGCATGCATCGCCATACATTCACACACACACACACGCGCACACACACGCACACACACACGCACACGCGCACACGCACACACACACACACACACACACACTTATCGGCCCTCAGCTGTGATAGCTGACACCGGAGGCTTTTAATTCCAGTGTAAATACAAATACTCTCCCAGACAGCTATCAATTATGCATGCTGCTAATTGAGTTGAATGTTGTGCTTTTAGCAACCTGGGGACCCTGGGTCACATGCAAAAAGCCTGAAACCAAACACACACACACACACACACACACACACACACACACACAGCTGTGTATTTGTGTATTGTGGGGACTTTACATTGACTTGCATTCATTTCCTAGACACTTCCCTTGACCCTAACCATATCCACTACCCATGTAATCCTAATCCTAACCCTAACCAAAGTCTTACAGTAACATTAAATGTTCTCCAAGTCTTCAGCCTGAAATCTAACAGTTTACATTATGGGGACCTGCACTTTGTCCCCATAAGTATGGTGAGTCCCCACACTGTCAGCGTGAGTCCCCACAATGTGAGTGTGTTATCAGACTTATGTCCCCATATGTTCGGCAAAACACGCCCACACACACACACACACACACACACACACACACAGGCCTATATTTGCACTTATATACTTGTGAGGACCCTTACTGATGTCATGCATTCCCTCACCTCTAACTTTAATCTTAATAACGATAATGCAGCATTGATTTAGCATGTTTTAGCCCATTTACAAGATGTTAAGAGGGCTTTATATCACTGATGATGATATTGCAAGTCACAGAGCCGCCCCTGCTGTCAGAAAATCAATTAGCAGCCTCTTGCTAGAATTATGTAATCCGTCCAAGTAAACTCACAGATTGCACTCATTTTGTTGGTTATATTGTTACTGCATTTCTGTGTAACAATGTGGGGATTTTGATTTTTTTTTTTTTTGAGGTTTTGAAAATTCACACTTCAATGCTTTCAAACTCTACAGCCCACAAACAGCCCATTGAAGTAGCAAAAAATGTCCTCACTTTCCAAACAATCCTTCCCAATCTCTACCACCAAAACTCAAATTGGTCCTCTCAGAGATAGAAGTACACACACCCACAATAAATATGCTCGTGGATTTACACAGCAAAGGAAGAGGCCTCACAGTGAGTATGAAAGCTGACAGTTTGGAAATTGAGCCTTTCGGACTGATGGAGCCGCCCAGGCAGCATCCAGAGCCAGACGACAGAACGAGAGATTTAAACCAACGGGCTGACTATTGAGGCGAGCGCCACTATTGTCAGGGGAATATTACTGTAAAGATGTAATATAAACAAAGAGTTGTAAGGAAAAAAAATGCACCCTCTTTACTCTGTAGTGTTTCGGTGCCAGATATTAGTTCGGCCTATTGCTAACAGAAGCTGTTGAGGAAAAAAAAACAAATATAATGAAGGACTTTGCCGAGGCATCATCAAACTTCACATTCCCTGAAGGGTAATTTAGGTAGATGGTATCTTGCTTTCCACTGAGATTGTCATCCTCTCCTTCAGTATTATCTCCTCTGTGACAAACTGTGTGTGTGTGTTTGTGTGTGGATAGAGGATGAAGAAGACGAGGGGGGGTTAAGTCTGGATTTGATCCCCACTAAAAGGACTGTTTGTTTTACAGCTGACGACCTGGAGTTTAATCTGGTGCTTAGCTGCTTGCTCAGTCTCTCCTCTCCTTCGTCTCCCTGCATCCTCCTTGTCTCTCTCTCTTTCTCGCTCACTCAATCATATCATCCTTTCACAGCAAGTTAACCCCCCCCCACCACTACCTCTCCATCATCCTCCTCATCCTTCATCCCCTGTCGTCTCCTTATTACTCTCCTCTTTCTTTGCGACGCCAGGAGCGCTTGTTCACGATTTACATTTTAACCGGATCCATCAGGTTGTGTGTTACGCGTAAAAAATTAAGCAGACTTACATCACACAGTACAGTGGGTGCATGTGTGTGTGTGTGGGAGGATGGGAATGAGTGCAGTGATGTCTTTGGGCCCTTGGTGTGTGTGTTAGGGCCTCTAACTTCGAGTGTGTGTGTCAGGAGGACAATAGTGAGAGTGTATGTTAAACAGGATGAAGGTGTTGCAGCAGATGAGGGTCATGCTCCGGGACTTAAGGGTCAAATCCTGTTAGAAGTAAGAGGGATCAAGGCTTTAGCAAGTCGCTGCCTTTTTTTTTTTTTTTTTTTTACTGCTGCAATATTCACTGATGCTGTGCAAGAGGATCTCTGTGAGAGTGAGACACTGGCAGTGTGTATGCATGTGTCTCTGTGGAATAACTTAAACCAGCTTTGATTTGATTGGGCTCTGTTCGAACATGTTTGCAATAAAGCAGAGGTAGGAGGAAGGAGAAAATAATTGATTGTATCAGGATAAACTCTGTGAGCAGAGGTGGGAGGAGTACTCACATATACACGAGGTGGATTTACCTGCTGAATCTTTGAACGTGACATGGTTGTTGGTGCCAGACAGGCTGGTCTGAGTATTTCAGAAACTGCTGATCTACTGGGATTTTCACTACAACCATCTCTAGGGTTCACAGAGAATGGTCCAGAAAAAGAGGAAATATCCAGTGACAGGGGTGGCCAAAGTGGGGCACTCAGTCATGCAGAGGTGGCCAGCAGGATCAGTCTTTTATGATTCATTTTACAACTAAAATTACAATCTTATGTTAATATAAACTGAAATATATTTTTTCATGAAAGGTGCCAAAATAAAAAATATAAATCATGATATAAAATATAAATCATACTAAAATCATAGATAAAAACTTAAAAAAGTTGACTTGACAAATCCTTTAGTTTGTTTCATGCAAATGAAGTCACGTCTGACAATCGGATAGTCCATCATGCAGGGTGGCACCTGGGGTGGCCAATCAGATTTCAGAGGTGGCACATGCCACCCCGGGCCACCCCCTAGACACGCCCTTTGTCCAGTGAGCAGCAGTTGTGTGGACGAAAATGCCTTGTTGGTGTGAGAGATCACATGATAATGATCAGACTGGTTGGAGATGATAGAAAGACAACAGGAACTCAAATAACCACTGGTTCCAACCAAGGAATGCAGAATATCATCTGTGAACTGAGTATTATTGCAGACCATGTCCATACAGTGAACCATCTTCTGATGGCTACTTCCTGCAGGATAACGCTCCATCCCATACGGAAAAGAAACAGAAAAAAAAATATTTAAAAAATGTACTGAAATTCATGAACAGATTTACTCTTGAAAGTGGCTACTTTTGCATTCTTTTCATACACGATAATAAAAAGAAGTATAAGGATATTGTATGTATTATATATTATTCTGATAAATACACAAATCATACAAGTTTCATTTTCTTTAAATTTACTATGGATGTTATATCTGGGTTCACTGTTGTATGCTTTACATACAAGTTTCATGCAAAGAAGATTTCCTTTGCATGAAACTTGTATGTAAAGCATACAACAGTGAATGATGCTTACAATATCCTTATACTTCTTTTTATTATCTTGTAAGAATGCAAAAGTGGCCACTTTCAAGAGTAAATCATATACTATTCATGAATTTCAGTACATTTTTTTCATTTTTTTTTCTTTTCCGTATGGGATGGAGCGTTATCCTGCAGGAAGTAGCAGTGATCAGTGATCCTTGTCCTCTCATGACCCTGTCTCTGGTTCACTTTTATAGATCTTTTGATACTTCCCACCAGAGCTGCAGTTCTGGAGATGCTCTGATCCAGTCCTCTAGACATCACTGTTTGCTTCTCGGTGTCAAACTCAAATCCTGATGCTTTTTCCTGCTTCGAACATCTACCTTCTAACTTTGAGGACAAAGTTTCACTTAATGTCAGTGGCCGTAATGGTATCCCTGATGAGTATATATCCAAAATCACATACAGATATTAAAACCATTACCATTCAAACACAGGACATGAGGCTCATGATGTTAGAAGACTAAGTTTCATTATAAAATGAATGGTATGCAAACAGAGGGTTCCTCAGCTGTGATATGCAAAGATAGAAAAGACACAAAAAAAGAAGATTTACAGCCATTGAGATTTCCTGTCTCCTTCCTGCGTTACACCACTGAGTGATTCCCACATGACTGAATTATCACTGGAGTACATCACAAGGGAAAACTATCAAGATGGGAAGAGAGAGTGAAAGTGGAGAGTAGAGACACAACATTCCCTAAGGAGGTAAAGTGCCTATAACGTCATGAATGAAAACTTCAAACAGTAAAGTGATGATAAAGTGGACCTGAGGCAGATAGAGTAGCAGGGTGTCCATGTGAGACAGACTGGGTGTGTTTGCTTTGTCACAGTGAACGCCCTCTCACTTAAAACAAGAAGGTTATGGGACCAGTTGTCTTCCTCACTTTCTAGGGCTCCTTTTTCTCTTCTTTCCCCTCCACTCTCTGGTCTCTCATCCTCCCTGGTTCGTGCTGCTCTCCAGGGAGCTGTGGTTTCTGAAAGGTTTCTCAGTGTCCTTAATCCCTCCATCTCTTTGTGTCCAGGCAAAAAATATATCCGCATGAAACTCAAGAGGCTGACAGAGGCCAAGCTGTGTGAGGGAAAGGTGAGCTTGTCAACATTTTTGTAAGGGGGAAAAAAAGCTATTTCTTCTTTTTTAAGATAGTTTGGCTGTTTGTTTGTTTTTTTTATAAGAACAGCACAGATTAGTGGTTCTAAAAGTAGTGTCTTTCAGGTTCAGCAAAAAAAAGAGTGAATGGTTTGATTTCATTCATTTTAATAACTGTGAATTACCCAAATACAGAGTGCATGGCAGCTTAAATCACGGGTTTCAGTTCCTAACAGTCTACTGTGTAGACAGTTGTATGTGGAAAGATTGTGAGGATAAAAAAACAGAAACTACGCTCACTGGCCACTTTATTAGGTAAGGCTGTTCAACTGTAATCACATGGTACCTCTACAGTATACATTTAGACATGTAGACATGGTCAAGATGACCTGATGAAGTTTAACCTGAGCATCAGAATGGAGAAAAAAGGGGGATTTTAGTAACTTTGAATGTGGCATGATTATTGGTGCCAGACAGGTTGGTCTGAGTATTTCAGAAACTGGGATTTTCTCCAAGGTTCACAAAGAACGGTCCAAAAAAAGAGAAATATTGAGTGAGCTTCAGTTCTCTGGGTCAAATGCCTTATTGGTGGTGCCAGAGGTCACATGAGAATGATCAGACTGGTTTGAGGTGATAGAAAGACAACAGGAACTCTAAAACCACTGGTTACAACCAAGGAATGCAGAACATCATGTGTGAAGCTCAACACTGGAGCCTTGAAGAAGATGGACTACAGCAGCAGAAGAGCACACCTGGAGCCACTGCTGTCAGCTAAGAACAGGAAACTGAGACTACAGTTCACACAGGATCACCACAACTGGACAAGAGAAGATGGAAAAGCTCATACCTGAGTATTGTGAGTATTGTTGCTGACCATGTCCATCCCTTTATGACCACAGTGGACCATCTTCTGATGGCTACTTCCTGCAGGATAATGCTCCATGTCACAAAGCTCAGATCATCTCAAACTGGTTTCTTGATCATGACAAAGAGTTCATGGGACTCCACTATTGATCTATTAGAGCATCTTTGGGATGTGGAGGAACAGATTCTCATCATAAATGAGCAACTGCCAAATCTGCAGCAACTGAGTGATGTTATCAAGAGTCGATACCATGAAGAATTAAGATAGTTCTGAAGGTAAAAGAGAGAGATCCAACCCGGTACGAACCAAATAAATGATTGAAACAGTCTGAACTAAAAGTAACAAAAATAAAATAACAAACCAGCCTAAATGACCACAGCACATTGCATGGTTGCAGTGCATAAAGTGATATAATATGTACTGGCTACAAAAAATGAAGTCAATTGAAGCCTCCTGCTTTGGTCTTGAAGGACACAAATTCCCAGATTGAACAGAAAAATGTTTTATCAAACTTCATGCAGGGCAGGTCAGGGTGGCAGAATGGGTCACCACAGGACAACAAAGGTGTGCCATGCACAGTTACGTAGTTTCTGATACTCCCAGTAGTAGTAAAACATGAAAACTGTAAATAAAAATAGTAGGATGCCAGCACAAACTTGACCATGTTGACCTAAACACTTTTCACTGAAAACTTGACTGATCATCTGATCAGGATGTTGGATGCACATGCTGGGCGCACATCCAAATATTACAGACATATGAGAACAGCAGCACACAAAGACACAGACTCGTTGAATATGACATCCTCCCAAAATATTTAAGATGCAAAAATTTGACTTTGAAAATCTTAGCCAGGGAGGTTTCACGAAACTCTTTGAGTGCCAGCTGTTTTATAAAACACAAAGTGTCTTGTGCCAGTGTTTTTGGTCATTTTGAGTCATGTTTCAAGACCCACAGAATATTTTGTACTATGTCTCTGAAAACACTGAATAGTTCAAATGAAAGAAGAGACTATTTCATCATGGAAAAATAGTTTCATGTTTTTTCCAAAGTTTTTACCTTGTTCCATTCTTGTTTTATCTGGAGTAGAGGCCAGTTTCACCAAAATCGCCACTCCAGAGTCAGTTTGTTTTGTTCTATAATCTTGATCGTCTCCACTTCCTGCTTTGATATGCTCCAACTACATCTCCCAGAAGCCCCAACATTACTCACAGGCTGTGGGAGACCACAATGGGCAACTCACTACAGAAAAACCACTTTGACGTATTATTACATCGATGGCACTCAAGCGTTGGATTTTAAATAATGCTGAAATACATCAATGGCAGATTAAGTTAATTGGCTAATTTAAATTGTCCTTAGGTGTGAATAGTGAGTGTGAGTGGTTGTTTGTCTCTATGTGTCCTGTGATGAACTGGAGACTTGTCCAGGGTGTACCCTGCCTTTCACCCTAAGACAGCTGGGATAGGCTCCAGCCCCCCGTGACCCTATGAGAGGATAAGCGGTAGAAAATGGATGGATACATCAATGGCACTCAACGAGTTAATACACTGCATCAGAAAATGTCCCTACTTTTAGCCTTACAGTGGGATATTTTTTTCATAAATCAAACAAAAAAAGTAAAATGAATTCATGTGAGCATTTTTTTTAACATCATGTCTTTATTTGTGTGTAAACAAACTCTGAAAAGAGCTTCAGCCAGGTTCTTGATTATTGGCATTAACATGATTGATTTCTTTTTTGCAGTCATGGATAAAGCATGATCACTCCACTGCAAAAAAAAAAGTCTTCCTAAACAAGTCAATAATGTCCTTTAATCTTATTTTCCTCCACCAACCACAGTCTTAAAAAATAATATAACTGACCCTTGTGAAACTGGCAGATCATTGTGTTGATTTAAAAAGAAAAAAAAAAATAATGCCATTCTCACAATAAGATTTGAGGATTTGATAAATGACTTATTTGTGGCCTTTTTTTTGCAGTGTGTATAATAAATAACATGACACTTCCACATGAACTGCTTGTAACCTCAGTTCAGTCTAACACAGTAACTTCTCATCTCACTTGGTGTATGCAGTGTATCTCACTACTGGATAAGGTGCTGTGTGTGTGTGTGCGTGTGTGTGTCAGATATTAATGTCATTGCTTGCAGTGTGATGTCGTGTTGGTGCGAGTATGTTGATGTGTTTGTGGTTATAGATTTGGACACAATCGGGTGTCCAGAGGCTTATTAGGTTAGTAGCTCATCGAATCGTTAAATATATAACAGGTGAAGAGTTTGCAAAAATAACCTTCTTAAAAACAGATAAAACGTCTGCAGCTATCACAGCGGCGGCATTAAACTCGTCACATCCCATGTACATAAACAACAAATACATTTACAATCAAATAAACAAAAATAATAATAAATCATTTACAACATAAGAAATGTTACCACATTCAGAACCACAGACTGAAGTCATGATGGGACTGACACTGAGTGAGAATTAACATGTAGTGTGTGTGTGTGTGTGTTTCTATTACTGACCCACTGTGACTGGCATCAGGCGTTACTGTGTGTTAACTAGAGCTTTCCTCTTTAACACATAGTCCAATGACGCCATCTGGACCCAACCAATAAGAAAGCTCACGAACGACCTCCGTCTTCATTGACAAACACAACTGGACATGTTTCCCCATGAAATGCAGTCCAAACACAGAGAGTAGAGCAATACAGTGCTTTCATGCCAATTACAGTTTGATATTTGAGCTCTGATGAGCATAGACCCTAGCCTGGCTATCACGACTACTTGCTCCTTGAGCGTAGTCTGCCTTGTAAACTAATTTCTCAGAGGGCGGGCTTAACCCACGTCTATCAAATGCCTCTGAGCACTACTGGACGAAGCTTCAACCAATCAGACCACTCTTTCCTCTGTATGCGTTGTGACGAAAACTGCTTTCACAGATCCAACCTCAGCTAGCGAAACATACAGAAAGGTCTTTAAAATTTAGTTTTGTCCTAGCGCTCTCTCAAGACACACGTGTAGCGTGGTTTGTTGGTAGGAAACTTACAACCAGCAACAGAAAGCAACTCCAAAACACACCATACACTCACACTGTGCTGAAAGCGCTTTATGTTTTTGGTCTGAATCAAAAAAACCAAGCGAAACAAAATATGTGACGTTAAATCATAGAAACGTTATATATGCAATGAATTGAACCTGACATGATTATGGTATATTCATTCTGTTTATATGTCAATCAGAGAGGGGATTGGAGTTGAAAGTTTAATCAAAAAGACTAAAAATTAAACCTGTTGTCTATAGTTTACATGATAAATGTGTAAATATCCATCTTCCATGCATGCATGTTGCTTTTTTTTCCTTCACTGAAATAAGAACATAAATATGGAGAAAATCTGTCTGCAGGTCTGTCTTTGAAGGGAGAGGCTGGAACGCCTTCGACAAACTGGTTTGTGAGCTTTGCAGCTCTAAAAAGAGCATCCTCCTTTTGTTGTGTGCTGTTATGCATTAATGTGGCTGTGTGTGTGTGTGTGTGTGTGTGTGTGTGTGTGTGTGTGTGTTGAATCTGTCTACATCACCTCATTTTAAGGCTTTCAAGCTGCTTTGGATCAAAGTCAGTCCCAGGGGATAATTCTGCCGAAAAAGTGAGTTCAAAAACATTATAGCCTACCTTCACGTACTGCTGAATTAAGGTTTTTTTTCCAGACATTTTAACACCTACTTGATCTTTTGCTGCACAAAAAAAGGGGCTGATGTCCCTCTAGCCACACTTCATCTTCTGCTGGCGTCTTTTTGTTAGCTTCATCTGACTTCATCACCGCTTTCACAAAATTATGTTTCTCAGTTTAAAAACAAAAAAAAACTGTTAAATGCTCAAATACTAAACCTAAGGTCAAATTAGGAATGAAGAGGGGAGCCCCACCAAACAAAAAACGAGGGCAATACTCACATCTAAGAGTCAGCTTTAAGCCCTCAGCTTAGAAGCTGCAACCGATGTGCCACAGACTAAAGCCAGAACTGTATAAACAGCGCAGAGGGGAAGAGAAGAGGAACAACTGTTAGAATTATTATCATGTTAAAATGAACCCCACACTGGCCACAATATTAGAACAGATAAACAGTACATTAGGCTATATGCATCATCATAATTACCGATAGATATATAGCAGTAGCAGCCACCGCCATCCAGTTTTAGAAACACATTTGACTAAAAGGGAAGGAAGAGGAGGAGGAAAACTTTCTCTTTCTGGAGTTGGACTGAAATAAATATTCTTTTCTTTTCAAAGACATCTTTCCTCCTGCCTGGGCTGGCAGATTGGGAAGAGAGGGTGCGACAGGCTTGGAGAAGGGCTCTATGTGAAGTTCTGGAGGGGCTGGCTGACCCTCATGCAGGCCCAGTAGAAGGCCCGAGCCAAGGTGACGAGAACCAGGAGCAGCAGCACAGCCCACGAGGCGTAGATCCCCTGGTAGGTCTGAGCCTTCGCCCACGTGCCGGCCTGAGGAGAGACGACACCACAGAAAACATTAAAATACTAGAAAAGCACTCAGAGAGCGCAGACCTCTGCTAAGGCAGCATTCTGAGAGAGCGTACACTCCTGCAAGCCCACAACGCCTAAGAGTGAATGTGTTGATTTTGACGCACCTTGAAACCCACATTTAACATTGTATTCACATTAATGTCATGCACTTTTTATTTATTTTCTCTCTATTTCATATTTTGTCACAATTTTAAAAAATACAATTTAAAAAAGTGCAATTTGAGTATTTTTTTCCCAGATATTTTGAGACCAGTTGCATTGCTCTGACTCCTTCCTACATGAAGTTATGGTTAAAAACACATATTTAATTCCTATATTAGTTTATAAGCCATATTAGGTGAAGAATGGCTGAAATCTGTACACTCTGGAGCGTTCAGAAATATGCAAAATCTCCCATACATTACTATGGCGTGACCTTTCATTAGACCTTGATGACCTTGAATTGGATCCATCCATCCGTTATTTTGCAAACCAACAAACAAACCCTGGTGAAAACATAACCTCCTTGGCAGAGGTACAAAAAAAAGGAATTATGAGCACATTCTGAGTGTGTTATGGTGATTATAATGAGCCAGCTCAAGTCTAATCAGGCTAGACACATCCAGGAACCAGACAGCTAAAGCTACAATTAAAATGTGCATCTATGATGTGACCCATTTATGCTGCTGCAAAATGAGCCATTCCAGCAAAGTATCCAGTGAGTGACTTTTACTGTTAAAAGATGAACCAGTCTGTTTTCTTTTATGAAAACATTACAATAACTTTTCTTAAATACAAATCAACTCATTCAACTATGTATCCGTGGCCTGTGATTAATGCACCTGCACCGGGCTGATGCGCCGAACTGAAGCCTTTCAAACGCCAGCATTTCCAGGGAAGAATTCAATACTCAAGAGTAACTGTGGGGGTGAGGGAGAAAAATATCTTCCCCATCAAGTATTGAGTGTGCAGTCGCTCAAAAGAAGATTATTTAATGGAGATGGCAAAAGTGACTTTGAGAGAACCCACAGGGATTTTCTCAGTATATGTAAATACGAGCTTCAAAGTCACAACACCAGAGTAAAGCTAATATGGGCAGACAAAGTCACAACAGATTTCTGAAACTTTATTTAGGAAGCATTTTTTCATATATGCTGTTGTCCTGCTCTCAGGAATAGTATAGAGTTCCTGTAATAAATAACATCCTTTCTTGTTTTGACACCTCCAGATCTCCTGGATGATACACAGTCCCAGGCTCAGATGATTAATGCTATCGAGAATAAACCACTGAGCATGTTTAAGCCCAGGACTAGACAGCTCGATAAGGTTTAGTGTGTTACAGGTAGGTGTCTGTGTGGCTGGCTACACAGAAACACTGTCAGCCAGGAGCTCTCTATCATTATTTAAAGACAGCGTGGCTGGCAGTCGTATCGAACCATGAAGGTAATCAAAACAGCTCATGCAGGCTGGAAAAAAACATCAAATATGCTTAAAAAAAAAAGCATAGCGCAGCCTTAGATGAAGGTCTTCCCTCTTCCCCTGTAAATGATGAGTAAAGTTTTAATGAGCTGGTCTGCTCTCAGGGGCCATAACATTATAAATGGCGTCACTTAGCTCGTGTTGCTGAGCTGGGGGCACATCACAGCCCCACAGTGTTACAGCTGTTATGATGAATCTTCTTAACTACCTTCATGTGGTGTAAAACCACCGCGTCCTTATTCCAAAATAATTGCAGTCTGGAAGCGAGGTTTGATCCGTTACACGTCTTGGGTTGTTGCCGATAAAGTTTATTGATGCAGCGTGGAGATTAAACTGTCAAAACCTGTACTCTTGTGCCATTCTTATAATTAAAACAACTGTGTTTTTAAATCAAACATAACCTGATGTCATGGTTTGGCATTTATTGTTATGACACCAAGCATAATGCAGTGCCGTCAACACAGCGCACACTGCCCTCCCTGCTGGTACGCACGTATGCATGTTGAATGTGTCTGCACTGTGAGGCGCCGTTTCATGCTCGACTTGCACCCTCTGCTGTTTATGAAGCAGAATGTTTTGACTGGAAAGTTCTCTCCATGTATCTATATTTTTTTATTATGTTTTCTACTGACTCTCTGTCAAATTGTTGTCTACAATTGGGAGTTCATTCTACGGTCATGCTCCTATTTCCACCCATTAAATAAGAACAATTGCATCCTGAGCCTGATACACCAATCAGACACAACATTATGACCCCCCCCTGCCTAACACTGTGATGGCTCTGTGTATCCTGACTCCTTTCTATCTGTTGGATCAGACCACCAGAACCAGCCTTCACTCCCCGCTGCACCAGTGATCCTTGTCCTCTCGTGACCCTGTCTCTGGTTCACCACTGGTTCTTCCTTGGACCACTTTTGATAGATCCTGACCACTGCAGACCAGGAACAGACCACCACAGCTGCAGTTCTGGAGATGCTCTGATCCAGTCCTCTCGACATCACTGTTTGGTTCTTGTTGTCAAACTCACTCAAATCCTGACGCTGGAACATTTTTCTTGCTTCATACATGAACTTTGAGGACTAAATGTTCAGTTGATGTCTTATGAAGTATATCCCAAGAGCCATGAAGAGAGAGACAGTGTTATTCACTTCATGTCAGTGGTCATAATGGTATGCCTGATCAGTATGTGTTTGCATGCACATGTACAGAGGGTCGCTAACGAAACAAAGAATTAGCCAGTCTGCTATTATTGTAGCTGTTTCAAGCTGCTTCCAGTCCCACTGGTTTGTGTTTGTGCTGTATCCCTGACAAATAGCGGCCTGTCGCATAGTGTCTGGAGAGCGTCTGTGAGGTGCACAAACAGCGAAAAAAGCTGAGATCGCAATCACAGCTTTTCTGCCCGCTTCCGCTGTTTTATCTGAGCTGCATCATTTTTATATTATAATATAAAATCAGACAAAGCGAATAGTGAATATCCTCTGATATTCTTCTTGCAAGCAAACAGTGAATATTGAACGAGAGGTCACCATCTCGTGGACGTTAGTATGGGCGTCTGGTGGCGTCCACTCACCATCAGCCCGGCGGTGGAGATGCTGAACAGCAAGCAGAGTAGAAAACACCACAAGCTCCGCCTCCGGGGATACCTCTGACCAATGGAGGAGCTGCAGGAGCAAGCAGAGGGGCGGAGGGTTAAATTAACTACAACACAGTGACACCACCATGTGTTTGCAGACATTTCAACTGGTCATAGATGGAAAAACACAGGCCAAGATTTATTAATGAACTAATATCAATCATAATATTAATTGACTAATACTATTGATAATTATTAATTAACAATGATGTGTCTTGAGGAGCCATGGCAGTGTGACGATGAGTCAGCATGAACAACTCTGAAACTGGAGCAGCTAAATGGAATTAAGCCATGAATAACTGGACTATTTTTTGTGTTTTTGTGTTTTATGTGCTTCTCCTACTGTAACCTGTCAAAACACATGTTCAATAATAGGGAGGGGGTTCTCTTGAAATGTAAAAATAGACTCCTGAAATGACACATGAAGCATGATGGCGATAAACCTGCAGAACTTCAGCTTTCAGGAGCACCTGTCCAGGTTCAATCCAGGACTCTTGGTCTATTTTAGATTTGACAAACTAAAGCTGTTCATAAGAACATCAGGGCACACCTGTGTAAACGCACACTCACACACTGGTACATCTCGTTTTTGTATCTTGTGTCTTGTGAAGTGACCATAAAAAAAGAGGCAACCTGTTGTGTTTTGTGTGAGTGACAGATTTAAAGTGGAAATGATTAGCCAAAAAGAACTGCTAACTATTCTGTTAATCAAACAATTTTAAATACGTTATCAGTTGAATTTTCAAAAACAGCATAAAATGCAAATCTCAGCCTCTCAATTATGAAAATGTCCTGATTTTCTCTGTTTTACATCACATTGAACTGAATATAACCAGGTTTGGACTGACAAAACAAGACTTTTATAAGACTTGGATGGATATTTTTTGCTATTTTTTCAACCAAACAATGAATTAATCTAGAAAGCTATCAGCAGACTAACTGATTATGAATTGATAATGTGTACACATACAGTCAAAAGGACACACATCCTTTTGTCTGAAGTTTTAGTCCGTACACAGTTCTGTTCACGATTCTAGACGTCACCAGACATCACACAAAGAACTGGAATTTCACAGATTTGTTGTTCTTTAATCGATCAATCAATAAATCAATCAATAACGTAACTCTATTCTATTCTTTGAAATATTTGCAAAACATTTTAGCATCTCTTGCGTTGATACTGCATCATATGCCACTAAGTCCCGTCCCTTAAGTACCATGAACTTTGCTCACTATGTTAAGAGGCTTATGTTTGCAGCAAATGTAAAGGAAACTCCCGAGGTGCAACACAAACATGGAGCTAAACCCCACGTATCAGAAACCTCATGATGCTGAGAAGCACGTAAACATTGCGGCTGGTGAGGGAAACATTTTGCTGCAACATGCTCAACGCCTCTGAAGGTAAATCAACAATGCAAAAGCACACCACAATGAAATGAAACGATGTGATGAATTGCTAACAGTTACTTACACTTTCCTGCAGTGTGGGCACCTGGCCAGCGTCCTGTCTGTGAACTCCGTCCACTGAAATCACAAAGAGGAAGACTTTTTACCTTCAGCCAAAGTCAACATGCACATGTGACTGATGCTCTAAGTGATCATTTTTTGTTTTTGTTTTTAATATGATAACCTGTCATTTAGGCACACCTCAGAGAGAATTAGGCTAAGATGTGGTGAGCAAAAATTAATGATTCAGTATCCACGGCTTGGACTAAACCAATCTGACATCACTTTCTCTTCACATGGTGGAACAAACAAGAGGTCTGCCTCTTCAATAGTTCATTTATTCACTTCTATTCCAAACTGCAATCATGTCTGTGACAGATACAGCAAACCATCCTCAAAAGGTGCATGCTGCCTTGTAACAGTGTAGATGGTCCACTTGTTAAGTCAATGAGAGCAGCTTGGCTTTTCTTTATCATTCAGTTATTTCCAGGCTACAATGAAACCAGAATAACACATAATAACATAAATCTGCCATTATCAGCCGATGATTTATTGGGCTTGATCTATATCACGCATCTCCACTGCAAATGCAAATCTACATCGATGGGGCCGGTGCTGAGGCCTTTACGATAAATCCCTTGTCATATTACAAGCGGTCTCGTATAAATACGCCTGCCGCTGCATGGATTGATGACACACTTTAAGAAATTTAACACAACCATCCCGCCTCTCTCCAACAGGTGCTGCATGCTGTCCAAAAAATGCGAAAGAGAAATAGTCTTCTCTCAGGGCACAGACGGTTATTCCCTGCCTAACGTTGAGGGTGTGATCCATTTGTAAGCACAGCGGAGCAGAATACACCGTGCATGCTGTGCATTCATCTTATTTTGAAAAAAAAAAAAAAAAAAAGAAAGAAAGAAAACACCCTGTATTGGAAGCACAGAGAACATTATCACCAGATCTGTGACAAAGGGACCACTGCACGCCTCCCAGGGCACAGATTAGTATTTCCATTCAAAGGTCCAGCTGAATGCTAAACACCCTCAATCATCCTTCGAACCTTTAATTCTATTCTCCTCTCCTCCGCCATATATCCAGACCCTCTTTACCTGTCCCACACATTGTTAAAGAGCAGTGAGTTCACATTATACTTTCCCTCCTTGAGCACAAAATGGCTCAAATACATCAGCACGCAGCTGATAGGGTTATTGATCTCCACCAATAACTCAACATTTACTTGGCCTGGTGCAAAGATGTTTTGGCTTTTTAATAATTCACTGTCCTGGCTGTGCTACAGTACATTTCACAACAAAAGACCTCACAGGCCTGCTGAAACTGTCACGACACATATTTCAACTACAAACGATAAAAGCTCCACACGATAGCCAAAAAAAAAAAAAAAGGAACGCCAAAGCAGTTTTATTATTCTGCTGTTGTGCAGTAATGCATCATGTCTTTATAAACACTTTTATTGGATGTTGGCTCCCTAAAGAGAATGTGATTTTATTGGTTGTGTCCGTTTCAAATATGTCAATTTAAGAGGCCGTGGAGGAGAGGCCTGAGCCAGAGACTTCAGAAACTGTACTGATGTTACAATTCCCACTGACTGTCAGCGGCTGATAAGGGAAATCAATTAATACTCCTTAATTAAAACCTACACTTCAAATGACACTGTTAATGGTTCATAATTTAAAAAGATATGTTTTAAAAGTATAGTAGTTTGCTTTTCTTCTTAAAAACAAACAGAAGAAGAAAGTTAGTTAATGGATCATCTTGGGATATTTGCTTATTCCCTTTTTTTTTTTAAAATCAAGATCAAAACACCAGAACGAGAAGACACAGGTTGATTGACAATGTCAATTGTTGCAGTCAATAAATTTTGACATTGTCGGTGATATCGTGATGTATCGTGGATGAAATTTCTTGCAATATATTGATTATCACAGAATCTCTATTTTGCGATATTAGCGTTATCGTGGGCAAAATATTGTTAGTATCGCATAGCAAGGTACGTGTTGATAGCCAGTGCTACTGTTCATTATCTTCTCGACTAATCGACTAGTTATTTGGTCTATAAAATGTCAAAAGACGGTGTGACATGTTGATCAGTGTTTCCCAAAGCCCAAGATGAAGTCCTCAAATGTCTCGTTCCATCAACAACTCAAAGCCAGTTTACTGTCATGGAGGACAAAAGAAACTACAAAAGAAAATATTCACATTTAAGAATCTGCAATCAGAGGATTTGGATTTTTAAATGAATCTGTTTAATCAATTATCCAAATAGTTGCAGACTGGTTTAATGGCTGACAGTGAATCAATTAATCATTGTCGCTCTGGTTTTTGTACAACTTAAATGAAAGCTACATAACGTGTTAACTAGCGAGCTTTAGAGGTATGCTAAGCTAAGCTAGCCAGCAGCTATACATTTGATCTATATTTGATCTTCTCATCCAACTCTTAGCATGAAGGCAAATAAGCTCATTTAAATGCTGAGCTGTAAAATGAACTGTGTGGCAGATCTACATGCTGATAATCACCAAAAACAAAAGTTGAATGAACAGAGTGAGTGTGGTACCAGGAAAGTGTTGCTGCAGTGTCCACAGGAGACCCGGGCCCCGGCTGGCTGGGGGTCAGGACTGGCTGGACCCGGATGAACTGGACCCAGATTAATTATCCTCTTACTAGAAAAGGGAACAGACACACTAAATCAACATGCACACACCACAAGCAACTCAAAATACTATCCAGTGAGAGTGCAAATTAACAATCACTGTCTGATGCTGGAAGCAGGCATCAGTGTGAAAAGGCTGACGGTGGGTTCATTTTTTTTTTTTTTTCAGCCAATCCTCTCATTACCATTAACACTGCTTTTCACCAACTTCCTTCCAGAGTGCTACAGTCACTCAGAATCACTGATCAGACAGCAGCACGGAGACAAGGCTGCTTTAGTCAGCATGTCTGGCTCGAAAGTTTAACAAAACCAGGAAAGAGAAAGTTCAGGGATTCCTCATTTGTTTCTGAAGAGACATAATCTACAATAACAATCATGATAATAATCATACTGAAACACTAGGCTGCAGCAGCTTGATGTTCAGATGAGCTGCCAACGCTGAAATCAGCCTTCTGTTTTTACAATAAATATACCAACACACTGGCATCTGCCTAACCTGTAAAAAGTGTTTTTGTTGAGGTAATTTCCTCACAGGAGGCAACAAAACTTTTATTTCTCAAGCATTTCAGTTTTCCAGATTCCAGTTTGTGTGCTCATCTTGCTCCCTCGTATCATACAGTTTGTGAATCTGGATAGTAGCTACTCTGTAGGAATTTAGTGCATAATTAAAGCAGCTTCATGCTGAATGAATTCTGCGATTCTGATTTCTGTGAGGTTTGCGCTCTCTGAGTGCTTTTTTTTTTTGCTGTGAGGTGCAGATGAAATTGATTTGAATTTGGCCCAATGCAACACACAAAGTGTACCGTGTATTACCCGCACAGACATAACACGGACGATATACCGAAGTGAAACGCATGGTGTGGCTGTTCTAATGAGGCTGCTGTCTCCTCGCCCAGCTCGATGAGCACTGCATGCAAACGGCGCTGTGAGCTCGGCCTTAATTGAAGGACTGTTGCTCCCACTGCACACTGTTTCCTCTGCTTCACTTCTCTCCCTCGCACAGACACAGTGTTCTGGCTCCGCTCGGAGAGAACTGCTCACCAATATGGCCGGGGACAGGCGATCCTCTGGGAGGTGACTTTGCAGATGAGCAGACAGTTGCAGGGGCAGCGAACATACTTCTTCCCTGCTGGGGCGTTCTTAATGGGCTGCAGAGGGAGACAGGAAGAGATAAGAAGACAGCAGAACAAAGAATTAGGGACAGATAGTGGGCCAATTATACTTGACAGACAAGAATTAACCAATACGACGCAAGGGAGAGAGAGGTATTCTGGGTAGATACTGGAAGTGCTTGGTAAGGAACCGAGGGACGGCATTTGTGATCCATCATGATACTGCTGACACAGCTGATTTAGGACTTGAACCAACGCATTGAGCATCAGCACCCGCTCAATCAAAAGCACATTTACTTGTAAAGGCTGTGGTCAATAAAAGTATCAGCACTGCTTCTAACCTTAACAATAAAATATAGAGGGAAATTCCTCTTTTGCCATGCAGAGCAACTCTTACACAATCTTAAGAGGATATGCGATGCACTTAGATCCCACATAAGTTACATCATATCTCGACACAACTCCATATACATAAATCCAAATGGACTGGGGAAAAAAAACATGAATTCAGCAATTTAAAACAGAATTTGCTCATTATATTGGGACATTAATAGGACTCGAGAATCAAAAGGCAATAAAAACAGTGCAAATGTGAAGCCTTAGGAGTTGCAAAACTTATGAACTGAACTAAACTGAGATACCGCCGGGTATTATTTGTTTGTATATAAGTGTATATTTGTAAATATGGTGTGCTGTGATGTGTGGTGAGCTGTGTAATGGGTGTAATGGTAAATAAAAAAAATTAAAAAAATTTTAAAAAAAAGTCTCGACACAACTGGGTTGGTTTTTGCCCAGACATCCAATTACACTGTTATTAACTACATGCTGAACGGGCTTCTGCTATTAACGTTTAGGTATACGTCTTGTTAGTGTAGAATTCTGCAGACTCACACAGAGAGGTGAAACTTTAACCTGTGTTTTACACAACTACTACACCAATTACACTCCTCTCCCTGATCATCCTGTCCGTCCTGATGACGGTTCTCTCCACTGCATCGTTACTCTGACTAACAGATGAGACTGAATCCGACAAGTTTCCTGCGCCATCATCAATTTCTGTTTAACAGCTGTGGGAGATTGTAGCGGTGCACTGTGGGGTCTGAAAGCTGATATTACAAGTCACCATCGGTGGATCGTCACTTTTTTTTTTCTTCATTTTTTTTTATGTAGTGTAATACAATATTCCTGCAATAACTCCAGAATTATAATGTTGGTCATTTTAGAGGCAGTTTGTGGTGCATCAATTATTCAGCCCATTTTATAACAAAATCTATTAAAGAAAATAACGTATATTGCTGGAAATTAACCTTCTTCATGAGTCTTTGAATCTGATGTCTCAATAGATAATAAGTGACTGGAGGAGAAATGAAGGAGGAGATGATTTTAACCATCGACTGTGATTAAAAAAAATGTTTTGCAACGGACACCTGTGGCAGTGAAACAACCATTTATAATTGCAACTATCTATATTAAGTGTCATCCCTCCCTAACTGTCAAATTTTAAACAAAATATCAAAATAAGCCTAATTTATCTGTCTAGTTAGCAAAGGGAGACTAATGTCCCATTAACATCAATAAAGGCCTCGTCGCTCAAACCTTTGTTCTGCTTCCTGTCCAGTTTACATGCAACCTCACCTGTATGTTTCATGAGGATATGTCAAACATAATATATTTCTGTACATTTCTTAAATATGTTGCCTCCATATGCGAATGGCCCATATTGCCAGTTGGTACATCTACACACCGATCTGCATACGTAGCTATTCATTCATCTAGTTCCCTCAAAGACATTATTAAAACTTTTTGAATTCACCTTCACATGTGCTAAGCTTTTCATAAATCAGGATGATAAAAGTACAGCTGTGCATCTGATTATTTGTTTTGTCTTGCCACAGCTGAGCAGTTAACTACATCACTGTCAAATTAATTGGGATGGAGGTGTAATTAAAACAGGAGCAATAACAGTGAGACCATCGTCAAGATGACAGGTGGGTTATATTTACTGCCTTTGGTGTTGTGTGACCGTGCTCTGGATGCTAAACCTCCTGATTTTTCCATCATAAATTTTACTCAGCTATTCAAACATTTTAGACTGCAGGTTGCCTGATTCGGAAGGAAAAAAATGGGAGAAATGTCATAGGTTAGTCAATTACAATAAGTGACCTGTCGTATTAGTATTTGTTTCATGTCATGGGTAAATCAAAATCCAATGTATTCTGACCGTTGGCATTTACAATCTGAACATGTGTTTAGCCTAAATGCTGTCAAGTTGCTTGACTTGCAAGGAGCTTATATAAAATATTTTGGAGTGTAGCATCCCAAATCACTGTGACTAGATCAGAGAACAGCTGACATCAAAAGACAGATCAGAGGATGACTGCTTTTGAAATCAACAAATAAGTAACACTCTGGTTTTTGGATGAATCAAATTACACTCTTCAAGAGTCCTGGGATAAATAACTTTTTGCTTTATGCTATGGTGATGATCAGCTGATTTTCTGCAAATCCAATTTGGTGGCCATTGTTCAGAGTAGAATCATCACTGACTATCTTTATAATTGAATCTGAGTCACATGTGTTATAGCCAAAGCTGGAATATTTAAGGGTTAGTTTCAAAGAACACAGAACATTTTAACAGGGATTATAGGGACTATTTGTGACTTCAATGTGAGCTCTGTGGATCACCCAGAGTAATGGAAACACTGAGTCAGGAAACATTTGCATTGCTTTGAGCGCCAAAAACAAAAAAAACATTTATCTCTATTGTGCTGAGATAGATACAGAAATGGTAGCTACACATTTCTCAAAAGTTGGGTTAAAGATCTGTTACTGTAAAAAAGGTGAATTTTTTGTGTCTCCTATAGTATACAGCAGATTTCACTGCTATATAAACACTATGAAAGAACAGAAATGCTCAAGCCACAGAGAAATACACACAACCTGTATTTACAAAATGTCAGGATTTGTCAAAAATCTAGTTGCAATGTATGTGTAGTAAACGTAGACCCAAGCTGTTGCCTAGCAACATAATTCTGTTGCATTTCCCTTTAAACGTCCTAAGATGGAGTGTTGGGTTGCGTCCAAAATTCCATACTATACACTACATACTCAATATATATGTGTACCATCATTCAAAATACTTTTGAGTGAATAAATGCAGTATGGATCTTTTCCGACGCACTGCTACGAAGTGACGCACTTCCTGAGAGCCTCTTGCTGGTTGGATTGGAGAGGCGTAACCGTGGTAACCTGTGCCAACCTCACCTCTACCGGCAATCTGCTATATTAATACATCTAATAATACACCCCTGATATGTTATTATTACATATGTTAACAACCACCATTGTCCGTTGTGTTGTTGTCATTACCGCTGCATTGCATTGTGGGACATTTATGCAGGCGTAGTGTCCAGTGATTACATACTGTAATATTTACCGGAAATAGTATGCACCTCACATACTATTGGGGTTCATAGTAAGGTTTCTGACATACTAAAAAATCTCACATACTGTTTCAGCATACTCAATAGTATGTATGGAATTTTGGACGCAGCCTTAGGTTATATTCAGGCACACAGTACAAGAAGTATGGGGTTTTTAATTACATGTTCTCTTGGAAATACAAGGCACTTTCTATTTTATAAAAGGGCTGGCACTCAATGAGTTCAGTGAGCAAGTGTTGGTTGTAGTATATAAACAGATTGTGTTTGTTACACTTGAGACCTCAACCTACCGTAGCTTCATTGCAAACCCCACACTTCACCACATGCTGGTGGATCTTCCCCTCCACAGAGATGAGGCTCTGACACACCCTGCAGTTGATAACAGGTGCACTGCCGCTCTCCGGGGAGGTAAGTGGGGAGTAGGGCGGAGGGTCCTCCCCCAGGAGCACTGAGGGTTGAGTAGGGCTGGGAAATGGAGGGAAGCCTGCACAGGTAGGGAGAGAACAGCGAAAACAACAGTGGAACGACCAGTGACAAACGAATGGATTGTTGAGGCAATTCATTCACAAGAATTGTGTAATGGACTGAAAAGCCTACATTCCTATGACAAGTGACCTCTCATGATTAACAAGATAATAAGATTTGGTCTCGAGGTGAACTGAAAGGAGCTTTAGAAGAAAAACACTGCTGGAATGCTGAGCAGGGTTAGTTTCACCTCACATGTGTATTAGTGAGGGACAGAGAGAAAAGCTTCATCAAAAACAGATGCAACAAGCACTTACTACCTGCTACTCACTGCTACTGAGCAGACACAGTTTGTGATACACAATTAGGAGCCATGTCCCATCTTACCACTAATATATTTACATACGGTCCCTCCCACTGTGAGCTGCCATTGGTCGCAGCTCTCTCGTGCACTTTCCCTCGCCAGCCTCCGTAATGGCTTTCTCATGTGTCAATCAAATCAGGTGTTTCTTAAACGCTAGCTAGGCTAACAGTTATTTAGATGGAGATCACATTGAGCACAATTCAGCCTCTGAAATACATGCAGCAATTTGTGTCAGGAAACGTAAAAAAAAAAACAACATAATTTGAATGTAACAATTTCTGAGCCGCAAACCTGGAGCTCAGCGCATTCTTTGCCGGTGCTATTTAGAGCTAGTAGCTAGCAAGCTAATTTATAACGTTTGCTAGGTTAGCTGGCTAGCACAACGCTGATTCCCTTCAGTCTCGGCTTCATGTCCTGGTTGCGAAACAGCATATTTGACCTCCTGGGAGATGCTCATAAAGACATAAACTGGGGGCTCACATTACAGCCTGAACACACACACACAGTTAGGACAGGCTGGTTCTCAGCAGGCTAACCAGAATGCCCTGTCAGTGGAGGCTAACGTAAGCTAGGCTAGTAAAGGCTGGAGTCGGGTGGATGAGAGAGCACCATGGATACTCACTCTGTGGTTTGTTGGGCACACCGTAGGGCGCTGCACCGGGAGACACCCCACCGTTACCGCTGCTCAGAGCACCATCTCCCAGATCTGATAGTAACGGGGACCTCTCGCCGTCCGCCATACCGAGACCCAGGCGTGGGGGGGAGAGAGAGTGGGAGCGTGAGTGCACACCAATACAGTGTTGTATTGTTGTGTCGGAAATGCAGGCGTCACATGATCACACCACCTCTGCTACTGCTGCGGTAACGGTGCTTGGAGGTGTGGCGGTGTTAACCCAGGGATGCTCCTCATTCACTAAAGAGATGATACTGTACCTGCGAAATACATTTTAATAATTTTCTAACGGCAAGGATGTCCTTGTGACTTTTAACCTTCACTGTATTGTAGTGCATGCTTTACCTTAAGAAGCTGTAAACCTTAAGTTAAAAAGTCGCAGTACCACAATACACAAATACTGAATTGCAAGTTTTCCGCAACAAAATACACTTAAAAGTGTAAAAAAAGTACTCATACATACTCATGCAGAGTAGCTCACGCCAGTACTACTACTATTATGATAGTACTATAATATTACTGATCATAGTTAATCATATATTCATTTACTACATTACTTTGATTTGAAAAGTAGGACAACTACAGCTCTAAAATAGGGATGTAAAATTATGATATTTCCCTTTGAATAGTGCCTCAAAAATAAGTAGTCCTACAGTACTTGAGTATATGTAATTAGTTACTTTTCAAAACTGAATTTTTTTTCTTAAATAGTTACCCTGGATGTGAGGATCCCATTTATTTGTTCACACTAACCCACTGGTGTTGTGGTTTTAATTGGTGACAACCAGGTACAAGATGCCCTAACAGTTAAAAAGGTGGATAATACAGGATCAGACTTCTTTAAGTCCATCTCAATACAAGGCTTATATGACCATGTGTATGTTGAGTTATCTGTCACTGTCATCATTCTAAGTGAATGGGTTATTATTCTTGTTCCGAGACCTTTTCCTGCTACTGTGAGTTATTTCTGTTTGTGAATGAGTTTAACTTATTTTGCAAACCAGCTTGCTTCACACTGCTTATTGAAAGAGCAAATGAAGTAATTTAATTTGTTCTGTCTACAGGCCCAGAAATGATTTCATACACCATGACTGCAAAGCAACACCCACAGCACGGTTAATGTCACCAACAACATGCACATGTCTTTCCTTTAAAATACCCTCTCCATGTACGGCGATACCTTGCATAATAAAGGCAAAATGTTGTGGAAAGCTTCCCCTTAATTACAACTATCAGTGGTTACCACTGTGTATTATCCAATAAAGCACTCAGACAATACTTATTTGAAAATCACATTTTAATACTCAGTCAGACTCAAAGGTGACAGCGGGATAGCGTCAAATTAACATTTGTGTCTTTTTGGATACTTGGTGGCTGCATTCATTTGTGCTTATTGCATGTTGATAAAATCCATAGGACGCTTCATCAGTAGAGTCACCTCCAGTTCCTCCCTCTCACTGAAGAACTGAGCTTTTCCTCCGTGGCTGTGGATCGGATGTGGGAAATGAAGACCCAGTTTACTGAGGAGAGGATAGAATACAGGTCAAAGAGACGGGGAGAGAGTGTGAAATGTCAGAGAGGAGGATTTTAAAAGCTCAGATCATGACATGAACCTCTGATTAAAAAGGAAATGTCTGGAAACAGGAGCCTTTGGTCTGAACCGCTGCTGTTCTGTCTTGAGGGGATTAAAAATAAAAGAGAACACTTTCAAAGGATCCCTTACTATTTTAGCGTCCGTAGATCAAGGAACTTTTCTTTTACATCCAGGACCACATCTGTTGCTTTAGTGTCTGGTAGTTTGATTTTCACCTACAAGTGAGGAGAAAAAGTCAGCATCTTTAATACTGAGCACATGAGTCGTGCTTTACTTTTATTCAAAGAGGATACTCTTTTTCTCACTATTGCTAATATGCATGCATTTTCACAGTTGGATTTTATGCCCCTAAACATTTTTCCACAAAGCCTTAAGCATTTCATTTTTCAGGTATCAAAATATATTACCAGCATGGCCTCACAGCACATAGAGGACGGATCCTTTCTGTTCAGGCCCAAGAAGATGTCCTCTGGCCCCACACTCTGCTTCAGGATTATTTCATACCTGAATTTGACATCACATGGGACACAATCAATCAGGGACAACATCGAACAGAAAGAGGCAGGCGGGAGTGAGTGGAAATGTGGTGTAATTGTGATAAATACTCTCAGCAGGCAGCCTTGTCCCCTTTGTACTTCTGTAATTTGTTTACAGCACAAGGGGTAACCAAGTCAAGTGTGAAGTAATAATTAAATCAAGCATCATAATTAGAAAGTTAAACTGTTACAGGGTGCATGCGTTTGGGTTTTAAGGCTGAAAAAACTCAAGAAGTGAGGATGGGAGGAAAGGTGCAATCTCAGTGAGGGAATGGGTGAAAAGTAGTAAGAAGGAGATGCTGCTTTTCGCAGTGTTTCATGCCTTTGAACCCTTTGCTGTGTGTCCTGTAGACTTACTCAGGCTGGGGCCGCGGGTCAGCAAGATCATCATACGGAGAGCCCTCAGCTACCTCTTCCTCGCTCCAGATATCTTTGCTGTTCTTCTTCACATAGACAGCTGACCCTAAATAAACAGCAACACACACACGTTCTGTAAGTTCTTTACATTTCATCAAGCCAGCTGATTTACGATGATTTAGGAGTTACATTGTCAGCAGTAGAGGGCAAGGGAAAAAGCTTTACCTTCTTTATCTGTTTTGGGTGGGGGCCCAATGTGTCCAGGACCCAATTGTGCACAAGCAGTCCCAATCTGTTGAGATTAATGATGTTAATGTAAACCAACAGCTTCAAGTTTAGGTTTAATTAGATTAGACATATTTATTGTCCACTCTTGTGGAAATTTGTCTTTGGCCTTACAGGCACTTAAATAGGTTAAATATTAAATGGACCAATCAGTGAGGAGGAAAGTGCTTAAATAGTAGGCTATTTATAATTAATTACATATCATAAAGTTTGTATTTTAAAAAAAATATGTTGAGGAATAGTATTTAAGAAATACAACACAGAGCTTTTAGAAAGGTGCTGATTAAAAGTATTGTTTTTCCTGAATAAAAAATTGTGAATTAAACATTTTTAAATGAAGGTTTTGTTTATCTGATGTTTGGTTCCCACCTCTAACAAGGCTCCTAACAAGGTGTGACATGTGGCTGAATGTTACCAATGATATCAGTAGCACTTTTGAAAAGACATCAAAACAAAATGCACCAACTGTTTAGTTTAGTAAGATGACAGAAGATGAGGATAAAATATATGTTAAAGATAGGCAAATTAAAAAAACAAGCTCTCAAACATCCAGTCATGCAGTTACTATAAGCAGTTATAATTCATCAAACAGCATAAACAAAACAACTCCTTCAGTGATTCTTATATGGAGCATTATTTGTTGGAGGTAAATTAACAGTCAGAATCAGGGCAGACTAAATGAGGCTCACAGTGTGCAGTATCTTACTTTGCATTCTTCATCATCCTCCTCCTCCTGATGAACTGATATTAGGGCAGACAGTGCCTGTAGCTGCTGAACGGATGAAACTTCAAGACACTCCATTCAGAAAATACTTTTTTTAATCCCTAAAAAGGAACAAATGGCCTACTGACGTCACTCCCCAGAAACGGCAACAGGAAATGGATTTTAAAAAAACAGCATATAAAATAAATAAAGCGTTAGTCCGAATGTAGTTTACAGACGTGTGGTTTGTTTTGTTGGTGATGACGCCTGTTCCGTTACCACGGAGACAAAAAAACTACAAGGCTGCCATGGGAACCAGTGACGTCACCGTGACGGAGAGGGCTACGTCGAACAAATAAGTGAATGAAAAACAAATTTTGATGAAAACGACTTTAAAAAGAAGGCAGAAAAAAATCACAACGATGTTTGTGTAATAAGCACAGTACCGGTATTATTGTTTGTAACACACTAAACACTAAACTACGCTCAACAATCAACAACTTAATTCAAAGTGTTTTGTGTTCATATGCAGTCAGGATATCATTATTGATCTATTAAGGTATAGCATCTTTGTGATATTGATTGGGTTGAGGTGGAGCTAATTTCGCTACTTTATTTAATATAGTTTCCGTAGATATTAAGGCGTTATTTTGTGAACCTGAAAAAGCAAGTAAAGGAAGTGGAATAAAAAGCACAATAATATTTCCAATTTAATATCATAAAACTTATTCCATAGGTAACACAATAACAAAATGTCATGTACTATATTATTTTTGGTAATTATATCAATTAGAATTAGGCCTACTAACTTTAATTTGACTAGATGTAGCTTACTTTTATTGTTATTCTGTCACGCTCTGGTGTTAATATTACTTCTTATATTTATTAATTGTCGTAATTAAAAGAGCAATCTCTGGCCAAATAAAGCATATATTATGTGTCTCTTATGTTATGTGCCATTGAGGTTTACATACTTTCTGTAGTAAAAATTTGCGTCAGTCTGGGAAAATACAAATAAAAACAACAACCAAAATAGGTTCTGATATTTAATATTTATTTATGGTTAATTTAAACCAACCATAAATATGACCAAAAAAAACACTTTAGTCTATTTTAACGTCAATTGAAAGGCTGTTTGATTATCGCAACTAGTACTACCCGTGTCCCTCCTCAGACACCGTAGCAGATGCATGGCTCGCGCATGGGCTCCTGGAGATCATGTTGAAGGTGACAGGTAGAGCAATGCCGGGAGCTGTGAGTTTGTTCACCGTCGTGGCTGCTTCCACTGAAGAGGACACCAGGACAGCCGGCCCTCTACTCCGGGACGAGCTGTCTGTGTACACCGCTCCTCGGGACCGCGCTCAGCATGCGGAGCCTGAACCGGGTCAGCTGGAGCAGAGTGTCGCCACCCTGAGGAAGTTAACAGAGCCATACACGAGCTGGTGTCAGGTCACCTATGATAGAATTAAACCCAGAGTTCAAAGCGTCTTCAACTGTGGGAAGGACACATACGCCTATTTGAAGGACCCCCCGAAGGACTTCTATCCCCGGGCAGGAATCATCGGCTTCACCGGCGTGCTGGGACTGTTTCTCGCCAGAGGCTCCAGGATTAAAAAGCTCGTCTACCCCGCGGGTCTGGTGACCGTGAGCACCTCCCTCTACTACCCGGAGAAGGCTGCGGCCATCGCCAAGTCAACCGGAGACTCCGTGTACGACCGTGCGGTGCGGGGCTACGCCGCCTTGGAGAAGATGGTGAAGCCTCAAAACAAAGCAAAAAAAGAAACCAACCCAGAAACTAAACCCTGAAGATAACAACGTGATTCTGTAACAACTCAGCAATAAGGAAGTGCTACCCAGACGGGCTCTAATCTCAAGCTTGACTTCCTCATGCCCACTTTTTGCACTAAACTCCACATGTAACTCAGGCCTGTCACTAGGGCTTCACAACTTAAATTATTTACTTCAGCTTCTGATCTGAATGTATATTTATGTAGAAAATTATTTTAAAAAATCAGCTGTCTTCTTGCATTAAAAGTCTTTGATTAAGACTGTTGTGTGTTACCATTATTTCTGAAAATAATTTGTCACCATCAAAAGTAGGACTTCCTTGTTTTATGATTACACTTCTTTAAGTGACCATTTATTTTTCAAATAATCAGTAGTTGATATAATCATCAATTGCAGCATGTGCTGTCTAATATATTGCTTTTGCACATTTATTAAAAAAACAAACAAAAACAAAACACTAAATAGTTACATTATCAGCCAACCCTTCCTGTTCTGCCATTAACCATAGTGAGATGTATTACTTGATTGACAAAAACAATTCCTGAAACCCAAGGGTGAACACTGACGACTGTTTAATACCTTTATTCGTCTCAGCCAAAAGAAAAGTGTACAAAAATTAAATATGATCACTTCAGTGAAGTCACCTCAGAGCAGCACCAACTTCTCATTTAGAGCAATCTGTGCTTGGGTGAGGTTGGACAGGTAGGTCACCATCAACAGGTCCTGCAGCAAACAACCATATTGTCAGATTAGAAAACTGTTGGCAGTGGCATAAAATAAAAATAGTCCTTAATCCTTAAACAGCGTCACAATCAGTGTGAAGTCAGAGCACCTGACTACAGATGTATCTACTGTTTTACTAAGATGGCTGTGTACATTAGACTAGTGCTAAGTAAACAAGTTCGGACATTAGGAGCAGGGGGCACACCAATAATAGAAAGCAATGTCTAATTAAATGCTCTCTGTAATCGGTCATAGTCTGCTTTGTGTGTGCTAAAACAATCTGGGGTGCAGCAAGTAAAATGAGAACAAAGGGCTGAATCATCAGCAGTGATTAAAATAATTACATATATGAGAAATTTCTCGCAGACACTTACATTGATGTTGGAATTGAGCATGTTCTCAAAGTCCTCGGCTGAGATAGTGGGCACTTTATTGACCAGATCCATCAGGAAGCGGCCCACACTGTTATCTGCCGCCACTTTGCCAGACTGAAACGGATCGAACAGTGTTAGCTTTACAGCTGCCATAAACTCGAATACTTCACAAATGACCCCAAGAGATGCAACAAAGTGCTACAAAATAGAAGAAGCTGGAATATGACCAGGAAAAAAAACCAGCAGCTTCACTGTTTTATGCATGTGAAAACACTCACACATCATGTCTGATTTGTCACACAATCATTCACGGTCCAACACTCACCAGAACATCATCAATGTATGCGAGCATAGTGGTCAGCATGTCCTGCACCCTGGCTGCTGAGCAAGCCACCTGAGACAGATCAGAGGTCAGCCCCTTGGTACGACTCGGAAGCACTCGTGTCCTCTGCAGAAGGTCAACTGAAACAACAGATGGGATTGTTAGAGTACTGTTCTACAATTAAAAGCCAGTGCATCATAGTTAGTATAAGTGAACTATCATGGGGAAATATTTTAGTTGCTTGTCCAAAGGAAGCATTTGTTTCCAGACAGTCATCTTCATTTATCGTTTGTATTCTTACCGCCTATCCTCTCTGTGTCATAGTAGACATACTTGACAGTCAGTGGGGTGAACATCACGCCAACTGTCTTTCCTGGCACACCCATCTGCGCACTGTGGAGAAGATAGGCAAGCACATTAGCAAAAACACACACACTGTCAATCTGTAGTTGATCAAGCACAAATAATGAGCATCTATGACAGGAAGTTGAGCCAACCTGACGTAGGCACGGATGCTCATCTTGCCACTCTGCAGTGCAGTATCCATGGTCAGGTGAATGGGGTTGGTGGCCTCACGGCTGTAGTACTCATGTATGAGCACTGAGTGTTCTGTGATGTCAAAGCCTGTGGCGTACCTGTGACGACAGATTTTACAGTGATGAGAAAGCATTTTTGTTTTCTCAATTCTGTCTTTAAAATTTCAAATTTGATCAACTGACGCACCATCCGATGATGACCTCTGTGGGTGACACCCTCTTGTGGAGTTCATACATGTTCTTAGCAAACTCCATGTCCACAGCAACCTGTTGGCAATGATCGTTGGAAAAACTGACACTTAATTTAACATCATCCACTATCTTTTCCAATGCAATATGAGGCAGTCAATCTAGGTCAAAAATGTTTATAACAAACCATAACAAGGTTATGAGGAAGACCCACAACAACATGTTTAGTAAGTTGTGCAGGAGATGGGAATTCAGGTAGTGTGAATTCAATCCATGGTGCCCCAGCTTCAAAATCCAACAGTTAACTTCACCATCTTACAGGAAATATTGAAGTTCTGCAGGACAATATCTTGCAGTATTTTCTATTCAATTCCAAGCACATGATCCAAGTTTTTAGCCCAGGAACTTTCCAATGAATAGTTTCATCTCTGTTTATTTCTTATCCGCTATGTCATGTCGACATTCAAGAGCCTTTATGATCAATATGCACACAACTTGGCTTAAAGTCTCTTGGCTTGAAGCCACACATAAATAAAGATATTACAGATATAAAACACCCATATTTATGGAGAAAATGTAAGATTTACAGCAGGAATGCAGTATTTGTAGAGAAAATGTAGACAGGAAAAAAATGTGTTTGACACTACAATTGCCTAATGAAATCGCTCTCTTTGGAGATGTCCAACAATGTGATAGTGAATACTAATTTATTAACCCTAAATCTTTACATAAAGAAATAAGATAATCCTTTGTCCTGCCCACATATGGGAAATGCACCGTGTCACAGCACAGTACTGAGTAAACACGAGTATCGAGTAGAATAAATAGAAAATAACACGTCGAAATAAGTTAACAAGTAGCATCAAAACATGTGTATATAAAACTAATACTATAAGTGTAAATGAACAAAAGGACCTACTGGTGTGATAACTAAGAGAGATATGGGACAATTTTGGAAGTGAGACAGCGTTAATGCATTTATAATGCCAGTAAATGAGTTTAACGTCATACCTCATCTTCAGACTCATTGTGGGGGACAGAGAAGCAATTGGTCACCTCGATGGAGTGCTTGTCAGTCGTACCTGAGGGACAAATGTTAAAAGACACTTATTATTTACCTAACGTTAGCCGCTTTAGCTTTGTAAGCTAGCAAACAAGAGAGCAGACAAGAAGCTAAAATCAACATAACGGCTTTAATCAACTTTAATAACAGCTTCCAATCCGAGTTGATATATGTTATAATAGTTTTGAAAGCAGGAATGATACATGACTTCGTAAAGGCAATGTTTGATTCATGTGAGCGAACAGTCAGCTGTTACAATAGATGCTGCTAGCGTTAGCTAGGTCTGCTACTGCTGCACTGCTCCAATCCAACACGCTTTAGCTTGCAAGCTAACATTAGCAAGTGAGGCGTCGTCAGTTTTATCAGCAGGCAGTCCACCCAACAAATACATCAACTTGCCGCTTACCCAAAAGGGTCCCGATAACACGACTCGCTCCCTCATTTCTCCGCTCGTAAGAGTCGCAGATAGAAGCGAGAACAACGGGGTGAATTTTCACCACTGGCCCGTACACCGACATCTTGGAAAGGAGGAGGCCCACTCACCGGCTCCAGTAAACACGCGGACACCACCTAGAGGCCGGCGGCTGAATAGCACTATGAGTATGACGCTAATTATGAGATAATAAATCAAGTCACTGACACCATTAGTAAAACAATGTAGTGCGTAAACGTATCTGATATTAACAAAAGTTTTTCCATTTGTGAAAAAAGGCTCGATTTCATTAAAGTTTTAAAGGGCCGGGGTGTTTCTCACAGAGGAGCCAATAATACCGCACTGAAATAAGATAAAAAGGCTTCCGTTAAAAAAGCTATACATTAAATACAGGATATTTATGTAAAAGCATAAAGGGCCTGTGCATGTGCTCATGTCTCTTCCTCAGGTTGAGAGGGGCTGGTCTGATGACAGCCTCCTCCACCGCTCTTGGCTCCACACCTGACTGACTCCATCAGATGCTCAGAGATGATGGAGCTCTCTGCGCTGCCGGCTTATCATGTTGCCACCATTTCGCATGTCCACTACACAGCACATCTACAAATGCCGTGATAACTGCACTTAAATTGTTTTTTTCTTCCGTTTTTTTTTATTTAAAGCGTGATCATTCAGTGCACGGTGTGTGAATGCTGATCGGATCGAGGTGCTCTTTTGTTTTCCTGGAAATGCGAACAGGAGCGGACAGATGCTGCGTCGCTGCTAAACACACAGAAATGGATGACATCCAACCAGCTCGCTCTTGGACCAGACTCTCATTTTTCTTATGATTAAAAAAAAATCATCAGCCCAATCCAGGTCCTTACGCTGAGCAGGTAAGATTCCGTTCATTTGTTAGCTTTCTGTCATTGTTATCCTCAGGCTTAGCCTCTCGGTCTGTGTAGCCTATTGGCTGGCTAACAGGGACCACTTTAATAGAGACTATTTCTGATCCATCCATCCATCCATCCATCAGGCGTAGTGCGTCATCTTGATTGTCACCATCACTCTCCTCTTGCGTGCACCTAACCCCAGTAGTCCATCCATTTTACTGTGCTGACATGTCAGAGACACACCATGTCCACAATATTTCACCTTCTTGGATTTCTATAGCTTATGTAAGAAATCCCAGCAGGCCTGCAGCATAAATCAACCACTTATACAACACACACATGCGTGGACCACACACACACACTAACCACAAGGTGCTTTATGAAACATGCCAAACAGTGAATGTGAGTCTAGTATCCATACACCACACTGTGCTCTTTAAGAAAAACACATATATTCTCCTTTCAGTTTCAAATAGTTACAAAACTGTTTGAGTTCAACCTGAAACATTGTGATTCCCTTGAAATGAAATGATGAAAGAGGCAAACAGTATTTGATCATTGTGCTTTTCTCATATATTCCAGGCTTCAGTCAAGCAAACAAATGGTCCAGTCAATAGCCTTTAGACAGAGTCTGCTATAGGGAGGATATCAATAACACACTAATACACCTCACACACACACACACACACACACACACAAGCCATGGCGCTGGAGAACTCGGCCTTCCCCTTCCGCCCGGACTCCTTGTCACTCCCCGTGGAGGAGAAGGGGGATGGGGAAGGAGTGGAAGTGGCCACCGAGGCGACCGCCTCCACTGGAGTCTTCAATCTATCTGAGGAGCTGGGCCACGTCGTCACCACAGAGGCAGCGTCGTCACCTCAGCCCTTGGCGAAGGTCAACAGGTCGTTCCAGGCCAAGCTGGCCGAGCGGGAGGCCAAAGCCAACGAGCACAGGAAGAAGACCCCGGGGACGGAGAAGGAGAGGGGACGATTCGGGTGGGGTGAGTGTGAGAAAACCAAATGAAAGTTGCAAGCACATCATCACTGAGTCCATGTTTTCTCTCTCCCTGCTCCACACACACACTTTATCCCGACTAAACTACTGAGCCAACTTCTCCTCCACAACTCTGTCTCAGAAGTTGCGAAAGTCCTTTATTTTGCTGCAGTCAGTGGTTCATCCCTCATCGATTCTGACAGCACGTTTTTTTCATCCAGCTTCTCCAACAGCTCTGCTCTTTGTTCACTCCTTTTTTCTCCTTTCTTGTACATCTTTGTGAAAGATCCAAAAATGTAAAAAAAACATTGCTAATTGATGAAATGGACATTCCTTTTTTTGTGAGAGGATACCCACATGAAGTACAAAATTGGACTTTTACAATGTGACAGTAGACAGGGGCAGTTTTTTTCCAGTTCATACCAAAAGAAATCAACATACAGGAAGACATTTATCATGGAAAAGGCAGGGATACTGACATCTTGGGTTGAACTATTCCTTTAAATATTAAGACTATAGGTTTAGTAGGATGCATGCTGATTACATCAACTGTTGTCATGTTCTCAGTTGTGGTGCAGCCTCAATAAAAACGGGCTCTCTACAAAGAAATAACATCATCAGTTCCCTCTGGGGTTGTACGACAACTAAAATCCAATGTTGTAGCTTTTCTTCTCTGAGTGTTTGATGATGTTGTCCTGTCTTTTTCTGTCTGTTTTCATTTCTGTTATCCCTCACCAGCCTGGCTTTCCTCTGAGCCACACGGCATCTCTGAGTACTTTTGTCCCCCTGGTAGCTTCCTCTGTTTAACCTTCAGTCTCTCTGCATGCCTTCATTCAACTCGCATGCTCAGACTTCAGACAGAGTTGTAGCTTCAAACAGCAAAAACCTTTCAGAAACATAGGAAGGAAGCGTTGTGTGTATGGTTTTTAGATATTCTGAAGGGTTTTGGAAGTGCTTCAGGGTTATTATACCGAAACGCCTGTGAATATTCATCTTTAAACTTGTTTAAAAGCACAGAGAGACTCAGGTTGTACTTTCATGCATGAAGCAAACTCAAACCTCTGTAAATACACTGTGTTGCTTCTCCTTCTTTCTCTTCACCAGCTCGGGCTCGGCGTAAGAGACAGCGCTATGTGGAGAAGAACGGCCGCTGTAATGTGCAGCACGGCAACATGCGGGAGACTTACCGCTACCTGACGGACATCTTCACCACGCTGGTGGACCTCAACTGGCGCTGCTCGCTGTTCGTCTTTGTCATGGCCTACGCCGTCACGTGGCTCTTCTTTGGGGCCATCTGGTACCTCATAGCCTACTGTAGGTAAGATTGTTAAGAAGACAAAGTTTATCTCTTTGGTCCTGAGTCAGATTTTGATTTTTAGACATAGCAAAAGACATTACTAAAATCTTATTTGTGTGCTTTCTTCTTTACTCCTGCTCCTTTATTTTTTCTTGCCAAGAAATATGGTAGATTGGAAAGCTGATGCCACTATTATATCTATAAGGTACTTATGAAGCCAGTAGAGGGTTATCTTAGCTTTGTTAAAGCCAAACAAATAATGCAGTCAAACGTACAAAACGTACATATTTGTTTGGCTCTGTTTGCTTCTGCTTTCAGATAAGTTAGGCTAATCATCTCCTGGCTATGACTTTACAGTCAAGCTGTCATAGTGTTAGATTTTCACTACATGATTATTGTGGCAAAAACTAATTCGCAATACCAACATTACAGTACTGCGATATCAAATAGTAAATCTGTAAAGTAAATAGTAAAGTAAATCTGAAAAAAATAAGAAATAATGCCACTAATAAAATTTTTATTTTGTTTATTGTGTATTTTGTCGTTTTTTTTGGCAAGTGGATTACAGTTATATTGTCATTACTTATCAATATTTCCCTAAATGTCCTTTAATGTGATCATCACAAGACAACACTACCTCTTTAACTGCTTAAAAATGGCTTCTGGTGTGAGAAAGTGACCAGCGTTGCAAGGCATTTTTGCAACGAAAGCGAAAAAAATCCCCAATTTTCCTCTGACAAAGCAGTATTAATATTACAGCGTATTTCATCATGATGTCTTACCTCTTGACTAGATGTGTCTGCTGGATCTGCGCTCTAATTAGCTAACGTGTTCGTATCGTAAAAGCCTGACCTCTTTATATCAATTACAGTTCCACCTTAAGCTGTGCCAGAGAGCTGTCGGTGTTACTGCAATTCCTTGGTCACCAACACAGGTCAATAAAAGTCATATATCATATAAACTACTTAACAGCACTTTCATTAATTAGCTCTCCCTCTCTGGCAGGAGCTTGTTAATTAGGGGCATTAGTGTTAGTAGTAGTTTGAAAGCAAATCTGCTGCTGGAGCAGGACTGATAAAGCAGCTGTTTGTCCTGATATATGATGGTTTTTGCAACATCAACAAAAAGTAGCAGCATGAATGTCAGGCTCATCGTAACGGTTAATGCGAGGATCTCTTCTTAATCATTTTAAGAAGTAGCTGAAAGGTGACTGTAAATTTGTTTCTCTCCAAGGGGCGATCTGGACCATCTGGGGGATGAGACTTGGACGCCGTGCGTCAACAATGTTAACGGCTTCATCTCGGCCTTCCTCTTCTCCATCGAGACAGAGACCACCATTGGGTACGGCCACCGTGTCATCACTGACCAGTGTCCAGTGGGCACCATGCTGCTGCTGCTGCAGGCTATACTGGGCTCCATGGTCAACGCCTTCATGGTGAGCACCAGGGTGGTACCTGACATTTTGGGAAAGAAATAGCGAAACAAGATCAGATTACTTTGAAGGTATTATGCATTGTGATTAATTTACTAAATAAATGAATACAATTAATAAATAACAAAATAATCATAATAGGTAATATTATTGAGTTTGTGCATTATTGTAATTCTATCAGATCTAAATGCATTTAGAGAGAAAATTTTGAATCAAATTTTTCAGTATAACCTATAATTACAGGACATCATTACCTCTGCCAAGGAGGTTGTGTTTTCACCGGTTTGTATGTTTGTTGGTTTGCAAAATAACTCAAAAAGTTATGGATGGATTTTGACAAAATTAAGTGGCCTAACTTAAAACTGATTAATTTTTTGGTGGTGATCGGATTGGCACCATCCATCCATCCATTTTCTACCGCTTATCCTCTCATAGGGTGGCGGGGGGGCTGGAGCCTATCCCAGCTGTCTTAGGGCGGAAGGCAGGGTACACCCAGGACAAGTTTCCACCTCATCGCAGGGCCGGATCGGCACCACCAAAAATGAATCAGTTTTAAGTTAGGCTACTTCTGGCCAATCCTGAAAATTTAACAAAACTTTAACAAACAAGCCCTGGTGAAAATATAACCTCCTTGGCGGTGGGGGTAACTTTAAACAAAAAATGGCTGCCGCCTTGCCGGAGGTCTTCGCTCTCTGAGTGCTTTTCTAGTTTACTTTCTATTTTTACAACACTGACATAATTTCTGACCTTGGTGATGACTGAGTACATCAGGAAGTCAGGTGAAAGATTAAATTTCATTTAGATTTTTTAAATGAAATGTTCAAATAATCTCATGCCATTTGACAAAAAGTCCACCTAAATCTTGCACCTAAATAAAAAATGTAAAACATCTGATTAGCCTCCTGTCAGTTCAGTTGAAATCTAATGAAATGCTGAATTTTTCTCGAGTGAGCCCAGAGAGAAGAGCGTATGCATCAATACCATGCCGACGAATGCAGAGCAGATGGTACACTTCCTGAAAAAGAATATTTACTTTCAAAGTGCTGATGGAGCTTGATTTTTTCCACCATGTAAGCACTCTGTTGATGAGGATGAGCCCATACACCGACGTCTGAGCAGAGTCATGTTTATGCATGTTTGTGAGCTGGAAACCTGCCATAGTGGCAACTGGGCTGATTTACTATTCATATTAAAAATGATTGGGTTTGAGGTTAATTCAAGCATCAATGCTGTGATTCAACACTGAAAGCTGTCCAAATATAAACACATTTTAATTGTGTCATATCACATCATTCAATAATCCTTCACTTTTGCAGTAATTGCAGATATTGTCTATGAGTTGTCACCTCTCCTATAACGCTCGTCTCCTCCCTCCTCTCTCCACAGGTCGGCTGCATGTTCGTGAAGATCTCGCAGCCCAACAAACGGGCAGAGACGCTGGTGTTCTCCAAACACGCCGTCATCTCTCTGAGAGACGACAAGCTCTGTCTGATGTTCAGGGTGGGTGACCTTCGGAGCTCCCACATCGTCGGGGCCAACATGAGGGCCAAGCTTATCAAGTCCAAACAGACCCAGGAGGGTGAGGAAATAATGAATAATCATATTGGTACCCAGTATGACTACAAAAAAAACAGTATCTTTACCTCAACTACCAGAGGTTAATTATTTTGTTTCTTCAATTGTGTAGATTTTTTTAATGTACTTTCACTTTTTTAGTGTATTTTAAAATGACTAATTATTCCCCTTTTATTAAACTGCTCGTAGATAATCCAGAATATGAGCCAATCATTAGGATCTTGATTTACTGATGAAAAGAGCCCTCATCCCCTCCTTTTCCTTTCCTCACTTCCTATTTTATCGTCTCCTTCAGGTGAGTTCATCCCTCTGGACCAGACAGACATCAGCGTGGGCTTTGAGACGGGTGACGACCGTCTCTTCCTGGTCTCTCCGCTGGTGATCTCCCATGAGATTGACATGCACTCACCCTTCTGGGACATGTCACAGGCCCAGCTGGAGAAGGAGGACTTTGAGATTGTGGTTATCCTGGAGGGAATGGTGGAAGCAACAGGTGAGCAACGGGGATTATACATGTTCTTATAACTGCGTATGAAAATAAACTGCAACATACGAAAGCTGGATAAATAAACGCAACTACAATGAGCTGGTTATTAGACATTTATTAATGTCATTTAAACAATTCCAGTAACAATATTTTATTATTCAGGGGTTTTATATTATTTGTTGTAGATTTAAAATGATAAAAAAACATGTTAGGAACTATAACCATCGAGCAGCTTTGTTTTGTGAGGGAAATATTTTAGTTTGACTGTAAAGTTCTCGGGGCCTCTATGTTGTAAATGCATGCTTGGCTGCAACAGCAAGTACTGAGCATTATGAAATTAATCTTGTAGATGCATACAACTGTCTGATATTACAGTAATACCATCGCCATTTAACAAAAACCAAACCCTGTCCATTAGAAAATGAAATTTCCCTTTTAGGGTGATCAAATATTAGACCTGTAAATTATTATTTGGGATCTCTCCATCTCTTCTCAGCATTTCGGGAAGTTTGTGATTACAGGGGAAATATAGAAATATACTCTACATATTTAGGTATATAACAACAAGGAACAAAACTGGAGAGTAATCACTTGAGCAAGTGATCATACAGATTGATCATACTGATTGCTCCCTTCATAAAAGTCCTCTAAAATCTTTGTACAATCAGTCTCTAAGCAAAAGGTGTAACAGTAAATGTAACCAGAGATGTAGTGTTATGGTTATATTTCATGTTGTTGGCTACACTGACATGTACTTATCCCACTGTCTGAAAAGTACAATATACAAACAGGTGTAATATGCTACCTGTACTGAAATATCTATTCATCTCTTTTTCCTTTATCCTCTTCTCATATAGTCTCATGTCAGATTCATTCTGTGTGTATGAATCATTCTCTGTGTATCAGAGCTATTCAACATGTGCCTCCTCTGCCTACTCCAAATATTGATTTCCTTCGTCAGAGCGCAGTGGAGAGTTACAAAGAAGTAGCCGACAGTCATAATAACTGGGTTGCAGAGGCTATTCATATAAAGACAGCTTGCTAATTAAATTACTTGTGATTAAATCAATTATCTCTGCTAGATTTGGGTGTGGGCAAGACAGACAATCCCAGTTGTGTATCACTACGTAAGGGTCTGAACAAACATTGTGAGGCATAGTGAATGGATATACTCACCAGTATTGTTGTGTGTGTGTGTGTGTGTGTGTGCGTGTGTGTGTGTGTGTGTGTGTGTGTGCGTGCAGGGATGACGTGCCAGGCAAGGAGCTCCTATCTAGCCGAGGAGGTCATGTGGGGTCACAGGTTCAGCCCCATGTTGTCGCTGGCAGAGGGCTTCTTCGACATCGACTACGGAGCCTTTCATCACACGTTTGAGGTAAAAACACAGGCTAATATCAGTGTAGTTTCATTTGGGCATGCAGCTCAGGGTTATTTTGACATGAACCCTTTATATGTAAAAGTTATAACAGCTACTATTTTTTCATTTCTATCGAAAAGAGGACAGAAGGTGTGGTCTCATTAGAGTTTGGTAGTAGGAAATACAACATTTATAGACAATTTATCAGAAGAGGGAAACAAACTAATTCTCTCGCTGACGACAAGTGTTTGAATAAGTTGTTATCCCTATTCCTGTCTCCACCTACATGTGTAAAAAAACAGCAGAATTCTCACGCTTGTTCTCCTGGGGTTGTTGAAAGGCATGCTGGGAAATGCAGGAACTCTAAGTGAAGTATTTATTTCATGTTTATTTTGGTAGGGACGGGTACATAGCAATGGACCAATGCCACACAGCAAAGCTTTTATAGCGCATGCCTACATGAGCTTTCATAGAAATGCACACAACAGAACACACATGCAACAACACAGAGCTCAAACAGTAATAAAACACACACCTAAAACACACATAAAAAACACCTTATCGCAAATACTACACTACTACACAACTGCTTCAACCTGAGTTTAGAATGACCATTATCCATTCACACTGTCTGTGGGTCAAACATATTCATCAGCGACGTTATAGAGGATGTAGGCAGAGAGGAGGAGAAAAGAGTATACTAATCGAGTAAATTACAACATTTCAAAGAATAGTTTGACATTTTTGGGAAACTGATTCAAACAGCTGTTCATTTTAAGAGTTTTTTTGTTTAAGTTAAATTCCTCACCCGGTTCATGTTTTGCAGATCTACTGTTCTGTTATATACTCAGCAACAAAAGAAACGCAAGTTTTTTAAGCGGCCCCAAACTACCTATAAAAGGTGTTAAATATGAGTAAGCATTTGGTTTATCACATCCTTTCATCAAATGTACAAAAAGAATACTGTCTAGAGATCAAATTTATTCAAAAAAGACGTATTGGAGTTAACGGTAAATGAAAGTATGGCCTGCCTGCGCATAGCTCAGCCTCTCTGTGCCGCCTGCTCACTGTTTGAGCATTGATACGGGGTTGGTGACGTCCAGGTGTCTCAGCAGCAGTAATGGTGACAGGAAGTGTCCGGTCTCTGAGAGGGCGAAGACGGATATGGCGATCCTGAATGTTGGTCGTCACACGTGGTCTGCCGCTGCGTGGACGATCTGAAGAGCTGTTCATGGCATGGAATCTAGTTCTGAGATGCCGAATCGTTGATTCATGAACGTCTCACGCACTCATGCCGGCACGCAGCATTTCAATAGCACGTTCAGTCGCAGCATCATTACAAAAGCACTTAGAGAAAAGATTTTTTCTAATTTTATGCAGGTTGGGTAGACAAACAAAAGTGCTGATCTCATTTTGAAATGCCAGTGCTCTAGTCGTCTGGGTCGACCACACCTCCGTTAATCTGGCCATCAGAATACGGCGTCACAACATGCACTTATTGCATTTTTGGCACGTTACCATTCATGCACAACCTTTTGTCCAAACAAGTATTTTCACATTGCTGCTGAGACAAACGGCAACAACTAGAACTCACTTTATAGAACTTGCGTTTCTTTTGTTGTTGAGTATATAATCTGCACTACAAACTGTTTTTATTGTTCTGTAATGATGCACAAAGGCTCCTGATCGACTGTCTCTAATCAGAGGCCTGCCTCTGTCGCGAGGTAACAGCATCCACCACTGGTATCTAGTCTGTTTCCATAGCCATGTCTAGGCGATGACACAACTCCAGCAATTTAGTCTTTAGTTTTTATACAGGTTTAGAGGCGCACGTGGGCGTATTTTCATTTCATCAGATTCTCTGCAAGCAAGCAAGTAGGCTACACCGATCAGCCGTAACATTATGAGCACTGACATGTGAAGTGAATAACACTGATTATCTCTTCATCGTGGCATAAGGCAACAAATGAACATTTAGTCCTCAGAGTTGATGTTAGAAGCAGGAAAAATGGGGAAAACATCAGGATTTGAGTGAGACACCAAGAAGCAAACAGTGATGTCTAGAGGACTGGACAGCTCTGGTGGGATGTTCCTGGTCTGCAGTGGTCAGGATCTATCAAAAGTGGTCCGAGGAAGGACCAGTGGTGAACCAGAGACAGGGCCATGAGAGGACAAGGGTCACTGATGCAGGCCGGTAGTGAAGGCTGGGAGACAAGACCACATGCTAAAGCGCCCCCTCATCGGCAAAACACACTAAACTGCCCTCTTGGCTGGTTAAAATATGATTAAATACCTTCTTGGGAGGCTAAAATGTGCACATAAGTGCCCTCTTCAGTGGCGAGGACACGCTGTAGGTGCCCTTTTTTTTCTTTTCGCCCCTGTTCTTTAAAAAGTCCATGCACGCCACTGTAGAAAGGTGTCAGATACCACAGCACACCTTCGGGGGTCTGAGGTCAGGGTTGTTGTGGCAGCAAAAGGGGGCCAACACAGTATTATGCTGGTGGTCATAATGTTATGTCTGATCGGTGTAAGTGGAACGTGGAACAGCTCATTTAAATATTATCTCTCATGTTTCCCCTCCCCCGAGGTGGACACGCCCTCCTGCTCAGCACGAGAGCTCTCATTGGCTGCAGCCAGACTCGACGCTCACCTCTACTGGTCCATCTCCAGCAGGCTGGATGAAGAGCCCACCCTGACCAACCAGGCGACCAAGCAGCCGGACAGCGGCTCAGCCAACGGCAAAGGGGAGCTGACCTTCATTGTCGGAGAGATGACGGACATCCAGGAGCAAACAGGGCTGGGCGAGCTGAATGGCAGCGTCGCCACCGACCAGTCCGAATCAGAGGCCTAGAATAGACAATGTTTACCTATAGACCTATAGTATATCACCACCTCACCGCAAATAGTGGCTGCAAATCTTTTTCTTTTTCGAGGCCAATGAATACTTTCATTCGGCCCAGTTTTACAGTATTCGCCATATCTTATGTTACCAGAGTTTATTAAGAGTTAAGAGTTTATTTCTTGATATTTCTATGTCTTTTATCTCTATGTTGATCTTTGTTACAAGTGTACTATATGTGTGCTATCTTTTTTTTGTTCTCGAGCGGTTGCGTTAGCTCCAATCACCCTTGCCTATATCTACATGACAATGAAAATACTATGCTTTAGATGGGGTCAACAATAGTATATCCTGTGGAGCACGGGTAAAATGTTGCAAAAAGATGACAAGGTGGTTGTTTGTGCAGAGTCACGTGTGTGGATTGTTCACTTTTAAAATAGGTAAACGGTTTATTTTCACCTGCGCATGAATATCACAAGGTGATATGAAAGTATAGACTGAAATTTTAGTAAAATTAGAAAGCAAGGATTGTTTAAGATGTATTGCACATCAATCAGGTGTTAACAGGGTGGGAAAGTAACACCAGCCCACACCCACGGGTGTATCTGTAAACTGGAAACAGCTAAAAACTTCATTTGGCCATAAACCAATGTGTGTTGCCAGAAGAATGTATGAATTATCTATTTGGCTGACAAAAGATTATAAATGTGGCCAGGGGACGACAAAACTGGTTTCCTGCCCTGCGTGTAAACAATTTCTCATCCTCTGTCAGCTCAGAGTATTATTTGTTTGTTTGTTAAATAGTAACTTAAAGTGATAGCTTGGATGTTTTCAAGTGGGTTTGTATGAGGTACTGATCCAAAGTCAGTGTACTGCCTTCAGCAGTGATTTCCTCCAGAAACAGCCAGGAGTAGCGACATGGGAGCAAAGCAATGTACTGCCATCAACTGGGCAGCAGCAAAATACATTTTATATATTTCAAAATACACAAGTTAATATCACTTTACAATAGATATAAGTATACTCTATGTTTATTTATGATTATTTTCACTGAATTACCGAACCTAAGCTGTTATTGGTGCTCTAAAACCAAAGTCACACAATGACACAGACGAACTGATGGCTCCTATATTCTGTGAGGTAAACTGACTGTTTTTTCTAATGGAGTCTGGTGGCTTTGAACAGAGCACAGATGGAAAGATAAAGCATTGAAAATAATCTAAATATAACATCCACTTGACTGATATTGATTTTTTAGGTGGGCATTTCTTTTAGGTGTCTAAAGTGTACAGTGTATAAGTCTTAGTGTATATTGATTTACTCCTGTACTTGTACTCCTGCCTGTTTCTGTAAACTGGGGGTGAACTACAGGTAATAGCAGGACGCATTATCACTGCGTCCTGGACTACATCACTGCAGAGAGGATAAAAAAGAAGACATAAGTTACTCTTTAATAGCACCTATGAATTTCCTGACTGCACTAGCACATCATGGTGTCTATTGAAAACCTTTAACAGGTTAACAGCGGAGTGTATCTGTGGCTTTGTTTCACATACAACATGTGTAGCACAAGGATTATCTATGTTTCATTCCCAGCCAAGTAGAAATTAAAAGCACAACAGTGTCCTGCTCAGTTTAGCCCAAACTCCTGCTTCTGCTGCCGTGTATATATATACTGTGTGTGGCCATTTATACTTGATGTTTTTATTATGTAATACGACACATGAGTTAGAATTAATAAACTGCAGTATATATTCCAGAGCAACTGTCTCAGATTGTCTGTGGAGGGGCTAGATACCATATAAACATACATAAAGCTATGCTGTATGTATGTTGTGCCCAAAAGAGTACTTTTCCCTGAAAATAGGCTTAATCCTAAAAGATATTATAAAACTTTCAGTAAAGCTCCATTCGTCCGGCCTTCCTATGACCACGAACATTTAACCAAGTACTATACTTACACTGCACTTTACATTTGCTCAGTTATACCTCATCAGAAGGGAAATAGAGGGAATATACTCCACTCCACTTATTTGAAAAACTACATTTACTAGTTATCTAAAACTACTTTAAGACTCAACACATAAATACAACAACCATCTTATGAAATATGAAATGTTAAAGCCTAAACTACTTAGCAATATATACAGTAGTTAAAATTAGCTTCATATCCACCAGCCATGACATTAATAGAATATCACAGCACAGCAGCATAGACAGGAATAAAAAACAAAACAATAAACAACAGCAAGGACATAATAGAATGAGTAATAACTATTTACATTATGTACTAAATAACAAAGGAAAACAAATATATTTTTAATTGCAAATTAAATGTTAGTTGAACACAATTATTAGATAAATTAGATAAAAAAAATTAGATAAACATAAATCAATAAACTGTGTTACTTCTCATTTTGTCGTTTAAATGATGGATTTTACCGACTTGGAAAAATGAGGACTCACTACATACTTTTGAATAAAAGTCTTGGGTTATTTCAAAATCTAAATATCACTAGTAAAATCTAGTGCAGCAATATTTACTTAGTGAAGCAGGAAGTAGCATAAAGTGTAAAGCAGTCAAATAAAACAAAAGTAACTCAAATTGTACTAAAGTACTTGAGTAAATGTACTTAGTTACGTCCCACCATTAGCTCAATCTGTGTGGAAAAACACACATTAATATGGTATATTTTGGTGTATTGCAGTAAGTGATTTGCTCAGCTGTAAGTGTATGTTGCCTTAGTTCATTAAAAAAAAAAAAACACATTTTTTTTTTCTGTCCCCTCTAGTACAATCAGTGATTGACGGCCCAGTCGATTAGTGTTTGACTAATGGCCCATATTGAACACCACGAAGCCCTGCAGTACCATGTGTCTCATTAGAAATTCCAGACTGGGATTTCAGCACCAGAAGAAGTCAGCATATTGGGTTACTAGGCAGAATCATGGCTTTAAAAAAGTTATGTGTCTTTCTCTGTCTTGGCTGCTAGATGGCGTTATAGCTCCCATGCTGCTTCCTCCAGCCAGTCACACAACCCTATTGGCGTGCAACGAGATGGGGTCCCTGTCTCAGCTGTCTCCTAGGCAACCAGGGCTGGGAACAGGGAGAGGGCAGAATGAGTGTGTATTTATGTGAGTGTGTGTGTATGTGTGTGTTAATGTGTGTTTAAACTGGGCCCTCACAACTGATAGGGGAGTTTATCAGGATTGCCAGAGAGTTGATGTAACGTTTGGTATTTGTGTGAGAATGATGACGCACGGCAGTGACCTTCAGGTGAAAAAAAAACACAAAAAACACAGTGCCCTTGACACTGAAAAATAAGTCTAAGGATCCGGAGGTGTTTTTTTTTACCTGTCACAATATGACAAATATCACACAGGTATAGATAGATATGGTGTTTTATTATCTAAATAAGTCACTAAAATGATACAACAGGACAGGCTGAAGCTTCCAGAATTGTACAGAGGAAAAGAGTCAGACGTCAGCATGATGCTGAAACATCTTCAGCAGATGTGACGCTGCTTTTAGCTTTCGCCTCAGGTTTTGTGTGAGATGTCAGAATCAGACATGTTTTGTATGGGAGTGAAAGGCTAAGTGCAAGTTTAATGGTTTCCAGTGATTTTCAGATCACCCCACAGTTGAACCCCATGTGCCATTTCCAAGTCCTAATTATGATTTTAATGAGATGATCCCCGCTGAGCCGAAATCAATGTTTCTCTTCATGGACAGTCATGACAGACTTGTTCTAGTCTAGGCTGAAAGCAAAAAGAGGAGAGGAACATTTTCAAAAGAAATAAAGCATCACCTACAACCTTCTCACCACCACTTTATGCACAGGTAGTCTTTTAAACAGAGAAATCCACTGTAATTTAGCCGTCCAGCACAAAACAACTGACAAAGTTAGTGACGTATTGGTGAACATATGGAGTCAGTAAACACATAAAGCTTAACTGTATTTATATCGCACTCATTAAAAAACATAGTCATATAAAAAGTCAGGGGAGAAGAGCTAAAAAAAAAAATATAAACTGATCTGAAAAGATTCCTGAAAATCTAATGAAAAGGGAAAGCTAATTCCAGGCTAAAAGAGCAAAAGGCACAAACGTCTTCTGTTTAAAAGGCTGAAATTTGGCCAGAGTGGTCGAGAAGTAGGATGAGAAATGAGGCGACCAGAAATGTAACAAGAGGCAAGGTCATGCATCATGATCAATAGATCATTCAGAATTTTACAGGAAGTTAATGGAGGGATACAAAAAGAGAGTTAACATGTGTGATCTTTTTAGTTAATAGATTCTAAGTTCAAATGTCAAATCTGAAGGTAAAAGAACCAAATATTTAGTCTGGCTGTCACGACTACTTGCTCTGCGAGCGTAATATGGCCAAGCTGCCTTGCAAACCGAGTTCTCAGAAGGCGGGCTTAACCCGCGTCTATCAAATGCCTCTGTGTGCTACTGGACGAAGCTTCAACCAATCAGACGTAGTGACTAAAGTTTGCCGCTGCTCCATGTTTGTCATGTTGAGAGGAAGGTAGGTTTCCGGTTGCAGAGCAAGTGCATCATTGCCTTAAACACGCCTCAATCGAGCCATTAGAAATGCTAGATTTTCATCGGCCCCCATTCCTGGGAAGATTTGAAATTGAAGAGCTAGGCAACTTGGCCAGACTGACTTGGTTGCAAAATTTTGTGCAGCATCGCTGGAAGTATGGGCGGGCCTAGAATACAAAATATTGGTATCGGAAGCATCCTGTTTCTGTTTGTAATCCCAGTATTGGCCAATCACATTCCAGCAGGTTTAGGTTGAAGGCATGTGAGCAGTCCTAGTGGTGAGAAAAAGAGGCCCACTGGTTGGCAAAACACACTCTTGATGAAAACATGACAAAAAACATGATAAAATGCCCTCTTGATTGGCAAAAACACATGCTTAAGTGCCCTCTTCAGTGGAAAGAACGCGCTTTGGTGCCCTTTTTTTTCTTTTCACCCCTGCCCTTCAAAAAGTCTATGCACGCCACTGATCAGACTGATGGGAAAATATGAAAGTGTAAATTTATTGCACAAAATCTGTAGACGACAAGATACATCTGATTTTTGTGATATTTCTGAACTGAGTAAAACAGGATTGGACATGCTTAGTAGCATGATTTTTAAATGTCATGTACCTAGAGGAGCATTTAACAACTAAGGGTTCCCTCAGGAGTTAGTTGACACCAAAGTAGAACTAAAAGAGCTACAAATGAATGCTAACACTGCTTTTTTGACTTCTTTTCTAGCAAAATAAAAATAATGGCTGGAACTATAACTAGGTAACATGACCACCAAGCTTCCTCTCAAACCACACAGACAGACTTTCTCTCCTCGTGTACTGCTGATGGGAAAAACACGCAGCAACACCTCCTGTATGTGTAATGAGTGAGATATTCACCTCCGGGTAACAGATGCTCTCAGAATAAGCAGCATTTAAACACATCATTCAATCTATGCATCTTAGTTAATAACATCTCAAAACATATTTTTCCCCCACATGGTGTAAATAGAAGTACATCATGTGATGCTAGCAGAGGTTTCTTTGTCTTTCACGTATATGAGCCTTTTAGTCAAACACATTTAAAGCAGTTAGTAAGAAGCAAAGGCCTCCACTCAGTAAAAGTCAGACTGCCATGTGAAGTAGAGCAGAGCTGATAGAGGTGTTAGACCACACTGCAGCATTTCAGCAGGATCCACGACGGGCCATGAAAATGGTAAAGTAATCTTTCGTCTGCCAAATGACATGATTTTATGTCGCATCGCCCCAGCAGGCAGATTCACACCACAGACTAGTTCTAAGTGTATCACAAGCCCAGATTTGGTCATGTCAGTGCAATAGTAAAAATTGAGATCATCTGCTGTACAGCTTCATGATACCTGGAAAATTATATCTGCTGACAGGGAGAAACTGTGATAAAGGTGAATGTTTCTGGTAAGGTTGAGTCTGATTCAAATTCAGCACAAGACCAGAACACAACAATGATGACATTTTCAAAAATGGATATATCCTCGCTAAACAAGTTGCTAATTAATAGTTCAGTTATTTTTCATTCTACCAGTATTAAACCTTCCTGTGCTCAGGCCAGATTCAGTCCTTTATTGTGTTACTTTGTACAGTCTAAATAACTAAATAAGAAGAGGATATTGTGGCAGGAAGTAGGAGAAGAGATGATACTGTGCTCTGTGTTCAGCAGCTATTCTATATTCTATAAAGTAACCAGACAACATGAGCATGATACAGTTGAGGTGTCACAATACACTGATTCTAGTTATGCGACATGAATATTTCTTAAAGGAAATTCAACCAGTTAAACGTGCAGATGTTTTGATGTTGTCCTCACAAAACATAATTGTGCTCCACTTATTTTGACATGAAATGATTGTGGTATTTACATACTACACACAAAATCACAATGTTGTGTTTGTTTTTACAGTGTGCCATCATTTCAGCTTTTAAAGACAAAATTCAAAACCTTTATCTAAGAAGTGACAGCTGATTGGCTGTACGCTGTTCAGTTAGATGTGTGATAATGGTGCAGCCAGCTCAGTCAGGCTGATTGCAGCACAATGTCAGCCGACTTGGCACGAAACCAGTAAGGCGGCCCCCGGCCCATGTATGGTTTCCACATTCAGCTATGTATACTGAAAATCTGGAATGAAAGTCAGCTGCAGTTTAGCTTTGGGCCAGTGTCAGCTGGTGCTTCATTTATCATCAGTGTGACACACGGGTGTGCAACAACGAGGCCCATTTTGGGTCAACAATCTCCATTCTCAACAGATTTCATTTGCCATGACAACCAAGCTGTCCTCTCTTGATAGCAAAGCATGAATCATCTTTAACTTCACTGGTTGCACAGGGCAGCTCCCATAGAAGATGCCTGTTAAGTAACCCCGCTCCCTAAATAAGCAAAGAAAAAGTTGAAGGGCTTAATAGCCGGTTTCACACTATCGAACCAAAGCCGAGCGAGTCGGTGCTAAGTGCTTTCGCAATGCAGGACCAGGTGCTAAGGGCCATGTCTGGGCCGTCTTGGCCTGGCTTGACAGTCTGAATCTGGCTAATTTGGTGTCTGCAGAGACCTCTGAGGTCAAGAGGTTTCAGCACTTCGTCATCAGCAGTGGACCCGTCACTCCTCCGAGCGAGGGATCCCTCAGAGTGCAGCATGTCACAGTTGGCACAGGAAGGCCTGAGCCAAGCACATTTAATTAGCCAAGCTGTCTTGGCATTGGATGGGAGGGAAGAGGGTGGGAGGGGGGGACACGTACAGTGACGAGTCATCAACATCACCAAGGGCGCGGTGCTGCTCACTGCCATGCTGCGCATCTTAAAAAAAACTTAACAAGACAGGAGAGAGACACATGGGCGTTAATGTAAAAAGCTGTCACAGGGAGATGGAGATTTCATTGGGAAAAAAAAACCCTCCAAAAAAAAAAACAAAAAACAATACAGCACAAACAGTGACTGGCCTTTCTTGCAGAAACCACACCAAACATGACATGAAGACACAAGGAGATACACTGCTCCAGTAGTTATCATTCAAGTCAATATGCCAAGCTCGAATAAAAAAAAAGACTGTTGCTATGAAAAAAAGCAAAGTTAGGAGAAAGAGTTTGGAAGAAACCATTCTGACATCCCTCTCTGTAGCTGCATGCGTGTGAGGAGCCCACCCCACCTCAGCTGTAGTGAGGAGAGCCCAGTCCAGGCAGCCAGCAACCAGCGCGTCTCTGCCTACCAATAGGCATGCTCGGCTCAGGCTCAGGCTGTGGCTGTGGCTCTGTGCAGTGCTCAGTCTCAGCAGCTGAAGCTGGGCGCAGGGGAACTGCGACGGCCGCGCCAAGCATCTTCCCTTCCCAGGTATGCGTCTCTTTGCAGCTACGCCCTTATCCGTGTGCTTTGCTTTTATTTTTGCTGCTGCTGCTGCTGCTGCATGCCATTTTTCTGCTGCTTATTTCTAGGGAGGGGTTGGTTGGTTGCTGTCTTTTTTTTGTGTGTGCGTGTGGCTCACGTAGCCTCCACCTTGGAGCGCGCAGGAGGGCAGCGGGTCTTGGTAAACACTCACACAGTTAACATGGAAGACGCATCTGCTGCTCGTCAACTTGCACACACCTCAAAAACATGTTCGCCCTTCGACTGATCAGCAGCCGCTGACTGAGCGCTGCGAGGCGGGGATGCGCGCTTGCTCCTGCGCTGCATTTTTTTTTTTTTTTTTTTTAGGTGGGGGGATTTTTTTTGCAACGAGGTTATGATTTGGCCAAGCGGCTTGTCGTCAAAATTATGACCGCTCACCATATATCCAACTTACAGTGTGCGCCAGGTAGAGGTTTTTTCCTATCCTGGTAGAGGCGCTGGACTGAGCGACTGGGCGAAGCAGGTACTGGGAACTGATATGGAAAAAAATCATTTCCTAACAGTCAATTTCATGTAGGCTGTGCCATATAGGACTGCAGCAGGATATGGCAAGGCTATCTGGTCTGGTCATACTGTGTGTACATGCATGGGCAGTCAATGTATTATTGATAGCTATGTGTTATGATACAAGGGTGTATTTCAAAATCATTATTCATTTATAGAGTAAGTTATCCTCCAGGGGAGGTGATTTTGATGTTTTCATGGAATCAGGTGGACTTTAAAACATAAAGAGCTCTTAATTATAGCTGCACTTAAGAGTTTGAATCATTTGGATGCTTAGCCTGCTCTGCTCTGCTCTCTTATTCCTGTCACTAGGTAGGATGGAGGTACACTCCCTTGGCAGTTCGAGGGTGGTGCTGCCTGCTAGTGCTGATGTGTTACAGTGGCCACTACCTATGCATGAAGTCTGCCACAGGCCTGCATATGCATCCCTTCCTCAGCTCAATAAAACTGAATCTCTAAAAGTTTTAAATGCATTTAGAGTTCTTCTAAGCTGAGGCTTTTAGGGATGCGTGGTGAAGTTACACTTGAAATCTCCTCACATTAACGTTAGTCAGTGTTTCCAAAAGGGCTCAGTAAATATCAGCTAATGAATGATCTCGACAATAACTTTTACCGCAGCTGACCTTAATGTTAGTTCTCCTTTACAAACACAAAAAAAACATCACATACATCAGTATATCAATGATGTGCATGCAGAAATACAGCTGTGTTGCAACTGTTCAGGGTACTTTTGTTGTTGCTATGCAAAAAAAAATGCTCATGTGCTATATTTCCACTGCAATCATTTGAAGCTGTGACCTTGTCAAAAAGGGCCACTGTGTGTGTGTGTGTGTGTGTGTGTGTGTGTGTGTGGTGTGTCTCTCTCTCTGATAGAACTAGGCTTGAACAGGAAGCTTCTTTTCCTCATGAGTCCATCTTCGCTGCTCGTTGCTCTTGGATTTGGCTAATTCAAGAAGCCCTTGAGTTGATTTTTGCTGCATTTGCCTCACAGACTGTTCACTCCACTCAAAGAGCCGGGGAGAGTTGGAGGACTTCTACATCAGAAGCCCTGATTTTTAGTTGCATTATGGTCTGTTTGCCTCTTCAGTGATGTTGCATTGGCATTTATTTATAAATCAGCTAATCTTTTTCACACGTGATGCCTTCAGGGTGGAGATTTTCTGATGCTCCAGGCTACATCTGGAGTGAGGCGTACAAATGCGAATTGGAGGCCCAGGCCAGGGGCCGCTCCTGTCTGCAAAGTGGATAAAGTTATGGAGGGAGAAATGCTAAGGTCACATTAAGGTCAAGAGAGGATGATGGAGTTTTTTCCAAATAATTTGAATGAAATAAGCCTTCATCACTGATGAATGAGAAAAAATTCTGACAATGAGCTGATTAGTCGATCAATAAGTAACAGTTTTAGTCATTTTAATGCAAAAATGCTAGATATTTTCAGAATTTTCTGTTTGTTGTATGAAATGTGTTTCTGTTTTGGTTTTGAGCAACAAAACAAGCAGACTAATAATATCACTTCGGGCTCTGGGAGGCTGTGATGGATATTTTTCACAACCTTTTAAAAATGCATTTCATATACTAAATGATTAATCAATAATCATGAAAATAATGGGTCGATAAATCAATAATAAAATTGAGCATTTGTTGCAGCCCTATGTCCGGTTACTGTTAAAAAGTAGGTTGTGAGTTTAATTTAATACTTTATGTTATGATTTAAAATTTATTGAAACATCAAAAATCATTTTTTTTTATTATTTCTAACATGATTCTGTCATAATTATGAATTGCACAGCAAATTCCCTTTGAAATAATTAAAAAAAACATGAAAGTGGACAGAAATAAAACACATATAAGCATATGAATTTATTATTAACATCACACTTGTTGCTCCTGGTAAACTAACAATATGAGGCCAGTGTATTTTGTTCAGAGGAAAACACAATGTACTGCGACAACAGGTACACTGGGAAGTTTACTGCAGTACTATAAAATGTTTTCAGTCTGTATCTTTGGCATTAGATATTAACTTGTTAATTAATTATTCTAAATTAGTGATGAATTTAGGCAAAACACCCCCCTAATTTAAAGTGAGGATTGGTTTGTGAGTCTCTTTTTAAATGTTCGATTCAACACTGTGTGCTTGTCCTTCAAGTGACACCTTTAGAGAGGAAAATGAACAGCGAGCCACTATTCTAGTCCAAACATGAGGAGCCAGAATGTGTGCAAAGCCTTTGATCACTGTGTTACCGTTTTATAAGCCATCCACTGTCATCTCCAAGCAGGACACACTGTTGTAGCCACTAATTAATGTATCAGACAGGAAGGTACTTTTGCATTCAAACACACCACACAAACAGCAGAGGAACTTAGGAGAATAGATATAAAGACTTGAGTCTGTGTTCAGCTAACATCATCTGCTTATTATATTTAGTGCTGAAGTGAATAATCAGTAATAAAATAAGTACATTAATCATTTAAGCAAAACAATTTCAAGTAAAAGATAAACAAATCAAGGATTATGATCACAGCCCTTTGGGCTTTTGGAAAGTGTGACGAGCATTTTTCACTGTTTTCTGACACTTTCATACACCAAACAAATAATAAGCACTAACATGAGCTAGAACTAACAATAACATGTAGATTAATCATTTTGTTGTGAAAATAACTACTACAGTCCAGTGAAGTCCTGAAAACCTAAAAACTGATTTAGAAGAAGTTACTTTGTCCAAGTTTGATGAGGTGGCCTGGAAAGTTTTGGTTTTCTTAATCACAGATTAAAAGTCCAGTGAGTAAGATTTGGTGGCATCTAACAGTGAGGTTGATTGCAACCAAGTGAAACTTTCTCCACGTGCTAAGCATGTAGGAGGAGAGGTTTTGGTTTGGCCATTCTCTGTGTGCATATATGAACAGCTAATCCTAAGGTAATAACACTACAATTCTTAATTTTAAGGTAATTATACACTACTACTCGAAAACTTAATATTACATTGCAATTTCTGCAAATACATCCCCCTAAATGCTACATACTGTTCCTTTAAATATGGAAATAAATACAATATGATACGCCCGTTAGAATGTACTTGCACAAACCTGTTAAATGTTCATATATTAAGATAAATTACATATGACATGAAATATTTACTACAGATGAAAAGAATTAAGACTGAGTTAGTTTGTATTATTATTTTAATTTAAACTTTCCTTTCCATTATATTTACATGATATTTTTTGTTAACTCTGCAAGTCAGGCTTCAACTTTGAACTACATTTTATGAATCAGGATGTGAACCACTTTAATTAACTGTAGTAAATGTACCATATTTTTTCCTGATGCCATTACAGCAGAAGAAATATGGGCAACTTCAGAACTTAAACCATATATGATGACAGGTAGCACAGAGACAAAGGGCAGTGTACATTATATGCAGTAATTTATATTGAATATTCAGTTTTCCCTGTGGGCATATAGATCAGTTGCAGCAATATTAAACTACCAACCAGGCAAATATAAGTTTTGCTGAAAGAGAGCAGACACAGATTGTTGGTATTGAGAGATCTCTTGTACTTACTGTTGAAGAATTACTTTGTAGTTTCTGTTAACATATGCAGTTATTCTTGTCTGTTGGAGGAAGTACAGCATTGTCCACATGCATCGATTAATGCAGCTGTCCAAATGCTGCTCTGAGTGTCTGGAGAACAATAGCTGTGATTGCATTGACTGATGATGAATGTTCCACCTAGAACCTGCTTCTGTTAAGGTTAAATCACAGTTTCCGCAGTGTTTATCCCAGACAAAAGGAAGAGAAACCATCATTCAGAGAGAGGTTTAACGAGTGGGAACAACTCCCAATTTAGCAATTCTTGTATTAGAGCACACAATGGTTTTAGACAATTTGGAAAGATGATAAAAATGTCTTTGGGAGGACGAAAGGTGTGGCTGGATTTGGAAGAGAAGCACCTATGTTTGATAAAAATGACCACACAGTATTAATAAAATGATGGGGTGATGAATTCAGCACCTTTAAAAGTTTAGGCGTACATTCAAGAGTTAACCTTGGAGACAGTAATGTCCGCTCAAAAGACTGTGTTATGTTTAGCACATGTTCATGTTTAATTTAGCACATGCGGAAAAAACGCCTTAACACATCTACAAAGGGAACAGACACTGTTCATCTGTATTTTCTGCCGTGTTGAAAATGACACGTCCTCGGTTGAGTGCAGAAAGTCTCTGTTCACAGTGTTACCTCTTCCCTCCCCTGTCCTCCCCTTAGTGATGGCCTCTGCTGAGCAGCCGTGCTCCAGCTTCCACCAGCAGCACTGCGCATAAGGCAACACACCCACCTTTGCCCTCCTGCCCAGAAGTGAGAGAGACACCACCATGTACAGTGTGGAGGACCTCCTCATTTCGCATGGATATAAACTGCCCAAGAGCGGCCCTCCGTCTGCCACGCCTTATGACAAGCGCCCTGCTGATTGCCAGCGTGAACTTGTGGACAACAGGGCTGGTCGGGGGAGTCTGAACGGATATGAGGCGGACCGGGGGGCATCTATTACAGGCATCTATGGCAGCAGGCAAGCACTGGTGAAGGGCTACCCCGCCACAGACAACGAGAGCGGGGAAAGGATCCAAAGGAGAAAAGAACTCGGACTCGGCATCGGTATCCTTGGTGACGCTCAGCCCTTGGGTGATTCTCTCGCCACAGATAGTGGGTGAGTATTTTTTTCCCTCTATTTGCAATCCCCCACACCCTTTACCTTCCCCCCCCCTCACTGGGGCCCTTCGGTATTGCATGCAAACTGAGTCTGCACTGCGCATGGTTTTTTTTTCCTCCTCCTCTTCGCCTTCCCCTCCTTCCAGAGCTGCAGAACAGTGTGGCTGCAGCAGCACCACTGACATATCTTATGCTGGGATGTGAGGAAATATGAAAGGTGCCTTTGCACTCGTTTGAGTTGTTTGCATGCTGGCACACAGGAGGTGGTTTGAGTCTCTGTGGAGACCGCCCATGCACTGGTATCATCTCTATAGCCTCCACCAGACAGGCAGATGTAAACAGCAGCACTAGACAGTGAGCAAACTGAGGAGGACTGAACATGCCTCAAGACAGGCGCGTAATCACTCCACTGTAAACACTGGCACACTGAATCACGCCCAGCACGTGCTCTGTGATGTAAGCATGTTGCTGGGCAAGTGTGCACAGCGCAGCTCCCCTCAGCCATACAGTAGCATATGCTGCTGAGGATGATCCATTGACTTTGCTGCTTAAATGAATGAGTACAGTGAATAACACAGGGATCTAGTGCAGTGCAGACATGAGATGAAGCTCCTCAAATGTGTACTTGTAATTCATTTTGAATGACTTATTAAAATGTACATCTTACGAACTTTTACTGAAATATGTATTTATGATCATTTTTGTGGTTAGATTTTTATGGCAGCACTGTACTGTACATCATGATAGTATGTGATCATGTGCATGAATCAACTCACCTGAGAAAATACAATTATTTGCTTATTTTAATTGAAAGACCTGGTGGGAATATTTGAATTTCAACAAGGATTTCAAACCCACTCTCCATCTTTCTGTTATAATGGAGTGTCATCAGGGTGGCTTAAAATATGCTAGGATGTTACAGATGACCTATTCATGGGTATCACAGTGTTTCCTTTGCTTCATTTAGCCAACTTGTTCCACCAAACCAAGGAAATTACCATTTCTGCATGGGGAAAGTCCAAAATTACAATTACAGTGTAACAAAATTACTCTCTTTCAACACAAAGAAGTGGAGCTTGGTTTCTTTTAGAGATTAAAATAATCGTTTTGGCAGTGCAACATGCATTACAGCCATTTCATGCACTGAAGGGGTAAATTTGGAGGCATAAGTGAAAACATCTCGAGGCGGCACTGCTTTATCACACTGCAGTGGAACCGCTGTTTTGAATCTGCCAACACTGACTCGTCACACACTTTTTATTTTTATGTTAACATAACATTTTATGTTAAATTTCTCCATTTTATGAAAATTTCTCCATTGTGAGACAAATAAAGGTTTATTTTATCTTATCTTAAATTCAGCAATATTATACAAATGCTTGTGATATTACATATTCACATTAACAACAATCAGAATGGTCCTTTTCTCCGGATCTTCTTGTGACACAGTGAAGCAGACTGTTTTAAAAGTTTATTGGAAGGTTATACTGCATTTCCTAAAAGGACACAGTTTGATCTTGCTATAATTGAGTTCTGCAATCAGTTAACCAGAGGAGAAAAGGTACTTTTGCTATTGTATAAGTTCATGTAATGGGATGTTTTTGCTTAGAATTTTTTTAAGAGCCAAAGTTACAGTCCAGATGAACAGCTTCTAAGATAAGGTCAGCACAATTTAATATGCAGATCATAATGCAGTAGCATCACAATTTCATGGTTTCTTCAAGGGACTTGGGAGCTGCTGACTTAAGCACTTCTGTCTCATATGTGCTGCTCTCTTTGATTAAGTGTGTTGGAAAGCCAATACTGCCAAAGCCAAAACACATGCTTGACAATGGCATGGACATAATGATCACAAATAATGTTCTTGTTTTGTTATATTATCATATAAAATGAGGTAATTGTGATTTTGATTCATTTTGTTTTGGGAGTATCTGTTCATTGCAGTATCGATAAGCATGTATTTGCATTATTTCTTCCAAAATATGTAATATCAGCAAACTGGTAATCATAAAAAGAACTGACTTTCAGCCACTGTTCTGGGTTTGTCTAAAGCCAACTGTGTGTCAGACTGTGTGTCAGATGTCATTAACTACACCCAAAAAATGATAAGAGCTTGTTTTTAAGTGTCCTAGATTTATTTTATGACCGTTTTATTGTCCTATTCACTCTGGACTTTTTTTTGTCTTTGTAGGTTCTACGATGTTCCTAGTTTGACATATTCAGACCCGCTGAGCCATGACGAAAGGGATGTATCCTACTGGCGGAGGAGAGGCCAGGACTTCAGCATCCTCCTGGACTATGCAGATGGCAGGGAGCTGAGGGCCTCTGCTGGTGCATGGAGACCACAGGCTCTGATTACAGCAGAGGAACACAGGGCAGAGAGGCAAGCGCAGCAGCTATGGGAGGACATTTCCTGGCTGAGAGACCTGGATGCAGCTCCTGGTCAGCTAAGGGTGACTGGGGAGAGGAAGTGCCAGAGCCTTGGTACAGAGGAGTGGAGGCCTGCTGTGGGCCTGGGAAGGCAGCTGTCTGATGGGGATGGGGAGAGGTGGGCTCAGGACCGGTACCGCCTGAGGACGCCTGAGGGTTTTTTTCACCCTAGAACTAAAGCAAAGTCTCAGTCTCTCCCCAGAGTTTTGTCACCTGATGGGACTGCCAGCAGAGAGCTCATTCCATCAAGGCCTAGCCTACCTGATAGACAACAGCGGATAAGCAGCACTGTTTTCTCTGGGCCCTACAGCAGGTATATCTATAGTGGTGCTGTCAGGGACCGGTGGGGTAGGAATGCAGGGCCAAGCAGCCATGTTGCACTTTTACCAAAGCCCAGGTTCAGCAGGCCTTTAAAGCCTCCGTCATATGAGATTCACCAGCAGACTAGGGGTAGCGCAGAAATGCTTGCTATAGACCAGGGTGCCAAACAAAAAGAAAGGCCAATTTACTATCCAAGGGGTGGGGAGCTGAGACATGATTATTTCGCACAACACTCTGCCCTCTCTGGAATGGAGCCCCCTGGCTACATCCCACCCCCATCTTATAGAAGAGGTCCACCCCCAAGAGCAGTTTCAATCAACCGCAATGAAATGGCAAACCTGAGATGGAGAGCGGAAGCTCTACAGATGCCCCACTCAGATCCTGGAAGGTGGTTATACAGACAGACAGGTTCATGGCTGGAACATTATGGAGATCGTAGTGCGTCCTATCGAAAACAGGTACATTCTGGATATGAAGAACAACCAGGTCATACCCGTTCATTACCCACTGAGGACCTAAGAGTGAAGCAAATCTCAGGAGGGCCTAGCGGAAGTTCTCTCACTGACTCAGACAAGATCCGTAACATCAACAAAGAGATTCCATCCGCTAAGACTTTAGGACAATCTACACATGATAGTGCCTTGCCTCCCCAAACGGGGTCAGCTCTCAATGTTGACAACCGCAAAACAGCTCCCAATGACAACGACAGCAGTAATCGATGGTGCAGGGGATTAAACAAAAAAAGTGACAGTGTAGGTCCTGAACAAAACCGTCCACAGTTTTTTCCTTCATCTATTCTGGGTAAACCACCACCTCCCCCATGCAAGCCGGCTGACCAGGGTGTGTCTGAAACTGTGGCAGAAGTAAAAAAGGTGGAACAGCCTGAACCACCAGAGAAAGACAAATCCAAGAATCTAAAAAAGAGACTTAGTGAGACAATTTTTTGTTTAGTGTCTGTACCTGTTACTCCGCAGCTCAGTGGAACAATCCGTGATCAGAATAACAACAATGAGAAGTCACCAGACCCAGCCGACAGTCCTAGTGACAACAAAACTGGCCATTTAACAAACCAAAGTCTCCAAAGCACATCTTCAGCTGAAGCTGAGCTGCAAGCACTAACTGGTAGCATAGCGAGCAGCAAAACAAGTAGTAGAGCGAGCAGCAAAATGTTTAAAAGAGTATCCTGTCGACCCCCGAAGATAAACCATTACAAGGAGATGAAACTGTCGGGATCCTGGCCTGCAAATCAGTATCGAGATCAGGAGACACAAACTAGCCCAGAGGCCCAAAAACCTGCCCCTGAAAATAAGGAAGCACAACAAGACCCTGTCCCACCCGGCACTGAAGTCCCTCCTGATAGCAGCGGTGTAGTGGGCACTGCCTTCAGTTTTCCTATAAAGGGTGTGAAGAGCCTAAAACTCTCAAGCAACAGCGCATTCTCCCTGACCGCCACCTTCTCCAATCAACTGAACAAGAGCACAGCTCAGCCGCCAGCAGTACCACCCTCAGGAAATGTGGAGGAGACCAAACCAGCAGCAAATAGTGGACAGGAGGCATTTGACCAGATACTGCTGAAACCGGCCAATCAGCGTCCATGGGATGCTGTCAAAGAGCTGGAGACCATCAAAAAAGAAGTCCAGGATCAACAGCAGCAGCAGAGCAGCAAACAGCCCAGTGTTGACAAGTGCATAGAGGACCTTAATGAGGCCTACAAAGACATCTTGGAGCTAGGCACTGCCAGCAATAAAGTCCCAAACGGTTCTGTTCAAATTCCAGAGCGTATCAAAATCCGATTGACATCCGAACCTCTCAACAAGCCCAGCAGCCTTAGGCGCAGTGCAGTAAGCTGGTCTGTTGACCCAGAATACAGGGAAGTCAAGAGCGCCTTCTCCAGGCCTGCAACAAAGTCGGTAACCTTCAGCAAGCAGCTTAGGGAGGAGCTCCCTGTCCCACCTCGAGAGACAGGCTTCAGAGAATACAGGGTTGTTGCACATCTTTCGCGCAGACGGAGCAACGATGGCAGGACGGTGAAACTAGACCTGCCAGATGAGCCTATCGAGACACCACTTTGTGACTTTAGTCCAACGACGCACACTGCGGCAGCTGAGGTGCCGTGGGCAGATAGACAGCCCATGCAGGACGCCTCTACGCTCACTAGTCCTCCTGATTATGAGGACATATGCCAGACTCTGCGTCACTCTAGAGACCCGGCGGATGTCAATAAAGCGTCCGCAGGCAATTTTAAAGCTAATGATGCAGAGACTCTTCAAGATCTCAGTGCTGAATCGGAGGAAGAGTGCCCTATTTGTAAAAGAGAGCTTGAGAATCAGATGAGACAGGGCCCATTGCCTCCACTTCACGAGGAGAACAGCTCAGACAGCTCGACCAATCAAAATGGCAGTCCACCACAATGTGCTGCATTAGAAAGTCCAGCAGAAGATATAAAAACAGAACAGCCAAATGACTCAAGTTTAAATCAGTCAGGGTCTGACCTGTGTGCTGAAAGCAGAGAGCAGCATTCAATGACACAGGGAAATGTGGGAGGGGGTAAAAAAACAGACAGCGGTCAGGCAGAAAACTTGGACGATTTGTGCGAAGTTAATCCTGTTGAGAGCATACCAGCGAATGAAGCTACAAAAGAGAGCGCATCCACTATATTAGCAATTGATGTGCCAGCGGACACACAAGTCACAGAGGAACTGAGCGGTAGTGAAACTTTAACTAAGGACGTAGAATTAGGAGAAAAGGAAGTCATTGCAGGAGAAAAACCTGGGGGCAGTGCAGACAAACAGACAGCTGAAGTGGAAAGTGAGTGTGAGGGACATGACAGTACAATGCCTGATGACAAGCAGGAGCAAGAAAAGAAGCCATTTGCTGCTCCGGAGCATAGACTTGTTTTACGGACTCATCTGGGACGAGAGCACCCAGGGTTACCGGAGTTTCCGCCAGATAGACTGCCACTTTCAGTTCCCCCAAACCTAGACCGCAGACTGTCTCTTAGTTTAGAGGGGGAGAGGAGGAGCAGGGGTCCTGCCCATCGTATGGAAGCGCTACAGACCAAGCTGGCTGTTTCTCCTGGTCGCGTGGCAGTTGAGCGCCTGGCCCGGATGAGGGAGGTGGACGTTATGTATCGTATGAGGCGCCTCAGCATCAGGAGTACTGACTCTGGGGAGGGGGAGGCAGAGGCAGACGGGGAGGGCAAGAATGAACAAGAGGATGAGCCTCACCCTGCTCCTCAGAGAGACAAAGACAACGATGAAGATCAAGAGGTCACCCATTCACAGCAGGTCTCTGAGGAGACAGTGTTGCAAGATGAGGAGTCATCTCTCTCAGGTAAGATAAGAACATTAGATTAAACTTGAACAAAAAAATTAATTAGTCAAGTATCTGTACAGCTTTACAAATTTACCCATATTTTGAAATGATGAAGGGTCAACATTTTTCCCCTGTGGCTCCTGTCCAGTAGACTACCAAACATAAAAGGAAAAGAAAATACTGGTTCAATCATTTAAAATGTTTGTATAATGCGTCATATGATTTCACTGTCCCTATCCACGGTTTTATGATGCATGCTTCAGAATGCCTGCAGATCGAGATCCATTTAAATGCTGCAAATATTAGTCGCTTCTGTTGAAAATCAAAATGTTTACAGGTATTGACAGGAAATGATGAAACACATGGATTTCTTTTCCCATAAAGGGCATCAAACTGTGTTAAGATTGATCAACACTATTTATTTACAAATAGTATAGTCTCTTTTATGTAAGGGAGCACAGGAATGCATTGTTAATTTATCACTGGAGGTTACAAGTGATGACTGATTGACGAGACTGCCAGTGGGTCGTGATGTTAAAGATGCAAAGCATACTTGAAAACACTTGCACTTGGATCATTCTGGTGAATAATATGATGCAATACTGGATCAAGATAAAAATACACTTTTTGTCAATGAATGTTTTTCTTTATGTCTCAGAAGCCCATGATCCCAGCCGAGTGGAGACAGTGTAGAAAGACTGTCCATCATCTCCATCTGAGGTTTTTAGCTCCAACACTGTGACCTGACTGCCTACTAGAATGCCTTCATCTCATCCTGACACTGAAATGGCCTTCTTGTCCGACAAGAGCATTGTGTACACCCTCACCCTGCGTTGACTACTAAGAGTGCTGTTCCACTGCCAAAGGGAGGTGCCCCTTTAACGTGTGGGGCAACTTCTACTACGAATCCCTCCTCAGCCTTCCCAAACTGACTTCCCACTACCCCATCGGTCCTCCATCCCCCAAGCCCATCCTCTTATAGGGTTTCTACTAGTTAGTCTTCTTGTAGCGGCTTGTCCTTTCTAGTCTCTCCTCCCTATGCTTTTCTCATTGGCAGACATTATGCAATTCTGTCGTGCATAAACTGGAACTTATAAAATGTCCATAGTGAATACAGTCAAGGCATTTTTTGCATCCTGAACGAGTCTGTTTGTTTACGGGCGAGCTGTTAAGGATATGAATGTAAGCGTTTATGTTTAACTTAACATAGACTTAGAGAGGTTACTGTCATGAACCTGTTACATTGCATTTAAACTACACCAAAATAAACTGCGCATCTAATTGTCGTGGTGAGGCGACAGCTGTTTTAGAACTGGACATCACTGTCTCTGGCTCAAGAACTGTTTTGATTTTCAGACGAGATCAGCCTTTCTTTTTTAAAATTTTAACGGCATTGTGCCCTGTCTCATCGCTTTTGTATACTCTGCAATCATAACCCATAGAGCTCTTCAATGAAGAGTGACTACACCTCCTATGTTACATTGGTTCTACACTGGAGAGGGAGCATTGCCTTCTTTAACCAGATGTGTGTTAATCCTCTGATCGATCCGATGTATAGCTCCCGTTTCCAGGTAATTTCAGGAAGCAATAAAGGCACGGATTGAGTTGAAGTGGTTGGGGGGATCCGATAAAGATGGATGTAGGGAAATAGAAAAAAAGGTAGAGCAATATTGTGGTACAAACAGCTCAATGGTGTAGTGGAGCTACCTGTAGGAACCATTGTCAGGAGTTTTTATGTGAACGTGTCATTCAAATCATATTACAGGGATATATGGAATCGTGTCAGGGTATATGGGTGCATAGCAGGGGGCGGGTGCTTTACTTCATGATATATATCTATGTTCATACATCTGTATCGAAAAGAGACAACATTTCACGGAAAATTTATTTTTGTTATCATCGAATTGTTAATCAGTTTGCATAATGTAAAAAATAAAGTATATTTTAAATATTTTTAGAGATATTTTGTATTTAACCATGAAATTTTATTTCTCCACACTTATATCAAGCTGAAAGTATCATATGTCTGTATAGTATCATACTAAGAGTACACATAATTTTCTAGTGCTTTAAAATCTAAAAGAGTGATATAAGAAGGGATGGCTCTGTGGTGTGCCTTGATCACACAATTCGGTTTCAGTGAGCGATGAGGGTTCATCATTGCCAGTGTTGACGTTATGGAAATGTTATGATTGTGCCATGATTTCCTATTTGATAGTGCTTTTTCATACGCTAACAGAGTCAATGTTGGACGCTCCTTGTGATATTTGATACATCAGTCCATCTCAGCTGTATTTCCCATGTTAGTCGTCAGATATGGCCAATGTCTTATTTTTGTCTTTGTATGTCTTCCAGTTCACATGTTGTTCTGTTTGAAACATGTTTAGAAATAAAATTGGGATTTTTTCTTTTCCTTCTTTCCTTCTTTCCTTCCTTTCTTCCTTCCTTCCTTCCTTCCTTCCTCCTAACTTCATTCCCTCTTGCTTTGTGTCTTTCATTCCTCAGAGTTCATTTTGTGTAAAATGCTCTGCCGTCCCTAACACTTCTTGCACTAAAGGACACAATGCAGTGTGCTATTTTGGCTAAAAACCATGAATGTGTGAAAAGTAAGTATGAAACAGACTTTTTAAAAAAAAAAAACAAAACAAAAGATAAATTTAAAATCATAACTCTAAACCTAAACAATTATTAGAAAATATTCTTGTGGATGAAAACAAGTTTGCAGTTGCATGGTTTTTCCCACAACAGCAGTGCTGCATTGGTGTACGTGTCAACAGATTTATGGTCAACCATCACTGTTTAATCGCTCACCAAGTATCACTTAATTGTTATGTAGCATTTTACAGTTGTAGCATTTTATCAACTCAGAACTTTGTCTTAGTGTTTTAGACATCTCTTGTAAATTTGGAATTATCATGTCGCCTTATTATGTGTGCATTACATTATACTCCAGGCAATGCCAAATATTAACCTACTAAGCACTGTTTCATAACTTAGGTTTTTACAAAAAACTTACTGTTCTGCCATCCCTCTGGCTAGAGTGGTACAGTAGCATTGTGGATAGTGTCTGCTCTTCATGCTGTTTATCTGTAGAAACATTGAATCAAAACTGTGAACTTCAAATAAGACAAAAAGCCTGATTTTTAAAAAGTACAGGATGTGATTCAGTGTTTCAAGACAAGCCCATAGTCAGCATCACAGGGAGGACAAGCTGGCACGCCCATAATTACTGACAGATCTCATTTTCAATTCATTTTGAAGACTGAAAGGCTTTGCCTTGGTCTTGTGTGCAAACTGCCCCTGACAACATTTAAAGCTATTTCAGTACATACGCCCCCCTCCCTCCTCAATAATTGGCATGTCAGGTACACTTGAACATAGTGTCATTTGACTTTTTGTACTGCAGGTTATGTGCAACATGAAGTAATTATGCACACTTGTAATATTTTCTATTTTCATATGAGATTTAAGTGCTTTTTGTACTCACTGACATCTTTTTTTCTTCCTTGCATGAAATGCAAGAGAGAGGAGGAAAAAAAATGTTTTTCATAAAGTATATTTGCATTTGGTACTCCAATAGTAAATCCAGTGGGCAAACATTATGTTTCATAATTTAATTTACAAAACTATGCCAAGTATTTAAAAGCTATTTTTAGAGTAAATCAAAAGAGAACTCATTTTTTTCTTTTCCTTTAAGACATGCCTTTATCTTTGTATCTATAAATATGAGCATAATCCATAGTCATATGATTGTGCTACTGTTGTATGATACTGCAGTCTGATTCATAAATAAACTCTTTGCATGAAAGTGGTGTTTGTGATCAATTGCCTAGGGGCCATCTAGGATTTGTTTCATGTGCTGTGTGAGGTTAACATATCCACTGGGGAAAAACTGTTCCTTGTGAAATATTTTGGAAATAATAATTGGAAATTGAAATACACCTCCTCTTTGCTAAATGTATGTCATTATAGGGGAAGGACACAAGGAAGCAAGACAAACGTAAAGAGCAGTAAACATCAGCAAGAATGTTGTCGAAATGTTCAATTTTCAAATTTTCAAATTCCTCATCCTCTTGTTTCTATTATTAAAGAAATATTGAAGCAATTTACAAAAGGGGCGTATGTCCACTGCTATGTGTGTTTTCACACACACTCAAAATTTCAGCCCAATTACCCTGCCAGACTGTCCACTTGCTTGATCAAAGTGTTGGCAAAGACAATACTTGAGCTGAACCTTGTCAAAACCCCCAGCATGCTCTCTTGGATGGCATCCATCGTCAGACGCTGTTCGGATTCCTCTGCGTGCCATCTCTAATAGGAGAATGAGAAGTGTGATTAGTACTTCCTCTGATGTGATACTTTATTGATCCCTGTATAGGTAAGCTTCTTTTCACTAACATCCCATTGCTTTACTTTGTAAGGCAGCTCGGGGGGCTAACAGGGATATTTTAGGTTGTCACATAACATAAATGCAGGATCTGTCAGTGCTAGTGAACATTATGAAACACTATTCAACGAAATTAGATCTACATAATCATTTAAGGTGGTTAGCGACTGACAAGTTTGTCTATAAGTTTATTTACAATAATATGTATGGTGATGGAGGCAGGCAGGCCAAAGTGTGGAGAAGGAGAAGGTGATGGTGATGGAGTCTGGAAGTGGGCTGACAGCTGAGCACAAGGTGATCAGGAGAAGCCAGAAGTGACGAGACAAGGACGACAAGGAGAAACATAGTAAGTAATAAGGGAAGTATGAGTGAAATATGGTATAAAACTAACTGGGACACTGGAAATGTCACTGGGAAACCACAATGGTTGCACTACTATGCATAGATAGTAAAAAGGCGGTGCTTAAATCTCCAATTTCTCCATCTCGCGCATGCGGGGGTCAAGTACTTATACCAACAAAGTTACCTGTGACCCTCATTGTGATCAGGAAGATTATATCTCCTGGTGTCATCAGAGGATCTGTTCCATATGAACTGCAGGTATAACGACAGCACTAGGCTACGGGCTGGGTCAAAATAAAGGCAATGACACCCATATGGAAGTAACTACACTTGCATTCTCTCAAACAGCCAGCAGGGGGTGATGCTGGTGGGTTCAAAAAGAAGTCTGTTTGTATTGAAGTCTATGGGAAAATGACCATTTACTCCACCAGTTTATTACCTCTGTAAACACTATAAATATGAGTTTATGGTCTGAATGATTAGTTTAATGCTATAATACATGAGGGTGTCCATTTACTGAACTATGGTCAAATATATGGTGAAATAACACATAAAGATTTGGGGCGTGGCTACCGTTTGATTGACAGATCATTACATCCTGAAGAGGAGCAGCACTGATGGTCTGAGCTATCAGCTCATGTTTTCACTTAACCATTCCTGGCTCCATTTACTGGTAAGTAACATTATGTTGTGAGCCACAGTTAACATTCCAGTTAATATCACACGTGAAATACGGAGGCTCATCACCGATCAAGCTAGCTGGCCAGTGCTAGCGTTAGCTGATAACATAGCAGTTGTTATTCAGTGATGTTTGGCATAGAGTGGCAATTGTATTACGAGATCCCTGGCAGTAGTTTAAACAGAGCGCTTTACTGCCAAAATGGCGGTGTTTTATTTTTGACAGTTACATGCCGGGATTGTGTGAAGTCAACTCCTGGAGCTCTTTAATGCAGACACTGGAGACTATGACTGTGCAAAATGTCATATCCTATAACCTTTTCAATACAAGCGGTGCTGACGACAGTTTACACGCGCAGACAAGCTAATGTTAGCATTGGGCTAAAGACCCAAACATAATGGACACGGAGTGTGCAAAGCTCAAATTTTGCGACCGTGCGGACTCTTCTTCGCACTATTGTCACAAAAAACACCGCCCGGCATGTATTTTTCACATCAACCCGCTTTAAATGTGACATCAATCATCAGATTCACAGAAATTTCACAGGAAAACTACTAGTGGTGGTGTCCTCGACTATTGAAGCTTTGAGCTGAACAGACATATAGATTCTGCTCCGCTCAGTCTGCTGGAGTCTGTGGGCACCTCTATAATGCAGACACTGGAGACTGTGGCTGTGCAATATGGTCAAAATGTAATATCCTATAACCTCTTCAATACAACGACCGACTTACACCCACAGAGAAGCTAATGTTAGCATCAGGCTAATATGTGCTACAAAAGTAGCTAATTTGGCAAACATTGCATATTTCATGAAAATAATAACTCCTCCTGAAGCTAAACAAATAATTACCTGTCCAACAGAAAGAAAGCAACTTCTGCATCACTTTTCAGTCCCTTCAGATGTCTCAGTGTCTCCACCGATGTTCACTCTGGTTTGTCCTTTAGCTTTATCCAGAGTTTTGTTGCAGCCTTTCCTGCCTCCCTCCAGAGCAGTGGATTAAACAGAGTGACGACAACTTCAGATCTCGCCGCCGGAGCGGTCACTTGGTTCATGTACCCCTCAATAGTTCCAAGCGTAGCCTGCACTGTCCATGCTCTTCAACGGGACAGACTGCAGTGAGTGCGCATTTAAGAGGTAAATATTAAAATGAACCGTAATAAGTCAACATTTGCAACTCTTGTTAGATTACTGTGTGCACGTCAAAGTCACTTGCGTATATTGAGTGCCTGTATGACAAATAAAAGTAAAATATGACAAGTTTGTCTGGTTGTGTTTTTGGAGGGAAAACTTTGCTTGCTTCACTAACTGGATAATAAGGAACTATATCGTAACCTGATGCAAAGTGATCTCTTATTTAGCAACATAAGGCTATTCTCGAACACTTTCTGAGATTGGACAATGATGATAAATTATGGTTTTCATTCAGAGATTTTATGTGGGCAATTTAAATGAATGTCACAACCACGTGTGTGTGTGTGTGTGTGTGTGAAAATAAGAAAAAAAAAAATCAAAAAATTATGAGAAGGTTCAAAATAAACTGATATTGTAAAACCAGACGTGTTTGTCATCAATAACATGTATGCATGTATAATGTATGATTTAATGTCAATAGAGTGAGAGTTGACTGTTACCACCAATGCTATTGAACAATCACAGATACATACAAAACAATACATATAAACACATTTAATAAAGTCATATGTCAAATGCAGGCAGCTATTATCATAAACATATAAAAAAAAAAAAAAAAAAATTGATCCTAATTCCTGATTAAAAAAACGTAATTACATTTGGAACATACATTTTTACATATAAAGGGGCCCCCTCGATATCAATAACACATGTATTGCCATTAAACTGGTTGATATTTTATCATTTTACCTCGGTGAGTGCTTGCCTTGTGGCCATAGACGTGAACAGCGTCCGACGTGACAGGCGGCCATGTTGGAACTATTGAGAGTTCCATAACCCGGAAGTGGTGTCCGCCGGGCTGTACAGCGTATGCCTATGGGAGTGTCGCCACTCTGTTTAATCCACTGCTCTGCCTCCCTCTTTCTTCACTTTGCACATAAATGGTTGTCAGCGTTGCTGGTGAGAAAAGGGTCATTTTTCCATAGTCTTCAATATAAACGGACTTCTTTTTGAAAGCAACAGTATCACCCCCCTGTTGGCTGTTGGAGAGAATGCAAGTTTAAGTAACTTCTGTATGGGCTTCATTGAACAGACCCTGGTGTTGCCCACTACATGTAACCCTTATGGAGCCATTGGTGAACTGCAGCTATCTGATCTCTTATTTGGGGATGGTCATTAAATTTGTTTAAAATCTGACATCTGCCTTTGGGTTTACTCTCACTGCACCCCTGGTGCTGGCTGAACAGGCTTCACCTGAACGCCAAGTGACACAGGCACAGGAGGGTCAAGGTCTCTCAGTGGTGTTTCCGCTCTCTGTCCCCATGGAGGGACATAGCACATCAATTGGCATGTGCTTGTTCAATCACACAACATGTCCACCATTGCTCTGATCAGCCATCAAGGGGACACCAAGTCTGCACAGGTGCTCCAGGTATCCTGGAGCCTTTTCGAGGTGTGGTGTCTTAGGTGGTGGAGGCAGGACATAGATTGATGCCAACTCCTCCTTCACAAAGGCTGTGCTTTCCAAAGTGTCCCACTGGGTTGTCGTTAATCTGATGATGCCAGTTTACCAGCTTGACTTGATGAATAAAAAACTCCAAGTAAAACATCAGATACATTCAGTATAGTGACACATTTTAAAGGGTGAATTGAATTTCTAACGTTTGCTAGTTAAGCTACTGTATCATTAGCTAACGGCTAAGCGAGCTCCAAATAGAAAAAAAAATAGAAAAAAAAATTCTGAATTTATTCCGCAATTTTCCACAGAATTATGTTGTTGTGCTCCTTCTTATGTTACTACTCTAAGCAATTCCAAAATCATATTTAATCCGATATCAACCATTTTCATCCTATATGTTAGCCAACGGCCCTTTCAACTGAATTTCATTACATTGCTTTGGTTCATGTGTACTTCCTGTCGGCTTGTTATTCACATAAACTGTAACACATAGTTGTGAAGCTACTCTAGTTATAATACAGTCTTTTCACATATCTGAAGCAATTGTTTGTGTTATTATCTGTTAATATTTGGTATATAATACCTTTTATTCACTGTAGCTTTGCAGTATTCTCAGAAAGAAAATGTTCAGCTGCCACTCACTGCCATTAATCTCCAGCTGTCCCTCTGTCACGGCTGCCTCTACCATGCCATACCACTGTAAGTAAACGACACGTCTGTCATTACTGTACACTTGTTGGCTTGTTGGCTGCTTGCCTCTGCTTCTCTGGGAATAAGTAGCTCCATTATTGGCACAGTGACAGTTGTCCTCCCTGCATTCTCGACTGTAGCACATCCAAAGATTAAGCTGAAAAGAGTACATTACAGCTCAGATTTTAAATGTGTTTGTCGTAAACACATGCAGATGAAACAGACGATTAGAGACTCAAAGGACTATATGTAATGCTATGTATTTTTTACATCCACAAGATGGAGCCAAACTGTAATAATATAATACCAAAAACACCACAAACCCTTGACTAACCTTACTCCCTCTTCACAAGAGGATGTGAAAGTAGATAATTTCTAATATCTATTCAGGTCAATTTATACTGTACACATACTGTACACCTTGACACTTTCACACACACATTGGATGCATTTGCATGTGTAAATCCCTGAGGGTTATACCACTCCAAAATAATTGGTAAAATACTTATAAATGCCAATATGATGCCAATTTTCTCTTGAATCAAATTTAAACAAGGATCAGGGCAATTATCATATTATATAGGATAGGATAGGATCAAGGAAAAAATGTATATTTGTTCTTGTTTGCTTGCTCCATTCAGTTATTTATCTCCATATTTTGAGATGAACAATTGCAGCTTAACTTTTCATGAATGTTTAGCACACCAGCACAGAAAAGTATATAGTATATAGTGCATTTCAGCAGATGTCCTGTGGTAAGCATTTGGATCAAGATCAAAACTCACTGAGTAGAGATGAGGCTCAACTCATTAGTTTGTATCAGTCATTGCCTTTAAAGCTGCACAATGCAATTAATTGTAATGTGATATAATACATATAAAACATGTAATTACAATGTGTGCATGAGCCAGGCATTGTTCAAAGCAAAACTGAACTTGAAATACTGAAAATGAAGCTGTGTGCTGTGAAGCCCCCAGTGTTGTAGTACAGGAGTCCCTGCAGAGCCTGCTCATACTAGTTTAACAGCTGATTCGATCCCCCTGTGCTGGGAGCCCGACGCTCCCTGGCTATTTAAGGCAGATGCCCGTCTATCGAGGCCGCTCTCTTCAGCCCATACATGGTTGCTGTGGGATGAGGTTACCACGCTGATTTTGGCCCACACTCCCCAAACCCCTTGGAAGTAGTGTTGTGTCACCTCTCACCATCAGTTTAAACTATCAGACCCAGGCCTGGTTTACAAGAATGGACACAGTTTTTTCTTTCTTATTGTTGGAGTTGTTGTAGCGCTCCTTCGGTGTATTTTCTTTTCTCAGCTTCATCCCCGTCTCTCTCCTGCACACCCCGCTCCCTCTCGTTCTCTCTCTCTCCCTCTTTGCTCGGCTCTTTCCTGGAGTGATTTATTTGACCTGGTGTAGCAGAGCTGGTGGGAAAGCACCAGGCTATATTTGTCAGCTGCTGAGGTTGGACCTGCTGGATGACTTTGGATCTTCTGTTTGGGTTTACCTGCTCACACCTGCGCCTCCTGCCTCCTCAGCATCTGCTTCGCTCTGAATAAGGAACTAGTGAGACCCCAGTAATCCATGTCTGAGTTAAATGGACTTCATCTGTGAGAAATTTTGCTCAATCTCATAGCATTTGAGTTAAAACATTGTAAGTATATTTTTTTCCATTTCTTAATTTGATCTCATGCATGCTATGACATATATTAGGTAGACCACCAACCATTCATTCATTCAGCTTTGTACCAGGTTGCAAATTGTAGACTGGGTATATACACTCAAAAAATGATTCTTGGCCCCAATAAACATATTTTCAACTAAACTGCAACTGAAATGTATAAAAGTAAAGATTTATTTAATAACAATAAGTAAACAGTATGTAATTAAGTAGGACCCTCACATTGAACTTAATAAAATTACATGGAAAAACTTCATGTAATTAAAATACATAAAGTTTTTGCTTCATTTTTTTTTGAGTATATAAAATGTTTGGCCATTATGTTGGGCTACTTAATTTACATTTGTGCAACATTAGCTTCCTTGTGACTTGAAGGAGACATTCCAGCAACAGATAGGACAATGTAACCATCATTTACTGAATGATAACATGACATTTTAATGCACAGAATTTGCCTTACACACCTGATAGACCTGACAAGACTCTAGTAGACTTGGAAAAAAGATTTATACTAAATAGGTAACAGGTGATTTTTTTAAAACCCAATGAATAGTGTGTTGGGACAGAAACCCTTCGGATAAGAGACAAAATGAATCATCAATGAATCATTGTATTTTCCACCCTGGAGGACTGAAGGTCCCAACCAATCCTCCGCCTTGTTGCTTTGAGCCGTCTCAAGTAACCACATGAGTATTAGCATTCCAACCTCCAGATTATGGCTGTACGTGTATGGTATGTGTGTGCAGCTGATCTATCAGCTATGTGCTGTGTTATTTCAACAGTGTCCAGTCGTCATTTCTCTACAGTTTTGTTTTTATAGTGTGTGTGTCTGTTCGACAGTTGCTTGGCACTGCTGCACCTGCTCCACCCATCAAAAAGAGCAGGCAGGTTTACTGGCCGGCCTCATGCTTGACCCTCTGCCAATGTATGGATTCTGATATGCGTATAACAATACAGATTTTCAAACTTGTTGTAGACATGTTGTATTAATGTCACCCAGCTGCATGCATTCATTCGTTGGAAGGTTAGCATTCTTAGCTGAAATATATGGGAACAAATGCTACATTTCCTTGGTTGCACCCCTGAGTTTCTTTGTTGGTCATCAAATTGACACTATCATGCAAAGTTTATAGTTGAAGTAGTATCTAAGTTCATCTAAGTATCATCTAAGTTTTGATATTTGTAAAAAATAAGTGCAGATTTATGCAATTGTTCACTCAAGATGGTTAAATATAGACCATCTTTTATGTTGTCTGTATTTGCAGGATGCATAGGTTCTGTTCTCAAAGCAGCAAAGTGTCCTACTGAACAGAAATCTCCTTTTATTTTATGTCCTCTCTTTAGCACACAGAGCGTCTCTTGTATTTGTATTCAACAGGTGTGAGACCTGCTGAATGTGATCTCACGCACCAGTTAACTTGTTTCAGCACCCTGCTGTCCGCTGTTATCGCCTGCACTTAGCAATGTCAGAGAGCTGTCCACAGGCTCCTACTGACCTCTTTCTGAATGTACGACTTCTGTTTGGATCACGTGTGACTTCATTCAAGCTTCACACCTAAATGATCCTGTATTCTACGATGTTAATGGTACCAGTAATATATATTTCTGATATGTTATGGCACTATTTGATGTACTTTTGATTATCTATGGGAACAAGCATGGCAGTACTGTACAGAAATTGGTAGTAATTGAACTTTCTGGATGTTTCTGAGACATTTCAATAGAAATAGAGTAAAAGGACAATAAGATGAATGTACTTAATATACGTCTTAAGTATAAGTTACACACTGATGTGACACAGCACATATTATATACTGATATTATGATTTTTTAAAATATTTGTATGGATTTGTAAACGTGTTGTGGAGAAATGTTTTTATTGTTGGGATATCTCATGAATGGTCTATTTGTTTTTACTGGGAAAGAAACAATAGCAGATTTACCACATTATTATTCACATTAATATTTGGACATATAATAGTTGAGCATTAATGTTAAGCGTTAATGGCCCCTTGCTCTCATCTGAATTTTCTGTGTAGCTGAAAGCTGAAAAGCTGCAGAAATTGCTAAAATGACGAAACATGCCATACCATCGAAAGCGTCACGCCAGCTTGAAAACACAAGTTGATGTGACTCTTAAGCTTCGTCATCATGTCACACAGTGCTAAAATGTGTTCCTGGACTGCACCTTTAAGAAAATCCAAATCCTCAAGTAACCATTTCTGGTGTGAAATCCTCCTCTTCCTCGTCCTTAACTCCCTCTTTCCTGCTTCGTCTAAGAGTGCAGACCTTCTCAAGTGTCTTTCCTCTCTCCTCAGCACTGGGTGCTGTGCTCATCGATATCCATATAAGAGCAGAGCGGGCAGATTTCTGTGCTGAGTGTCAAGCAGAGTTGATGTGCAGCAGCAGAGAGGAACGCAGATCTGGTTCTAAAGAGTAAATGTTTAAGGAAGGATGAAGATTCCTCCTCTGCTGTCTCTGGCTCTCATTTGACCCTTGTGAGATTCTGTGTGTGTGTGTGTGTGTGTGTGTGTGTGTGTGTGTGAGAGAGAGAGCAAGAGAGTGACTTTGGATCACATACTTCTGCATGTGTGTGCATGCATTTCTATTAGTGCACGTGTGTCTGTGTCCTAGTGTGTATTTGTATAAGCTAGGCTAAACAGTGAGTCTCCTAATAAAGGTAGGCTAGCTGAGAACACAGACCAAAAACAAGTTTCCCATAAAGCAATACCCAATTTGCTTTTCTAAACGTCACATGTGGCAATGGTTGCCTGGGAAACATCCTCCAGGGTGTGCAGGAAGTCATGGATAGTCATTGCCATTGTTAAAATGACAGAATGGGTGCTATCAGAAATATTTCCACATATTTCCACTTCCACTTTTATTAGCAAAACTTGCCAGGTAAACAGGTTGTGTGGGGGGTTGTCTCAGTATACACTAAGTATACACTGTAGGGTCCAACACTATTACACTTATCACACTATGCTGTTATTACATCATATTTGCACGAAATAGTGTGTCTCATCTATTTACCTCATCTGGCATTGTCAAAATGCACTATTAATCTATGCTAATAAAAATGCTAATGTATGATCTAATGACAGAACACTACATATTAAAGTATCCGGTGAAGTAGTTTCTAGCAAATCTACAGTTTGGCACCGTTTGTGAGTTGTATCCTGTTAAACAGTCTCTCCAGTCAGTTGAGCATTGAGCTGAGTAAAGCTCTGAAACAAAGGATCATGTGGTTTCCATAGGGGAGATGTCCCCTTTGACCAGTGTGCTGCAGAGTGCCTCAGCTTAAAGTTTGATTTGAGAGCTGCTTTGATGGATGTGGTGTTTTTGTGCATGATGTCCTTGGTGTTGAGTTTCATTGACTGGTTTGTACAGCCAATGCTGCAAGAGGAAATTGTTGAGTGGCGTTCCACATTTTTACTTGACGTCAGAGAGAATGGACACAGTAGTGATTTCGTTATATAATCTCAGTTGTACATAACAGTGGCAAAAGTACGAAACAGCTTGTGAGAGATTACATCCGACCCTACAATTAAAGAGCAAACTTGGATGGTAAAGAGGATGTGCAAATCCAAGTCTTAAAACCTTAAACTTGTGTACTGGTCATGCGGCCTGACACAAATTCCCATGTTGTCATGACTCACCCACCCATACTCCTCTACCTTAACTTTTATGTCAGTGGTGTTACGTCTAAGAAAAGCTTCATGAGTGACGTGTAGCCTGAAACTGTGAAATGTATGCAACCGACGAGACAGAGAGTGAGTGACGGAGAACATATCATGTTTGTTCCTGGAATGGAAGGAGAGGTAAACAGACTAATAAAAAGGAAAATAGATTAAGAAAAAAAGAAAAGAAACATAAAGAATGCAGGGAAGAAGTGGGTAGGGTGAGCTGGAGGATGGATGGCGAGGATGACAAATCCGGGTAATGAAAGGGAGAGGGAAAGAAAACAAGGCAAAGCAGCAAGCAGGCGTGGAGACGTGGTAAACATGAAGGGCCGGCTGACAGGGTGACCTCTCCCTGAGGCAGCCACTCACAACACATGTTGCCTTATTAGGGGCGTCTACAGGGAGCCAAGGCAGCCTGGGGAAGGTGGGGGGGTTAGTTTCTGTGTGAAAGGGTGAAGAAAAAGCAGCAGGCAGAGAAGGCGAGGGAGTGTGCAAGTAAGCAAGTCCAAAAGTGTGTGACAAAAGTCAAAGAACTGTTTGTCAGACTATCCATTCAACAGCTTTCAGAAGGCAGAGAAGGGTGCATGGATTTGGAGTTGGCAGTCCCTATGATATACTTGTTGTAAATTTCAGGAAGCACACTGGTAATTCCAAATATCAACACTGCAAGCTTTTAGAAATATTGCCATATGGACTCTATGTTTTGGGTACTGGACACTCCCCCGTGCTACCTGATGTGATATTTGATTAGGCTGCATCTATATTTCTCTATGTGACTATGTCTGCCAACTTGTGACAGAGTTAATGCTTGTGTGAGTTATACTGTATGATGCAGAGCACAAAAAAACGTAAATGCATGATTAGGAAGGGCAGAACCTGAAATAAACTACACTCATTCTTTTGGTGTCATCAGTTTTTATTCTTTAGCAACACTGTCAAAAACCCTGGTGGAGTTGCATTTAATGAGAATGTTCTACTCAAAAATGGAGCCAATGCAAAAGTGCCAAAAAACTACAGCTCCTGAAAAGGCCTTTTGAGACTGGCTCCAAAAGTGCCATCAATTCTCATAGACCCAACAGCAGAAATATGTGTGTTTACAAACCAAAAATGTTTTGGTCTCCAATTTCTCCTTGCATGAGTGATGGTAGAGTGATTGTCCTTTTTGCAAGGTTGGTGGTTCTACTCCCTATTGCTACTGTCTGCGTATCGTAGTGTCTTTGAGCAAGGCACTGAGCCCCCAAATTTCTCCTTGGATGCTTCACAGCAGAACACTGCTCGAAAAAAAAAATGAAAAAGGCTGAGGATAAGTTAAATGCAGAGGTCAAATTCCATGTACGTACCTACATTTACACCAAGCAGGCAACACATGATGGCCACCTGCATAATATTTCATTGGTCCCCTTTTTCTGCCAAAAGAGCCCTGACCTGAAACTGTGAAGGTGTGCTATGGTAACATATTTGGCAATTTGGGCTCCAGTAGCTCTTTTGTTGGATCAGACCACCAGGATCAGCCTTCACTCCCCACCTGCATTAGTGGTCCGTGTCCTCTCATGACCCTGTCTCTGGTTCACCACTGGTCCTTCCTTGGACCACTTTTGATAGATCCTGGCCACTGCAGACCAGGAACAGACCACCAGAGCTGCAGGGCTGGAGATGCTCTGATCCAGTCCTCTAGACATCACTGTTTAGGTCTTGGTGTCAAACTCACTCAAATCCTGATGCTGGAACATTTTTTTCTGTTTCTAATACATGGACTTTGAGGACAACTTTAGTGCCATTTATGTCTTAGGTACCATGATGAAGAGAATTGTTGCTATTCACTTCACCTGTCGTTGGTCATAATGTTGTGCCTGATCGGTATATGATAAATCTAATGAAGTTAGGTGTAATTAAAGTGACAAATGGATGCTGTCACAGATCTTTAGCTGTCTGCAGGCCCACCTCAGCCTTGCCACCAAGCCACCTCTTTGCCCATTTTTTGGATTAGCCTTGAGTTAAGCTGTGTTGTCACTGCCAGGATGGTGATTCCCAGAAAGCATGAAGTGACATTGTGAAGACTGAGTTTATGTTTTACACAGAAGCTGTAATAAAGCCTTTCTTACAGGCTGAACTGGCACCAAGGCTGGTAGTGTAAACAACACCCCACTCTCTGGTGTGATGTACACCTGGCCATCATGGATCAGGAAGGTCTGATATATGCGTGTGCTGAGGATACGATCTGACTTCCAGTAGCCCCAGACCACATACCACCTCAAGCGGCCCTGCCGGCGCCCTTCTCCAATCCTGTTCCAGAGTTTTATCATCAAGGCTAATTTCTGCCTGTAATCTGATTAGGGCTCTGAGCTGCTTTAGCACCCTGCTGTGCTCTCTCTCTCTCTCTCTCTCTCTCTCCACACACACACTGACATACACACACACACACACACTGAATAGCAGCCAGTCTGTGCATAGGCTGCAGGTTGTTGTGTAGCTGGGACCGTCGCTCTGCTGTGGCTGTGTGATTGTCCATGCCTTGTGTTGCATTGTGTTACTGCCTCCATCCTTGCCTGTCTGCTTGCTGGTAGCAGTTCCTCACCTCCACCGCTGTCCGTCACTGCTGCTGTGACCAGAAGGGAGTCCAGCAGAATCCTCCTGTTCTTCTCCCTAAACATGTTCCGAAACCCATGGATCTCTAGTTTCCATGTGAACCATGAGCAGCCATGTGGCCAAGGTAAGGCTTGGTCTGGCTATAAAGTGACTAACTTAACCCACCCTTAATTCTTTAGAGTGCTTGGGGGACTTTGCTAATGCAATTTAGCTCCTTACTGAGATAATTGACATGCGTTTGGTGGCTGTCAAGGAGGCAGGAGGCAGGGGGATTCGACTTGGCAAGTCGGGCAGTGAAGTTTCCTTATGGACTCCTTGTTTTGCGACTGTTTGCTTTGTTGGATCAGAAGAAGCAAGGATTCATGACATGTGTAAGAGTTTGACTGCTGATGCATTGAAGGATAAAGAAATATTACAAATAGATTAATGCAGGAGGTTTAAATCTTACTATGGCTAGAAATGTCAGGATGATTTAAATGATTTTGGTGTGTGGTTGAGTAGAAAAGATTATTTCACATTTAGTACTATCTACTCAACAGGTGTGTGCTGCTGTTACCTGTTTTCCCATTTCCTCTTCTCTGATGTTCTACCTTGTCAACACACTCCATCATTACCTACTGAGGTGGAGGAATATTGTTATGTTCCAACCTTTCCATACAGATTGTGTGCAATGGGAAAGGCCCAGTTCAGTCAGGAAGTCTATTTTGCACCTCTGAATATTTATAGAAAATCCCTCTCCTCATCACGCTCACTTTTGGACCGTCAGCAGCTTAAGCTGCTCTTTGGCACTGTCAACCTTGAGCCTTGTGCTGTTTTGTTGACAACCTGCAGGCGTTTCCAAGGAAAGCCACACTGGCATCAATGCAAGGGGCTTTCCAGACAAACAAACAGACAGACACATGTACACAAGGTTCCTACGGGCTTTGTCAAACTTGGATTTGAGAGTAGTTTTAAATTGTCTGGCCTCTGACTTGTATCGTCCCTTACATCAATGTGTTTGAGTTTCACTGGAGTACAACACAAAACATTGAAAAGCCCTTGAACTTGTCTAAGACTCACACCTTTCACTTCCACACTTTCTGCCCTGCTGTATTACCAAACAGTCTTTGGAGACCAAAATAGGCAGGAGGTGTTCTGGAGGCGTCTGGAGCAGTAATATGACTCGTCTCCTATACTGGGATATGACTTTACAACAGGCTTCTGTTGCTGTGACATGAGAGTGAGAGGGTCAACTATCAGCTGAGAGCTGCATGTGAACCTCCTCAGTAACCTTTTTTTGACAAGTGACTCACAGAGAGGCTGGAAATGTCCTGTCTAACCAAAATGGCACATGGGTCTTGTTGTTGTCATATTTATTGTTTCAATGGGCAAAGGTAAACAAATTTCAATTAATTGTATGATTAGGCCTGGTACATATGCCACCTGCATATTGTTGTTGTAGTACATTAATGATGGTCATTTAAAAGTATTTATAGATTCAGAACCATTAAAAATTCAATTATACTGTTTGATTATTAGGTTTTCTAGGGACTTTCAAGGTGTCATAAACAATTTTGTTTTGCACCTTCCAAGTACGGCATGCTCATTGTTTGATGAGGTTTGTAGGAAAGGAATGAAGTCGGTCAAACACCTGCTGTTTTGTGGGCACCATGCAAAATCATGGCAGTATACTTTTCTGTCTGCATTAGACAAAGGCCATGAGCTGCATCGATGAGGGCATGTTTCTTCAGATGCTGAGAAAACAATGAAATAATATTCAATAATATTCTGAATACTGTTTTAAATGTTGAACTATGATCCATCGGTGGCATGGCTCAGTGGAGACAGTGGCCAGAGGGTTACCAGTCCGATTCCGGCCTAGAGAGCTCATGTCGAGGTGTCCCTGAGCAAGACACCGAACCCCTAACTGCTCCTGATGGGTCGTGGTTAGCGCCTTGCATGGCAGCTTCCGCCATCAGTGTGTGAATGGGTGAATGATGTACACTGTAAAGCACTCTGGGTATTGTTTCAGGTATAGTAAAGCGCTATATAAATACAGACCATTTACCATTTACCATTGTGTCATATGGATAAATAACATAAACTAGGCTTTTTTATGATGCAGATCTATACTTTCATTTTGTTCCAATAGGCCGATTATTGTATTGAAACATAAAGTATAGATCTCTTTGTCATTCAAGTCTTGTTTCTCTTTTCAGAGTTTGGATCTAAAGCTCGCACCAAGCTTTGCAGCTCCTCTTCGTTACCTACAGAGGCTTTAAGGTAAGTTTTTTTTTAGTGCAATCACCTCGCTGACACGCTTTAAATAATAGTGTAGTTGTATTTTGTCTTTAGTATTATTTTGTTTTACATTTGCTTTGTCATCAAGATATGGATATGTAAGGATATAGGGTTTACCACAGTAGAGCGCTTTAGCTAATCATGCACTGTCAGCATTAAAAGCTAGAGATGTCTGGAACAGCTTATCTATCAGCTTAAGACACTGTTTGTTCGCACAGCATTCAAGACATAATAACCTCTTTTAGAGCACTTTACAGCTCCCATTGGCATTATTTTAAAGATGTCCCACTGGTTCTGTCTGGCAGAAAGATACACAAGCTCTTTTTGATGACTCTGAACTTAAACTAAACCTGATCTGAACATCTGGGTATTTATCAGTAAAAAGTGCTCCAAAGTTGACAAGCCTCACCAATTAAACATTTACATTAAATAGTTTGACAAGCTTTTGAAAAGAAAAGTTTATTCTTCTTGACTTGTGTGACAAGTTAAGACCTTGATTGCCTGTTGCCTCCTTGGAGGAGAGTCAGGACTTGATGGCCTAATTGTTACGATGGATCCTGCTGGATGCGACACCAGCTGAGTATCACCTTTACCTCCCATCACCTCTTTAACACAAGGTGTTTGAGGCAGAGGTGTGTGAGGGCAGCTGAAGCTCAGCATAATTTATAGATGGCATTTAATCTGAACAAGATGTGTGGAAACACAGTTTTGCTGCTTTCAGCATTTATATTTATACATTGTATATTAGAAATCCAGAATGTAATATATTCTTATGTGTGTGAATTTCTGTCTTCTCAGTTTTCAGAGTGACTTTTCCTTGAGTGACAAGACCGCCTTGGTCAAGAGTGTTTCAGATACAGATGCCAAACTTCTGTCTGTCCTTCCCAAGGGTGTGCTAATACAATCACTCACAATAGCCAACACATTGTTTGTTAATTTTAGCATAGTCATACGCAGATTTTATATATTCTGTTCTAATATTCAGTTTCAGAGTTGAAGAAATACTTTGAAGGATCTGTCACAAAGGATTTGGAGATGAACAGGTATCTTCAGGGCTCACTACATTGAATATTCATATAAATATGTCTAAATCGTTTTGTGAAAACTTAACAGCTTAACAGCTGCTGCCCTTTACCCCCCGCCTATTGTCTCTTGTCAGGAAGGAGAGGATCGCCCGGCGTCTGGAGGGGATTGAAAGTGATGCTCCACCAGCGCTGGTACCTGGTGGCTTGGTTGCCAACAGGATGCTGGAGGAGGATCCTCCGCGGTACACCCGAGCCTCAGATCCCTGTGAGCCTTGTGTGATGGGTAAGCATGGCATGATGCACTGCCAAACATATGATGCTGCTTTAAGTGGTCCGAGACTGACTTAACTGAAGTCCTCTTAAGAAACAAACAGATGTTTGGCATTCAATATTTATAAATGTGACTGGTTAAGTTGAGAAAGTGAGTGTGTCTGCCAATGTACTTCCATCCATCCATCCATTTTCTAGCGCTTATCCTCACATAGGGTCGCGAGGGGGCTGGAGCCTATCCCAGCTGTCTTAGGGCGGAAGGCAGGGTACACCCTGGACAAGTCTCCAGTTCATCATAGGACACCAATGTATTTTCATTATCTCAAAATGCTCTCAAAAAACAGTTGATAAATAGGGTGTGGTTAGACTGGGCAGCTGTACGGTAGGTTGAAAACTGTTCAGTTACAATAATGGCACTTTAATGTCACATGGGATGGAAGCTAACAAGCGTTTACGTCACTAGATAATTCAAGATATTTGTAAGATTGCAGGGTTGTCATGTGTGAGTTAAAAAATACAAGACTGTGTGTGGTCAATATTGTCTCACCCCATTGCCTGCTGTCAGAGTGTTCACAATAGAATTCTTTCAATATCAAAAGCTTCCTTTTGCAACAATGCAGAATCTGTTGATAGACATTAAAGGGACCTTATTTTAATTTGTGCTTTTCCCATTTCCATTTTATAGTGTGTTTTTTGCATTTTATATTTCTGCATAGTTATGAGGCCCAAAGTCCAAGCCAAAGAGAGTTTGCACCTGAACTGCCTAAAATACCTTGCTTGAAGTCATTCCGTGAGGTGGTGATGTCACCATGTAACACACTAAGCGTTTAAGTCCAAAGAGTTTAGTTCTGTAATTACCTCTTACCCCTAATTTCCACTGGATGCGGAATGACGCCGACGTCTGTTGTCCATCAGTGCACACCAGATCCACCTGCTGCGGCTCTGCTGGACAGCTGGAATTGCGAGAATGAGATCTGCTGACTAACCAGATCTCGTTAAGTCACATAATTGCGTGATATAGTGGGTTGTAGCAGAGCGAACCACTCTGAGTCCACTGAGTAGAAGGAAATGGATTATATGATCCACCATGAACACAGATTTTTTTTTTTTAAATAAACCGGATGTTTTATTTTGTGTCTGTACATGACTTCCTGTCGATGTCCAACAAAAATAGAAGCTCTGTCGATTTGTTTTTCGGCACGTCCGCGGAGTCCTGTTCATTAATTTGAACAGAAACGCATGGGGTCCAACAAAATGTCGGCATCGTTCCGCATCTGCTGGAAATTAGGGGTTAGTCGGATACATCTCTGAGCTTTCAGAAAATATGCTGTCCAATTAAAATTGAAACTTTAGAAACATTTGCAATCACAGTGACTCACTTGACAAGAATGTGGCTTTTTTTTTTGTTTTCCTACAGTGAGGCGTTATACTCGGGAGCAGCAGGAGCCATCCCAGAAGCAGGTGTCATCTCTTGACAGATCGCCTCAGGTCAAAGGTGGTGTCGGCAGTGGCCGTCAAGAGCCAGTGTTGGTGTGTGTTGACCCAGTAACGTTATCCACTTCCTCTACACCCACATCTGGCCCCGCAGACTCCGCCAGCCTCAGTTCCAAGGCTGAACGCATCGCCCGCTACAAAGCTGAGCGCCGTCGCCAGCTGTCAGAGCGTTATGGAATTCTTCTAGATCAGGAGGCGGACATTGATTACACACCACGCTACCGTTCCCGGCGTGATACAGACGTGTCTGATCGTCAAACGGCTGCCAGGCGGCACAGACAGGAAGCTGAGGAACAAGGATGGGAGCCCAGGGTGCCATACCGCTCTGGAGTGGGCAGGGTTTACATGAGGACTCACCCAGACCCTGCCCCTGTTTCCACTTCCAGCTCTGCTCACTCAAATCAAGCCCCTCCCCCCATACAAGAAAAAACAAAAAGATTTTCAGAGCGGGAAAGAGTGATGAACATGGAAAACTTCAGGCGTGGTGGAGCTCAAGAGCGCTCAATCACCTCTAGAGTCAGAACCCAGGAGCATCATCCAACCCAGCCCCAACAGCAACTGCAGCACCACCACCAGGACACCACCCACCAGGAGTCAAGCCCCGCCTCCACCAGGGATTACAGCATTGCAGCGGTCCCCAGCTCCCCTCGCACTGCCCGCCGGGCCTCCCTGCCCTCCACTCGTTACGGCATCTCACCTGGGGATTTATTCATAGAGCAGCAGGCCCAGAGCATCCTTAACCGGCAAGGGTGAGTTTATGAAAACAGGTTCAGAAAATACATGAAGTAAAGCCAACCACTCAACTCCAAGACATGAGTCAAATACAGTGGAAAACTGATAGGACAAGTATAATCTCAAAAAATGGAATCACATACCTGATTTTGGGTATTATGACCTTTAAATAATCAAATACACTTTTAAATTATGTGATACAAGAATAATTCAAAATACAATAGACCAGTTTCCTGTTTTGACTCTGGTTTTAATCTGTGTACTGTGACTTGAGTAGCTCATTCTAAATACCAAAATGGCTTATATCATTAACACAAGCTGTTAAATTCATCTCTGGGTAGTTCTATATGCTGCCAATGGAGTGATCTTACCATTAGAAGTCTAATGTGGTTTCTACAGAGTATTTTTAGAAAACATGTAGAGTTTAAACCACATGAACCCATTTTCCTGACAGTGGATCCATCCAGGGCAACCACAGAGCCAACATGATCATGCTATATATATTTCATTGATGATCATTTTTGATAATTGATATGATTTGTGATGAAACTGTCAATTGATATTCTTGAAACTCTGGTTTGAGTAAAGAATGACAAATCTGAAAAAGAAATCTGTGATATTCATGAGTTGGTGCAGTTTGAGTTGTCCACTGGCTGCTGAGCTAACTACTGTAGCCTCTGTAGCTTTTACCTCTCTGCCAGTATGTAGGATCTTTTTAGACTTTGGGGTCCAGCTCTGTCACACTTGCCCTGCTCCAGTTACACATGGAAAGGTGCTCTGGGGAGCTCATCAGGAAAAGGTTGCAGGGCAGCAGGGTAGATAGCAGCTTTGGTTTTGGAGGGGATATGATTTCCCTGCTTGCCCTGAGAGGTTACCCCGATTTAGCAGCAGCTTGGTTCATTAACGAAGAGCTTAGGTTGCATTTTATTATAAACTTCATTATGATAATCAAAAGGAATGAGAACTGCAAAAAAATTATGTACCATTAACATCTTTTAGCCTGGCCACCCTGTCAAAGAACGACTGGTCACTCAACACAGACTCAGAGAGTGACACTCAGACAGTCTTCAGCTGGCCTTCAAGGTACTGTCTGCTCATGATGCCATTCATCAAAAGATCTTACAACCCCCCTGTAGTCCACCAGGTACATGTGTTTAAGCTGGCTGCACTCATTTTATGACCAGGGATCAGGAAGTGCAGTTTTATTCGATAATAACATGACATTTTATTTTTCTTGCGATCTAAACTCCTTCTGAAATATACAGATACTCTGTATTAAAACTGCTAGGGAAAGTAACAACAAGATAATAAGCCGGCACTTTAAAAACACGTTCTGGGTGGACATGCAGCATACTGTTTCCAGTAGATTTACCCTTTAACAGTGTAAGATTTCATTTATTAATACTTCACTTAACTGGTGTCATGATCTCTCATTTAACAAGTGTTTCAAGTTTGTCAATATTATTGGGGGTTTACATTTTTTAACTGACAGGCTTTCATCCCTAACAACATTTTTGCCATCATGACTCTCATTTATGCTATAATAGTAAAAAAAATAGAGTTGTGAATTCTTTGGCAAATTCATGTTTCACTCAATAATATCTCCTTATATACTCTTAAAACATGGTAGAAGAATAGTCTCTCCTTGCTTGATACTTCGTCCTTGAAAAATCCTTGCAGGAAACAAGGGGTACTAGATCTACTTCAGTTACAACTCTTCTGTTAACATAGGTCGCAAAAAAAATACCATCATTCTTGTTAAATTAGTTGTGACTGTGTGTGGCCTGGGTCTTGTGGGCAGTTGAGAGGAGTTAGTGAACCAAAGTTGATGGGGTGACAACATTAGTCAGCTCGATGCTTTGACCCAGGCAGTTGTAGACCCACTGACTTAGTACTTGTCAGCTGAGGCCGCACTCACCCCTCCTCCTCAGATTCTGGCCCTATGAAATTACATCTGAGTCTTGTACCCTGTTAGTGACTTCTTTAATCATTGCATAAGATAAGACATGCAATTTGCCCTGAGAGCTTGCATGTGTGCTTATTTAATCACATAATTTAGCATTTTAGAGAGAAACATTACTAGAAATCAGACGATTTTTGTTTTCCTGGAGGGTTTGCCATTATTGTGCATGAGCATACATATATTTCTGGACTGGACAATGGCCCAGATACGGATCATAGCTGGCTTGTGGGTAGCCTGTGAAAGGATAAAGGCCCATCGCCAGCCTTTGAGCTGTACAGACAGGTGAAAATCATAGAGGCAACTCTAGCATGGTTAGAGTGTGAAAATTGATTGATTTCAATGGTGCCCATAAACAACTTGGTTATGCTCCATTTGCAAAGAAAAAAAAAATCACCACACTCTCTCTGTTTGTAATGACTGATGTGTTGCACAAAAGTGACAGTCTGCTAGTGTGTCCCATGCTACTGTGCTGACTGCCTTTGTGGCCTCATCAGCTGCTTATGCTAGCTAGCATTAGTGTGTAGTAGCGCGGGCACTGTGTAAGTCCTTCATGCCATGACAGATAAAGCAGAGATCCATCAATTATCTCTGGCTTAGTGGTCCACAATGAGATTAGAGCAACCTTTAGCTACCAAGGGGTCAGAAGGTTGTACATGAAAATAGTTTGGCTCACTTTTTTGGCACAGAGACATCAGAGAGTGAGAGAGAGAAAGAGAACTAAGACTCAAATTTAAACCCAAAGCATGCTGCTACTTGACCTTGTTGCAATTCTAGCATGGGATTGTAAAGCTCAAGTTGGTCCCATGATAAATTTGGGTCATAACCTTTAGTGCAATATGTTTCCCAATTTTAGCGGGAACTAAATTAAGTAGCTAATCGGTGTTTAGATACACCACTCTATAGTAAAATTTCTGTCCCACAGAAAAAAAATTCTTAGTGTGTGCTCTTTAGTCACCTTTTGTTTGAGTTGCGTTTTGAGTTTAGAGAGTGTTGTATAGGTCTTTAACTGGACTGGAATCTCAGTGTCCCTTATCCATTCCTTTCCTCAAGAATCCGAGTAAGAGAACGATTGTCCAGGGATGAAACTGTCCAGATGCCCCCCGACTGGAGTCCAGACAGACACCCGGGTAACAGATACCATACTCAGGGCAGCACTGCTCAGTATACGCCAAAACGCTCAGAACCTACCCAACAAAGGACTGTACACGAGCCTCAGCCCAGCCCAGGCCACCATCCAGCCCACGGCCATACAGCCCACCCTCCCTCCACCTCTGAGTACCAACACTCTGGTCCTGCTATTGACTCTCAGCCCTATTTGGCTATCCCTGGTCCTGTGGCTGCTGCTAAACTCCCTGGACCTCCTGAGGTACAACCACGAAGGAGAGTGAGTGCGGACCAAATCCATGCTGCTCACAAAGAGGCAAGATTGGAGGCCAGGCAGGCCCTGAAGGAAGAGGCTCATACAGAGAGCCTGCTGAAGAGCAGGAAAGCTGTGTTGCCCTCAGAGATTCGCCGAAGGGAAAAGAGTGTTGATGATACACAAAGGGGGCGCCATGAAGACGTAGACTGGCAGACCTACAGCCCAGAGTGGAGGAGGATGAGTCGAGGCGAGGAAGACTGGGATCCAGACAGACCGAGGGAAAGAGGAAGGGAGAGAAATGTTGAGAGGATCAGAGAAAGAGGAAGAGAGCACCATGATGGCCAAGAGGAGAGAGTGTTTAGATCCATGCAGCCTTCCCACACCTCTGTACGCCAGCAGCCAAGACAGCATCAATCCTCAGAGCCTGAGTACCATCAAGAGCCCCAAATACAACGACAAGAGCCCCCAACGCAACAACCCAGAAAGAGACAACATGGCGCTCAGATTCAACAGCAAGATCCTAAGATGCAACATCAGTATGATCACTCGAGACAACTACAAGAGCCTCAAAAACAACAGCAGTCTCTAAGACAGCAGGAGTATGAGCTCCACAGACCAGAGCCTCCAAGTCAACAGCAAGACTCACACAGAAATCTAAAGCCCCAACAAGATGAAGGCATTGAACCCCAGAGGCAGCAGCAGCACCCAGATCCATCAGGGAACCAGAGTTTTGACTCCGCCATCTATATCCAGAAGGGCTCTTCTTTGCCTCAGGTCAAACACAGAAGCATGGAAATGAGCGGAGGGCCCAAACCTAAGATACGAACCCGCTCAATGTCAGATATAGGTATAAGCCAGCATTCTGCCATGTATCATAGAGAGAGGGCAGCAGCCAGCAGAGAAACACAGAGGCCCGTGCCCCCATCAGGGATGGCTAACGGGGAGATGGGCTCCCTGGACACCAGGGTGTCAGTAGCACAGCTGCGACACTCTTACCTGGAGAATGCCAACCGGAAACCTGAGTTGTAGGTCCACTGGCATGGGCTCTGTGTTGCATCGCTAAATAACTGTCTAACTCCGCATTAGTAAGCTGTTGCAAAATAAATAATCCAGTGATCCAGAAATAATGCTGATGGGTGGTCATTCTGCAGCATGAGTCAACATGTTTTGCTACAAAATCTGTCTACCATTTTCATGTTCACTGAAGTGTTGCTTAAGTTGTGCAAGTTAGCATCAGTTCTTGCAAGTTACCCTTTAGAAGTTGTCTGCTGCTGCATGTTAACATGAGCAATGGCTCTTCACAGTTGGGTTGCATTTGGCTTGTGCTCTGCGTGTGCATCAACGTCAATGTCTATCATTCTGACTTCAGAGCAGTTTTTGGTGAACTGCAAGAGTGCTAAAACCAACTTCTACTTGTCCTCTTTGTTGTCCTCGTCAATCTATACACCACTCTTAAAGTGAGACCACTAAAGTAGAGCTGTCAGCAATGGAGGTCGACCCGGCTAGCGGCAGTGATCGAGGGGGGACTCGGAGGCCTCGCCGCTACATCACACCAGGAGACAGTCGCATGTCGGAGAGGTTCAGGACCCAGCCCATCACCTCTGCGGAGCGGCTGGAGTCAGATAGGTGCAGGACAGGGCTCTCTGTACCGATCCGCAGGAGCTTTTAATATTCATTTTATTTCCATGACTAAATGATTAAATGCACTGAATTGGATGGCAGCAGAACATCGGTCTCTGTTGACATTCAGATCATGACAATAACATGGTTCTTCAAATAAAAAGAAAAATAAACCTGACGTATATATTTGTTTTCTGCAGGTCTCGTCTGAGCCCATCACAGCTCCAGGATCCCGAAGGTAAATTCACTCTGCTGCAAATGTGGACATATAAGTCTTAATAATTCAAGGAAATTTTATTGACATTTTTGCAGAGGTTTTAATCCAGTCGATTTCATGTTTCCTTTTTACTAGATGAAGGAAAAATGGATGACAGAGCCAAGATGAGTGTGGCTGCTAAGAGGTCTCTTTTCAGGGTACACTTTCTACTTATGTGCATTACAATCATAAGGGCAAATGATTAATAATGTATAATGTGTTGAATGAGTAATGTTTCAAAAAATCTCAAAAGCAAAAGCTGCAGCCATGTTTGGATTTTCAGTAGTGGTGTTTTTCTAATTTCATAGGCGTTGAAATAGACATTGTTTCTCACTTGAAATATCACTGTTATGGCCTCAGCTTTACTAAACCAAAGTGTTTATTTTCCTGACATATTCTTCCAGGAGCTGGAAAGGACATCAGACGGCAGTGTTCCTAAACCACGCTCCCGAAACGCTGCCGTAGAAAGGCGTCTCAGAAGAGTTCAGGATCGGTCACACACTCAACCCGTCACCAACAAGGAGGTGGTTAATGCTGCAAGGTACTTGTCAGCTTCTCCTTTCCCTTCCATTTTAATGACTGTATATTTCTTTGCTTTACATTATCTGTATTTCACAGATTTTCCCACCTTCACCTATTTTCTCCTCTTTTAAGTGATCCCGCTACTCCGTCACAACCTCTGGGCACCACCACTAATGTAACTCGTGTCCCCAGTCCCACTGTAGTCAGCACCAGTGTGACTGGCATCAGGTACAGCTGGGTTGCTTACTTATATTTGCTTTGCACCTATAAGCGTGTGCACGTGTTGTTTACTTACTTGCATCCATGCTTGTTGTACCCCTGCAGGGTAGCTGTGTGCTGTATTTGAACCCAAAGGATGTCTCTAACGCATGACAGCCATAGATTGAGCTCCATGGGTTTAGAAATGACCGTGGATGTGATGTAAAAAAGAGATAAAGATCGAGAATATGCTTGACTCTGAGTTTAAAGTTACACCCACTTCATAATACTGCAAATGCCATAGTTCTAATTACCTCATTCGGCAATTGAAGCAATATAAAATCACAAAGGTTTTCAGGTTAAATACAAATATTTAAGTGGATTCTTTTCTTTCACCCTAGATATGATTTTGCAATTACGCTATGTAAAAATCATGTTGGGAACTATTATAGATGTATGATGACTCTATTTAAAAAAAACAAAAAAAACAAAACAGTTTTCTTGATATTATTTGCCAGATATTGCTCTTTTATTTTATTTTATGTGCATTTTTGAATTTGTTTATGCTTCCCATTGTGTTGCAACTGGATGTTCCTTCTGGATTAATAAAGTCGCATATTACCTTATCTTATCTTAATATTGATTACTGATTATGAACAATGTGAATGTTCTACTGAGACTTTTTACTCTCCATCTCCCTCTCCTGGCTGCAGTGCTGTTCATCCGGCTCATCTTACATTGTTATTTCCGCCCCCACCCCCACCATGTACTGCTTCTTAGCTGTGTGCACCTTATAGGGGAAGGAAATCAGCATTTACACGATAACTCATTCAGTACTTTCCATGCCCAGATTCCAAGCTTTCAGTCTTGCAGCAGTTCTCTCATGCAGGTCACAGAAAAAAAGTTGCCTATCTCATGGAAAAGGTCAGAGGTTGAGCCCGTTAAAGCCCTCTGCATGTCTGGGTTCACGTGTCCTGCGGTTTGTTTACCAACCCTGGTTTTAATTAGCACACTGCCACGAGATCTCTATAACTCCTACTAACATCCAAGTGCATTATATGATTATCTGGCATGTGTGTGCTGATCTGCTTATGTATGTTGCTGTGCCTGTAATCTGCCACAATAGTCACAATTATTCACCTGCTAACTGGTATTTACATGTCAAGTTGTTTGATATCTAGCGGTGGTGTTACTGAAATACAAAGCTTTTGATATAACAAAAAATAAGTCATTACAATTTAGAAACACCATATTTTAAATCTTAGATATTTCAAATCTCATATTTTTTGCCATCTTGAAGCAAAGATTTAATGTCAGTCAAAGACTTCCACCTGTCTGTCTCTTTTCCCAGCATCCAGGCCTCCTCCCAGCCAGACTCAACAGTCCAGGAGCAGGAGAAGGAGACCCAGGAGAAACAGAAACCAGCTCATGTTCCCAGTACTGGGGCAGAGGGAGATGGCCAGGAGCCTTTCTCTGATGAGCCAGACCTGTCCACCCTTACTTTGGCTGAGAAGATGGCCCTCTTCAACCGGCTCGCTCAGCCCACGGGCAAGACCACTGAGGGGGCCAGAGGAGACACCCGCCAGCGCAGGGCGAATGCCCGGTTTCAGACACAACCGATTACTCAGGGAGAGGTGGAGCAGGTAAAAAAATATTGTACCTCATGCAGTTTTTGTTGTTTTATTTCAAGAAAATTATTTATTCTTTATTATTCTGTATTCGGATCCCCATTAGCTGCCACCAAGGTGGCAGCTACTCTTCCTGGGGTTCGCATACGACAAAGAATGTCAAAGTGAAGAAACTACCAACAGTCTGCAATGCTAAAGAAATGTAGCTTCAGTGACATATTAGTTCACACATTATTTAAATAGATTATAATAATACCTTAGTGACATCTATCCTGATTGTCCCTGTAAAATGGCTGAATAATGAATATGAATAAGTTTTAGAAGGGGAGGAAAAAGAAACAATAACTTAAGTTTAAACATAAGTTTGTGACATTTGACAAATTGACATTTGTGAGTAGCATAGTAGAACACTGCATCTGAAGATTAATTGGACGTAAGGTGTTATTGTAGTAAACATTTCTGAAGCAACAGTGCTTCATTTCTGGGTCACTGATATTGCAAAGGGTGTTTTACAGTACACCAGTTTCCCCTTGTGCATGAATGACAAGATCACAGAGTTTATTATGTTTTAGGTTCTCAATATAGTGGCCTCTAGATGTTACAAATGACCAACAATTCAGACGTGGAAGCTTTGTGGGATACTTATTGACACATTATCCACAGATATCCATATTTGATGCAAAGATAACATAAGAATTGTTGTTCTTTTTGTTATATATGCACAACCAAACATGTTGTCCCAAGAAACACTGTGTCAGATGCTAAAGGGGTGATTCCACTTCAACCATAATCTCAATGGTCAATCACTGCTGTCCACACAGGAAGCTGAGCCACCAGTAACCTCTGCGGTGTGTAACGGTGACTTAACGATCAATCAGGGAGAACATGTAAGACCCCTGCTGTCTGTATGGAGCTTCTGATTGGTTGCATTGAATGATCCTGCTATCGATTAGTCCGATTGGTCCCGCTATTGACCAGTGTTGTCTTGCTTACAGTAGCTGAGTTGGGCTTGATAATGTCCATAAATTCACTTCAGTTTGTATTTTAAGTTGTAGACGTTGCTTTGTCATGAGGAATTGATTTGAATGTTTTTACGGTGCCTTGTTTGTGGTCCATGGTTACTCATTTTTTGGATGCAAACAGCTTTTGGGACATGCTTGTTTGTTGCATAACAAGCATGGGAATATTTGAAACAAATTCTGCACGTCAGTGTATTCAGGCTTCCTCCCCGTCCGAATACAATAGAGAAAAAAGAGCTTATCTGTAGAATAAGAGAATGTGTGAGGGTCAATACAAAGACCCTGTACTGCAATCAAAATCAACTGACACTAGTCTGGTATAGAGTTTGAGCGTGTCCACTGACAGAAAGGTCAGACATCAATAGCAGATGTCCAGGGTTTTTATTCCCTTTCGGAGACATTGCTAATGCAAGTTAGCTCGACCCATGGAGTCACAATGGTCACATTTATTATGCAAACTCTTCCAGGTAGAAATATAGTGTGATTTCCCCTTAAGGACAACACCCATGATTAAATTCAGGGTTATAAATCAAATAATAAGTTGCTTAACATGCAAATATGAACACAAATAAAATGGAAAAGTTAGACCTCTTCAAGGCAAGATGACCACCATGATATAGTGTCAGATTTTGTCATAATAATTTTGTGTTAAAATCTGCGCTTCGGCTTCCTGCTGCCATTTTGTGAATGAGTTGCTATACAGCTGTGGCTTCATGAGCAGACCTGAACTATTATTCCTGCTTTCCCCGCAGCTGAAAAATGGAGGTGATATCAAAGTGGAGCCCCTGTCAGCCTCCCTGATCTCCTCTGTGGCAGCCGTCACCTCCCAAGCCTCCGTCACCATGGTAACCATCACGCCAGGCAGCAGTGGCGTGGGCTCTGATGACGGACTCCATCCAGGAAAGTCCACCGCCGTTCCCTACATCCCTGCCCAACAACAAGCTCACAACACCACAAGCAGCCACCAGGAGAGGGCGTTGAGGTATTTCTCCATGACCCAGAGTGGGGACCCAGGCCACCCCAACACTGAGCTCAACTCCTCCCCTCTCCTCCCAGAGAGCCGCCAGAGAGCGGGGGCTCCTCTTCCTCCCACCTCCTTTGCTGGTCCCCAGCAGCAGGGAAAAGCGGTGGAGGAGGGCTGGAGAGAGCATCCGGAGGAGGAGGAGGTTAGGGGGGGACAGCAGGGAGGAGCCAGAGAGGAGATCCAGGACAACAGCATTAAGGGAAAGCTGCACTCTCCAGACAGGGTCCAGGACAGCAGGCAGCAGCAGCATCCACAGCCCCAGCACTCTGCAGAGCCCTCTTTGTGGAAGGGCGAGTCAGAGCCCAGCTGGAGAGCTGCAGACGGACACTCCCAGGAGACGAGGGAGAGAGCAGAAGGAGGAGGAAGAGGAGGATACCTGAGGGAGGCAGCTCATAGCTCCTCCACACAGGAGCAGGAGAGGAGCAACAGCCAGAGCCAGCCAGGCATTTCAGGTAGGAGGCTGAGACGGAGGGGAGAATAATAACAAGATGTGAACAGCTGAGGGTAAAAAAAGGGATGTGTGGGAAGAGAAATGACAGTGGGGTGGACATAAAGGAAAGAGAGAAAGGGAGTGACACCAAAAAAAGAGGAAGCAATGTCTTGGGAAGGGGCTGCTCCCGTTATGATCATTGTCTTTTGCAGCATGCTCCCACGCATGATTGCTATCTGCCGGCTGCACATACATACTTGTCCCAGCTGGGGGTATTTGATTTGGCTGATGCAGAGAGAGTGAGAGAGAGAGAGAGAGAGAGAGAGAGAGAGAGAGAGGGAAGGGGGGGCATCTGAAGCTGCATCTAATTAGCATATTTTTCCATGCATTCACCTCGTGGCTGTCTTTGTCTAGAAAGAGGAAGCCCCTTCCTGACATGCTGTTTATCTGCTCATAGACGCCAGAGATTTCTTCTAAGTCGAACTGTGTCAGGGCCTATAAAGGGGCTGTGGTCCCCATGCACCATATTATGCCTGTGGGTTTTGCCTTGTGCACACTGCTTGTATAATGGACCTGACCTGTTTTTATGTGCTAATGCTGAATGTGTCCAAGGGGTGGTCTCTTTTCCCCCCCATGTGTGCACTCAAACAATCCACAGAATGATGAAAGCACTCAGTGAGAGAGTGCAGAATGACTTGGCTGGCACTTAAATGAGGCAGGTAGAGGAAAGGAAGGACACAATAGATGCTTTGTCTCCAAGCTGTGCTCTTATTTAGTTCAGCATGGGTAAATCTTTACAAAAGTCTATCAGAGTTAACTATCATGAGGCTAGAAGGACTTGAATTACTGTAAGTCAGTACTTAGACTAATTCCCTGTGGATTTACCACTGTATGACTGCCACTGACACTTACCCTGACCTTATCCCAAGACAAGCCTGTGGCCTAAGATGTGCTGGTTTTCCAGTGTTTTGTCTTCAGGCATACTGCACACAGCAGGCTTGGTATTATACTAATTACATTTCTTCCCTATGAAACCAGCTTTTTCCAGGGATGAGTACTGGTTACACAAGTATCTAGCACAGCTCCACCAAAAGTCGTTTCCATAAGTGAAAAATAATGAATAATATATCCACCCCATGATTTGGATCTGCCAGCTACACTCTTCCACCTTTCCTTGTAATCCAGACAAACAAAACAACAAAAACTTTCTTTCTTAGTACTAATAATGTCGTGTATGTCTAATGATAATGCTCCAGGAGTGTGCTCTGTATATTTTCAGACTTGCCGGACCACCCTGCACCACTGAGGCCGCTGATAGCCAAAGTGTCATCCAGGACAGTGTCTCACGTTTCCAGCATTCAGCAGCAGCAGCAGCAGCAGCAAACCATCATCCAGCCTCCTCAAACTCTGCCTAAGCCCTTCACACAGCAGCCTCCTCCAACCCCACCCAAACCTTCGGCCGCCATCCAGCCGCACCACTCTCAGCCCCCTCTAACGTACCCCAAACCTTTCACCCAGTCCCCACAAACACAGCCCAAACCTCAGGGATTCGTTCAACCGCTGCCAAAGCCTTACCCACAGACAGCCCCCCAGCCTCCACCCAAACCCCAGGTGCCTCCACAGACACATCCAAAGCCCCAGTCCTTCCCACAGACACTGGTCAAATCCCAGTCCCTGTCCTTTGACCACAGTGAAGACTTTGGCAGGCACAGTGTCCATTCTGGAGATCTGCTGTCCCCCACAGAGTCTGGAGACCGGCTGTCTGACGGCATGTCCGCCAAACAGATGTCTATCAAGGAGAGGTGAGTGACCACTGATGGATGTAGGCACATGACTGCCACTGGATCTAGCTGCCATAAACACAAATTTTAACATTATTTTCAGGATTAAAATACATTTGTTAGAGCTCCTCCAGAGTAGGATAGGTTATCCCAACCTCTGGGTTGCACACCATTACTGGACCTAGGGACTGAACAGGATATGTTGGCAATAAAGGATTAATAATGAAGATCAGCGGTTATTATAGGCCACTTCTAAAGTGGTTAATGAGGCACAGTCTGTCTGTGCAGCATTTTTCCTCCTCCTCACTCCTCACTCCCATCACAAGCCTAACAAAAATATAATTTTTTTTAACTATAGTAGGTCATGATGACGCATAAACCCAGGATCCAGCTAGCAAAGATCAGACACTGAGCCAGTACCTTATGAAACTGCCCTGTTTGACAGAATCAGGCAGTCACCTGTTGGCCTGTCCTTGCAGGATTTAGGTTTGTTCCATTACATTCATTTTTAGCAACACTATGAGCCAGTGGAGAACTGTGTGGAGTGGAGGAGGAATCCTCTGAGATTCAGCAGATTCCTCCCAATGTCCTTATTGCTGCCCCATCCACACTTAAGCAGAGGAGACGGTGACATACTTTCATTTGCCCCTCAGCCATCTGTTATCATCACTTTGTCATGTTTGCTGGTTGCACAGCAGATATCTGACCTGGTTACACTCTTGAATGATTTATTTTTATGACCTTAATGGAAATGATAGAATAGCAGACAATTTTTGTTCCCCCACATTTATGTTTTTTCTTTTTAGCACATTAACAGACCCTAAAGTGAACTCCCATGATAATCCTGAAGAAAGTTTGTCCTGGTATACATGTTGGCAATTCAAGAGGTCCAGACTAATTACACAACCTAAAAGATCTGAAAATCTGAAAAAATTAGCTATTTCTAAGTTTCAGCTTTGAACCCATTTTGACCATTTTTTACTCATGAAATTCCCTCTAAATTAAGTTACTGAGCTCTCGTTAGGTGCAGTGTTATTTCTTCATTCAGTCCCGTTTTTAGTGCAGAATTGAAATGTATTAACATACAGTTGTCCTATTTCTTCCCTCTTAAAGTAAAACAGTTAAAGGTGGGAAAAATATATTTTTTTTAATCAAAGCCAGGGGAGACAATGTGTTCGGTCACGCTAAAGGACCTCTCATGGTTTCTGGATTTTTTAAAATAATCCTATTTATTTGACTGTTTTATGCCAACTCCTAGCTCCTAGCAACAACTGCTTTTGTAGCGAAAGGCAAGTCCAACATTCAGCGAGGCTTCAAACACTCCTGCTGCTGGCCACATTTTGGCCTTTTTGTGTCATTTTGATCCAGAGCATCTGCAGATCAACTCCATACCCAATATATTATCACCCACTAAATTTAAGCATGTTTCTAATTAGGATTATTTTTTGGTTTTATGTCAGAGTGGCGCTGCTGAAGAAGAGTGGTGAGGAGGACTGGAGGAACAGGATCAACAAGAAACAGGAAGTGGTTAAGGTGGCGTCCACCGAGCAGCAGGCTCAGCTATGGGAGACGGAGCAGACATGCGAGAAGAAGGTCAGTCTGATCTGTACACCACACATAATAACGGATGACTCAGATCATATTATATCACATCTTTTAAGAGTTGCTAGCTTGTGTTGTTTACTCTAATGGATGCCATTTTAAAGCTTTGTTTATTATAGATTCCTGAAATCTTTGAAATACAGTACATACAGTTATATTTTAAACCAATGTTGAAATTAATTTTATTCTTTTTACCATCTACTGTAGACCTGCTATACTGTGTTACATTGGTGGGAGCTTATGTGGATATTTCCAGGTTGGGTGTAGTGGTTGAGCAGCTTTACCAAAGTAGCCAGAGTAAACACTGTGCCACATTTCACCTCGTCTTTCATGGTTACCATGCCAGCTCCTGTCGACACTCTTTTAGCTAAGTGCTCCTTTCATTTCATCCTTCAGTCCATCTGTTATTTGAGCCCAGCGGTCCAGACCGATGCAGCATCTCGCCCCCTTAGGGAGTGTATGGGACAGTCTGCATGCTGCTAAGGGTTTGGGAATAAATTCTCCATTATGTTACAAGATTAGATTTGGGTAAGCTCCAGGCTAAGTTTCAGTAATGACTTATTTGACAGAAGGGAATGATTCAAATATATCTCATGCATTTATAAGCATCTCTATTGGCTTAAATGATAGCTAGAGTTAGATTTATGGACTCAAAGAGCCTCTAATTTCAAGTTTTATTTGCAGTTCATCTACTTCACATTAGTATTCTGTTGGGTGAAATGGCCTGCTTAAATGCTGGATGGTAATCCTCCAGGCAGTCTCACCCCTAAACCCATTACATTAACAATGCCCTCCCCCTTTCTCTCCCTTTGACCGAGAACTTCCCCTGTGTTTAACCCCTCAGGAGGAAGGGGTTGTGGTTCAAGACTACTCCGCTGTGTCTGTGTCTGAACAGCTGTGGGTAAGACCTGAAACCAAATCAGCTTCGTGTGAGACCTGTGCTGTCCAATCACAGCTTTGTGTGATCGCTTCTCCTGAATCTGTGGGTCTTTGAAGCGTGTTCTTCTATACTCGCAGCCTGTAATGCTACTGCAAAGGTGGAATGGTAGTAGGGAAGCTTCTTTAGCGTTTTGCTGAGTCTGTCATAATTATATTAATATATAGGATATTAAGTATTTCAAAGTGAAGAAAAAGAAAGATGAATCCAGGTATAGATTAAGGACTGATGAAGCCTCTTGGTGGTGAAATGTTTTAAAAATAACTTCAAGTGAGTCGAGTTGACTCTCAAATACTGACTTGTTTTAACTCTTAAGGCCTCTGATGATTATTCAATTTAAAATATCTGAGAGGTTAAATATATCCTTTTCCTTTCTTTGGTTGAGCTCACAGCACATAAAAATATATATAGATAAATTATGTGACAAGCTGTTCCTGTGTCTACTTACAGTACCAGAGGGCAAATGGCTTTTGCAGTTTGCTGCTTGTTACTAACAGTAAAGCAATCAATTTACTTTGAATGACTTTCACAATTTCTTAAAGATAACAACTGGATGGTTTCATTGCATATATATATATATATATATATATATATATATATATATATATATATATATATATATATATATATATGTTCAAAAAACATTTAAATTGTTCTGAATCGGCATTATTGGTATAAGTCTGTATGCATATGTAGTAATAGACACACAGCTAAAAACTAGGACAATAAAGCTGAACAGAAACAGAGGAGAATGTTGAGATCAGGAGAGCTGAAGAATAGTGAGTACATAACAGCAGTCATTTGCATCCTTCCTTATCTTCCTTCATCACCATGTTCCTTGTTTTTCCTTCCATTTGCTTTCCTTCCTTTTGCCTTTCCATCCACCTCTATATCCTCAGGAACCTGTCTTCTCCTCCACCTTTTCTCCTACTATCTCTCTCGGCCAAAAGTGTCAGTATATTGACCATCATAGTCAGGTAAGAACATGCGACTGGCACACTAGAATGTGCTGCATGTACTGGAGGTCTTATCTTTTCTGCTTGGTTTGCAGCTACTCTTGTGAAGGGCGCTTTGGGTGCTGTTGAGTTTTATTTGCTTCTGACTGCATGAGCACAAATCAGACTAGGGAATGGAGTTCTTTATATAGGCTACAAAGGACATGCACCAGACACGCTCGATTGCATCTGATCTTTTTATATCTGCTTGGTTTGGTTTGTGACTACACAAATAATTGCTCCTGGAGTCCCTTGCTTTATAGGGAATCTGTGTGAGAGGTGAATCTATGATTCGCAGAAAGCAGATAAAGTGGTGTTTGGAAGATTTTTGTTTTGGCTCCATGATCTTGTTTTAATGTGGCTCTTAAAAAGTGAGAAGAGAATAACTGCAACATGACTTCAGAGTGCAGAGTTTTCACGCAAGACTTTGACATACTTCATAACTTGATTTAGTTTTTTTTTTCCAATCACCTCTCCTCTGTGCAGAAGGTCGGAGAGGAGATTGAGGCCCAGATGTCCATTGAGGAGAGAAAACAGATGATTTCAGTTCGTGAAGATGCCTGGAAGGCAAAGGGCAAAGGAGCAGCCAATGACTCCACCCAGTACACTGTGGCAGCTCGTATGGTCAAAAAAGGTCAGTGCACAGACCTGCTGTTATCCACCCATCTTCACTGAGCTGTGCACCATTTCAAAATGCCACTGGGTATGATTTTTATGCACAAATACACCCATTATTTTATGTGAAACTTTAAAAATCAAGTGTTTTTTTCCCATATATTCAAGTATAGGTAATTACATGTAACATCTCATCTTATGTGAATTTCTGTTTGTGTGTCCACAGGCCTGGCAGCCTCCTCCTCAGTTATCAGTCCCATCCTGTCACCAGTCTCCACAAAACTCAAGAGCAGCATGCCTGCTGTCAGCAAACCACAAGAGGGTGAGACAGATCTGCAAGTCCTGTGACATCACTGCCATCTTTGCTAAAGAAACTCCAGAGTTATTTATCACTGTGGTTGGAACCCAGTGGCGGCCGCTGGTTTCAAAGAGGGGAAGCTCATTGTTGGCTTACATCATAAAATTCGATAAAACGATCTAAGGAAACAATATTCAACTTGAACAAGGAAATGTTGAAATTATGTTAAACTGAAACAAGGAAATACTATGAGTGTGTTAAACCGTTGAGTTTCGAGACAATGAAAAAATGTTCCATGCAGTCCCATTGAAGTCCATGCTGCAACGGGCAAATGCATAGAACGTATAAGAAAATGGCACTATGGGAATGTAAGAGAAGTTAAGTTAACATTGACTCAGTTCCAGACTCAGTAGCTGATTTTGAAAGAGCTCACCTTCGAGATGAAGATGTTCTAACGCATTTGTAGTCAAAGGAACATAAACACAACCATACATATTTGACCATTTGATTTTTGAATTCTGACATTTGCAGTCTCAGAGAAATCGTCTCTGTTTGAACCTGAATGGATCGCTTTATTTGCACATTTGTTGACACTTCAGACATTTTTTCATTTTCACAGAAAAACATGGTACTATACATGTACTGTATATTCTAAGATATATATACATTTAGAAAAATCATTAAAACAAGCACACAAAAGAACGAATGATGCACATTTTGTAGTTGATTAATTAATTGACTTGAACAGAATTATTTCATTTATAGACATTGAGGCCAGACCAGAAATGGAATCTGATAAGAAACTAGACAAGTTGGAGAGCTTCTTGGGACGTCTGAATAGCAAAGGTATGTATGTCCCTTAAGCTCTTTAAGTGATGTTAATATCTGTAAAGCAATGTTTTGTGTCATCCTCACCTGCATTAGATCTCTAAAGAAAACAGAGATCATTAATATTTATTTGTAGGGGGTTTTCTGTGCATGCTTTTTCTGCTGTTTTTCTGGCAAACTGTACCCTTGCTCTGTTAATTATTGTGCTTTGTCTTTGCTGACCAGTGACAGGTCTGCAGGAAACTACCATTACCGTCACCGAAAAGGCAGTGAAGGAAGTGATGAAGCTGGACGATGAAATCTTTTCCAAGTTCTATAGACGCGTGGCTGAATTTCCACGCATGCCCACAAGGATCGAGATGAGTGAGGATTTTGACACCATCTTTGGTTCACAGGGCCCCAAGTAAGAAAGATAATTATGCTTCCAGTAAAGGCTGCATATAAGTCATATATAATACACAGCTTATACACGTGCTTTTCTAATTTTCCAGGTTGACTTCTGCCATGGTGCAGCATAAGCGGTCGGTGCGTCCGTCCAGGAACGTCCAGGCGTCCAGAAACCCTCTGAAAATGCTGGCAGCCAGAGAAGACATCAGACACGAGTACACTGAGCAGAGGCTGAATGTGGCACAACTGGAAAGCAAGAGGATGAAGGCTGAGAGGAGTGAGTGCAAACATGGCACATGTGTTTAGGAAAAAGACAATTTTAGCATCTCTGTCATGTTCTTGTCAAAAATTCCAGTGGAAAATTGGAAACAATGTGATTAGCCACCAAACCTACATCCATGTCTACCTCTTTTTTATTTATTGGGTAAACAGTTTCACATGACGTGACCCACTTCTGTAGTAGAGTTTACTGTTGGGGCTTAGTTTCTTTAAATTTTAATGAAGCATTTATGTCATTTTTCTGCCTCTTGGAGATCTCTATTTTATTAATAAAATGTGTATTGTTTCTTATTCCAGTGACTAAATCCTCTGAATACTCTGAGGCTGCTCTGGCCGGTCTGGCCAGTAAAGAAAATTTCAGCAGCGTGAGTCTGCGCAGCGTCAACATCTCTGAGCAGATGTCCAACAACAGTGCCGTTCCCTACAAGAACCTCATGCTGATGCAGGTCAAAGGTAAAAATCCATTCTGACTGTGCTGAGCTGTATACATGAAGTACCTTCCCTACCACTTCCTTTAATTTCAGGATTTAGACTGATATTAAACTTTAATTAAAACCTTGACTTATGCCAACAACACCATTTGCCCACTGGCAATTGATTTATTATTATGTATGACTAGAAAAGCACTCAGAGAGCGCAGACCTCTGCCAAGGCAGCATTCTGGGAGAGTGTACACTCCTGCAAGCCCACAACGCCTAAGAGTGAATGTGTTGATTTTGACGCACCACCACACCCACATTTAATGTTGTATTCACATTAATATCTTGTACTTTTTATTTATTTTTTTTTCTATTTCATATTTTGTCACACACACTTTACAAATACAATTTGAGAATTCTTTTGCAGATATTTGAGACCAGTTGCATTGCTCTAGCTTCTTATGGTTAAAAATGCTTATTTGACCTTGGTGACCTTGACCTTTTACTGATCTAGACCAAACTGAATCAATGACTTCTGGATTCCTATATTAGTTTATAAACCAAATTAGGTGACGAATGGCTGAAAATTGTACACCCTGGAGTGTTCAGAAATATGCGAAATCTCCCACATTACTATGGCGTGACCTTTCATTTGACCTTGATGACGTTGAATCAGATCTGATCACCACCAAAAATGAATCAGTTTTGTTAGGCCACTTCTGACCAATACTGAAAATTTCATCAAAATCTGTCCATAACTTTTTGAGTTATTTTGCAAACCAACGAACAAACAAATAAACTAGAAAAGCACTCAGAGAGTGCAGACCTCCGGCGCGGTGGCGGCGACTTTTTATCGCCCCCACTTACCCCCACTGCCAAGGAGGTTATGTTTCAACGGGGCTTGTTTATTTGTTTTTATATATGTTGGTTTGTCGATTTACAAAGTAACTCAAAAAGTTATGGACGGTTATTGATGAAATTTTCAGGACTGGTCAGAAGTGGCCTAACTTAAAACTGATTCATTTTTGGTGGTGTTCGGATCCGATTCAATGGCACCACCAAAAATGAATCAGTTTTAAGTTAGGCCACTTCGGACCAACCCTGAAAATTTTGTTAAAATCCATCCACAACTTTTTGATTTATTTTGCAAACCAACATACATACAAACAAATAAACAAACCCTGGTGAAAACATCACCTCCTTGGCAGAGGTAATTAGTAAGAATATATGCCATTTAAAAAGAATAGTTATTTGATATTTTGGAAATAAATAAAACAACTATTTTTGCCCTTTTTTATACCAATTTACATTAATTTTTTTCAAACAGAAGTAGGCTATCTGTTTCCCCCCTCTGTCCACTCAGTTAACTGTTTTATATTCAAAGGGCAGATATGAGAGTGAATCTTCTCATCTGTCTTTTCTCCAGAAATTAAAAAAGGCAAATTACCAAAATGTCAAACTACTCTTGTAAAATGCCATAAACTAACATTTTAGGACATATGGCTTCTTAAATCAGAGCTGATCTGAGCAAACGGAAGTCAAAGGTTTAGAGACATATAGTGGTGTGATACTGAAAACCACAACCACTGGAGGGGAAAACAATTAATGCCACAATACGCAACCAAGCTAACGAAAAGCCTCTTTTTCCAGGTCGTCGTCATGTTCAGACCCGATTAGTGGAGCCGAGAGCATCATCACTGAACAGCGGCGACTGTTTCCTGTTGATCACCCCAGAGCACTGTTTCGTCTGGATCGGAGAGTTCGCAAACGTCATCGAAAAGGCTAAGGTGAGCTTTGCATTATTATCCATTCATCACAGACTGTGAAGGCTGAGAAACAAGGCTTCGGTTCCAAAATTTGTGTTTGAACAAACATGATTCATTGATGATTCTGCCTCTCATTTCCACTCATGCGCACGCACACACACACACACACACACACACACACACTATCACATTTGTCCATCTGTGCTCCTCATCAAACACATGCTTTCATCTCCTCCATTTCCCAAAGGATGTCTGTCTAGACACTATGTAATAAACATTTGTTTTTCTACTACGCCTTGCGTGTCAGTGCTGTTTTCTCATTATATCATGATATTATGCATAAAAAACCCTTCATGTTATTCAGCCAAGTCTCCTCACAGTAGCTTCACTTTGTCTTGAGTTGTTATAAGTTGCACCTTTTCTGTATAAAAGTCAGTGTAATCTCACTGTCCCTGAGCGCATGAGACGTACAGTACAGCACAGCACATAGACATCAGCACATCAGAGCTTTGTTTCTTGCTTGCAGGCAGTAGATTTTGCCACCTTCATCCAGACAAAGAAGGACATGGGCTGCCGGGCAAACCAGGTGCAGATTATTGAGGAAGGGGTCAACTCACAGAGTCCAGACACCCAGCAGTTCTGGACGCTCCTTGGAGGACAGGCTGTTTACCAACGTAAGACATCGACCACTGATATTCAGATTCAACAAGAAAGTTGAGGCCATTGCTGTCTGGATAACCTGGTTATAGAGTGGAACTGCTGCATCCTGCGTCTTATTTGTGCTTATAGCGGCAGGTCCACCAGAGGAGGATGAGCAGTTTGAGAATGCCATCGTTGAAACAAACTGTATCTTCAGACTGGTGGATGACAAACTGGTTCCTGATGATGATGAGTGGGGGAAGGTCCCTCGCAGCTCTCTGCTGACATCCAAGGAGGTCAGTGTTTTTAAAATTTAATGCAAATGCTGCAGGTTTCCAGAAACTCTTTTGAACCTAAAAACTTTTTTGAATTTTGCTGTTTCCATACAGCTTTTGTAATGTGAGACATGAGTTAGAGTAAATAAACAGAGTAAATTAGATATGTAACAGAAAGGAGTATATCCAACAAGTAATGTATACTTATGATAGATGAACACTACAGAAGAGTGAATAAGTGTCCAGAGCAGGTGAATGAAATGTCTGAAAGTTAGTGAAGTGACACAGTGGTGAGTCTGGGAGCTCAGGAGTTCAGTAGTCTTAAGGACTGTAGGATGCTGGACCGGATGCTGCTATACCGTCTCCCAGACGACAGCAAACAAAACGGTTGCTGGGGTGATGAGGGTATTTAATAATCCTGTTGGCCTTCTTCCTGCATGACTTGGTGTAGGAGTGATCTATAGATGGCAGCTCTGTCATGGCAGCTTATACCACCCTCTGTAGAGCCTTATGGCTTAGGGCGGTGCAGGTGCCAGACTGCATACCGATGGTGTCGGAGCCGTGTGTGGCCACGCAGTCTTTCATTTGATACTCAGTATTTCATGTAACTGTTTTGATGTAAATTAAATCACATGCTGTTCAGATACCTCTGACATCATTTGTCATTAATATAGCAGACAGTAATTTGTAATTTTTTTCCCCTGCTGTTTGAAGCGACAGCTGAGGTGACCAGGATGGCCCACGTGGGTTCAAACCCCACTCCTGGTAATTTCAGATGTTTGTTGTGACAGAGGCAATATCAAAAGTGGCTCTTCGTACCAATTGTCTTTAGTATAGTTAGATTGTTTACACATGTTTGTGTATGGTGTCCATTATAGTTCAAAATCAGTTAAAAAAAATGCCATCAGTACATCTGTGGAGTGGAGAATGAGTTTCTGATGGTGAACACTTATTTTGAGGCACCAATCTTTGGATATGAATATGTATCCTATTTCACTGTTTTTGAGAGGAGCTCTGTTACTTAGCAACAGCAGGTGCCATGGCGAGCATCTGCACACTGCTGCTGGAAAAAAATGAAATGGGTTCAGGACAGCGGGGCTAACACCATGGAGTGCACAGCAGTGCTTCTTTTGAATATAAATGATGGAGCACACAGACTTTTTTTATTTGTGTTTAATGTTTGTGTGTTTTGATTTTATTGATATTACATATAGTATGGGTTTTTAATTAACATTGTGCACTAACTGTAGCTGTTGGTTTGCATGGACAAACTACTCAGCCATGTATTCCTGTTGATTTTGTTGATGCCCTGCAGGTGTTGGTGTTTGACTTTGGCAGTGAGGTGTACGTGTGGCACGGTAAAGAGGTGACTCTGGCCCAGAGGAAAGTGGCCTTCCAGCTCGCCAAACACCTTTGGAACGGGACGTTTGACTACACCTGCTGTGACATAAACCCACTGGACCCTGGAGGCTGCAACACACTCATACCCAGGTGGGAAACACACACACACACACACGCACACTATTTGCTTTTTTTGGATTTTAGCCAGATATCATATACTTTATCTAAAAACAATATAGGCCATAAAACACTTTAACAACTTTTAAAACCATTTCATGAGCATGGTTTGTTTTTATTTTTGTGCTTGTGGATTTAGCCTAAAGTTTAATCTTGTGTGTGTGTGTGTGTCTGTGTCTGTGCATTCATCGGCAGGAAGGGCCAGGGTCGTCCAGACTGGGCGATATTTGGCAGGCTGACAGAGCACAACGAGACAATCTTGTTCAAGGAGAAGTTCATGGACTGGACCGAAGCAAAGTCACCAACACCCAAGGAAGGTGGCGAACCCGTACCTGAGCAGAAGGTACAAATCAAACAGGTCTTCATATGTGTCCTCCCCTTTTTGCCCCTATTTACTGGACTGCATTCATGGATGGATTACTGAAAGGTCTACAAAGGTCTACCAGGCACAAGCCTCAGGGACCCAAGAGTCAGGGGCCCTTTACCAACAGAAGGTCATTAAAAGAGACTCAAAATGAGCACAGGGCGATTTTAAATGGTTATAAAGTGATTGAAAAAGAAAGAAATACACAAAGAGATTCAAATTTCCTATAATGATAGAGTTTGTGGATGTAGGAGAGGTGGGGCCTTTTGAATGCTTGTGGCCAGAGGCCCTTTGTCTCATAATCCACCCGTGGCAAAGACTCAGTTAACAGGAACTGACAAAGGAAGCATACGCTTTTGAGTGGATGCTGAGCACATGTTACCACTGACAGCTAAAATGACATTGTTAGATCAGGCTAGAATCTGTCATCATGACCTCTTAAATGAACTTTTATTGTCAGGAGGCGCCGGGGAGAGAATGCCGCCCTTATGACGCCACGCTGATGCTGCCCGTCCTCCAGTCATCTGTTTCCACTATCCTGGATGGGGTCAACGTCGGCCGTGGACACGGCCCTGTGGAGAGCGAGGACCACATGAGGACTCAAGAGATCACCACGGCGTCGGTGGACGTCTGGCACATCCTGGAGTTTGACTACAGCCGTCTGCCACGCCAGAGCATCGGCCAGTTCCATGAAGGAGACGCCTACGTGGTCAAGTGGAAGTACATGATCACCACCTCAGGTTAGCCACCATGGATGAGTGACAACCTCAATGTCTTCTTCCGCTGTGACTCACATGTTGACAAACTTAACATTATTACTGACAGTTCAGAATAGTTTATTGATTCTGGCTTTTGTCGTGCTTTGTGTGTCCCAGTCGGTCGTCGGCAGAACCCGGAGGCGAGGAGTAGTGGGCCGGGGAAGGAGAGGTGCTGCTACTTCTTCTGGCAGGGTCGACACTCCACCATCAGCGAGAAAGGAACATCAGCACTGATGACGGTCGAGCTAGATGAGGAAAGAGGGGCGCAGGTACATGAGTAAAGGCTTTTCACTGGTTAAATAATCAAAACAGAAACAAGATATGGACCCCTATGTAATACAAAGTGAAAATCACCCCCTATTTAACACAGTAACCTCTGTATTAACCTCTGAGTGGGGAGATGTTTTCTGATGTCGGCTTCTTGCAATGTGTTCTCCAGATTTTATGAGCATATATACATACTTTATATACCATATGTAGTCAGTAAATTAGTGCTTTTGCTTGCATTTGTTTCATAAATTTGTGTCTGTGTTACAGGTGCAGGTGCAGCAAGGAAAGGAGCCTCCATGTTTCCTGCAGTGCTTCAATGGAGGGATGATCGTCCACGCTGGCAAGAGGGAGGAGGAGGAGGAGAACACTCAGAGTAAACACTTGAACATGTCTTATTTTTATTTATTAGAGTTATTTATCCAATGCCATTCCTGGTGACTGATATTTTTGTCTGCAAGGCACAGTGATTGTTCAGTTCCTTAATGACTAGAACATCAACTCCTGGAGCTTCCCATCTTATAACCTCTGTAGCAAAGTATTTGAAGGGGTGATTTATGAAATACAAAGCAATACAGGGCATGTTTAATATTAATTCCACTCGAGTCTTATTTTGCATTTTTTGGAGAGTAAATTTTTTTTTTTTTTTTTTTTACAAAATTTGAAAGTGAAAAGCATCTTTTACATAAAATCAGGCCTATTCTTACAAACGTTTTGCTGCTGTGAAAGTGAAGGGTTTGTTTTTATTAGTGTCACAGTGTGTTTATAATGAGGTGTTTTTTTGAATAATAAGTGATGACCTCACCCACCTGTCTGTGCCCAGGTGAGTGGCGTCTGTACTGTGTGCGGGGTGAGGTGCCGGCGGAGGGCCACCTGCTGGAGGTGGTGTGTCACTGCACCAGCCTGCGCTCCAGAGCCTCCATGATCCTGCTCAACGTCAACAAGGCCATCATCTACCTGTGGCACGGCTGCAAATCGCAGCTCCACACCCGCAGCGTGGGGAACACGGCTGCACTCAAGATCAAAGAACAGTGAGTTTCTGTCAGCACACATTAGACAAGATACTGTTCAGTAAATCAACATTGGTTCTAATGGTAACAGCGGATCAATGGTGGGGTTTGTGTTTGCCATGAAACATTTTTTCTCTCAGGTGTCCTTTGGAGGCGGGTCTCCACAGCAGCAGTAAGGTGACCATCCATGAGTGTGATGAGGGAGTGGAGCCTCCGGGCTTCTGGGAGGCACTGGGCAGAAAAGACAGGAAGGCCTATGACTGTATGCTGCAAGGTACAGTTTGCTCTGCAACCATGCACTTTGGTTACTTAAAGGGACAATAAACCATTTTTTCTAACTTTATCACTATGAAGTAAGTATTGGTTACACAGTGTAATGGCCGCATGCCACCACTGACTACGATCTTGTGATAATGAAGGCTCCATTAAAGGCAAGGAGAAAGAGGATACTTTTGTTGTCTCTGGTAGCTATCCCCAGTTATCAAAGATTGTCTATGAATTATACCTGGATAGTGGAACCAAAGTACAAAATGCAGTGGGTCTGCAGTGGTAGTTGCTAGGGTCTGATTTTAAAAAAATGATACCACATGGTAACGCTGACAAGTTGTCTGTTTCCACTTCAGTGATATACAACTGTAGATTTACTCTCACCTCAGACACAGCTAGTATAATATGTACAATGACGGGTGCCAATAGTACACCTACGATATGGCACTCTAATACCACATGGAACTATTATTACTATTGAGTGCAGCATCCATCCATTTTCTACCGCTTATCCGCTCATAGGGTCGTGGGTGAGTGCAGCATATTTTTATTAAATTTAAAAATAACAGACAAAGTGTTTACGCTGAAAATATTTAATGTATATAGTTTTAAAAAATTGATAAAAAGAAACAAACAAGTCCAAGGCAAAAAGCTGTACAGTCCTGAGGAGCAAATACATAGTTCTGAACCTTCTGTGAAACTTGAAGGAATGATTTATCCTGTTAGATTCTGATTTTCTTTTTCAGATCCAGGTAAATTCAACTTCACTCCACGGCTTTTCCAGCTGAGCAGCACATCTGGAGACTTTCTGGCGAACGAGTTCTTCCACCCGTCCAGAGCTCCAGACCTGGTCAGCTCACTGCCTTTCCTGCAGGAAGACCTGTACAATGCACCACACCAGCCTGGTGAGGCCTGGATGTAAACTTATAGCAGTGAATACTGTTATTTGATTTAAATAAGTCTGTTTGTGTTACAGACCTACAACTTTACAGCTCATGGGGTGGAGATATCATCATCTTATACTGGCAGGTAGTGATATCAAAATTTCTCTCCCTGACAGCGTTGTTCCTGGTGGATAACTTCCACGAGGTATACCTTTGGCAGGGCTGGTGGCCTCAGGACAGCGAGAGCACGGGCTCGGCTCGCATCCGCTGGGATGCAGACAGAAAGTGTGCAATGGAAACAGTGCTGCAGTACTGCAGAGGTAAGACAGAGTGATGCTTCAGTGAATAACTGCTCAAAGCAGCACTAATATATTAAAAAAATATATTATATTACAAATCCTGGTCACTCAACATACAAAAATTGTCCAAAATGTTCCACATCCTTCCACTCCTACTGTACTTTAGCATTGTTTGCATTAAATGTCATTTAATAAACTGTATAATAAAAAAACTGCAATAAACTGTCTTTCATTGTTTAACCACAATGACAATAAATAGATCTTTATTGATCCATTCTATTATTTTTTCAAATGCGAAACTGCAGAATTTATGAGGTTATAAAAAGTTACAATTACAGATTAAATTTGGCACTGTATGACTGCTGATATTGCATGAGGTAATGGATGAAAAGTTTTTTGAAAAATAACAGATTTCTCAATGTGTACATTCACAATTTGTTAACAAATACTCACTTAGATTCTTTTTTACTGTCATTTATCTCTACCTTGATAAATAAAAAATTTCCCCTGATTGCCTAAAATTGAGTAATCAATCAAACCAGCTGAATACGACATGGAGTATACTGTAATGGTGCAACTTGATGTTAGAGTGATTGTGCTTTGATTTTGTTGTGCAGAGAAGAACGAGAAAAAGCCTCAGAAGTCGTATCTGATTCATGCTGGTCTGGAGCCGCTCACCTTCACCAACATGTTTCCCAGCTGGGAGCACAGAGAGGACGTGGCTGAGATCACAGAGCGGGTCAGTCACATCACACACACACACACACACTCCTAACATAAACTCCTCTCTGTACACTGCTGCCAAAATACACATCATGTCTAATTTTATTTTTTACATGCATTGTATTAATGTAATTTTCCAAATACCAGCTGTGCTTCTAAAAAACATCATGCCTTGTCCTCTTTTCTGGCTGCAGGAGGCGGAGGTGTGTAACCAGATCATCCTGGTGGAGGACGTGTTGGCCCGGCTTTGTCAGAACACTTTCCCTCTGGCTCAGCTGCAGGCCAGACCACTCCCAGAGGGAGTCGACCCGCTCCGCCTGGAGATCTACCTGTCCGACCAGGACTTTGAGGTCAGTAAACCGGCAAACTAAAACTTAAATATTAATCATATTAATAATAATGATAATAATAATAATATAAAGTAATATCAATATAGACAAATACTGCAGTAGTACATTTTGGTTTGCAGATGACAAATCAAGCAAGCAACAAACAACTTAGAGAAAAGACTGTTTTCACTGAGACTGTAAGAAGGATTTGATGATTCTGTAAATATCATCAACGAAATTAGGAGTGTCCACATGGTGCTTAATCACATGTAAAAAATAAAAAAGTCAGCTTAGAATAAAAAAGACATAAATAAAATTATGTATGAAATAATACACTATTTACAGTAGTAAGGCATAATATTTACAGTGGTATGGCTAAAACAGTTTTGCGACAAGTGAGTGAAAAAGAGTTGCAAGAGTTATTGCACATTACATGTTATGTTATTGCACATTTTCGGAATTGGAATATTGCACATTGTTGTTAACCATTACTGCACAGAAGATATATATTTACCATATATCGTTATCATATACATCATTTCATTACATTGGAGTCACGGTGCTCACGAAAATATTCAGTTTGGAAAGAAAAAAATACTTAGTCATCTTTTAAAAACCCAAAAGGTCTTTTAATAACACACTATCTTTATTATATACTAATAATACTATGATGATAATAATACTATTATCATAGTATTATTATTATTATTATTATATTGTTGTTATTTTAAGTATATATATATATATATATATATATATATATATATATATATATATATATGTGTTATATCTTATTACTGCACATGAATCAATTTTGAGTTATTGTCCCACAGTTATATGACCCACTCGAGCAGCCTCCAGGTTTTACAACATCAAACCTGATTTTTTTCATTTTATTAAAAATCTGACATCAAAACCAGTAAATGACAACCAACGTTATTCTCAGTGCTGAAATTACCCATAGTTTATGTTTAAAATAACTATTCAAACATGGATTTTTCCCTCTAAACCTCCTCATTCGTACCATCCATCCTAACACCATCTAACTGTCACTTTACAGACCAAGTTGTAGGTGGATTCAGGTAAGAAGAGCCACTCTTGATTCATCAGCATTCGGGCGACCCGCCCTCCTTTCTGAGCACGTCAGCACTGTTTTATTCTCTTTTCTCACTCCCATTTCACTCTTCTCCTCTCCTGAGTGTAGTGCTGGTGGATGAGGAAGATAGTTATGCACTTGGCTGCACGATTTACATCTCAAGAGATCATCCTGATTGCTCTGTCAGACATTATAGTCTGTGGAGTCCTTCATATCAGCTGCAGTCAGAGAAGATTTAGCACTCACAGCAGATAACAAATATAAAAGGACACATCTCACATGAAATAATAGAACTAGTGGTAGTCTGTTTAAATTAATTAGCATCTATTTTAATAATCGATTAATTCATCAAGCAGTAACAAATGTGTTCCAGCATCTCCACTGGAAGGAGTTGCTGATTTTTTCTTTTCTGCTAGAAACAAAAACATTTCCTTAATTTGAACAATGCAGCTGAGGCTGTAAAAAGTTGTTGAAACACTTTTGTCACATTTATGATATTGTGATAATTGAGACATGTAAATGTGCAGCTACTGTTCCTTTCCTCTCCTCTTGAGAAGGTGCCTGAAGACTTTCCTGTTCACTTCTCTGCCACTTCTTGTCTCACACACGACTCTTCCCTCTCAGTTCAAAATGATGCACTTATGATTCACCGTCAGCTTCACTGCCGTCTCACTCTGTTCACAGAGCACAAAATGGAGGCATGAAACACAATGAAACTACTGAACTGTCTTTGTAACATTGGAGTGCTTCATCTATCCTCATGTAGCTCAGGATGAAGGTCTCCTCAGACCTTCTTCAGCTAATATTTCTTGGTACTTTCACCGTCAAAGCTTTTGATCCAACATATCTGGCTTTCTGGTAATGATGGTGAAAGTCATTTTCTTTGTTTAGCAGCTACAGTGACAAATGGCTGATAGCTCCACAACTACAGTGTGGAGACAGTATTCACAGTGCTTCCCTTTGTTTACATTTTGTTATGTTACAACCTTATTCCAAAATGGAAGAGTTTTTTCTCCCCTCTGCACACAACATTGCATTATGACAACATGATTTTTTTGAAATTTGCAAATTTAAAGATAACAAAGAACTAATAAATCACGTGTACATTAGTATTCACAGCCTTTGCTCAGTACTCCAGCCTCCACTCCTTTTGAATGTCATGCCTCCTGCTTGTCACACCTATGTTCAGTTTGGTCCATTCCTCCTCAAAGCTCCATCAGGTTGGATGGGAAGCGTCGCTGCACAGCCACTTTCACATCTCACCAGAGATGTTCGATGGGATTGTAGTGAATTCGGCTCTGGCTAGACCACCACTTTAATGCCGCCTCCTTTGATATCTTAGCTGTGTGCTGAGGGTCGTTGTCTTTCTGAAAGACGAACTGTTGCCCCAGTCTGATCTTTTTCCAATCTTTGTCTCATCAGACCAGAGAGTTTAGCTTCTCATGTTCCTTCAGATGCATTTTGTCAAACTCCAGGTGGGCTGCCATGTGCTTTTTCCTAAGGAGAGACTACTATCAGGCCATTTTACCATACAGGCCTGACTGGAGAAGTGCTGCAGAGATGTTTATCCTTCTGGAAGGTTCTCCTATATCCAAAGAGAGACACTGTAGTTTTGACAGAGTGACTATCAACACCCTTCTCCCCCAATCACTCAGTTTAAACAGCCAGCCAGCTCCAGGAAGAGTCCAGCTGGTTCTGAACTTCTTCATTCACAGATGATGGAGGCCACTTGACTCATTGGACCTTCAAAGCAGCAGAAATGTTTCTGCACCCTTCCCCAGATTTGTTCCTCAAAACAGTTCCTTTGACTTCATGCTTGGTTTGTGCTCTGACATGCTCTGTTCATAGTGTGGGACCTTATATAGAGCATATGTGTATCTTTCCAAATCAAGTCCAATCAACTGAATTTACCACAGGTGGACCCTAAGCTGTAGGAACATGTCAAGGATGATCAGTGGAAACAGGAAACACCTGAGCTCAATTTAGAGCTTCGTGGTTAAGGCTGTGAATACTTATGTACATGTGATTTATTGGATTTTTATTTTTATTCAAATTTATTAACATTTAAAAAAAAAATTTCAGGGAAACAAAGTAATTTATTCCATTTTGAAATAAGGCTGTAACACAAAAAAATGTGGAAAATACTTTCTGTGAATACTTTCTGGATGCACCTCCAGATCCAGGAAAAACACCAATGCTTCCCTTTTAAAATTCAAGTTGGATTTTCTGTGCTGTTGTCTTCCTGAATAATTAACTTTATGTGTGTGTGTTTTTTTTTCAATTGCAGAAAGCTTTGGAAATTAAGAGAGAGGAATATGAAGGTTTACCAGGGTGGAAGCAAGTGAACTTAAAGAAAGCCAAAGGACTGTTTTAAGGAAGTTTTAAATCAAAGATAGAGGCAGATAAATAAAAGTGAAGAGTTGAGATGGACACAGAAAATACCACTGTATTGGTGGTATGCATGAGGACATTGGGATGGCAAGTGAATCTGAAGAAAACGTACATGAAGATTGAGACTGGAGACGCTCTCGCCTTGCTTATAGTCATGTATCACCTTTCAACTTTGTCACTGCATAACAAAATGACAGTTTAAGAGAAGGCATAAACACCTTGCTTAGGCCCATACATGGTGTTTGTGTGTGTTTGGAGGCTGCTCCAAATGCCTCAAGTCACCACTTACAAATGGAAATGTGCACACTAGGACGCTTGGTGTCAGAGTGCCATGCTATGGTTGTGTATGTATGTGTGTGCGTGTGACTGTATATAATGTTTGTGTGTGTAATGTTTATATGTGTAAATGTGTGTATTAATGTAAAAACAAACACTGTCACGTCAGTTGTTGTTTTTTTTTGTCTACAGAGTCTGTTGGATGCTGTCAGGCCATGTAAGGAACTTTGTGTCGCTCGGTTATGTTAAACTGATGAAGTGGCTCTTGACTTGCTGAGATTTAACAGTTGTAATTTTAAAGGTTCGACTTGTACAAGAAAGAGAAAGCAGCTCCGAATGTATAGTGCCTTGCTTTTTGTGTACAGTTTATATACAGAAATTCTGGTCTGCATTTTTAAAGACTTTCTTTGTGATATAAGACATAGTGAATTAAATCACAATAATGCTCAACTCAAACCAGCATGTGTCTCCTACTTATTTTCACATTGTATTTAATTTTCAACTAGATTCAAGATTAGGGATAAGATAAGGTAAGATTGGCATATGTACAGTAAGGGAACATATTTTCTTTGCTATCCACAATGAATGACCAATATTTCATACTACTTCCTGCTTCTTCTCCACTACAATACAGAGACAAATGTTGTACTTTTTATGCCACAGTGAAGTCAGTGAGTTACAGAGTAACATATATGCAATATAGAGATGTTTTTTTTGTATCCCATAACATTTGCCTGGAAAGAATAAATACTCCCAAACTCATCCATATTTACCAAGGTTAATAGACATGTTCAGTGAGCAAAAGGATCAAAGATGCCAACAGCATGTCAAGTAACTACAACTTGTATTTTCTCCTACAGCCAGCAGGGGGCGATACTGGTGGCTTCAAAAAGAAGTCTGTTTGCATTGATGTTTATGGGAAAATAACCTCCTGCTGTATTTCCTCTGTAAACACTATAAATATTAGTTTATGGTCTGAATGGTTAGTTTAAATAATGTTAATGATGTCCATTTATTGAATTCTGGTCAAATATATGGTGAAAATAACATAAGCAGGAGCAGCTTTGGGGTGTGGCTACCGTGTGATTGACAGGTCTCTGCTGTCATAACATCCGGAAGAGGAGCAGCACTGATGGTCTGAACTCTCAGCTCATGTTTCCTTCATCTGAGGAGTCACTGGCACCGTTTACCAGTAAGTAACTTTATGTTGAGAAATAATTAGTATTCCAGTTAATATCACTGTACACGTGAATTACATGATGCTCATCGCTAACCAAGCTAGCTCGTTAGTGCTAGCTTTAGCTGATAACATAGCAATTGCTATTGGTACAAGCGTACTATATATATATATATATATATATATATATATATACGTATATATATATATGTGTATATACGTATATACACATATATATATATACGTACATATATATATATATATGTACGTATATACATATATATACCGTAATTTCCAGACCATAAGCCGCTACTTTTTTCTCACGCTTTGAACCCTGCGGCCAATACAACGACGCAGCTGTTTCAAAATTTTTACGGGCTAATGGCCAGGTGCGCCCGCGCAGCACGCACAGGAGCAAGACAGACAGGTGGAAGACGTGATGCACCAGGGAAGATGCTATTTTTAAGCTTAACTTTTAACACCCTTATCATGAATAACACATGAAGAAATGCATATGATGCGATCTGGCTACGAAAGAGAGAGACTGAGAAGGTGTGTGACGGAGCCTTTCTGAGGCTGAAGTCCAACATTGAAGAAAACAACTTTGGTGGTTTCAGTGCGCAGGAGAAATATGACGATAGCCTTCAATTACTTTTCTGTTTTTTTTAACCAGCCGTGTAACTGCCGTTTTAGTGCCATGTTACAGCCGCGTTTCAGGTACTGTTTGGAAAAAGCAGTTAAGGTATGTACCGTAAATAAATATTTAAATAATCTTTCTGTTTACCATCTTTCTGTGTACCGGTGAATATGTCATGTTACAACGTGACATAAAGTGCGGCTTATACTCAGGTGCGCCTTATAGCTGGGAAAGTACGGTGTATATACGTATATATATATATACGTATATATACGTATATATATATATACGTATATATATATATATATATGTATACATATATATATACACATATATACACATATAGACATATATACATATACATATACACATATACATATATATATACATATATATATGTCTACCTTCCTGTCTGTGAAGAACTGATCCTCCTCAAAGTAGTGTTACTAACCCTAACCTGTTGTGACATTTATTCCCATTTACTTTTTTTTAATCAGGCTTTTAGTGAAGAGCTAATGTTAGCATCACATTAACACATGCAGACCAGGATATTACTTAATGGAACAATATGTAAGAAATGTATTTAAATTAATCATAAAATGGCCCTGATATGTCACCAGACACTAAGAAATCATGTTCATTTCAAATTTCTAGTTAGCACAGCTGCAGCTATGAACGTGTCAGATAAATCATGTCTAATGTTATGAAACCTAAAAGACCTCGTCATGAATCCAAAATACGTTGTGACAAAGTCTAAAATAAAACAAGGATTTGTATAAGATATGCCTTGGAAAGATGGAGACGACTGAAAGCGGACAGGCAGTAGCACTATCACTGCATACCCCCGGCCACCGCCCGGGAGCTCCGCTCACATTACCCCGGCCCTTCACAGCTCTACGCTGGCACATTTCACTCCTTCATAGTGCTCATGGTGATGCCCAATGTGGCTGCTTTTCATTCACTGTAACACTTTCTGTTCCTGTTGGATCCTGCAGCCTAGCTGGCAACCTCTAGTCAGGGTAGAGGGAGAGGGGAGACACCGCGCCACAGTAATTTGAAAGTGATTGTAGTACCAGTTTTGGCCACAATCCTACATACGGTTCCTTTAAAATTAACACAGCAGCCCACTGGGACCACGTACAGGTACCATTATCAGCTAATGCCAGCACTAGCGAACTAGATTTGTTAATGATGAGGCCCGTGAACTGTGATATTAACTCTTTTAGTGTCATTGACGTATCTGTACCATAAACAAAGATACGTCAAAGTGTTTTTTCGGCAGCAGGCACAAAAGAGTGCTCTCACACAGCCTTTGAGTAATATTGAGGCTTCTGGGATTTGTAGTCAGGACATAAAGAGACAGTATACACCACAGAGATCAATGCAGGAAGTGGAGATGAACGTGATTAGAGAACAAAACAGAATCTGGACAAAAAGTCCAAAAAGTGGTGATTTTAGTGAAACTGCTCTCCTCCAGATAAAACAAGAATGGAATGTTTTTTTTTCATGATGAAATAGAGAGACTCTCCTTTCATTTGAGCTATTCTGTGTTTTTAGAGTTTATAGAAGTAAAACTGATGTTACCCCAACTCTTTGGCCTTCACGCAAGGTCCCGTTCTTTTCACCAATCGAGCTGCCAAGTCTTGCATCAGAGTTTCCAGAAACCTATCCTCTGTTCCTGACCTTTGTTTGTTGTAATGTTCCTGTTGTGTAAATATGTTCCTGCACTTATAACTCTGTAAGTATTTTTCTTACTCTGTAGCACTTTGAGATTCTAAAATGCATAGTGCACTACAAATAAAATGTATTATTACCATTAGCATTATCATTGCCATTATCATTATTATGATTATGATTATTATTATTTTAACTCTATCAAGAATTCTGGTGCAATAACAAATTAGATAGCCACCTCAAGAGCTTGAACTTCCCATTCCTGTGGTTACTAAGACTGGACTTTGGACTGGGCAGTTATAAAATTACAATGGGTCCAAATAAACAACTGTGAACTTATTAGACAAAGTGTTACACCTCTGTTTGAGCAAATATCAACCGTTGAGTCCTCAAAGGTAAACCACGTTTCTCCTGTTCAGTTTTGAAGTTGGTCTACAGTTGTCCGGTGCTGTCAGCATCACAGGGATTGCAACCATACGGCATGTAATGTATGTCATCAGGAGGAGAGAACTTTGTTGATACTTAACTACAGTATTTGTTGGTTCTCTAAGCTATTTCATTTAAGAATATATGTACTAATATATTTAATTTGTTACAAAAAGTTAACTTTATTATCTTTGAATCACAGGCAGAAATTCAGCTTTTTAGTTTTATTTGTCCCTATTTCCTGAAGTAGATGGTTTGGCCTTGTTAGTGTTGTCATGTAAATGAAGGTGAAACTATAGCTGGCTGAGTGGTGCATGGTGTAAGTACCTACAAGTGACTCACTTATTTAAGTGAACGTTAAACTTAAGTTACAATCAAAAGACAAGACCAATATGTTGGTTCCTAAGATTATTAATGAGGGAGGAAAGAAGACGGTTAAATAGCAAAGCTTAACCATGTTTTTGTGGAATGTTGGAGTGTTTCAGGAAAGATGTCCTCCCAAGTCAGACTGAGGCTTCTGCCGAGAGCCAGGTGCATGTTCGATGAGCCCATTCAGGTGAAGGTGGCTGGGCTGAGGTCCAGACAGGTGGTCACCATGAGAGCCAGATCAACTGATGAGAAAGGAGTGGTGTTCAGCTCCTCGGCCACCTACGAGGCTGATGGGAGCGGGGAGATTGACCTCGAGAGAGACCCCTCTCTCAGGGGGAGCTACATCGGGGTTGAACCCATGGGTCTGCTGTGGTCCATGAAGCCAGACACATTGCACAAAAGATTTCAAAAAACAAAATCCCTAAACCCGTACTTGGTGAAGTTCTCTGTGCATGAAGAGGACAGGGAGGGCACGATGCTGGCAGAGACGACCAATGAGAGGCTTTTGATTGGAGACGGGGTCAGCCGGCTTCCCATCAAAGAGGGAAATATTCATGGAGTCCTGTTCACTCCTCCAGGTTCGTCTATAGTTCTGTCAATCATTCAAGCAGTGAAGTTAAAGTATATTTTGATACCTCAAAAATGTGTCATTTTGTATTCTCTGTGTGTTTTGATCAAGGAGGAGGTCCGTTCCCTGCTGTGTTGGATCTGTACACTTTTGGTGGAGGTTTGTCAGAGAAAAGGGCCTCTCTGCTTGCCAGCCATGGATTTGTGGTTCTGACTGTGGCGCTGTACGGTCATGATGACATGGCAAGGAACATCAAAGAGATCCATCTGGATTATTTTGAAGAAGCGATCGAGTTTTTAAAGAAACAAGATAAAGTGAGTTGTTTGAACTGTGCTGTCAAATCTCTGAAAACACATTTTTTAATTTATGTGGTGTTATTTTGAATACCAATAAGTGCTACAGTTGGAAACACTTTAGGTTGTGAACTCGGTGGCTCAAATGTGTCGTTCCATGTCTGTTTATCTACAGAATAAAGAATCTGTGCGGCATCACAAGAAAAAGTAAAAAGTTTACATGTTCCTCCACAGGTTGGCAGTAAAGGTGTGGGTGTAATATCCATTTCAAAAAGTGGAGATCTTGCTCTGTCAATAGCCTCTTACCTGCCAAATGTTGAGGCCACAATTTGGATCAACGGGTGCTCAGCCAATACAATTTTACCCCTCTACTATAAGAAGAGCCAAGTCCTCCCTCCGTTAATGTTTGACATCAGCAAGATGGTTCCCACTGAGTCAGGGGCCTTCATTATCAAGACTGGTATGCATAATCCACTGGAAGAGGAGAACAAGGCCACCCTGGTTCCCATTGAACAAGCCAAGGGACGTTTCCTCTTTGTGGCAGCAGAGGACGACCTCAACTGGGACAGCAAGACTTACGTGGACATGATGGTGGAGAGACTGAAGCGTCATGGGAAGGATAACTATGACAGTGTGTGTTACCCCAAATCGGGACATTACCTAGAGCCTCCTTATGGACCCTACTGTCCCTCCAGCTTTCATGGGGTTGTAAATAAGACAGTCCTGTGGGGGGGTGAGCCCAGGTCCCATGCAGCAGCTGAAGTCCTCATGTGGAAGAAGATCAAGCAGTTCTTCAGAACTCACCTTAGCTGTGATGTTACACCGACTAAAGGCAAATTATAAATATGATATGGAAATTATATGTGCCATTAAATCACCAGCCATGGTAAATAATGCATATTGTAAGGTAGATCACAATAGTTAAGGTTTGACTCTCTGTTATGCTGTTATGTGCTAAATGCAGCAAGTTAATTTGTTATTGATTGACGTGAGCAAGCACAGGACATAACGATATGTCCTTATTAGTGTTCAGTTTGGAGTTGGATGTTGAATGGTGCTAACGGCTCACTGCATTGACAAGCTGGCTTGCAAACAGTTTTATGTTTTATTTGATTGAATAGTTCATATATTTCAAGAGCATGACTGATGACAACCTGATGCAGGGTTACTAATATACACTGATAGAAAACACTATAGCATATGATGATAATGAACTGAACTGATAATGAAAGCATTCTTTAATTTCTCAATCTTCTTTCAGAAACTGCATGTGATGTACGCTGTATAAAAAATCCAGATTTATCAAACAGTGCAAACACCTGAATCCACGCACCTTTCCTTGATACATCCCAAGCGTGGAATTGAGTGTACATGTCTGCGTCGTGGACTCCTCCTTCACCACGCCCACATATAAATATGCAAAGTCATTTAAATAGGCTCCACGTGTGAAGCTCACGAGCCTTACCATGGCGGAAAAGAAGAGAAACTTTTTGGAAGAGAGTGGAAGAGTGTCAACAAATTTTATTTGGTACTTTAAATTCAGGGGTCACCAACAAGCGCAAGAGGATAGAGTGGGATCAAATGTGTGAGCAGGTGAACGCAGTGGGTGCGGAACAGCGCACCCCTGCAAAGCTAAAAAACAAATGGTCTGATGTGAAGGTGGAGGTGAAGCGGCGGACTGCTGCTCATCGGCAGAGTGCTGGCAGGGAGAGATAGAGCTCACCCCGTTTGAGCAGTGAGTGGCGGCTCTTATGAGCAACTCTGCTCTGGCAGGGGTTGTAGGAGCCCACCTAGGCTACTCGGATCATCTCTAAGGTAAGTCAGTTTGCTACTCACAAAAAATTTATCTGGCCCATGTGGTTTCCTGATCACATGTATTTTTAATTCACAGGTGGCACAAAGACTGATTCATTTTAATTGGAATATATTTATTGTTGCCCAACAGACAATGAGACAGGTGGTGAAGGCGGCGGCTCCAGCGGCCCCAGCGTGTCCGGCGACGGCCCCAACTTGTCCGGCGGTGGAGGCAGCGGTAACTCCAGCGTGTCCCCCGTGCCAGGCGGAGAGTGCCCCACTGGGAGAGTCTTCACACGCACCGTCTTACAATCACAGGAAGCGATTTTGAGGGCCATCGGTGGGATAAATGAGCGGCTGGACAGCCTGATAGTTGTGCTGGGAAATATAAATGACACCTTAAATAAATTTCTGAATAAGTAAATGTTGTGTCCTTGCCTCTTCATAATGCGCTGATCAGGTTGTGCTGGGCATTAACAGCCGCCCGGGTGGGAGGCCCATCAACGAGTCCAGCATCTGGGTCATCTGGTGGGGGGATATGCTGCTCGGCCAGTGTTGAGCCAGGCCACCTCGCCACAAATAACATCACAAATAATCTGCACATCGAAGGAGTGAAAATGTTTATGGTTTACATAAACATATTCACCCTGAGATGGTGCTTTTATTGCAACATGAGTGCAGTAGAATTTATACAACTGGCTGACATGCGGATGATCCTGTCCAATATAGATGGCATGATCCGGCTCAGGGTTGACTGGCTCACTCCTGATCTGTCGGCCAGCTCCTGCTGAAATGAGCCAGTGACCAAGAAGCCCAAGTGTGGTCAGCACACGTGTGGGCACTGGCAGTGCCAGGCTCCTTACTGTGGTGCACTCCAAGGCCGGTCTCAGCTCTGCGCACAGCTCGAGAAGGACCGCCCGTGGTAATCTGAAACAGCTGAATAGCCAGTCATCGGTGTTGGCAAACAAATCCTACCACTTCGGAAAAATGCGCTCACAACACAGTACGACGTTGTCCACGTCCTCCAATAGGGCTAATGCTGCCATTGTTGGTAGTCACATATTCTGCACAATGTTTGGATCTGCTTTTACACCTACGCAGGTAATTGTCAACACGTGGATTTGTTGATGGGTAATGTGTGCCAGATGTGCACATCGTTTACCAACTAGTTTCATCCCCTCTAACGGACCAAAGCATCAGAACCTGGCGTAGGGCGGCTATGAAGTTGGCATGGAGCTGCTCTAGTTTCCACACTGCTGTTCACTATTGATAAATCAGCACGTGAACGTGGATCCTGGTGTACGCCATGTTTCCTGGCGTATGGTACTTTGATACATGAGGCCCAAGGTCACTAAGTCCTAAAGTTATAAAGTTAAAGTTATAAGGTATAAGTTATACCCGTCTGAGCATTTGACTGGTTTATGAATCCAGGTCTCAAGTCTGTGACATCTGGTCAGTCTATACAGAAGTGACTAAACTTGCATTCTCTCCACCAGCCAGCAGGGGGTGATACTGGTGGTTTCAAAAAGAAGTCTGCTTGTATTGAAATTTATGGGAAAATGACCATTTTTCTCTCTGGCTGTGTTACCTCTGTAAACGCTATAAATATGATTTTTTTTCAATGGTTAGTTTAAATAATGTTTTAATACATCAGAATGTCGATTTAATGAGTTATGGTCTAATATGTGGTGAAAATAACATATAAAGCAGGAGCAGCTTTGGGGCGTGGCTACAGTATGACTGAAAGGTCATAACATCCTGAAGAGGAGCAGCACTGATGCTCTGAGCTCTCAGCTCATGTTTTCCTTTCACCATTCCTGGCACCATTTACTGGTAAGTAAAATTATGTTGAGCCACAATCAGCATTTCATTTAATATCACTGTTCATGCGAATTATGGAGGTTCATCACCAATCGAATTAGCTCGCTAGTTCTACGTTAGCTGATAACATAGCGGTTGCTATCGTAACCGTACCGGCGTAACATATATCTCTGTCTGTGTCTACCTTTCTGTCTATGAAGAACTGATCCTCTTCAAAGTAGTATCACTGTATGTTGTGACATTTGCTCTCATTTACTTTTTCATCATGAGTGTGGAGCTGTTACCATCACATTAAAGGTCACCTATTATGCAAAACTCACTTTATAAAGGTGTTCTAACAGTAGTATGTGTCCCCATACCCTGTGAATGAGGCCCCAGGAGTGAAAAAAGTCTATCACCTCCTTCCCCTGCTTGCTCCTCTTCTTTGCCAATGTGTGCTGAAATAGGCTAGTTGAACATTTCTCCCCTGTTGACGTCAACAATGGTTTTGCCCCCTCCCGCCCCCGGGTATGAGCCCTCCTCTAAATTTACGGAGCGGCCGGCCGCTATTATTTCTCCTCTCTAACTTTCACAAACAAACCTGACAAAGTTAGGAGCAAAGCACAGCAGCTGCTCTGTGTGTTGGCTGCACAGCACGAGAGCACAGCACTCGTTAATTCATTTCTTACATTTATTAATTGTAAACTTTCTGATTTCTTAATCAGTTGGAATGATTCATTTTTTAATCCACTGGTTCACAATCTTCGGCTCATCTTTTCACCGACCATCACTCTCATTCAGTTTTTCTCCTGACTATCCCATCCTGCGTTTGATTCTCTTTTTTCCCATCCACCAATCATCCATCCATCCATCCATCTATCCCATAATCCATCCACCCTATCTTGGTGGTTCAGCTGAATCTCCCCCTCCTCCAGTTCCCCTGATGGGAGGCCTCCCTGTTGTCAATGAGAAGAACTGTCAGCATATTTATATAGGGCACTCATTGAAATACTTTCAAATTACAAAATTCAACCTTAGAGTGTTATTGGAGGTCATAACAAGAGTTTCTGTTGGAAGATTTTCAAAAAATTGTAATGTCTTGGAGAAAATCAAAGTCAAAGAAGTTACTGGTTTTGGTTCCTTGCCCTAAAGTTGTAAAAAAAAAAGTCAGTAAATGTACATTAAAAATATACAACAAAAACACCCTAAGGTGAAAGGAACATGTATGTATCACATTAAACATCACTTTTAGAACATAAGTGTTGACACAGACAACCGCCAAACCCAGACTCGTCCATCAGATTGCCAGATGGAGAAGCGTGATTCGTCACTCCAGAGAACACGTCTCCACTGCTCTAGAGTCGAGTTGCGGCGTGCTTTACACCACTGCATCCGACGCTTTGCATTGCACTTGGTGATGCATGGCTTGGATGCAGCTGCTCGGCCATGGAAACCCATTCCATGAAGCTCTCTGTGCACTGTTCTTGAGCTAATCTGAAGGCCACATGAAGTTTGGAAGTCTGTAGTGACTGACTCTGCAGAAAGTTGGTGACCTCTTCGCATGGGCGTAGCAGACGGGGGTATGAGTACGTTTCATCCCCCTCACTTTTGTCTGACTAAACCGCACTAAAACCTCATCAGCTTTTGTAATAAAAAATAAAATTTCGCCTGTTAAAGTAAGGAAATTGAAAATGGTTGTCGTTGTACCCTGTACCTATCTCGAAACATTTTTCTCACCCCATAAATCCCAGCACAACAGTTGTGTGAATAACATAGCCTAATCAATTTGCGCAGCATGCCGAAAGCGCTGGCGGCGGTGTGGTAGTGCGGTCATTCAAGCAGTTCATCACAGGTTGCTGTGCCTGCCTGACCATGGTGCTGCTGACCCATACAAACATGTGCTGCACGCAGACAACTTTTCAAGAGTCACTGAAAAGGTAGAATGTAATCACTCACTGTATTTTAGATATGCAAAATTCACTGCCTGTCATGAAGGCAGCATTTTCAGGCATAGTAGATTAAGCTGTTAACAGATGCAAATGGCTAGTTATCTATTCTTGCTAGAGGGATAGGATAGTTATCTTGCTAGCGGGTAACTTTTCCCAGACAGTCATTCTCCTTCTAACTGGCCTGACTTGTCTTGTTACGTCATATACTTTAGTTTTAAAACTGTTCTCTTTTTGTCGTGCAATATAGCCAATGATGCAGAAAAGGAAAAGGCAGGGGATTATAGACTCCTTTTTCAAGAAAACCCAAGTAAGTTGACTTGTCCCTCTGCAGCCACAGGCTTGCAGCCGTGTCTGGTTGTCTCTGTTTCGAGTGCTGCTGCGGAGCCGCGGGGATGCACCAGTTTTAGTTGAGATGCATAATAGTAGCCTACAATGCTAGGCTAGCCGGCTATATGGAGAGGGAATATTAGCTATCCTAGTGTGATTCATGTTGTTTTCAAACGTAGACAAAACGCACTTCAATCTATAGGGTGCCCCAGTAAAATGTATACGCACTTTAAATCTACATAAAGTATGTGTTTATTAAAATTCATGTAATTTTCAAATAGAATTCACAGATATCAATTTAATGTTTTGTCACCGCTGATTCTCAAACTGACGTCTAAAGTCTATGCAATGAGTCCTGCAACAGTCACTGAAAGTGAATGCATCCGTTGGAAGTAAATGCACAAAAATTCCAAGAGAATTGTGAATTCTAATGAATTTTAATAAACACCTTCTTTATAATGATTTAAAGTGTCAACATTATAAATGTATACACTTTATATAGATAGCTGTAGGCTATATAGATGTATATAAAATTTTAAATAATTGATTGCTATTTGTAATGATAATTTGGCTTCCATGTTCCAGAACACCCCTACTTTTGGAAAGCTTGATACACCCCTGCCTCTTCGCACTATGCGCCTCAGTATCCACTGACCCCACTCCATCAGTTTACGTGGTCTACCACTTTGTGGCTGAGTTGCTGTCGTTCCCAAACACTTCCACGTTCTTATAATACAGCTGACAGTTGACTGTGGAATATTTAGGAGTGAGGGAATTTCACGACTGTATTTGTTGCACAGGTGGCATCCTATCACAGTTCCACGCTAGAATTCACTGAGCTCCTGAGAGCGACCCATTCTTTCACAAATGTTTGTAAAAGCAGTCTGCATGCCTAGGTGCTTGATTTTATACATCTGTGGCCATGGAAGCACCTGATTCTGATTATTTGGATGGGTGAGCGCATACTTTTGGCAATATAATGTACATTGTATAACACACAATACAATGTACACAGTACAACTTTATGTACTGTATAAACTTTATGTACTATAACATTGATAGTATAACTTCATAAACTGTATAGCAGTATAACTTTAGATACCATTAGGACAGTTAATTCATGGTATCTAATGAAGCAGTTCATCAGCATGGTGGTCAGACTTTCAACAGATGAAGATGAGCTTCTTCTGGAGCTAGATTTGGCAGACGTCTGGTAGTCTGGGGCGGAGTGCCGGTATTCGAGAAGGGCTGTGTTGTTCAGGTCAACTTTGAGCTAGGTGGTTGGCCTAGGTGCCAACTTACTAGATTTCCTTGGCCGCTGAGCTGGTACTGCTGTGCTGCACATCATCATCCTCACTGTAACTGTCCTGGAGCACCTCCACTTCAGGCTGGATCCATTTCCTCCTGTCACTTGAACCTGGAATATCCTGGTTGTGGGTGGATGGGACAAAATCAGGGTCTGCCACGTCATCATCTTCCTCATCCTCGTCATCACTGATGGCATGGTGGGCTGGCATGACAACAGTCTTCCTCCTCTTGGCATAAAACATCCAGGCAGACATTGCCTAAACATTTTACACAATATAACAACAGTTTAAAGTTACAAAGTGACAATAATCACTAATTTTTCACCAATTATAGCTTTAATATTCCTAAAAAGTGGTTGAAATTATCCCCGAATCACTGTATAATGTCATAAAACAATAATAAAATAATCTTCTTAATCGTATTGCTTTTTTAAATCAAGAAAATGCTCTAAGTATGAATTGTTAGGCGCATGGGGCATATGTCCAAAAATGGACAGAACTAATGAACTCCCAATTTTACGTGCACTGGGCGTATGTTCAAATATTGTGCCTGTATTTTTCATGCCGTAATTTCACTCATTCCCCTAAGTCCCCCACAAACAACACATATGTCATCACTAAGCACAACTATTCAACCATCAAATGTGAGTTTCATACACTTACCATGGTGAGTTTATAAGTTTTGTGCAGAAATGTACAGTGAGTCGGGCCCCTTTCGCGTCTTTTTCCGACTTCAGTGGAAACAGAAAGTTAGATGGACTCCAGGTCGCTGCTGATTGATCGAATGCAACAGTCATGTGATCTGTGATGTCGAGTGATCTCTTCTGATTGGCTGAGTGAGGACCACATGGTCTGAGGTACAGCAGGGTGGCCATTTGTAAATGGCATGGAAATTATCAATCACCAGTTACCTCCATTCCTTCCTGCCTCTGTCCAGAAAAGTCACACAGTCAGGTGTGTGGTGGAAATGTGGGTTTGGAATGTTTGTTTCAATAAGCTTGGTTTCGAAGATGATCGTTTCCTTCACACTTTAAAGCTACAATCTGTCATTCTGTTCAGAAGCACTTTTTGTTCTACTGGGTGAAATGGTCCTTCCACCCTGAGAGCAGTCAATACATTATGTGTTCAGAAAAAGGAAGGAAAAGAATCAGACCTCTGTGGCAGCTGCAGGACTGTAAAAACTCTGATCAATCCCTGCCATTCAGTTCTACAAACTGATAGAAATGGTGTGGAAACAGGAAGCCGATGGAAAAGATAGATGTCATGTTGGCTTCTGGTGACTCTGGTGAAACTTTTCCACTTCCTGTCGACACATTTATTGGTCAGCTGTTAGGTCAGTAAGTTTTTCAGATGCTCTACCTTTGGGAGAACAAAACACCAGCATGTCTCTGCATAAAATGAACCAGCATATTGAACATAAAGATCAAAGGTCAGGTGATAAAACGTATGGAGATGCTGCTGCACATGTGATTTTTCACCTGTTGCTTGGATTTAGATCTCAGTTATTCTCATTTCCGCAATATGCTGCAGCTTATAACTCCATACAGGCCTAGAAAGCCTGTATCCTGTGGCAACCGATCCGGGAGAGTGCGCATATTAACCAGTCATCCAGATAGGGCAACATTTTGACACTCTGTGCTTACAGGGGTGCAAGAGCCACACAGCGGGGAAAAACTCTTGGGGACATTGAGAGTCCGAACAAGAGCATCCTGAACTGGCAGTGGAGATCTTGGAGATACCGATGATGATGAGCAGCAATTGGCACATGGAAATAAGCATCCCTGAGCTTTATGGTCAAAAATCACTCCCCTTGGTCTATGACACTCAGGACGTCGACCGTGGTCAGCATGTGAAAAGGAAACACTTTCAAGTACCTGCTCAGATGTCTGAGGTCCAGAATGTCTGCCATCCTTTATCTTGACGTGGAAGTAGGTTGAGTAGAACCCCCCCGGGCTGCAGCAGAGGATCCACAGGAACGAAGGCACCCTTGGCCAGGAGGACAGTGAACTCCTGAGCTACAGCTAGGTTCTTTGCTGGGTCACTGATGAGAGTCATCTTGACCCAGCCTGATGATGGGGGCCGGTGCCGGAACTGCAGGGTGCATTCCCTGGACAGTGTGGAGACAACCCAGGGGTCTGACAAGCAGACAGCCCAGTCACTGAGCTGCTGAAAGTCAGCAGCAGGCCGTTCTGTAGCGTGCCTACTGCCAATATGGTTACCCTGCACAGGTGGTTGGGGTCGACGCTGGGATGAAGATGGGGGGGGCTCACCGAGGATCTGAAACGGGCACCCTTCTATGCAGACTCGCCAGCCGCTGCCTGGCATCACTCACAAGAGCAGTACGCTCCAACGCTTCCAGAGCAGTGATCCCAACCAGCTCTCCTGGTTCCGCTGGCACTTGGCGCAGGACCCTATTGGTATCCTCTGTCAGAGGAGACTGCGCTAGCTAAACATGACGCCGTGCATGTATCATGGTGGACATCAGTCCACCAAACGCCTTTGTCTGGAAGGCAAAAGCTTTGCAGCGATGCATCATATATGTCCCGGGTGGAGTCATCCACCTGTGCATCCTGCAGGGAGGTGGAGACGGCAAGCAGCAGGTGGGAGAGAATGTTCCCCAGCCTGCCAATATGTGCTGCCATATCATAGGCTTTGCATATATAGTTGTCAGTGACCCTACACTGGACAGAGGGACACTTGGCGTCTGATTTCAATGCCTCCTTCGGGGCCACAATAAGATCTGCCACAGAGAGCTCAACTGCAGGCATATGCCCAAGGCCGACAGTTTCAGCATTCTCCATTGCCGCCAACGTGTGCTCATCCGACGTGGGCCTGGAGAGGGCTGTGTTATCCCTCCAAGAGGAACGCAGTTCTTTCAAAAAGTCTGCAGACTGTGGAACAGCAAACTTCGCAGGGGAGGGATTGCGCTTATAGAAGGTGCTGGGAATCCTATCTCCCTGTGGGGCGTCCAGGTGTAGACGCAGTCCAGACCACTGTTCCCACTGAGGAGACATCTGACCCCCGCTGCGAAGACAAAACAGATGACTGTCTAGATAGGTCCGTAGCCTGGCAGTCAAGGTCATCCATAGAATCAAACTGGCTTGCCGAGGCTGCAGTGGAAATCACATCCTCAGCTCAAAATCAGTGGGTTCCATCATGCTGACCCTGGGTTAAAGCCCCAGTCGGAGCCCCTTCATCTACTCCGTGTTGGCAGCCAAGCGATCCACCTGAGAAGAAAGCCGAGTCTCCGCGCTATGCTTGGGGGCACTCCTGGTCTTCTGTGGCAAGGGCCTCTTTCAAGCCCCCGCAAGATAGATAGATAGATAGCCTTTATTAGACTGTCACAATAATCAGCGCGATGCCCAAACATCACCAACATTAATCAATATGAATACACACAATGCACACTATTACAGGACACAAATAAACATCAACAACAACAGCAACAACAACACTCTTACAATGTCACCAGATGCCAGCAGGGATGTTGTAATGCCAGCCTGGGAGTCCAGTTGCTCAAATCTTGTACTGATCGAGGCATGGTGCTGCAGTTTATGCAAGCACTGTCAGTGAGGGCCCCAAGCAGCAAGGGCAAAGATCATGGCCATCTGCCATGTCCATGGGACTTAAACACTGGGCACAGAACTGCTCCATCACAGTGACCACCACCAGACGGAGGGAGAAGGGGTGTGAGATTTTCTTTGGGGAGAGGGCAGTGGAAGCACCACTGTCACCCACAGGGCAACGCAAACAGGACACACACAACACAGACTGGGAGAGGGGAGCGGACACGCTACTGTCACGAGGAAGGTCGTTGGGGAGTCACGTAGTTGGGAGAGGGCCAGTCAACAAAAGTAAGGAATAATCGTTATATCGGGGGAGGAGAGCAGAAACATGCCTCCCTTAACAGAAGTAACATAATACAGCTGGCTAAACCAGGGGTAGCAAGTAACAAAGGTGGGAGAGAGGAGCGGAGTCGCAGATCTCGTCTCACCAAGTAAGAATAAGGCAATTAAACACAAGCGAGAGGCTCGTTATAACCTAATCAAATACAGCTGAATAAAGATGCAGGTGGGAGAGGGTACTGGGATGCTGCCGCCACCAAGAACAACACAGCAAGCTAACAAAAAGCAAGCTATCAAAGCAGCTGACTCAATAAACTATGAACACCCACTGGGAGTGCTGCTGTGGTGAGGGCAAAATGCCACGCCAGCAGCAAGGTCCAAGCAGGGCGAGCAATACACAATCCACTCACAAGCCAGCCACAGACTCTAAGAGGACGAGATCATAGCTCTTACCATGAAGGTGGTGAGGCTGCATAGGGCGAGTGTGTAAAGTAAACTCAGAAGAATAACCTTTTTGCAGCGTGTACTCATTACACTTACACGCGATCGCAGGGGGGGAAAAAAGAAAAAAGGAACTGAGCACCTGCGGCCATCAGGCCATTAGTGAAGAGCCTAAATAAAATTAAACAAAACTTATAAATCAATGTCAGTGATGCCACCTGTGCAACAAATCTAGTCATGAAATTTCCTCACTCCTAAATATTCCAGTCAACTGTCAGCTGCATTATAAGAACATGGAAGTGTTTGGAAACGACAGCAACTTATCCACGAAGTGGTAGGCCACGTAAACTGACGGAGCGGGGTCAGTGGATGCTGAGGCGCATAGTGCGAAGAGGTCGCCGACTTTCTGCAGAGTCAATCGCTACAGACCTCCAAACTTCATGTGGCCTTCAGATTAGCTCAAGAACAGTGCGCAGAGAGCTTCATGGAATGGGTTTCCATGGCCAAGTAGCTGCATCCAAGCCATACATCACCAAGTGCAATGCAAAGCGTCGGATACAGTGGTGTAAAGCACGCCACCACTGCACTTTAGAGCAGTGGAGACGCGTTCTCTGGAGTGACGAATCACACTTCTCCATCTCTGTGGGAACAGTTTGGAGCTGGCCCCTTCCTCTTCCAACATGCCTGTGCACCAGTGCACAAAGCAAGGTCCATAAAGACATGGATGACGGAGTCTGGTGTGGATGAACTTGACTGGCCTGCACAGAGTTCTGACCTCAACCCCAAAGGGTGGACCGACGTCATATTGAAGCCTATGGATTAGGAATGGGATGTCACTTAAGCTCATATGCAAGTCAAGGCAGGTGAGCGAATACTTTTGTCAATATAGTGTATATTGGAACATCACACAGGCCGTAATTCCACCCAGTGCTCGACCTCAAACATTTATCACCTGCCTTGTGAGAGCTGCCAGCATAACCACCGTTAGATTGCCTAGTAACACTAGCTTAGCGAGTTAGCCAAAGACAATGACCTATCAGCTTAGGTTGACTATCAATAAGAATCAATTTAGACCGCAAAGCTAAAACACCTAACACTACAAATACATAAATGAACACAAAATTTACTGATCGACCGAACTTTCAACTTACCTTCCATCTACTGAACAGGAGTTCGGTCTGGCGTGTTTCGGTCAATCAGAGTGGTGTTTACTAGTTGGTTATGATGATGTATTGCTTCAGCCAATCAGAGTGGTGTTTTAACTCATAATAGGCCCATGGAATTATCATAATTTTTGTAGACTGTAATTTTCCACAAATTCCATTTTCAAATAAATAAACATACACAAATACTTAAATTAGTTAATTAAACAGATATCATGTACTCAAAAAATAATTAGTGATAAATATTTAATCACAATCACAATTCGCTGTTCTGGAACCAGATACTCAGTTTCCCATCTCAGGGTAAGGAAGAGTTCAGGAAGAGACTCAGTGTTTGTTGACCCTCCTACCTGGATTACCCCCCAGGTGTATAAAATTCACATATAATGCAGTTAAACCAGTCGACTTTAAAGCACAATTTGCAGTGATAGTTGGATTCCCTGATGTAATCGCAGCAATCGACTGCGTTCATGTTGCAATAAAAGCACTATTTCAGTGTGCAGATTATTTGCGATGTGCAAATGCATCTGACCAATATCGCTGTGAGGTGATCTGGCTTAATGTGCGAGTCATACATTCTAAATAAAAGCATGGTTGGCAACTGACTCCAGACGGGCATGTTGCAGGGTGGCTGGAGTAAATGTTGACTGGTCGTCAGTCTTCCCCGTGTCACGAAGTCACGAATAACTTCATCAGCATCTCTCCTGAATTGCACTCCTATGTCACATCAGTGTGATCCATCAGGTGCAGCACATGTGGCGTCTAATACTAAGTTTTTAACTTATGTGACCGTGGATACACCATGAAGTTTCTCCTCTTTCTCCTCTCATGATGAGGAGAGCCCCGGCATGGAGCTTATTTGAATGAATTTACATATTTAATTATGGTTGTGGCGAGGGAAACTGCATGAATTCCGGCATACCGTTTCAGATTTTTGATGGCGTATGGTGCTTTCTGGATTGCAATCCATTCAAGTTTTGATACATGAGGCCCCAGCTTTAAAATACTCTGCTTCAGGTGCAACATTTTCCAAATGCCCACACAGCAGAAAACCTGGCTGCAGGGAATGTACAGCTCATGGGGGAGTGGAGCATTCGAGATAAGGTGAAGTGCCTTATCACTGATGATACAGCAAACACAAATGCAAGTGCAAAACAGCTGAATGTCAGGCATGCGATATGTATTGCTCATACAATCAACCTAATTGTCCAAAAGTCCTTTGATGATGGAAGGACGAAATTAATTGAGGCAGAAATGCAGAAGGTTGGTGACCCTCTTCAGGACAAGCACTACAGGTAAAAGAGAGAGTGATCCAAGTACAGGAGCAGATGGGGTAGCAGCCATCAACCTTGCTAGATCTGAGATACAAAAAAACTTGGATTTGAAAGTTCAACAAAACCTCAGGAAGCAGTAAACTTCATTTGCTTCCCCAGACCAACCTCAAGACATCCCTGTAGATCAATCTTCAAGCAATGATAAGTAACCCTGTGTCTGTATTCTTGATTACTGTGTTGGTATTGTGAATTATAACCCCTCCTCTCTCTCCTCATTGTTAGGTGGACTTAAGCAGCTGTTGGATGACTCCATAAATGGCGTAAACTGAAGTGGATCGTTACTGCAAAGTTCAGTATTGCTAGGGCTAAGGATCCACTTTCCATCCATCCATCCATTATCTACCGCTTATCCTCATAGGGTCGCGGAGGGGCTGGAGCCTATCCCAGCTGTCTTAGGACAGAAAGCAGGGTACATCCTGGAAAAATCACCACCTCATCGCAAGACATAGAGACAGACAACCACTCACACTCACACCTACGGGCAATTTAAATTAGCCAATTAACCTAATCCTCATGCATGTTTTTGGATAGGTGGGAGGAAGCCAGAATTCGAACCCAGTACCTTCTTGCTGTGAGGCTAACCACTACACCACCATGCCGCCCTGATGATCCACTCGTATGCAGGAAAAGACATAAAAGGCTGTACAATTTAGCGTGAACATGGTTATGTTCCCCAGCATCTTCAGTGCCATGTAAAAGGGTGTTTTCCAAGGCTCAAGTAATACGTTTTGAAAAAAGAAACCATCTCAAACCAAGCAGAATGGAAAAAAACTTTTTTTTTTTTTTTTAAATACATACTCTCATGATGATTTCATCGTGCTTCTTTTAACTAGAAACAGAGCTCTGTGTCTGTGTTGGTGTCCATATACATGAACAAACTACAGAAATATCCATTGTTTATTGTTTCTGCACACAAAAGGCATTCATATTTTAGCTCAGGTCATGGTACTGTGTCATTGACTATGATGTTATTTGCCCAGCAGATGGCAGTATTCCCTGCTTTATTGAGGCTTACAGTAAAGCAGTGAACCATTTGGTGCAACAAAGAGCTGGAAAGCAGGGTTTCATTTGACCATCACTACCCTCCTCCCTGATCACTGAGTTTAAACAGCCAGCCAGCTGTTCAAAGTGTCCTGGTGGTTCTGAACTTTTACAACTATGATGGAGGCCAGTGGGATCATTGGAACCTTCAAAGCAGCAGATACTATGTTTCTGTTCCTTTCCCCAGATTTGTGCCTTGAACCAATCCATCTCAGAGACAATTCCTTTGACTTCCTGCTTGGTTTGTGCTCTGACATGCTCTGTCCATACCTTATATAGAGCAGGTGTGTGTGTCTTTCCAAATCAAGTCCAATCAACTGAATTTACCACAGGTGGACTCCAATCAGGCTGTAGGAACATGTCAAGGATGATCAGTGGAAACAGGAAGCACCTGAGCTCAATTTAGAGCTTCATGGTTAAGGCTGTGAATACTTATGTACAGCCATCCATCCATTTTCTACCGCTTATCCTCTCATAGGGTTGTGATTTTTTTTATTTATAATAAATTTGTGAACATTAAAAAAAAACAATATTGTCATAATGGAGTGTTGTTTGTGGAGTTTTGAGGGAAACATGAATTTATTCCATTTTGAAATAAGGCTGTAACACAACAAAATGTGGAAAAAGTGAAACACTGAATACTTCCTTTTGAAATACAACTTGGATTCTCTGTGCCATTATTTCCCCGATTAATTATCTTTGTGTCTCTCCTTAAAGTTGCAGAAAGCTTTGGAAATGAAGACAGAGGAATATGAAGGTTTACCTATTTCTTGCATCAGAGTCAGCTTTACTGGCCATGGTATGTACACAAGTGAGGAATCAGTTTAACTGCACTAAATAAAAATCAGTAAATACATAAAATACAAAAGTAACAGACGGCATGGTGTGCTATTTTATTATATATATAGTGTTAGTATATAAGTGTTTATTCGGGGATTGAATTAGCAATAGAATGTACACTTCCGGTCCGCTGTTAAGTCTTTTATTGTGAATAACTTGAGCTTCCTGTTTGTGTTACAGAGAGGACTCCGGACTGCGTAGTTACAAAATTACAACGGCTCCAAATAAACAGTCGTGAACCGATTAGACGGAAGTGCTGCATCTCCTTTTGAGCAAATATCAACCGTCGAGCCCTCAAAGGTAAACCACATTCCTACCGTTAAGTTTTTAAGTTGGTCTTTAGTCGCATTTAACTTTAGCATCGCAGGGATTGCAACCAAAGGGCCGTAATATGTCAGAAGGAGGGGAGCACTTTCTTAATACTTACCTCAAACTACAGTATTCTTTGGCTCTATAAGCTATTATTTCCTTTAAGAAGATACAAATTGCTGTACATGTATAAAATCCTTACAAAAGCGTAACTTGTCTTTGAATCACAGGCAAAAATTCAACTTTTTAGTAGCGTTTGTCCCTATTTTGTGAAGTAGATGGTTTAGCCTAGTTAGTGTTGCCATGTAAATCAAAGGTGAAACTATAGCTGGCTGAGTGGTGCATGGTGTAAGTAGCTACAACACTTTAGTGAACATTAAAATTAAACTTAATTTAAAATCAAAAGACAAGACCAATATGTGGGTTCCTCAGATTATTAATGAGGGAGGAAAGAAGCAAAGCTTAACCATGTTTTTGTGGAATATTGGAGTGTTTTACCACTTTGGGCCCAGATTCATGAATTCCATGAAACTATTTGAGATGATTAGAGGAGCCATAAATCTGCCAACATCTCACAGATATCTGACACTAAGATGACAAAAGACCCCAGTGAGACAACTTATGGGGACAGTCTAAAAGTCTGGGAACCACCACTAGTTTAATCTTAAATAATGCATTGTGGGGTTTTTTTTGTATTATAGTTTTTTTATGTTTCAGGAAAGATGTCCTCCCAAGTCAGACTGAGGCTGCTGCCGAGAGCCAGGTGCATGTTCGATGAGCCCATTCAGGTGAAGGTGGCTGGGCTGAGGTCCAGACAGGTGGTCACCATGAGAGCCAGATCAACTGATGAGAAAGGAGTGGTGTTCAGCTCCTCGGCCACCTACGAGGCTGATGGGAGCGGGAGGATTGACCTGGAGAGAGACCCCTCTCTCAGGGGGAGCTACATCGGGGTTGAACCCATGGGTCTGCTGTGGTCCATGAAGCCAGACACATTGCACAAAAGATTTCAAAAAACAAAATCCCTAAACCCGTACGTGGTGAAGTTCTCTGTGCATGAAGAAGACAAGGAGGGCACGATGCTGGCAGAGACGACCAATGAGAGGCTTTTGATTGGAGACGGGGTCAGCCGGCTTCCCATCAAAGAGAGCAATATTCGTGGAGTCCTGTTCACTCCTCCAGGTTCGTCTATAGTTCTGTCAATCATTCAAGCAGTGAAGTTAAAGTACATGTTGATACCTCAAAAATGTGTCATTTTGTATTCTCTGTGTGTTTTGATCAAGGAGGAGGTCCGTTCCCTGCTGTGTTGGATCTGTACACTTTTGGTGGAGGTTTGTCAGAGAAAAGGGCCTCTCTGCTTGCCAGCCATGGATTTGTGGTTCTGACTGTGGCGCTGTACGGTCATGATGACATGGCAAAAAACATTAAAGTGGTCCATCTGGATTATTTTGAAGAAGCGATCGACTTTTTAAAGAAACAAGATAAAGTGAGTTGTTTGAACAGTGCTGTCAGAATATCTGAACACACATACCAATAAACTTGCAGTGCTAAAGTTAGATACATTTTAGGTTGTGAGCTCGGTGGCTCAAATGTGTACTTCCATGTATGTTTATCTACAGAATAAAGAATCTGTGCGGCATCACAAGAAAAAGTAAAAAGTTTACATGTTCCTCCACAGGTTGGCAGTAAAGGTGTGGGTGTAATATCCATTTCAAAAAGTGGAGATCTTGCTCTGTCAATAGCCTCTTACCTGCCAAATGTTGAGGCCACAATTTGGATCAACGGGTGCTCAGCCAATGCAATTTTACCCCTCTACTATAAGAAGAGCCAAGTCCTCCCTCCGTTAATGTTTGACATCAGCAAGATGGTTCTCACTGAGTCAGGGGCCTTCATTATCAAGACTGGTATGCATAATCCACTGGAAGAGGAGAACAAGGCCACCCTGGTTCCCATTGAACAAGCCAAGGGACGTTTCCTCTTTGTGGCAGCAGAGGACGACCTCAACTGGGACAGCAAGTCTTACGTGGACATGATGGTGGAGAGACTGAAGCGTCATGGGAAGGATAACTATGACAGTGTGTGTTACCCCAAATCGGGACATTACCTAGAGCCTCCTTATGGACCCTACTGTCCCTCAAGCTTTCATGGGGTTGTAAACACGACAGTCCTGTGGGGGGGTGAGCCCAGGTCCCATGCAGCAGCTGAAGTCCTCATGTGGAAGAAGATCAAGCAGTTCTTCAGAACTCACCTTAGCTGTGATGCTACACCGACCAAAGCTAAAATATAAATATGATATAGAAGGTATATGTTATCAGTGCCACCTTTCCCTAAATGCAGAACGCGCTGTGCGTAGGGCCTCATCCTTCATGAGGGGCTACAGAGGATGCATTAGTGCATATTTGCAATGGATGCGCCGGCGCGTACAGCGTCAAATCAGCTCGAGGAAGGAGAGAAAAGAGCTGTAATCAGCTGAAATGATTGACAGCACTGGACATTTGGCCAATCAGTGGAGAGCACACAGTTGTAGACGTAGTGAGAAGTTATGTTTTCAGAAAGACAGTCGGGAGCGAGTAAAACAGAGGGATATGTTGTTGAAATAAAACTGTGTGGCACAGTTTACCTGACCTGCTACTCATTAGAGAGGAATCTCCACATAACAATTTTGCTTCGGGCCCTAATTTGGTCAGGGGCGGCCCTGTATGTTATAAATATTTGTTATCAATTAAATCAAATTTAATTTGTATAGCCCCTTACAACAGCCAAAAAGGTGCACAAGGTGCTTTCCAGAATAAAATAAAAACATGAGTCAACAACTATAAAAAACAACATGTACACAAAAACCTGCCTGTTGTGTTGGATTTAAACATGAGATTTGTCACCCTCTCTGCTTGCTTGTTGTAACGACACGCCGAAGAAGGTCAAAGGGGAGCATCTGGATTGTTTTGAGGAACTAATACAATTTAAAATAAAAAATACAAGATAAGGTGAGTTCTTTGAATCTTTCTGCTTTGTTATTGTGTCTGCCACAGTGTTTAGGAGGGTAATCCATCCCCTCCACTGCTCACTGGTGGACCTTGAAGCTTTTCATGTCAGATGGGATACGAAATCTATTTATTATGTTCTGGTCTTGAACAGGTTTCCTTCAGGGTGGTACATTCATAAAGCATGCATAATGTCCTATCAAAATAAACCTCCGCTGTCAGAGGAAGTCAGGTTTAGGCAGCACAAATGGTTGTGGTTGTTATAACTGAACTCTGCACCAAGATTCCAAGACACAAATGTGCAAATCACAAAAATTTGTTGTATCCCGTCAATGTGTTAATTTTTTTTTTTCAGTTTCGAGCTTGTCTTGTCTCTTCCTGTTTTAAGTCTCGTCCTCGTGTCGTGTCTAGCTTTGTCTAGCTTTATTTGATGTTGACAGTCTTGTCTCCACTTGTCTTGTGCCAGTCTGTTTCTTTTTGTTTTATTTGCTCATTTGCTTTGTTAATTTGTTAGTTTTCTCATCTACTTGTGTTTTTTGTAGTGTGATTTTGATTTGTTACTTTTACTCAAGTGATTGTTTGTTTGGTAATTTCCTCCTTGTCAGAGTCTTTTGTTTGCACAGTTCTAGTTAAAGTTACAGACTTTTCCTTGCTCGGTCAAGTGTTTTTTTTTATTGTTATTTTTGAGGTGAAATATTATTTTCTTTGATAGTTAGTGCTCTTTGCTCTTTGCATTTAGCTCCTACCTTCTTTTGCTGCTTCTACAAGCTTTACAAAATCACTTGATACATGAAAGAGACGCTGGTCGCTTGAGGCATGGTACAAAAGGAAGTGGCACAAGACAAAGGAAAACAATGACTATTTATGCATTCCATGTGCATAAATGTGGAAGCAATCAGACCAGTGGGAAACACACAATGGCAGGAAGTGTAGTTGCCTGAAATGGGATGGAGAGGTTATTTACAAAATAAAACAGGTTTGATGTTTACTTGACATTAACGTCAGACCTGTGACTCATTATCCAACGCCTTAATATTATTTGACTTGCACTTGGATTTACATTGATGTTAGTTGAAAACCTGGTCTGTCACTGTCTATTGTTGAGTGGCAAGTAACAGATGTTAAACTATAAGAAACTAGTCTGTGGTAAAGCTGTAATGCTTTAAAATTATGTTTTTATTTACTCCAGGCTTTATCTGAAACATAACTGCCTCATACTGCACTATATTTGCTTTATGTTATTTGATTTCTCAGTTTGATTTAAATCAGGACAGATTGTTTTATTACATGATCCCCTGGGGTCCGGATACTGATAGTGATGGTGCAAAGGGAGTTGGTTAAGATCCGATGAAGGGAAGTAGAGCAGGATTGTGTGCTGTTATGATGATGACTAGAGGTGATGGGGTGGAGGAAGGTTGCACTGCGTTGATACTGGAATGATAACTGACAACATCAGAGAGGAGAACAGTATTAAAATATGAGCATGATGTGACTGGCTCAGGGAGAACTAACTAATTTTGAATGAAGAGTGTAGAGAGAGTCTTCCTGACCTACAGTAAGCTAAAATTTAATTTAATCCACCCAAATAACTCCTGCTTGTCATAGAGTAATATATTTAATGTTTACTATGAAGTGAGTAGTGACTGGGTGACAAGGGCTTTTTCAGCCACACACACCAGTAAATATTAAGCACCTTAATTATATGTGACTAGTTATAACCTCATTTATTTAGAAAATTATCAGTGCACTAAAGACTTAAAGGAACCGTATGTAGGATTGTGGCCAAAACTGTACTGCAATCACTTTCAAATTACTGTAGAGAGGTGTCTCCCCTCTTCCTCTACCCTGAGTAGAGATTGCCAGCTAGGCTGCAGGATCCAACAGGAACAGAAAGTGTTACAGTGAATGAAAAGCAGCCACCTTGGGCATCACCATGGACACTTAGAAGGAGTCAAATGACCGGGGTAATGTGAGCGGCGCTCTGGGATGGAGGCCACGGGTATGAGGTGAGAGTGGCGTGCTGCTGCCCGTCCACTTTCAGCCGTCTCCATCTCAACTGTTTCAGATTCATAACGAGGTCTTTTAGGTTTCGTAACGCTATACATTAGTTATCCAACACGTTTGTAGCTGCAGCTGTGGTAACTAGAGCAGAGCTGGCAACCTAGATGCTGACACACTACTGACTTGGTGATTGAGAGATAGGTGGAGGGAGGTGCATCAGACCAAAACACAGCATGACAGCATCAACATCAGCTGAGGGCTGCAACTTGACTTTTAAAATGAGAATATCCTGGCTGGACTACTGTTGTCAGTAATATAAGTATTTGAAATGAACATGATTTCTTAATGTCTGGTGACATATCAGGGCCATGTTATGATTAATTTAATTTCTTTAATTTTTTTACATATTGTTCCTTTAATGATGGCAGGCTCCATGTGTGAAAAAGGTGTTTTGCTTTTACAACTTACCCCCTCTTTTCAGACATTCGATGAACACTTAATGAAAATATGTGAAACTTTCATAGGTTAAGAAATATTTCAAGCATCCCTTCTGACTCACCATGTTACACTCAGCAGCCTCGAAAAACAACCACAGTAAAACATGACTTATTAGTAACTATTGCATCTTGATCTTTCCATCTCGCTCACTATTCAGAGGTGACAGATAGTGTGTTATTGTTCCAGGCTCGCTACAGTGCAAGTTCATCAAGATAGTGGCACCCACCTTGAGCTGCCCTCCTCCTTTTATTGAGCAGCGCTGCTGAAAAGCTCTCTTTCTCGGCATAGTCTAATCTTTTAGGTTTGTGTATCTGAGTGCTCCCTTTCTGTCGTTTCAGTTCAACAGAGCTCCTCAGCCTCAGGCTTTTTGAAAGGCAGGAATTATTTGATCCACTACTTGAACTTGCACAAGCTTCCAGGTTTGTATTTGAACTCCCATGCTCATCAGTAAAAGTGGTTTTATACATGTATTAGGGATAGCACCGGAGCCAATGCAGAGATAAACTGACACTGCCAGAGCCATAATCAGTAGGCTTGTGTTTTCTTCTACGAGGTCCCTATATTGGTGATCTTGATCTCTTCAAATCATTTCCTGCTTTGGATCAGATATACTGTAAATTACTTAAAGCTATACTCTGTCATTCTGTTCAGAAGCACTTTTTGTTATTCTGGGTGAAATGGTCCTTCAATACATTATGTGTTCAGAAAAAGGATGGAAAAGAATCAGATCTCCGTGGCAGCTGCAGGACTGTAAATATTCTGACCAATCAACTGACTCTCGGTCCGGATGGAAAGAACCAATCAGATGTCTTCTTGTCTTGTCCTGCTCATGCCCCCCTCTGTCCCTCCCTCCTCCCCACTGTTGCTGGAAATTTCCAACACACTCCCCTGCAGAAATACTTAGCAATACTTAAGGCCAATTTATAGTACTCTGTAAAGTACGTAGACAAGGAGAGCCCCCTGCATCGCTGGAGAGCCTGACGGAGTTAATATTTTCATGAAATATGTAATGTTTGCCAACTTAGTCATCAGTGCTGCTTGTATTGAAGAGGTTATAGGATATGACATTTTGACCACAGCGATAGTCTTTAGTGTCTGCATTATAAAGGTGATAAAATGACACTGATATATTGGCTTTGAACGGGACGTTTTATAACTGTGGTGATGTAGCATAACGGCTCTCCTCTCCCTGCTGAACACTACTGTCAGATGGAGGAGGAGGGGTGGAGCTTAAACAGTAAAAAAGGGTGCCTAAAAACAAGATTAAAAACAGGAGAAAGCTACTCAAAACAAGTGAAATCATCTCTCCATACAGCAAGATAATTTCACAAGATTTCTTAAATTAAGATGTTAAATCTAGAAACAAGATGTATTTAGAAGGCTCAAAATAAGCAGAAAATGTTTTTTTTTTCTAATAATAACAATAATAATAATCAGCTTTATATTTCCATTTAATCCATCCCTCAGGTAGCAGTGATGCCATGTAAGGTGCCCAGGGACCAACAGGGTTCAGTGTCTGGCTCAGGGACACTTAGGCAGCAGAGAAGTGGGTTTGAACTCATGACCCTGGGGTCCAAGGACTAACACACTGAGCTACAGCCATCCCCTTAAGATGATCTATCAAAATCTGACTTTTTACAGACCCAGAGTACGCAAATAGACTAAATATACATATATATCTTATTTTAACAGTCATTTACCTCATTTGAGACAAAAAACATATGGTTGTGCTTGATTTAAGATTTCAGTGTAAAGTTGTAAACGCTTAAAATAACAAATTAACTTTTAAAACAAGATGAATTATCTAACATGCATAAAGTTTTTTTTCATCTTGGAAAGTACCAAATAATTTGCAGGGTAGAGGAGGTGCCACTTTCAAATCTTGCTAGCTCTCTAACATCACAGACTATAGCTTTAGCTGAATACGTTTTTTATGTGATTTGAAAAAAACGTTGACTATATATAAAGTTAATGTGAAGGTGGGGCGAGTGGGAGAAATTGGAGGACAAATGAGAGAGAGAGAGAGCTTTAATTTATTTGTTGCCAACAACGCCACCCATCCCTGGAGTTTCACCTGAAGAATAATGTTAACCCTTTTTGTTAAGTGGTTCAAGCACACGGGTTCGGTTTACCAATGAAAACTGGAGACTGGGTCCAACATACAATTCAGTTAAGTTAATTCAACAATGTCTTATTCTTTAAAAACTATTTTTCAATAAAATAATCTACACACACACACACACTCCAACTGAGGTCTTAAATCAGGGTTAAACTAATGAAAGAGAAAGCACACAAATGCAAGCAAAGGAAAACTATCAACAACCCACAGCAAATAAACCCAAACCCTGATAAACCCAAAAAGCAAGCCAAACTACAACCAAAAAGAAATAACTAACTGCAAATACAGTAATTAAACCAAACAATTCCAAGGCAAAGGACAGCAACCACCTTAATGAGTGTCAGCAACGGCATGGTTGGAGATGAAGAGTGGAAGATTGTACTGTGCACAATAGCTAGGCAAAACAGCAGCCAGCCGACAGCAAGGTGAGATGAGGGGAGGAGGTCACAAGCAAACTGCACATACGTTAACCCTGCCATGGAAAGACGTATTAGAGGCTAAAACAACATGTATCCCAATAACTGGGCATCATCACGTCCACAGCGCCGTTGGCGCTGAATGAAAATCATGGAGGTGTGGAAGAGGAGCATCACATTAAATCAGATCCAATCACCACCAAAAAGCCATCAGTTTTAAATTAGGCCACTTCTGACCAACCCTGAACATTTTGTCAAAATTCGTCCAACAACAAGCATACAAACAAACAAAAAACAAACAAACCCCGGTGAAAGCATAATCTCCTTGGCGGAGGTGACAAAGGTACAAATACTAGTGGCTGCTAATAACATGAGGATTTGACAGTTACATCCTTCCATGAGTAACTGCCAGCTCATTGATATAAATGCATCATAAATCCAATGCAGTAACTAAGTTCATACCATTACCACACTGTTGTCATTACTTCCATTTAATCTCACAGGAGTCTGTCATGGCTTGTTTTTCTGACAGGATATCCATCATGGAGCTGCATTTTGCGATTGTGGCTGCAGGCATCTTGTGTACACGAGCTATAACTGCTGTATTTTTAATGAGCAATAATGACAAGGAAGCCATAGGCATTGCTAAAAGAGTAACACAAAGATTTTTTTATTGTTATTATTTTAGGTGATATGGTCTTCAGATCCAGCTATTAAACCAACCAGCACAGTTCTTATCGCCTAAGTTTATTACACATCAAATGAAAATGTGTTATTGTGCCATATTTCGTGAGTGTAGTTTTCTCCGTGCAGTCTAAATTATGATGGGGCGCTGTGTCCTCTTTCAGGTGCTCTATCGTATAATGCAATCTTAATGCAATCTTAACGAAACCATCTTCAGCACTGCAGTGCTGCAGCCATTGCAAACATATTACAACAATACAATTTTCAAAAAAGTAACACAAGCTAATGAGAGCAACAGTCCACTATGTCCCTATGTAAATATGTCAAATCATGACAAACACAGTTCTCAATATCTGAAATATATCACGTTTTGATTTAAATTACGGCCAGTTGGGAGTTCACTTGCCGTGATTGCATGAATGAGTGTCATTCCAGGACTGGACTGTTCATCCACAGCAAACATTGCAGAGTCCACCAGACATGACACACCATCGTCTAACGAGGTGGACGAGTGCCAACAGTAGCATTTAGGGGATCTATTGATAGAAGTCAGTATATTATAAATAAGTTTATTTTCTTTTGTTTAAAGTTTCCTGGAAGTAAGCCTCACTGTGTTGTTTTTCTGAGAATAAGCTGTTTATATGGAGTGGTTCCTTTTTGTGGATCCAGCTTTAACCCAGAACAAAGCGACCAAACACCAGCTTTAGATAGAGCTGCTTGCAGCTTCTCATCCGCTACCGTCATTTTACAAGGTGGACACTCAAGAGAAGTTTCAGTTAGTTGCATTCTGCAGCTTCACCACTAGATACTGCCAGATCCTACACACTTTACCATTGAATGATAACATATGAGGCACTACGATGGTACACCACTGTTGTCATGAATTTCAGTCACAATAGGAGTCTACCCATACGCTCTGTGTTGTTTTACCTTTGTCAAATGTTTATGATGACAAAACTATAAAAAAGATCTCCTTGAGACATTGATTTTATCACTGCTGAGCTTACCTTGTAAAGAGCCAGAATCTGTTAACTCTTTCAGTGCCAAAGTATTTGTATGTTTTTTAAAATCCATCACTTGAGTGTCCATCTATTTTCTACCTTTTATCCTCTCATAGGGTCGCAGGGGGCTGGAGTCTATCCCAGCTGTCTTAGGGTGAAAGGCAGGGTACACCCTGGACAAGTCTCCAGTTCATCACAGGACACATAGAGACAGACAACCACTCACACTCACATTCACACCTACAGTCAATTTAAATTAACTAATTAACCTAATCCCCATGCATGTTTTTGGATGGCGGGAGGAAGCCGGAGTACCCAGAGAGAACCCACACAGACACGGGGAGAACATGCAAACTCCACACAGAAAGGGCCGGGAATCCAACTTTGTACCGTCTTGCTGTGAGGCAACAGCGCTACCCACTACACCACCGTGCCGCCCCACTTGAGTACCATTGAAGTAAATATGTACATCAAAGTGTTTTTTCAGTGGCAGGCACAAGACGGCGCTCTCACACAGCCTGTGAGTAATTATGGAGCTTCTGGGATTTGTAGTCAGTGGATAAAGAGCCGGTATACGCCACAGAGATCAAAGCAGGAAGTGGAGACGATTTAGATTAGAGAGCAAAACAAACAGAATCTGGACAAAAAGTGGTGATTTTAGTGAAAGTTATTATATGTCTTCAGAGTCATAGTACAAAATATTCTGTGCATCATGAAAGATGACTCAAAAAATGGTGACACTCCATGAATTCATATCCCTGAGTTTCCCATCACTATACATAACCATATGGTAACCACATAATGCAGTGTAGAAAATGGTGAGGAATAGAGCTGTGTTGGTTTGAGCTGTGCATGCTTTAAACCAGTGAAAATTACCAGGCTGTCGTGTCACCTCTCCTTATTATTAGACATGTCCTGTGTAATTATGTAGCTCAGCAGGCTAAAGAAAAGCAGCCTTTGAAAGCCAAAATCTCAGTCCCTATCTGGTGCTGATGTATCTATTGCTTTTAGCGACTGTAGAAGATGAGGAGACATTATTGTAAATGTTTCCATCTGTCCTGTATTTCAGACCATGCTGTGAATCAGCAAAACTGGCCTGTAGCCACCAAGACATGGAACATCGATGATTTAGAAAATAAAAAGACCCCACAGTGCTTTCAATTCAAACAGCTGTAACTCCTGAAAGCCACAGTACTTTCATGTGAAGCACTTTACTCAATAATGCATCACACGTCACTTCTTTAAAGAAAGGCTTTGGTTGCATCTGGAATTTCATTTATTAATTTACTGGAAATAAAATACAGACCAGATTTGACAAACTTGAAAATGTATCCTGCATTATGATTTGAGCAGAACAGTAAAGACACATAAAGAAAATCCCTTTTGTCGCCTTAGAAATGATGAATAATCAGATCCACTGTTTCCATCTAGCAACATTAATTGCTTTTTCATTTACATAAGCAAGAGCACCTCTAAATCTTCTCTGTTTATGGTCTTTGTTTTTTTTAATGTGCATCACAGCCTACATCCAGAACAGGCAGCGCTACTGTATCATCTCTTTTTAATTCCTTTAACAAGGACACAAGGAAGCAGTGATTCCAGAAACATTTATTCAAATCCCCCTGGCGGTTCAGCGGCCCGTGTGTTTGGCAGCTCTCCTCAGGCCTTCGCCAAGATCCAGACACGAAAAACAGTGTGAGCCAAGCTTTGAAAAACAGCAGATCAAACGCTTCCGTGTTTCTGGTAAAAGCATAAAAAACGCTTGTTCGCTCCCACGGGTTGGGCTGTTTAAAGTGATCCCAGTGAGACTTCCAAAGGTTCGCTGAAACAGAGGAACATGGATGCCCTGCTAAGATCTCCATGTGACGGAGCGGCTATGTATGTCTGTAAATTTATTTTTCTGAGTCATGTCGGCTAATTCTATGTAGATTTATGTATCCTGAACAAATATATAGACACAACACTTGATTTTGCTCCCATTTTCAATGAGCTAAAATGAGCTTCCTATAAACAAAAAAATGCCTATTTCTCTCAAATATTGTTCTAAATCTGTGTTCGTGAGCACTTCTCCTTGTCCTCACTGATGTGGCATATCAGGACGCTGCTGAGACAGCATGATTATTGCACAGGTGTGCCTTAGGCTGGCCACAATAAAAGGCCACTCTGAAATGTGCAGTTTTATTCTATTGGGGGTTCTGGGGGTTCAGAAATCCAGTCAGTATCTGGTGTGACCATTTGTCTCACGCAGTGGTCCACATCTCCTTCACATAGGTTGTTGAATGTGGCCTGTGGACAGTTGGTCCACTTTTCAGTTGCTGTGCCAAGCTGGATATCGGTAGGAAGTGGAACACGTTGTTGTATATGCCAATCAGAGCATCCCAAACTTGCTCAATTGGTGACATTTCTTGTGAGTATGCTGGCCATACAAGAGTTATTGTCCACACCATAACCCCACTCGCTCCACAACGTTTACATCGGCAAATCTTTCATCCACACGATGCTATACACTGTCTGCCATCTATCCTGTACAGTGAAAAGTGTTTTCAAAACTACTCCACACTCAAATGCCCCTACCCTTTTTCCCTCCTTTCAAGAATAAAGATTTATGAGTTTAGAAAAATTTCCCCAGGGAACCGATCGCTGAATCAATAAGAGAAGAAAACAGTAAATGTAATTAAAAATGGAGCTATTTCACCTTTTTTTTCAAATCCAGGTTCCCATGGTGACAGTAGCATGCAGGTGTGTGTGTGTGTATGCTCCCTCCAGAGGTGCAACATAATCAGGACGTGAGTCTGCATGAATGACACCCAGTTAGCTGCTGGTGAGTCTTTAACTGGAGCCACAAATGAGTGTTTCACTGTGACAAGACGCTCCATTTGTGGAAAATGACAGTGAAGGATTGATAGTATCTCCCTGCATTTGCGGTGCACAAATAAAATTGATGTGCAGAGACTGATCAGTGTGCAGACTCGGTCTTTTGCTGCTTCTTACATCAGCTCAGGAAGACTATGATGTGTGAGGTTCTAGATTTACGAGGAAACGCGTAAGCCTCATTGTTGAGCCTTTTATCTTTCTTTTTGTCTTGACATATATTACATGTTATGTGTGTGTGAGTGAAATACAAAGCCTCAACTGAACCGCTGGCCTCGTTTTAAGGGCTTGTGGCAGTAAAGAGACAAGAGTTTGAAAGCAGCAGTTGCAATCAATCATTTAACAATAAAAGGAAAGGCTGACATGGAGGTGCCAAGAGGAGAAACATTTAATTTTCCAATGTGATCATAAAGGATGACAACGCCAATGACATTCTCAAAATGACTCAGTCGCTCTCACAAGCTGAAGATTAAGCACGTTAGTTATCTGCATGTCACTTGTGGGTTTCTGTGTTCTTGAACAAATTAGGTGAAGGATAAAATTGTCAAGGGCAGCAAAGCAAACTGAGAGAATATATTTCATTTCCCCTGCCTTACCATGGGCTATTATCATGCCCCTAAGCAAGGCACGCTTTATTGTTGGTTCCCAGATGTATAAAAGTGAAACAGGGTTAAGAATTAAAATTTAAGGCCCTGTTTACACGAGAACGCTTGTAGGTAAGAACGACAAAATACTTTGTCGGAAGTGCCTTTCGTTTAGATGGTGACGGCGTTTTTGGGGATTGAAAACGCAAAGAAATGAAACCACCCTTCAGAGTGGAAAACTTGAATACGCTCCGCCGTAGTGTTTCCGTCAACACTGTCCAAGACGCAAAACTCTGCTCAGATCTGCTCACGTCGCGTACGCGTTTATATCACATACATGTGCCAGTACAGGGTAATAAAAAACATGTTGAATTATTTCCATGCGTCGGACCTTCAAGCTGCTCTGGCAGCTCTAATAAACACACAGGAGTCTTTCCAACAAATGTACAGAATCTGCACAGATAGCATTACTGAACAGAGAAGGATCTGTAATTACGTATGGCGGTGTTGTGTGATAGTAAATCACAGCACCAACTAGCCACCTGGCATGCATTCCCAATTCCACACACTTACATCACCGTATCCCAAAAACACTTATCTGAATGCACAATAAAAAGTGAAGACGCGACGCCACTTTTGTATCTTCTGTTCAGAAGGTCATCATATAAACAAGAAGACAACATGGCTTCGACTAGATCTCTGGTTCCTCATCTGCTCAATATCGTCCAACTGCAGCCGCAAATGGGCGTTCTCATGTTGGTGGTGGTTCCCATTTTGGCTGACTGGAACGCCCCCTTCTTTTTCGCAACCACAAATGTGCGTTAAGTTAAGGAAATAAGGACATGGTAAGGGGACTTGGGGGGTGGGGTTATTGCGACTGGTCTATGAAACGCTACCAGGAAAGCCCAGTATGCGTTTTTGTGTCATGAATGGCCAGGCTGCAGCTGGACCCTGACCCGGATCTGCTATTTAACAGGAAGTGACAGAGTAATCATGAAAATGACTGTTGAATATTTAAGCTACACAGGGTCTCCATATGCAAAGAGCCCTTTTACAAAATCAAGCCTGAAGACTCAATGATTGATATCAGTTTAGTGGAGTGGAAGGCCTGTTGTTCCTGATGATGGAGATTTCCAAACACATGATCTCTGAGTGGAGTTCCTGGACTCTGTTGGTTCTGGTCTTGTTGTTGTGTAAAATATTTCGTCTCTATTCATTAATGTGTTTTGTGAAAAAAGCTCCTCTTCACTTGAGCTGCTGTCCCTTTTCTTTCTTATCCAGCACTCATACGTTCATTTACCATGACAGAGAGGTGCTATTTTTGAATTTGTTACAGTGTTTTCCAAGAGTGAAACTAATTGGCTGAATATCTGCTATTAGTGAATTAATCTCAACATGACTCGTCTGAGTAGGAAGGATAATAACCCTGCTGTATTTCCTGCCAACAGTATCAGAGGAAACGGTCCCTTGAGAGCCATATAACATCATTTTTTGTCATGTTGTTTAAAAAAATGTTTTGGTGTCATTTTATTCTTTGCTGCTGCTGCAAACCAATTTCCCCCTCTAAAAAAAATGAAGCTTCATCTAATGAGGATGGACTAATCACTGCTGACTCACAGGAACACACCCACCCTGGTTACTGTGGTTACTTTCCAAACAAAATGTGGAATACTGAACATAAGGTTTGATGGGAGATGAACACACAGAGGTATTTGAAGTTTACAGTTCAGGTAGGTTTTATAAAACAACTTTTATACAAAGAAAAGAAGGAACAAAATATATAAAAACTTACATATAAAAAGACACAACAAACAAACAAACAAACAAGGTGTTGTGCAGCTTCCAGCGCCTCTTGCTTTCAAATGAGAAGACTAAACTGTAGTCGTTTAAGACGATAAAATAACATTTCTATGCAAAAGCAGCATCACATTTTCTTAATCATTATGCATATCATCATCCAATCATTCAGTCACTTCCTGTTTATCGGTTTGAACCTACAGTATGTCCAACAAACCAAACCAACAACTTAAACTTTAAAAACCTCTCATGCTTCTCTTTTGTGATTGGTGAGAATTTAATAACAGAAAGCAACAGAAGATAAGCGAAGGGAGGGAGTTTTGCTTAAAGTTTTACATATTTTTCATTCTCATGTAAACACACCCATGCACATAATCTGACAGAAAACATGCACATGCAAACAAAGAATGTATGCTGTCTCTCACACACACACACACACACACACACACACACACATAGTCACACCCTCTCCTGACTTAAACATCAGCAGGAAGGCCTGTAAACACAACACTGGTATTTTTTTTAATCAGCTGTGCGTGTGTGTGTGTGTGAGGTCTGGAAATAATTAAGATAAGGGCCTGAGGGGACGGTGGAGGGGGAGGCTAACAGACATGCATCTCCTGGCTATATTTAGCTGAGTGAGGTATTTAGAGGCAGGACAATTCCTCTGTTGCTGCTGAGAGTGTTTTTTTCTCCTCCTGTGAGCATCTAACAAAAGTACCTGAGATTCTTTAATACATTTTCCACAAGAATTAATGTAGGAAACAGATTGTAGGGAAAGCCGCAGAGCAGAAAAACTCCTCTCCAGCTCAGCTTTGATCAGACCCTGTTATCAGTAATAATCACAGATTCAGCATAGCAGTAGAATATGGAGCCTAATACTAACCTTAAACAACCTCAAACTTCATAAATTTCCATGAGATTAAGCTAACAGTAAAGTACAAGCACTAATAATGATACTACTGGCAGTTTTGATTAATATTTGCACTAATAGACTTATGACTAATGTCAACAAACAACAACAACACTATGATTAATCAATAATGTTTATTAATTATTAGTAATACTATACTTTGTAAACCAACTTAATTGTCCTTGTTTTCTTTATTTTTTATTGTTGCACATAATTTACAATTTTATATACTTATATAAGCATGAATATTTACATAAACCTTTGTAACACTTTGTCAGTAATGGATAATTGTTTGTAAACCAGCTATAAACTTATTAATAATTATAAATAACTTAATAATAATTATAAAGTTACAAAACATGATTATAATACCTTGTTAAAAGGCACCTCCAAACATTATTTAGGTTAATAATTGGTTTCTGGTCCATCATTCTCTGTAATGTTCATAGATGTTTTCCAAAGTAGGCTATTTCTTAAAATAATTTGGTAATCATTAATAAACGCTTAATATAGTACATGAAATGTTATAGTGTGTGCAATAATAAACTGTTAAAAATAGTTCAGTAGTACTCACTAATAATCCGGATGTAATTGTTATCATCTTTATTCAGCTATGTTACAATATAAAACGTAAAACTTTTTTTTCATATGACCCAAACTAATGATGAAATAACAGAATAGCAATTAACTATTAATTGAGCCTGAAGTGTTGCTGAAGTATTGATAGAAGAACTGATATGAGTGGTGACAGTATTTTGTAGTGGTGCCTGCGTTTACCATTTCTACTCTACTGAGAGTCATCTTTGTCACATAAAGGTTGTTCGTTGGTCTGCCTTGTAAACAAACACTTCATGGAGTAAATTACCTCTAATAGACAGACAGTTACTGTTACTGGCTTTACTGAGGAGGCATAATATCCTTATTTTCAGTAAAACAAAAAAAAAAAACATTATATTAAACGAAGCAGATGTTACTGTTGTGCAGCTGTCAGAGTCTCCTCTCCCATGTTAAACCCTTAGAAAAGCCTGAAGCTGCTTCACTAAATATCGACACAGCAACTGCAAACCGTTTAGTTTCATCCCATGCGAATCATTGACTGAATAAAAAGTTTAGCTCCTAAATTTTCAGCCCACAACTGCAGAGCTGTTTGCTGCAGGCATCTCACATTTCCTCCTGAGCCTCCCATACACTAACACTCTTCTTTTTGCAGTAACTCTACATGGTGATGTGTTTTGAATCAAACTGCAGGTTTTGTAACACTGCCGTTAAATATTGTGTTCAGCAAAGCAGGTCTGTGTCTGTTTTGAAGAGAGGATCGACATGGAGACAGTGTGCCTCCAGGCATCGTAACCAGCACATCGTAAAGGCCGACAACACCACCTCAGCAGCATTAAAACTGAAAGACAGGACTGCATTAAAGAATCAGAAAGACAGAGGAGGAGATGGAGGGAAGAAGGAGGGAGGGAGCGACAGGTTGCAGTTACACTGAAATGGAGATAAAGAAGCTTTCAGAGGTAAAGGCAAACTGCAGGATCAAATCTATGTACACCACAGGATTAGTCTGAGGTTTGATTGATCGGAACAAACACCAGCAAACATCTCTCAGCCTTTATAATGTAATGAAATCATACAAGAATACTGGCTCAACACATTGACTCATTAATATTAATAATACACATGAATAGCTGCTGTAGTATGTTTTTTTGTGGATTTTTTTATTTTAACATCCATTGTATTCATGAAAGTTTTGCTCAACTTGAATTATTTCACAAAATGCTACCAGATGTGTTTCATATCCTAGCCCCATTATTCTGTGAATTTTTGACCAAAACATGTTTGTTATTTCATTATTACTTGGCTGTAACAAGATGTTAATTTCACTCACTCACATCTACATGCTGGACTCAAAAAAAGCCAAAAAAAAAACTGTATACTACACTTACTGTCATTTTACAACTGCACTGTAACTGTCAGACTTATATATTTTGATTTTATCTATCATAGTTTATCATTAATTTTACCTGGTACTATTTCATATTCTATCATAATTTGCACCTTGTATTAATCTCTCAGACTTTATCACATAATTTGCACCTTGCATTCCTCTTATGTATCTATTATCATGTATTTTTTGGTACTTGATCTATCTATCTATCTATCTATCTATCTATCTATCTATTTGGGTTGTACCATATTTTTATCCCTATGTGTGAGAGTGAGGGCAACATAAAAAATGAACAAAATAAATACTGGAGAGGAGGTGGAGATTTCTGGTTTCCCAGTAAAAAGCTGCACACTCACCTGCAGGAAACTGGGAACGGCTCACATCAAGACATCAGCCAGCAGTTTGGGGAATACAGCACAGGAAACATGAAACCCAATTCCTTCCTGTCTACCTCTCAGTGTGTGTGTGTGTGTGTGTGTGTGTGAGGGAGAGATCATATCATATCATGTGCATGTGATTGTGTGAATATATGTAACTGTACTCTGCTAATAAATACAGTTCTTGTATATGAACCCTAATTTTATTAAACAGAAGAGCTTAATCCATCACATCAGGTCATTGACTTCATGGTTTTGGTTTGTGTTTCCAGTACTTCCACTCCAGTATTTTTTATAAATTACCCAACATGTGCATGTTTGCAACTGAAACAAAAATGTAAAAAATGCAAGTAAAATGAACTGTCCCCTGAATTTCATTTTAATTTTGAAAAATATATCTGTTTTGTCTGTGGCTGTGACTGGATGGCCATGTCACTGCAATGCAATGCAGCATAATAAAGTAGGATGTTTTTCTAGCTGCAATTAATATGATGCAAAGCTGTGTCATTGTTTTTTTTATTTCAATGTTACTTGATGCTTTAATTTTTGGTGCATTTGAGCCGCTACAGATAGAGTATAAATCTGCTAAAATCAATCCTTCTATATAAGTAATGGATCAAATGACTATGTGTTTGTAAAGAGGTCACTCATAGTGATGAACACAGAAAATTAAAACCAACCAAGTGTTATTTTTTTGGCAACAGCAGGCAGCTGAATGTAGAATTTTCCCCTAAATAGTTGATGGAAAGAGTACATTTTGAACTAACATTCATCAGCTGAGCATGAACATGTTGCTATTACAGATAAAGTCATGCCACTTTGCTAACAAGGTCACCAGATCAACAAATGTCAGTGTTTCTCCTGCCCAAAATCACTAATGCAGCTTTAAATCCAGAGGAAAGGCATCTTACTTTTATGTTGTGAAATCTTTTTATGTCATTTTCCAGGTTTTCAGTAATTAAAAACAATCTTTTCACAGTTATTCTCTGTAATAAGCTTGAACAGTTATATGGCTTTGTTTTGCCACCGGTGCAGGTTTTTCTTGCCAGGTGTTTCATGGTGTGCTGCTCAATAAATACATGTAATGCGGCTGGTGTATCCAGTCATTTTTTCCATCAATTACAGATTACCTCACCTCTTCTCTGAGTCATCACACACATTTCAAAAAGGTTTAATTTGGCTATAAATGTCTCTAAAACCACTGTGAACACTGTGTGTGAATCTTTCACATTGAGTGAAATCATGACAATGGCCAGTGTGGAGTCACAAGGTTTTCATCTCACGACAGCAGATGTGAGAGCCTCAGGTATGACATGCCTGTAGGAAAGAAAAACAGAGACATGTGGCTTTAATGTGGAGCAGGCCTTGGAGCAGGGACCTCCATGCAGTCTGGAGACCTTGGAAACACACCTCAGGATGGAAAGCAGTGTGTTGCGCACACACACGGATACACACTCGCACATGCACACACTCACATTCCTCCAGCCAGATATCTGAAATATGTGCTGCGGTTTGACTTCAGCTCTTACCTGCTAGAGGTTGGGAAACACAGCCGAAAGTGTGCAGGTTTGGTAATGATTTCAACATGGTTTCATTCCCTCTGTTTGTGCTTGTTTGGACTTACCTTTTTTATCGCGATTCCAAATACAGATGCATGTGTAAATTCCAAACCACTGATAAATCACACATTCAAATAATTGCAAAGAATTATTTATTAACTTATTTATTCTCTAAATGTTGGCTGCATGTTAGAGACTGCTTGTCTCTTCCCCCAGAGGGACAACAGTCTTTCTCGTCAGATCAAAGAGGCTAAGCTATGATTTTAGATGGGATGGGGCTGAGAAAGTGCCTGCGCTATGAAACATACATGACAGGATTACAAGAGGAAGTTGCTAGAGTAGAAAGTTTAAAGCAGAGGGGGAGATGAATTTATGTTTAATTCATCTCCAGTGAAATCAATCAATCATGAGCTCCACATTGTTCTGAGTCAGTCACAGTTCTAGAAGAAAAATCAAACTTTTAAACATCATTATCATTATATTTATTTTTTTCCCAACACAAACAGAAACAAATTTATGGTTTGTCATTGTCTTCAAGGACAAAGCAAAGATAAGTGGTTGTGCCTTTTGAATACGTCCTAGTGTTTGCTCTGCTTTAAGGACTTAATGTACTGTGAGTGCACATACAGTACAGCACACACTAATGAGAAAATGTGTAAACAGTAGAAGTTTGGTTGAAACTAGGCCGTTTTTTGTCGACTGTGAATTTTCTCCCCTCAGTTTGAGGGATTAACATGCCATTACAGTAAGGTCACTGTGACCGCAGGTGAGCGTGGATTAGCTCGTATAATACTAACAGCCTGCACTTAACTTTTATAGCATGCACTCAATTATACCTCTTAATTATGATTTTTTTCTTGAGAAAATCTTCAGTCCAGTAGAAATTAAAATGATTTTTCATTTTATGATGTCATTTCTGCTTGATAAATTTGATGTCCTCTGTAAAGCGTGGACACAAAGCAGCCCTTTAGCACACCACATGTTCACATGTCTTTTTAACAGAAGGCTTACACTTCTGAGCAGGAAGACCAAGCCATTAGTTTGTTTGATGAGCAGGCACGATGTGCTGTTGGGATTGTGTATTATCATCATTGCCAATTCAGAAATTAATTTAAACAGAGTTTTAGAGTATTTTCTTCTACGATCTGACATACTCCTAACTAGCAGCTGGCTAAAGATCCAGTGGTGTTTTTAAGTGCACTTACAAATGTCACACTGGCTAGAGCGGCTAGAGGGAGCTGTAAAATCTAACCTGAATGTTATGATCAGTCTGTTTTTCTTTCAGCGATCCTTTCTTTCGAAAACAGTAAGAAAAAATATACCACAAAAATGCTGTTTCAGTGAGTCATCGGTGAGCAAAAGGTGAATCACTGGGTTCAAGATCTGGGCACTTACTTAGTTAATATAATCTCATCTTAATCTGACAACTAAACCAGTGGTGAATAGGTAGGCTACATTTTTATATAGAAATATTGCACATTTTATACTCCACATTGCAAAATACACCGTATCTTGACATTTTAGTTAAAGGGACACTATGTAATTTTTTAAGTATTTTATTACTTCAAATCAACATCTTCATTCATAAATAGATCCTCGTTGGTGTAAAATAACATATGCCAACAATCTGACTTATCCTCCTGGGTGAAGAATCAGTTATCTGTCTTTACATAGAGTGGGTCGCTCATACAGAGGCTTCCAGGTCTTTATGGTCAACAAAAAACTACGAACTGCTGAGAAGGACGTAAAGCACTACCTGCTAGTACCCATAGGACAAAATGCATTTCCGCGTTTTGCGATTCACTTTCCACAGAGAAGCAAGGTGGAGACGCCGGTTTTACTTACCCGGCACTAAACTAAAACCTGCACTGCACTTTTGGTCATAATACAAGACCATACTTATGCCGCACCGAATCCTCATCGCAAAAAAAGTGTAAAAGGGCCATAAAATGACCGGAGCTCCGGGCCAGGGATCCGTGGTGATAGTGGCCGTCTGGGAGTTGACCCATTCCGCTTACCGTAGTTCCAACCATGTTGCAATGCATGCAAAGTCAAATTTAACCACTAGATGGGAGAACAAATTACATAGTGTCCATTTAATGAGAGTTAATGAGAGTATGAAATATGATGCCAGCCTTATTTTACTGACCATCTGTATGATAAAAAAAAAAAACCCCTATTTCAGTCGTACTTTTTAATTTTACTCGCATGTTATTTTGACTTCTAGCAATCTATCTCTTTTCCACATCCACCTCCTGCTTAAGAAAACAAATCTTTTCAGTATCTCACCAGCTCTGGCCTGGTTGTTATAAAGTGTGTCTGTTCGTGGTTTGCACATATCAAATTCTGCAGTGGAGCTACTTGATGGTAGCAGATCATTTTGGCAGGATATTTGACATGAAGCTCCTGAAAAAAAGATACAGTGGTGTCATGTCTCCACAGTATTGTCTACCTGGAAGCAGAAATACCCAGCAGTGTTCATGAAGTCATCTCAAGTATGGTTTTCAACCTTTAATGGTTAAATTTTTTTCTTCTACTGGGAAAGTACCCAACCAGGTGAACACAGAAATCCACATATGCTTAAGTCATCCTCTGACCTAATGTAGGTGTAAAGTTTCCTGCTGTTAGATACAAACGCACGCACACACACGGTGAAGATTTCCCTCAGTCCAGCTGGAGACTATTAGTGTTTCTGCAGCCCACAGGAAGTCAGCCATCATTTCAGGCTGACAGGTACATGGAAGGATCTCACCAGCTCTCTGCTCTGCTCCTCTGTTCAGACAACAGCTCTGTAACTCTTTACAGCGTCCTCCTGGCATTCACTGTGATCATCTGGGCGTTCAGCTGAAGGGAAACAGCTTGCTTTATGGAGTCATATTCAACATGTCCAACTGGGCAGCAACATGGAATTTTAGTTTTGATGTCTTTTATCTTGTACTATCCTGGTAGTTTGCTGTTTCATATTTACAGAAAAGAAAACTCAGTGAAATATACTTCTCTGCTGTCCAGTCACTGATGCAGTTTTTCCATCGTGATTGATTCAGATGTGAGCTAACTGAAGCGGTGTTCGTGTGTGTGGGGAGCGCTACATCACTGGACTGTCATGAAGAGTGGTTCAGGTGGACCCAAACGCAGGACGCTAGAAAGATATAACTTTTCTTTCAGTGACACGGAAAAACAAAAGATGCAACAGACTGAAGTGAAAAGCAGGATTGTGGTCATACAGTAAAGAAAATGCCCTGAGTCTTTTCCAAACCACTTTTCCTTGATCTTGATGGAAAAATGTTGTGAGGTCAAGGAAAGCTGAGAAGGAGAATTTATAAGGACTGTCAGGACAGATGTTAATGACGGACGAGTGGTGCGTCTCTTTAAGTGTTGCTGTTGAGAGGCATTGTGGAACAGCATGTCTCCTTTCCTTTCATAAAGGATGGGTCAGTGCATGCTAAAGGATATAAGAAAGGTCACTGAAACACCTTTCCTTAGCATTTAGAGTTAGCACCAGCTCTTATCATACGTAGCAGCCATGGGATATGTCATGGAGCCAACCCACAAGCTGCGAAATAAGACAACATAGCCAGTTTTATGTGTATAATATATCATCCACAGCTTGAGAACAACTTTTGGAAAAATGCACCATATTTTTTTTCTCACAAGCGAATCAGAGCAGACTGGGCTTTATCAGATCAGGGTATAAAGAGACAAGCCTTTATTGTTCTGTGCTAATTAATTTTGTCAACCTCTTCTGTGGCAGTTATGTAATTTCACACCAAGAAAGCAGCAACTGAACTGAAGTGAGGTGAATTGAATTAAACCGAATTCAGCTGAACTGACATAAAGAGAGTGAGAAAGAGATGATGTTTTCATATTCATGTATGCATGCCAAATAATGCTCAAAGTGTGCACTTGTGCTCGTCACACCGTGCTGAGAAACTCCCAGCATCCTTAAGCACATCTGACACCACAGATGGTTGAATGAAACAGCTGGTGGGCACAGCACTTTTTCTCTCTCGACACACACTCAGCAGCAGCAGCACATCCCTCTTCAGGAGGTCACGGCTGTCTCTTTGTATTAATTTGCCTGTAAACGCTAGCGTAGCACGCTGGTGCTGAGGCAGAAGAAACAGAAGAAGTAGAGGGCACTGAATGAAGTGGGTTGCTCACCTCATTACAATATGCTAATAAGAAACCGAACCATTTACATGAATTACCTCATTAATCGGCAAAATGGGAATCTCCAACCTCAAGATGTTTCAACCCTGGTGAGCCGTCAAGCGTGCTCACTTGTTCCTGAGACACAGATTACCTTTCCTCCACCTCTGTGTTCACATGAATTAAAGTGTTCAGCTGTCCAGCAGGCAGAAGCTCACAAGCAGGAGATATTACAAATATCTGCAGGACAACTGAAGCAGAAGCTCGAGGAGTGTTGGGTTTCATCTCTGAGTGAGCTCTATTATATTACAGCTATTTTCAGGCTGCGCTATCATCGTGTATTGTATTACAAAGTATATCTGATGATATTTTAAGGCATCAGCAACATCAGCTGGATGGTATCATTTCTGTCACTGCTGAGTAAAGCTACGTCTGCAGTGAGGTACATTTTCAATTTAAAAAAAAAGTACCTGAAACGAGGAAGAAAAACTTCACTATGACTATATCGTGAAACTATGCTTTTAGCTTGGGCCCGCCCATACTTCCTGTGACGCTGCAGGGCCAGTTTTTGATATGGGTGAAATGGGCCGTCGCCCAGGGTGGCATCACGCCCATCAAGCATTGGCAAAAATTTTTCACTAATCGGTTTTCTACTGGCCATTTGCGTGTAGTAACTTGCTGCACAGCAGAGGGAGGGGCGGGCCGGCTCTCTGCTGAAGCAGCCAGGAAAGGCATCTAAAGCTGGACAGACACTGTGCGATATTTTCAATCGTTGTACTCAGCTCCAGCTCAAACTGCACAACTAGTTCACAGCTCAAGATTCATATGCTCACACTGTACGGCCTGATGCTCTGATTCGACCTGACTGCTCACACTATACGTCCATACACGGCAAGTCGGACTCTTTTATTGGTCCGTAGTTGAGGCGGGAACAGCGCCGCAACTAGCTACTTTTCTACGACTCAAATAAGAAACACACGTGCTTGTGGGGGCGCGCACTGGAGCGCTTATAGGCCTATAGGTTTGTGTGAGGGGAGAGGAGGGGAGATGAATGAGCGTTATTGATCATATAAATTATTCATGCACAAACAGCTGTTAAACACAGAAATGTTATGTACAAATAATAATGGATTGATGCCGCTGCAGCAGTATTGGAAGGTCGGCATTTGTGTTTGGTGCATTCACTTGTACGTGAATGTCAGAATTTTTATTGAGTCAGAATTTAAATCAGAACCCCCGTGATTGGGGTGCCACAGGAGGTGTTTGTCCAGGGCGCCAAATAGGCTAGGACCACCCCTGCGCTGCACAAAAGTCTGGCCAAGTTGCCTATCTCTTCTATTTCAGATTCCCCCAGGAATGGGGACCAATGAAAATCTAGTATTTCAGCTCGATTGAGGGGTGTTTCAGGCAATGACGCACAATGATCTTTGCATCAAGCAGTTTTCATTGTCATCATTTCACTGATAATAATAATACATCAGTTTTATATAGCACTGTTCATATAAACTCAACTTCCATAGAAAAATGCATAATAGTCATGTTTGGAGGAAATGAAGGCATGAATCAGAGTTTCAGTAGCAGATTTAGAGAGGGCGGGATGGGTGATGTTGTAAAGGTGGAAGAAGACTGTTTTGGTGATTTGACAGACATGGGAAGGAAGGTTGGGTGGGGTCAAAAATGAATCCAAGGTTTCTGATCTGAGGAGAGGGAGTGACTGTGTGACCATTAATGTAGACTGTGAAGTCCTGGGTGGAGGGGAGCAGGGATTTGGGACCAATGATGATGATTTTAGATCTATTGCTGTTGAGTTTTAGGAAGTTGGTGGTCATCCATGATTTTATTGCAGAGAGGCAGTTTGTAACGGTGGAGACTGTGGCAGAAGTGATTGCTTTTGTGATTTAGTGAATAAATGAAGACATACACAGAGCATGTAATATCCACACATTACAAAGTTGTGTTACTGCTGCATTAATGCTGTCAAAGGCAAATGTGTTATTAAAGTTTACAGCCCACATATTTCTACATACATTTACATACTGGCCTGGACTTCTGCTTTTTTCACGTGTTTGACAAAACGAAATATTTCTGGGAGCATACAGGTCAGAAAAGCTTTTATCTGTGACCTAAAATCTACATGTGTGCAAGTTGTTGCTGTAAATACTATTTTGTTTTGCTATAAAATGTGGGAAAATAAATATATTTCATAGTGCTGAAGTTGGAGTGCTCTCATGTATCAGCAGCAGCCCAGTTTCCATTTTCAAATGACAATCTAAACCATTAAAATTTAAGACACAGTCCATTAGTCACTTTTCTTTTATGTTGTTTCTCTTTTTTAATTTACATTGAATTTCTTTAGAGGCTGTAAGGTGACAACAGCCATGGTTTGCCCATTTCATTAAAAATGCCAGTGTGAGACAAGCCCCTTAAAAGCCCCCACAGTGCAATTATCTGCAAATTAAATATGCCGTCTTGCCATTATCGCAACTATTTCCTTCTGCTTCACAGGATCTCCATTCATAATTCAATCCTTTATGCACTTCCTCTGTTCTCGGTGTTGCCAGCGCTACTGGGAAGGTGGGCAGCTAGGAGGAGGCACAGGGATGAGCGGCTGTCCTCCTCACAGGTCAGTAAAGTGATGTTTACATGTGGGTCAAGACTGGAGCTAGAGACGAGCTGCTGGGTGTTTTTATGAGGTAATACCAAGACATAGAGGAAGAAACACGGATATGTACATTGATTGTTTGATCTGATTGATCTTTTTGTGAGCTTGCATTTTTGAGCACTTACATAATTTACTTTAAATGGAATGAGTACAAATCTAGTCACTTTTCCTGCACTTAATTTGCCATACAAATCAGACTAAAACAGTTTAAAACAAGTACCACAGACATAAGGTGCATGTGTAAAAGCCATTTTACATGTGTTTTTCTGTTACATAAAAATTGTAAAAATGACATGAAAAGCATATATCACACATTTCACTTGTGATAAATAATACACATGTAAAGACATAAGCTATGAGTGTCTGCATAGGGAAGTGTGTTGGAATAAAACTTTCAAATACTCATAATATACAGTACACTACCTGCTCGTACAGTATAAGTACACATCTACATGCAAATATATATGCAGACATATATAAAATAATGCAGTATATTTTACAAAGATTTTAATAATGGCCATTTTTTCATTTTTGTCTGGGTGTCTGAAAGTACAGTTTAAGTTAATAGAAAGAATCAAGATGCTACACATACACATGCATTGATGGAGAGATGTCAGAGCAAGGGGGGGCTGCCATTTACAGGCACCCTGAGTAGTTGGGAGTTCGGTGTCTTGCTCAAGGGCACCTCAGCAGTGACCAGGAGGAGGAGCTGGCACCTCTCCAGCTACCAGTCCATACTCAAGACCTGGTCTGAGCTCGACTTGGAGCAGCGACCCAACCCAGGTCATTATGTACTGAGCAACTGCCACTGTTTATGTACTTTTGGATGCCTCATTTTGTTTTAGAGGATTAAAGGTTTTTTTTTGAACATTAAAGCACGTAAATATGTTCTATAGAAACCCAAAAATACAAGTATGAATCTATAAAGAATCAAAATAGGTACTTTTTAAAGAAAATCTTGAAAATGTCAATACATATCGACTGCATATCGACTCTCTCCTTTCTACCTGCAGGATCGTCATGTATTATGAAATATAAGCTTCACTGCCTGTTATTGGTAAGCACTCATTTGAGAGTTCCAGGCTCTCGGTGAAGGATACCAGAAGAAATGCTTTCCATTAATTTATCATCATTTGAATTTTGAATGTGAAATAATTTCAAATAGCATTTATTAAAAATATATATGATCAGACTTTGTTAACACTGCACAGAGTTTCACTGAAAGTGAAAGCTGAATTGTAAAAATAAAAGTGTTTTTTTTAAGGATAAAAGGGAACAGATATGTATGATTGACATCTTTTATAACCTGGTTCTTCTGCAGGTTAGATCTCCAGACTAGCTGTTTTTTATTAATCATGCACAACGCAGCAATAAAAGTACATCAAACAGCACACACAGTATATCTCCTCACTGTACACAACTTTGAATAAAGCCTGGCAGATTAAAGTGTCATTCTGAAGTTGAGAAGAGCAGAGAAGGTTGATGGTGGCAGGTTGTTGGGGGGTGGGGCAGGTTTGAATATTAAATTTGGCTTTTATCACATTGTGCTCGATACCTGTGTGATGTGTGAGCTATGAAGCCCCTTTCAGTGACTGTCAAGTGTCAGAGTGAATTTCGAGGGTGAGCAGAGAAAACACTGCGAGGTGGTTTGATCTCGACAAAGTGCAATTAGTGTCAAAATAGAGGAGAGGAGGGTAGATGGTTCCTGCTGATGTGAGGAGGAAGAGGCTGGGGGTGGGGGGTGCTACCTGTGCAATGATGAATGGTGCTCAGTGGATCAAAATACAGCAGTTCAAGTGTGTTTGTGTGGATGTGCATGTATCTATGAGAGCTAATGGGAGGGATAATGGAAATGACCTGATCTGTGTGTGTGTGTGTGTGTGTGTTGTAAAGACAGACTGTAACAGGACAGTGATACATATTCTTGGTAACATTATTCTTCCTTTATATATATTGTATATATGTGTGTAGCAACAAACCAGATGGAAAAGTCATAAGTGAACATGATGGACTGACAGGTGTGATAGGTTATTGTGCACTTCATTTTCAGCCACTTCACTACTGTCCATATCAAAATATATCTACAACAATTGTGTGGAAATCTATATTTTGATTCTATATCTATATTTTGAGTAAAATTTTCGATGAGCTGGATTGCTATGAACAGACTTGCTGTCATGCTCCAGTCTCTTTGAACATTGTCCTGTCGTCTAGTTACTAGATTCGAGGAGGTGACAGATGTGTTAATCCCCTCATCTGAGTCACACAATCACCACTGCACTCACAACATGCAAGCTGAAAGAAACACTGTTCAGAGTTCAGAAAATTACTGCCAATTATTTGTATTTCTTCTAAAAAGACTTTTGAAATTGAACATCAAAGAAAGAGAAGACTGCGAAAGCACAGTGCTCAGTAGAAAACAATCATCAATTTAAAATGATTTATGAATAAATGATCATAAGTATAGTTTGTGCCTCACAAAGACAGGTTTCTAGTTTTGTAACCAGCACAATCGTGATGTGTGTGATCTGCTAAATTGACTTAAATCTAAATGAATTAATATAGAAAAAAACACATACTCCATTACAATCTTGATCTTGAACAATCTAAACCTAACTCAAAGGGATTTCCTCTGTTTTTCATGTAACACCTGAATGATCCATACATACAGGACATAAAGGGCAGCCAGTGGTGTATCCCAGCATGACTTTATGGATGAGCTTTCTCAAACCATCTGTGCCAAATTACAAACACGTGACGCTCATTCATCTTGCAGCCATGTGAGTCTGTGGCACTCAAATCATTCCTACTGTAATAATTCTAATAATATCTGAGGTTTTTCTTTCCTTTCCTTTGAACTCCTCCTCTTTTGTTTTCCCTCTGGTTATTAATGAGAGCATGACAAGCAGCACGTCTGGCCATCATCTGGAATAATGTCAGACAGGATGAGTCATGGGGACATCTCAACAATGACTTAGCCTCCACTTAGACACAGCGCACCGCTCGCCATCCCATCATACACTGGGGCTGAGGAAGAGTGAGGTCATCATTAATGTGACGTGACACGAGAGGGGATGGGTTAGGAACAGCGTCATATTATCCCGCTGAGTACTGCAAATAAAAAGTGGAATAGAGAGGAAGATCTGTCTTATAGAAACACATAAACACGAACACACCTTACATCCTAAAGCCTCAGCAGCATCAGCAGTAAAGCTGGTATCGCGGAGTCATAACTCCTTTGCAGTATCGCCTGTTACATAAACTTCTACTCATGTGCATATACATATCATTGGTGTGCGTACATTCAGTGCTTACATCCAAGAAATATTTCATCTTGCCATGCCTATACCCACTGTGCTTATGCTCAATACGTAGCACATATTCCTGTAGTGAATCTGCACCAGAATCTAGCATACACAGGATGTGATACAGTGGTGCAGGTGTGTGTGTACTATATGTATTTTGACTGGATGAAGAGACAATATGATTGCTACACCTGTGGGAATGACAGCATGGCTCAGTTCAGTCTGCTGACACTGCAAAGCCACAGCATTGCCTGGATGTTGCCTTGTGAATTCAGCTAAAAAGCTCAACTTTGCAATTGAATATGAAGGTGTTTTGTGCAAACTGCAAAATAAAAGCATATCTTTTGCTCCTGCATGGCTCACAACGTGGCGACTGCCGAACTTCAGCTTGCAGCTAACAGTGCTAACCGCTCTGACACTGCAAGGAATGGTGTGCTGAACTGACGGGGAAGGAGGCTGGGCGCTATGTTTCCGAGGCGACGCCGTGGGCAGGGGCAGCGTTATCAGCTGTGACCGCTATATTAGGGTAGTGCAGAGTGGTTGTCATGAGCAAGCTAAAAGGCATGCAGCCATCTCAGCTATGTCAACCAATCATGGTGAAGCTCTGATAATAAACACACAGAGGAGAGTGGCTTTATTCTTATTATTTTAAATAACAAAGTGCTTGGTATTATAGAGTATCAGTGCTCTGACTTTCAAATTTAGCACTGTATTGGCATTTGGTAAACTTCCCACTCAAGAATCATATTTCACCTCAAATAAAACACCCACAGAACATTTTAAAAAAAAGAAATGCTGTACTGTTTTTGGCCTGAATTTTTTTTTTCTTCCTGTGAAATACCTGATTTTACCACCAAAAATCTGGGAAGGAAAAGCAACTGCTTCATTTCAAGGAAATATTCACCTATAAGGTTGCATTAGAGGAAGTTGGAAGTACTAGAGTAAAGCTCAAAATGAATACTGTGATAATAAGGTCAGCAGGGTCTGTAAGCAGGAGGCTTTTGTTCCATATGGAGCTGGGGGGGCTCAGTCATGTGACTTCCATGTGTCCAGAGCTGCATCACTGCAACAAATGAGGTCAGCCTCCAGGTATGGGCTCAAACAGCAGGCAGCGCCTCAGGACTCACTGCACACACACACACACACACACACACACTCCTAGTGTAGATGAGGAGAAGCTAGATGACATTGGTCGCTCCTGCATGTGACTCATTACGCTGGCTCACCATTATCACTGCCTGCTGGGAATGAGCAAACAGGCTCAGGTTATCACTGCACACATCACCTGAACTGGACATGGGTCTATTGATCACCAGTGTGATGTGTGATGTGTGGAGCTTGATTGCTACCGCACAGGAAATGAATGTTGTACAAGAGGGAGAGGAGAGGGGCTTTAGGGGGTTTCTGCGTCATTCAGAGTGAGGTGTTGATTAATTTGAAGGGTGAACAGTTTGTGTGTATGTGTCAATGTGATTTCTATCCTCAAAATGTTGATCTATTTGTGCTCCCTACAGGGCGGATGCACAATAAAACAAGCTGAAAGGAATACAGCGATCAATGTCACAAGTTTAGATTTTTTACTTTTTTATTGGCAGACATGGAACCATACTAGGTTTTATTTGAAACCTAAGATGTCAAAGTCTTAGCCAGATTTTGGTCACCACTTCTTGTTTAAAATTGGATTTCTGACTCTTTAGCTGCTGAATGCTATAGTCTCTGTTCATTAACTTGCTGCTAACTTTGTTGGTCTGCTGTTTAGTGCTGGGCAGATTGATTTGTTCCACTTGTATCACACCTGATGAATGGTAAGGATCCTTATTAGATAGTAGGCAGAGTTTTTAAACAACTAATATGACACACAAACTGTGTACACTTGTATTAGAGCTAGAATTTTATTTTCATTCTTTTGGTGGCAATGATGGAGGCTATTGTACCACAATCTGATCACTGATGGAATAAACTTTTAATTTGAAAATCTGCACTGATTTCCATGTTTTTTCCTTTGAAGTTAAAGATATTTTGACCTTCCGTTTTAATATGAATATGTTTAATTAGCCAAACTACCACCGGTGTGTATACACTAACAAGCTGAGCATTTGTTTCCTGATGTGTGTCTTAAAATGATGCTAACACACAGTCACACACACACACACACACACACACACACCTGGGAGAGCGGTCAACCGACTGACCCTGGTTTACCTGTGGTAAACAAACCAAAAAAACAGACTTTGGCCTGACAAACACAACTCTTATCTCAGGTAACAGCATGAAATGAAAATCTGAAGCTCAGATTGACCTGTCTCAATCAATGAGTAATCAATAAAACAGTACTTTGGATGATGGGAAACCCAATAACCAGGTTATGAGAAGTTGTTTTTTTCTGTGGACAGATCCATGAGACACCTTTGAGAATAATTATAGCCGTATCAATGTGTCAGGACATTTATGCTATTGAACTGTGGCTTCAAAACCAACCCTTCAATTAACCTTGTCATAAAGCAAACATTTCCCAGCAGATAGTTTCTTTTCTTTTAGGTTCATGCCCTTCTCTTTATTCTTAATGCCATGCAGTTTCACAGCCTTCACAGCATATCATTAAAGGAGAGAGAGGATGAGCTATCTCCCTCTCTCCTCCTGCCTTATAAACCCAACGTGAGGACTCACCATTATCAACTCCCCAGCCACTCATACAGACAAGTGATTTGTGCCCACATTACTCATCCTGACATAAAATTACATTATTCATCTGTTGGCTACAGAGCCCCGCTACTCTGGGACTGAACTATAAGGAAGAGCGGAGCTGAAGTTCATTGATTTGTTCACAGGAAATGTTACATGTTTGAGCAGATTAACATATCAGAGACAGAGCGACACTTTACCTTTCATACCTCACTTTTCAAGCTTTGTGGTAACCTGCCACCTGACAAACATTAAAGCAAAACACTGGGGAGGGAACCACCTGGCATTTAATCTGAGAGGAAAACAAGCGTTACATCACAGCGAAAAAAGATTTATATAAGTTGAGAATGGGTACGTATTAGCATTAGAAAGGTGCTCCTCAGCTTTCACTCATTCCGATCTATTGTCATATACTATGTATACTACAGTACATTGTAGTTGTCTCAGAATTTGTCTCTGATCATGTTACCTGAAAAACACTTAATGGAAATGCAACAGATGCAGTAAACACCATGAAGGACGAACAGCAATGGCGAAAACTTATTAGTGTGAATGCAGACCAACAAAGTTTAGGAGTTAAATTCTCTATATATCTCAGTCAGAACCATGACTTTAGTCCCATGAATAAAACCCCAACCTGACTCATGACAAAGGAAGCTGCTGAGGGTGGAATAAAGAGGCATTTAGCCTGAGGGGTTCACCTCTTCTTCAAAGAACAATGCTCATAGTCTGTTGGCTGACTGCTCACTGAGGAGGATCTTCCAGCTGAAATACAAATGAACTCACTAAAGGAGGGGAAAAAGCCCTCTGAGCACAATATTCATGTCAATACCAAATTAGCATTGAATAACGGCCTCCATTTCCTCTCTTATTTCACATGCGGCAGGACAGCAGGCAATGTGATGTCGCAGGCAGGACTCCCCACACAGGAGAGGATTCTCCTCATATCCTGCCAGTGGGAGATTCAATTAAAGCATTACTGATGTGATGGTGGCAGGATTCTGTTCAAACTGATTGGCAGATTATCTTCCTACCTAAATGAGTGATTGCTCTGGAGCATCAGTAAGAATTCATGTGGTTTTAGATCCATCTTTTTTTTTATTATTCTTGACAAGACTGTATGTAACAGGTGTGACTCATTAGCTGCAGTGATGGTGAAGCCTTTGTGCTATCACACAGTTAAAAGCCTCTGACACTCTGCAAGCTGAGCCCAGTCAGTATGACTTTTTCACAGGAGACATGTTGACATGTCACAGTGAGGAAAGCACAGTTTTACGATTAAATATACTGAATATTATTGCTGCATTTTTAATGTTATTTTTAATGAAGTGAAGATCATTTTAACTGCTATTTTATGCACAATTTACTCTATAATAGTGAATAATATTTTATAAACTGATAAAGTTTTCACATATAAAATATAGTGACAAATATAGTGGAGTTAAAAGTACAGTATATCCTTAATTGCAGTGAAGTAGAAGAAAAAAACAACTGTAATATTCAGACATTCCCACTTCTGAGTCACTGTTTTAAATTCTGGTCAAGTTTAGTACATGTTTAAATTACAGGGAAATACATTTGTGACCAATAAGGAATCACACATTTTGGTTTTAAATATCAAACAAACTGATATACTCTAATTCTCATTCTAAATCCTGAAAACAAGTATTTACAAAAGAAAGGATAATCCTTGCTTTCCATACAGTGTGTACAGCATCTCATCTAACTTTGAAGAGAGGATGATTGTGAGTGAAATACGATGGAGACTAAAGGTTTAAACCTTAAATTATTAAGTGACACAAGGCCCACCATGATGGAAATACCGTACTACACTTACTTTAGTACCATTCTTGAGTACTATTTTTAAGTATTTGTACTTTGAGCAATTCCATTTTGAGATTCTTTGTTCTTCTACTACACTTAGGAGGCAATTATTAATAAAAGATGAATACACAGTATAATCAATAATTCATAATCTATTATAATACATTCAGTTACCCACCACATGAAGAAAGTAATTACAAGTACCTTTACCTGCTGCAACATAGTAATGCATACACTTTAATCCATCCATAGCTATGAGCCAATGATATAATTCTGAAATGGGTCACTCTGAATAATGAGTATGTTTAGTATATCTTGATTGTAATATTTGTGTACTTTTAAATCTTGAGTGTAGGCCGGAGTATCTGTCCTCTGTGGTTTTGCTACTTTTACTGAAGCAAAACTGTGCTACCAAGTTTTCCTCCTGTATAGAGAGTAATAATGTATATAATCTCAAGCTTTCTGCCCCCTTTTGAGCCTCTTTCTTTCCCCCTTCCTCAACACAGTGTCAGCATATCCATAGGAGTGAGAGACTTGTGGCAGCACCTGGTGTGTCTGGATTGGAAACCTGATCATCGGCAGGTACGAGAATAGCTCGACGGGACCGTTAAAGGACACTCCCCTGACCTGCTGTGAACTGTCATTGAACTTCTGTCGCCGCTGAGGACAAAACCGTGCTCCTGTCTGTGTGGGCGTCTATCTTTGGGTCTCAGGTTTTCTTAACTCACTGCTCAGAGGTCCTTGACATTTTGACAACTGACTGTTCTTTTTTGTGTGTGAAGAAAGAGGACTGTCCTGACAACACCACAACTTTACTGGCAATGTCGTGTAAGCAAATGAAGAAATCTGCAGAGTGACGCTTTTTATCTGTTTACCTTAGTCGTACACAAAGTTTAGTCATTTCAAGAGGTAGCAGGTTATCATCTATAGAACACTCACAGTTTGTTGAATCAAATTCTAAAGTGCTATATCTTCTCCCTGCTCTCTGCTGTTTAATAACTCCATTGTCAATACTGCCACTCCTTCATGTCCTGCAGAAACACCTGCAGAAACCCCAGCACCTGACCCCCCCCACTCACCTGCACACCTGCTCCCACTTCCCCATTAGTCTCTCCATTTGTTTTCCACCATGTTGTCTACTGTGCTTTTCCTGCCTGTTTTGAGCCCTCCTTATGCTGGATTTGTGCCCTGTTGCCTGGTTCCTAAATAAAAATAAAAATTTAATGGAACTTTTAACTTTCTCGGCTCAGAGTCATGCTCTTTGACTCCAAACTACTGAGCCTTTATAAAAGTTGTTATCGGTGGTTGTTCTGCAGATTATATCTCACAATGAAGGCCGAGTTACTTGTCTATTATTATTTGTCATTTATTTGGAGGCACATGACAGACAATAGACATATTGACCACAAGTGAAGTGTATTCTGGATTATGTAGTTTGTAATGATGTATATTTAGCTAATATTGCACTTAAGCAAAGTGTTTTCTGCAATTTATACTTAATAAATGAATATACTTTTTAGTCTGCCAAATTTGTTTGACAACTATATTTACATTAGATATAAATCAATTCCTAAAATATTATGCTTTCTTTTAAATTAATCAACCTAACAGAATATGATAATATATACAGCAATAATCAAATATATGAATATTCTCTGAAAGGAGGGATCTCCTATATGATATTTCATTTTTTTGTATGTTTTTTGACAGCACTTTATTTTTATGCCTCTTTTTTAAATAATAAAGAAACAGTATTCTTTATCACTGCCAATTTGTTTGTTACAGTTCATTTTGGCCTTTTCAGTTCACAATAAGTTGTGAAATTACTCAGCTGCTGTAATTAAGCACATATTTGGGGTGCGTGTATTTGTAATTATTCTTTCAGACAACAGTTCAAAGGAAAATATGTAGGCCTATTTTACTGAAATAACATGGTACTTTCTTATTAATGTTTGACTCCAACAATAGTCTGACACTCACAGGGACTTTTTCTGTATTAATACTTTTGATTATTCAAGTACAGATGGCTTATAGTAGAGAACTTTTACTCCTCCAGTAACTATAGGCTACTCTTTACAGTGTACAGTTGCTGATTTTGGCTATCCCTTTGATAAATGATGTGAATACAAACAGATTTATTTCCCTTCAGCTCTATGGACACACTTCTACAGATCCACCTATGAACAAACACCTCACTGTGATGTTTTTCTTTTTCCAGAAATCAGGAGGAGCAGAGAAAGAGAGAGTCCCGGGGCGACCCTGACAGAGCGGTAGGACCACCGTTTGCAAACGACTTTCAGAGAACACACGCCCATGTGCGGCCAGTAGGAGGGGCCATGTGCTGAGGTGTTTGAGAAGGTGATACCGTAAAAGCGGCCAGTGTGTCGCAAACCAGGTGTTTTTTATGCGGGGGGAAGGTGATGTCGTAAAGCGGACAGGGGAAGGGAGGGGTGAGGACGGGGTGAGGAAGAGGAGGGGGAGACAGGAGGAGGAGGAGGGAGAACTCGCGAGCGGCTGCGCTTCAGACTCAGCGAGAGGATCATGGCGGATGGCCCCAGGTGTAAGCGCAGAAAACAGGCGAACCCGAAGAGGAGCAGCGGTAAGTCCCAACTCCTCCGTAACTGCCGCTGGGCGAGCCGGGCGGGCCGCCGACCAGCTTTTCACTCGGTAAACTGCTTCTGGACACTCTTTGGGAGTGAGTTGAACCACGTTTGGTGGAGTTTGGGGGAGTATTAGTGTGTTCATATCCCAGTGTGGTGGTGTACCGTTATACCTGGCTGGCTTCTCTTTCTCCGCCTAGCGGTGCATGGGGCCGCCTGACAGAGCGAACCGTTATCCGTCACTTGTAATAACCCGAGGAGCGCTTGGTTGTTGTGTGCATTATTGCTTTTCTTCACTTTTCCTCTCTTTGTTTCTCTACTTTTCTGCCTCTTTCCCATCCACGGCAACACTTGGCGGCAGGTTGCGGGGCTTTCACATAACAACGTGGCCCGTGAAGCGCAGTTTGTAGTTTAGTGTAGCCTATGTGTTTCTTTTAGGGCGAGGTTGTTGCGGGGTTAGTTTCACGGTAACTTGCTGCTCACTCAGCCCCGGACGGTGCCGTTTCTCCCTCCTGATCGAAATGATTCAACTTTATCGGGTTATTTTGACTGTAGGATAGGCTGCCAGCCTTTGCGGTGAATGCGTGTTTTTTTGCATGGGGTTTGGTCTGGTTCACTGCTGCTCCGGTGATGGCAAAGGGATGGGATGTTTATTTTATCTCCACTTCACCCCTCCCTGCTACAACTGCAACAGCACATGCTCCTTTGGTTAAGGTAAGGTAATGAATTGATTTGAAGTAGATTTGGCGTCTTTTTGTTTGCATTTCCGTCGTCCTTGCACCAAATTACCTCTTTTAATATCGCATTTTTGGCTGATTCGGTGTGTTTTTGTTGTTGATTGTGTTGCAGATTGCTCATATTGCACATTTTGACTGTTGCCTTTGCACCTGTAAATTCGTCTTGCTTTTGGTCGCATTTTAATCATGATAAAAATGCATTATCTCTCTCCAAACATTTTCGACACACTTCATTATTACATGATGTGGATCTTTGTCAGTGATGACATCATAATAACCTGATCTCACTTTGTGGTGTTTTTATCCGCTGTGATATGATTGTAATAATCCTCTGACGTCACCTGCAGAGAGTTTATTATTTCTATAATATCGTTAGAAAAATGTTAGAATAAGTGTGTGTGCGTTGGAGCACCCTCCTTTCACGCAGTAAGTGTATTTTCTGAGTCCACCTGTTATGAAGTAAACTGAAGTATATAAAAATAGACTGTAAGTGTGGGCTGTTGAAGTAACTTTAAATGTGACACAACCCTTCAGAGACAGGCTCGCTCATTGGACGGCTCCTCACCTGTGCTCCCCCCTCTCTTGCATCGTGTCAGCCAATAAAAAAAGTAAACCCATATATTTATTTATTTTTACACACCGTTATGAGGCATAATGAGTGTGAGCCGAGGGGCTGGAAAGCACCTTTCTTCCTTTCTCTCGTGCTGACGACACGACGGTGACTGTGTGCGTCCGTTCAGGAGCCATCATCATCATCACCATCCTCATCATCATGTTTACCTGAACGCGGATAACGGGGCTGACAAATGGCCTAGAAATAAACACAGATAACACCTGCGGCTCTCTACCGTTAACGGAACAGCATCCGCTCGTCCTCTCCCAACGGTTCTGCGTCTCGCGAGGAGCCCGGAAAAACCGCTCCAAATGTCAACTTGCGCAGGTAGACATGATTTTTTTTTTGGGGGGGGGTTAGTTGTCACCGTGTGCCGTAGCCAGCTTCGCATGAATGTCCTTCATTCTCGCGGGATTTATGTGATCGACACGCATTTTCTGATCCACTTGTGCATGTTTTTATCTGCCCTCTTATGTCTGTTTTCCTCCTGTGTGTGTGTGCGTGCACTCCGCAGCTCTGCACGGTGCATAAGGTGGTTATTGCTCTGTTATTCTCCCCCTCCACCGTGTGCAGTAACAGTGACTACAGGTCTGACCGTCAAAAACCTCTCGTTTCCATCTATTGTTGCGGTAATTCGTTATACAATCTCCTGAACGGCACGCGGAAGGGAATGGCGGTCAGTACCATTACTGCAGTGAAGGCGGGGTTGGTGCTTTTTTTTCCTGGACCGGAGACAGCCAGGTATACGCAAGGTGATGCAACACCTATAAAAAGGTGTATTTTTTTTCCCACCGATATCCCACCGTGCTATCCTTGCATTGAGAGGCTCAAACACTTACAAGGAATATTCCCCAGCGTCTCGTTTAATTTCCAGCACATCTAACGGTAAATGGGGGTAGAATAAGAGAGGAGCGCGTCCGTGTAACGGGGCGCGCAATCAAGATGGCAAAAAAAGGTGTTAGGATTCAGTGCACACCGCTTTCACCCGCCTCTGCTGTTAGGCTCATTTTCCACCTGGATGTTTTATTATCCACGTGACTGCTTTGAATCTTAAAAGAGCTGATGTGCCAAACGTTAGCCTGCGTTAATGTGCCATGACCTCCAGTCTGCCATGACCACGGTGTGGCTGCTGATCTGATCAACCATGCTGTCACACAGCAACTACTGACTTTGAATCTGAGTTCAATCTGAGGCATTATATGCCAGTTTAAGGACATACTTCCTGCAATGTGTTGGAAAGTGAATGTGAGTAGATCAGCCTTTTCTGATGAGATCTGATAGGTGACTGCAGATGGTTCAGTCATCCCTTTTCTAATATCCCAGATCAGCAGTCCAAAAGCCAAAAATATTCTGTTTTAACAGAGCGTTTTTAGCATGACTGTAGTATTGATCGCTGCATAATGCAATATTGATATTCTTTCTTCTAGATAAGACTGACTGGCAGCTGTAGCGTACATGATTAATAACAGTTTTAGCATCTTATTGGTGTGTGTGAAGGGCACACACTGGATTTCAAAATCCACAGTCCAAAAACAAAATGTGTCAAAGTTGGCATGGCGTTTTATTTCACGGTCTTAAGTTCCATGTTACACAATTAGGATTTGTGAACCAGAACCATTATGAAAATCATTAGCAGATCGTTATCGGTTAGATTAAGTCATCTGCCGTCATTAAGGCTGGTTAGAGGCAGAAAATAAATCCACTTCATTTCACGTTCATGAAATTTAAAAACAGTGTTTGCTCATTTGCTGCAGTAGGTGAATATTTCTTTTAAATCCTGGCAGGTGCTAATGAATACCAATAAATTGTTGTGTTTTGGAGCCACGTGGCTGTTTGTTTGAGACGAGGAGGTGTCTTTGCTGTTTTAGCATGCCATCCAAGTTCAGTCTTATATGCCTGGTTTTAATAACTAACAGTTGGTTGGCCTTGCTCTTCTTCCTCTTCTTCTTTACAGAGATCCCACTGAGCAGCAACTGTAAACATGCTGCTATAAAAGCCCAGTAAATAAAGAGTGTCATCCAGCTACAGGACTGCAAAGACCCTCACCGACCTTCACTGTTCTTTTACTATACTTGTTTATGCCTAAATGAAACACCACACGTTAGAGTGAGTTGTAGCAGCATGCACAGTACATAAAACAGTTATTCTTGTGTTTTTAAAGTGGTTATATATGGACACAACCTTGTAAAGTACTTTTTATTTCGGGTCCTTCTGAACTCATTTTTAGCTGCCCGTTGATGGTGAGCAGTTCTTCTGAACTTGCAGGTGTGTGTGTGTGTGCGCGCTTGTCGCTCGCTGCTGCCACTTCGCTCATGGCTTCGTCATCCAGCGCCTTTCACCTTCCTTCAAAGTGCTCCGTGTTTGTATGTGTGTACGACTTTGCTCTCAGCTGGACTGCAATCTAACACTGCAATTTAGGGACTACAGCAGTGCAGCCTGGTGTTAACATACCTTGACAGGATAAACACAGCGGCCTACTCCCAGACTTGGACTGCTCATGTACCCCCAAGTCTGCCAGGGCACGGGTCTTCATCAGTGCATGTCTGCCCATCTTTTTTGTTTTGTGTTTTCAAAATGTGCCCTGGTTGTAGTTTTTCATTTCAATCCCCACTAAATATTTTAAAGGGAATGTCATCGAGCTCATTTCCAGGTTCATCCTTGGATTTCTACTAGAACATGTGTACATGCTTTAATTAAAAAAAAAAATATATAGTTATATATCTTTCTCATAATACCTGAGTTCACCCTCTGTCTGAAATGCTTAATTTCAGCACCCAGTGGGCTCTGATTGGCTGTCTGTTGGTGATGTATTCTAATGAGCCTGGTATGTGACGTAGGAAGGGGAGCAACATGTGATAGGCTTGTTGAATCACATGTTTTCTGATTTGGACAGAAGGACACTGGGATTTTTTTTTCCATTTTGTGCCCGTTAAAGTATTTTAAATCCAACATTGCTTGCATCCTTGTTCAGCAGATAGCGTTCTCTTACAGCCTCTTCTGGAGCCATATCTTTGAGGAGATATTGTGAAATAGTGTGAAACCATTGGCAGGACAAGACAAGATAAATGAAGCAGGGACCCACTCACATAGTGCTATTAGATGCCAAAACCTGCACATGGAGCTTTGAGGTCTAGAGTGGATGCCGTGCTAAAAAGTTTTTTTATGTTTTGTATTTGATGTAACCACTCATTTCAGATCACAGATGTACATTTAGTCAAATATTGTAGTTGTTTTTTTTCACTTGCAGTGACTGAAAAGCATCAGCAGCTTTCAGTGACTGTTTCTAGAAGTTGTATCAGGCTGTTAGCCATTTGTTGATGTGAAATTGCTTTGAATTACTGTTTTAAAAGTCTCCTTGGTTATGGGTTCTTTGATCAGCTTGCTGTTATTGTTTGATGCAATGAGATGAGCAGCATCTTCTCTGTGTGTCTGTCTGCTATATATACAGCTCTCCTCTACAGACGCAGAAACTGTAACGCTCCATTAATGCCTAAACAAGTCAGCTCACCTCAGGAGAACCGAGATTACTGCTAGAAATCAGACCACGGTGCACTGTGGCATCGGACAGTCACATGCTCTTTAGGGCTTAAATGTAAAAGCTGCAGCAGGTTTTTATAGTATAGTTTTTATAGCTTGTTGAGGTCACTCGAAGGTGCTCCAGTTCCAGAGCAGAGGAGCCATGTGAGTGTCCTGCCTCAGAGATATTATTCAGCAGTTACATGTAGCCAGCAGGCCTTGCTAAAGTCTGCCTGGTATACGAGGGCAGATCCTTTTAGTTGTTTTTACCCTAAGCTATGTGTTTTTTTGTGCAATGAGAGCATTTATGCAGATGTGAACCATTGTTGTGTATTAGGGAGTGGGAAATGGGCCTGAGTGGTATTAGAAGTGGTTGTGGTCAACAGTAGCTGCTAATTGATCCGTGACCACAGGCCATTCATGTTACTTTCTCCTTTTTGCTGAAGAGCCCCGGGCTGTGTGTGTGTGTGTGTGTGTGTGTGTGTGTGTGTGTGTGTGTGTGTTTCCCTTGCAGAAACGAGCCTGTGGAATGACAAAGCACTACAGGACATCTTTAGAAAGTCAGCATTAACCCCTCCCATCGCCTTTTACGGTCCGGAGGGGGAGGTGCATCCGCCGAGCTACTGATGCTGCTGTGACTAATTGAGTAGTGTGTGTGTTTGTGTGTATGTGCTGGAGAGAGATAGAGTGTGTGTTGTGTGTGCATCAAGGTGGGAAACTGCTACTTTCCTCCAGGCTTTGCATAACAACAGAGGCCTGCTTGTTTGGATTTACATGCATTAACGTGGTGCCTGCTGATGGTTCTACGTTTCAATTAAATGACGTCGACCGACAGAGGCACCTTGACAGACCAGGCGTGCAGAGTTGAGACGGATGACTCAATATGGCCAAATATAGGCATATGCATCATTTTTAAACGGTGGCCAAGGAGTCAAGAGTCTGGATTTTTAATCATCATCTACACAGCAGCTAAATCAACATCTTCATTCATAAATAGATCCTCGTTGGTGTAAAATAACATATGCCAACAATCTGACTTATCCTCCTGGGTGAAGAATCAGTTATCTGTCTTTACATAGAGTGGGTCGCTCATACGTAGACTTCCATGTCTTTCCGGTCTATCAAAAACTACAAACTGCCGAGAGGGACATAAAGCACTACCTGCTAGTACACACAGGACAAAATGCATTTCCACATTTTGCTATTCACTTTTCACAGAGAAGCAAGGTGGAGACACCGGTTTTACTTACCCGGCGCTAAACTAAAACACTGCACTTTTGGTCATGATACAAGACCATACTTATGCCGCGCCGAATCCTCATCTCCAAGTGTAAAAGGGCCATAAAATTACCGGAGCTCCGGGCCGGGGATCCGCGGTGATAGTGGCCGCCCGGGAGTTGACCCATTCCGCTTATCGTAGTTCCAATCATGTTGCAATGCATGCAAGTTCAATTCAACCACTAGATGGGAGAAAAAAAAATTACATAGTGTCCATAGTGCACAGAACTATACGTGTCAAAAAAAAAACATGAGTAAGGAAAGCTGCTGAGGGTAATCAAGGTCAAACCACAAACAGCCACAGCTATATTCAGATAGTCGCCTGAATCAAACGAATAAAACTTTAGCCAGCACAGACGTGCTTGTTGACATGCGCACCCTCTTCTCACAAACACTCATCATGAACTCAACTATTTTTAGTCAAGGCAGAAAGGAAATGATGCGCTGCCCTCTGATTTCATACGAAACTGAGAGCAACCAATTGTGTCATTCAGACAGCGCAGCACAGAGGAGTCTAAATAAACCTGAAACGCTCCGTGGCAGCGAGGCTTTTAAAATGCAAAACTAGAAGTTGTCTGTATCAGCAGTGTTGGCGGCACGGGTTTTAGAAATTAGCTCCCCCCCACCTCAACAGCCATCGTAGTCCTCCAGGTCAGAGGTCAACAGAAAGCACATGAGACTCATTGTGCTGAGAAGCACTGGATTGCATGAAGACGCTCAGTGTTTGGCAGACAAAGTACAGGAAATGTACAAAAGTGTAAAGGAATTACACAACATTAACCTCCATGGTTTCTGGATGATTTGAGAAAAAAATAGCTGCCCACTTGTTGCTTTAAATCAATGAAATACATGCAGCGTTTAAAGCTGTAGACAGTGAAAGCTTGCACGCCGTGCTAAGATTGAAGCGCTCCGAAGAGTAGTAGAAAAGATCCACTTTCTGTTAAATCAAAATGACACTGTGGTAAAGCCAAATCCTCCTCTGAACTCACAGTGTCGCTTAAGACAGAGTTTTCTCACTTGCCACCTACGCTCAAAACAAAGCCAAATGTGGAACCAGAACTGAAATTCACCTCCAGGGGAGCTGGTGCATAAAATCTCATGAGGAACTGCCAAACTGGCATTAGCACTTTTCTTTAAAGGTGGCCTAGCTTGCGATTTCCACAAGTAACCTGCTTTGCTGTTGCCTTTCATCGCTCCCCATTCAGCCACCTGAATATTCATGTATTCAAGAGGCTCCCCGAGCAGCTAACAGCTAAAACTTTAATCTACACTGTGTGGCGCTAACCAGGGCTGAGCTGTGAAAGACAGCCTGTGGTGATGGGAGCCTGTTCATTCTGCTGCTGCTGACCAGCATCCTACCTCACACCCTGCATGTGTCTGTGTGTGTGTGTGTGTGTGTGTGTGTGTGTGTGTTCAAACGTCCATATTTGTGTGCATTTGCACAAGTGTTTAATGAGTTTATATGATTGTGTGGGATGTGCGCGCATGCAGGCCAGCGTCTAAAGAAAGAGTCCCATTCAAAGTCCTGTGTGCATGGGAGAGGGGGGAAGCACTCTTTCACACTCAGCCGGTGGGAAACTCTTCTCCCTCGCCTTTGGTGGTGGTGCAATTTGCATATCCTGCCATCCTCCATTCTCCTTTTTTTCCTCCCCGCCGCCTGAGAAGCAGAACAGAGGCCGACCGGCTCCTCCAGCTCTGAGGAAAATCAGGAAAAACGCAGCCCAGAGCTGCTGGCTGCCTCAACGGATGCTGCGTTAAGTCGAGTCGTAATCCCGCAGCATGTTGATCATTGAAGTGGAGTGCGGCTTGCCAGTGATAGGCTACTCACTTTTATACGCTTTCGTTAAAATTGGGACACATCTCGAAGGTAAACCGAAAAGAAAACAGGTATAGGAAAGCTGAAAAGAAATGAAAACAGCGAAAGAGTCAAACTTAAAATGATTGACCGCTTTTCCTAGTATAAAGCCATGCAGTCAGTCTTTCAGGCAAACAGAGCTTTAACAACTCAATTCTCATTTTTTTGTGGATTTTGTGAATTGATTAATGATACTGATTGTAATTTTTCAAGTGAAAAAAATAAATCTGAAATCTTGTTCTGTCTTGTTTTCTGCTTCTATCTGACAGAATAATGGGCTTGTGGGCTTTAAAATCTGTTGCTTATTCACAGTCTTATAATTCACTTTTTTTATCTTAGTAACTATATATTTTAACCAGAGGAAAGACTTTAGTCATGGGACAGTGCAGCAGCATAAGAGGAACATTGATTTTTGATGTCGAACTTTTAAAAAACAGCTTTATTCAATATTTTTGCTGGTTTCAGTCACCAGGTCTGTTTGTTTTGGAGAGGAAGAAATTTCTGTGGAAAATTCTCTCTGTAAAAACCTCCTGAACGTCTGGATCTTAAATTTCAGACATCAGAAACACAAGCTGAATAAACGTTAGTGGCTGCTTTTGCTTCTTTTTGATTGAGAGAACCAGAGCTGCAGAAAATGATGCACATTGAATTGAGATTATGACAGTGACTTCCAGCCCTTAATCAAATGATCTTAAGACAAATTAAATCTGCTATTTTAATAGATCATTCTGCCTAGTTTTCACATTTCCAAGGGATTCACATTTGTTGAGTCTTTTATCAGTTTTGAAGCAGATTTACTCAACATGTCTTTAAAGTGTAAATAACTGACACTTAATTCATGTCAGGTTAATTAAGGTTCATCACTGATCTTGTCACTTGTAGAAACCTATGATTTAAGACTGACTTGACTAGATCTGGCACTGCATGCTTACTTCTACAGTATATAATATAGTAATGGAAAAATATTTCATGGCGTATTTCTTTTAGGGCTTTTTATGCTTAAATGCCTCTTAACTGGAAGCCCGTTATTTTCATAGGAACATTCTGTATTATGAAAGAACCACAGAGGGTTATTTATTCGGATTTTACATTTTATGACTTTAACAAACCAAAGTTATATAAAACCAAGGAATTCCTGGGAGATCCCAAATTATATATGATCGAATAAAGCTTAAAGTAAAATAAAACACCTTCAGTGTAGGAAAATAAAAAAATGGACTTGCTCCAGTAAGACATTTCAGTGTAAGAGCAAGGGAGGAGACCTCCCAGCAGCCCCAGCGGTCTCAGGAGACATAAATCACGAGCGGTGGACAGGTGGGTTAGGAGGGGCCTGGACTCACTAAAGACCCCCCAGGGACCTCAGTGGGTACAGCAGTAGTGGGACAGGTGGGAGTGGACTAGAGCATTAGATAAAAAGCAGAGTGATTTAGTCCCCTTTTTCCTCTGTAGCTGTTCCTTGTCTCAGATTATGATCTGTGTCAAAAGAGAAGAATCACACAGAAATCACTACATTGAAGCTGATAAGAAATGTTGATGTTTTCTTTCATTCTAGCCTAAAGCAGAAAATGAAAGTGAAACTGAAAACATGTAGCACTTTTCAAAATGTCTTGGCCAGAGAACTGTATTTATACACCTGCCTTTGGTTGAAATCAACCACATGCCCTCTCTGGGGGTATTTTGGGAACTCTCGTTCACATGGATTCAAAGAGACTCTGTGTTGCTTCTCATGAGCAGTGAGCATGTTTGGCATCGAGTTGGTAATCCACATACTGAACTCTGATTGGGTAGCAGCTCATTTGTATTGGAACCTGTTGTTTCCATGATTTCAAGTCATATTCTCAGAGGCATTGGGAGCTGATTGTATTGTGTTCTGTGGTCATATTTCCCCCAAAGAGAAAAGGGAAGTGAAGGTGATTGTTGCTGGCAGCAGTGAGTGAGTGAGGTTCATGGAAACAATTAGTCAATGTACAGACAATAAATTGGACGCTAATTTGGTAATGGATTATTTGTATTTTTATAAAACAAAATAGCTTCTTTAAATGTCCATTTTGAATTAAACATTGTTTTTTTCATAATTTTTGGAGGCATTTTGAAGATGCTAGATGCACATTTCTTGCATTTTTTCATTGCCCTGACAGCAAACTGATCAATCAAGAAGATAATCTGTATATTAATCAATAATAGAAATAATCATTAGTTGTCACTGGTTCCTTATTGGTCTCCTCCTGGGCATGCAGTGCTGTTATTGGTATTTAAATATGTGTGTGTGTGGACCTGTTGGCTTACAATACTGTACTGTGGTTCGCTGTAGACTGGTTTCTATGTGATGTCTCGTAGTTGCACAGAGCTTTCCCCTCTCCGGCAGTGAAGGATGGATGGCGAGTGAACACAGTGAAATGGAACAGAGGATTTGATTAGAAGCAGAGCAGAGATGTGCACTGTGGATTCTGTCTCAGTCTCTTCTCCATCCTGTAGGCTTGATGTGGATCAGTGCATGAAGACAGAAGAATGATCTATGAGGCTTGTTAAACTAAAAACAGGAGGTAGAGGACACCTCTTGCTTAATATACTGTCAATGTAGATTTAGATTTGTTTGTTGATGCAGGACAATGTTGTCTTTTTCTTAAAATCATGCAAGCACATTCACGGCCGAGCTGGAGAGGCTGAAAGAAAGGGAGTGTTGTTATTGAATTACAGGTGATGGCTGCTAATTGGGCCCTCCAGAGGTTTTTTGTGTGTGTGTGTGTGTGTGTGGGGAGTTGGGGGGGGGATGTGTGTGTTTGGCTCAGGGGATGCAGAGTTGATGAAGCTGTTAGAGTAAAGTGCGAGGCCCCGGTGCGCTTCCCTGAGTGCTGTGCTTTAGAGGCTATCCGGTCCCTGTGGAGGAGCGCTAATGGAGGCCACCCAGCCCTGATGAGTTACACCCAGACTGGATGGATGGATGGAGGGACGGCTGAGCTGGGGGCGGGGGAGGCTGATGCTGCTGTAATTGAGGCTGTTGCTGAACCAGAAGAGCACTCTGCTTTTGATGAGCTGTAGGCATGAAGCAACACGTTCGCACCGGAGCCGCGACAATAACCGCATTACCACCCAGGTCATATCTGAGCACATGCTGTGTGTGACACAACAGTGACTTTTAGTCAAAAATCACACAAATGTGATCCCTGGAAGTTTGGAACAGATTAATAGACATAATAGAAATAAAAATGCCATATGTTTGCTATTTAACGAATTGCAAACTGAATATACTTATATAGCTGTTGTACAAAACAAACTAAACTTGTCACGCCCATTTTTCACACCTCATGGTTCATGTGTTTCTGCTGAGCCATTGCTGTGAGTTGCAGTTTCATATAGAATCACATCTAGTATTTGCTTTTTAGGATGTCTGCAAGGAAATGAAACTCTAAAACACTTGATTTGAACAATTAATCTATTAGTTGATTATTAACACAATTGACATACATCAGTGAATTTAATATGCTTGTTTTTGAGTGGGTAAAGTAAATTAGCAGGTATTTTTTCACTATATTTGTAGATATTGAGCAGATTAATTGAGACAATATTGGGCAGATTTATCCATGACAAATATAATCACAGAGTGCAGCTGTAGTTTAGAGTAATTTCATACTCATTTTGAATAAAAACAATGACCACATCTTAGTGTTCCTGCCTTTTTTTTCACTGTATCTCTTTGTTTTGTTCATTATCACTTCCTGTCATTCTTTTTTTTCCCACTGAGTGTTCAGGATCTCTTCTGTCACTGAGAATACCACTGTGCTTATCCACTTTGCTAGATGTCCGTTGATCAAAGCAGTTCTGGTGCCAGCGTTGCCGAGGTGTCAGCTGCTCCGTCGGCGAGGGAACATCTCCGTGGGCTTTATCATCATTGTGTTTCCCTATTTGGGGATTGATCATTTTGGCCTCTCTCTGCCTTTGGGGTACCTGTGGGGTAAAGTCTAATGCACTTCATCTGTGAACTCTTTGTGTTACTTTTTTGCTAATGAATCACAAAACATACCATATATGTATTAGGACTGTATGATGTCAGGAAATCATGCAATATGCAATAGCATCATTGATTACTGCACTGATGGTATTACTTGAGACAAATAATACTTAGGTAATATTTACAGTTCATTTCGTTGTGCCGTGGGTTCACTGCTAACATAGACCAGAGATGGTGAGTAGTTTAAGCAGGCACTGGATGAAAAAAGAAAAGCATCATTACTTTGTGACACTTAAAATTTTAAATTTTACTTTTAAATTTCCCCCCAAGGGGGATGAATAAAAAAACTATTCTATTCTATTCTATTCTATTCATATTTTCTCATTAGGAGTCACATTTACAAAACTTGATAAATGGATGTTTGTTGGATTTTTTTTCTGCTACTTGACTTAATGTTAGCAGGTTTTTTTTTTTTTGCCAATGCTAGCTTTTTGGAACTCTTCTTATATCTTCTTGGTTGTGTTGCAGGTTGCCATGGAGATTAGTAGTGTTTCCTCTGGCAATTGCCAAAAGTGTTCGGTATGACTTGTGTACCACCTGTGCTTGCAACACATCGTCTCCCCTGAATCCATAATACTTCCAAATGGAAGATGTTCTTTTTAGTTCTTCTACATTGACCACATTTTCCATGTTCTTTCCTCTTCCTACCTTTGATTCGTTTCCTTGTGCTTTATCATCTCAGTCACTAGCATGCAGAGCCGGGTATCTAGGGACACATGGACATGCAGAGCCTCAATGCCTGGCACACAGACTATCATTTATTGTAGTTCAAACAGCCTTTTGCATTATGTAAATTGTGCATGTTTATATCATGATGAATTCTATATATACCGTGTAGTCCCAGTATGTCTGAGTGTGTTTATATTGAGTGATTTGTTTACCTTCAGGAAGTTGTGTCTGTTATGTTAACACCTGCCTAGATAAACTGTTATTGTCTCTTTACATGCTGATGTGCAAATCAGATGTCAAACCACATAACCAGACATTTCACACTTTTTCCCTTTACAGTTTGCCGACATGATAGGAACGTGACAGCATTTAGAGAATATGATCCATGATGCGGTTGCTCTAGTTAACCAGGTTTTATTGTTTTTGGCAGTGACCCGGTACAATTTTAAGATTAAGAACTTGGTCCTGAAAACCCTGGGTTCAGCCTTGTCATTCCATATCAGCTGTTGACTTTCTGGAAAATATAAGCCAGTTTAATTTCCTGCCTTCATTAAGTACATAACCTGAAAGTCTGGCTGTGCTGCGTTTTTCCTTTTTGGGTTATCGGTGTAAGAGAATTGGCACAGGTGCAGCGCCGAGACTGCAGCTTTTTCACATCTCAGCTCCATCAGCGGTGCTGTTTGTTTGCCTCCCTCTGCTCTCATGCAGCAGGCATCTTAGTGTGAGCTCAGAGATACGTGAAGTTAATCTCAGCAACCTGTAGTAAGCTTGTGTGGAGGCTCATTAGACGGAGAAGACGGGCAGAGGCCCAGAAATCAACAAAAGAGCCATTTTTAGCATGTGCTGCAAATCTGACAGCGAACAGTTTGAACGCACTAGAGTGATCTTCAAGTTCAATGAATTTTCGGATTTAATGACTTCATAAATAACTTAACTTGTCAAGATTTCTTGTGAACACTTTATGCCCCAGATTGATTATGTGATATAACAATTTTGGGGTTGTCGGCTTTTGTGATTTCTAGTGCAGCACTTCTTTTCCGTGATTTATTTCATTAATGTATGACTGAAGACTTGAAATACACTCAGGAAAAATAGGATTGGTATGTGGAAATATGGTCATGGGACGTCACATGACCTGTAATTTTCATCCTGCAAGCTTGACTTGTTTACTCATGTGTATATTGCCCTCATCAGATTTGACAAGAGACACATAAATACGGCTGAAAACAAGCAAAGTCTAGCATTTGCTGCCGTTATGTTTGTGTCAGTGTGTGTGTGTGTGTGTGTGTGTGTATATACACCCTTCCCAGTGTAGCAGGTGTGCAGGGGCTTCAGCCCCATTACAAGTCTCATAAATACCACCTGACACCGTTACAGCAGGCAGACTTCGATATAAAAATCTCCTCCCGTGGCGTGAGCATGCCGCCTTTCAGCTCAATTATATTATAGCACACTTCAGAGGAGGAAAGCTACCCCCCCAACAGACCTCTTAACAGGCCGAGCTGGCCGGGGCACACTTGCTTTCTCTCAAGCTGCGTCCTCAAATTTGAGCCGTTTTTCTATTTCTGAGTTTTTAAAGCAACATTGAGACACAGCGTGTACTGTTTTCTTAAAATGTATTTCGCTCAACCTCAGTCGTCTTAAAAGTTTGGCCAAACCATATACAGTCACTTAAATACACACAAACACTTTCAGAATCATGAAATGTGCATCAAACTTAATGGTGCTCAGTGGAAAACATAACACCATGAAGGTGTTTGGGTGTCCTGACACAGTTATGGCAATTTGGGCATGAAAAGCTTCTATATTCTAAAATATTAGAATATATTTTGTAGCAAAACTCCTGCACTGTCTTTTTCTCTTTGACGTATCTCGCCTGGATGACATTTCAGTCGGCCGGCGGTCTGAGCGTGCTTGACATTTTGCTAAACTGCGTGGGGAAAGGTTCCTGCCTGTCCCTGTGTTTTTTCCTTTCACTCCTCCCTACATTGTGTGCACGGGTAAACAGGCACACACGCACACACACACACACACACACACACACACATCCTCTCAGACTGCCTATACATCTGGGGAGTTTGCTTTGTACGCCTGCAGGCTTAGGATTACACCTTTGTCTTTAATGCCTACAATGCTCATAGCAGCCTTGACTTGTTTATTTTGGGTGTTTTCACATCTGTAAAGAAAAAGTAGGTTAGCATCTCATTCTGCTCTCAAAGCAGGTCCTTATTTTCTCTGTCTGTACACAGAAGTTGTTTTGCTGCATATTTGGTCATGTGTCCAGACGTTAAGAGTTGAGAAAGCGCTATCAAATGGTTCTGTTTGATCGGTTTTACATGTAAATTCAGCTAATCTGAGACTCTTGTTCACCAGAAAAAACATTGGGAACTTTTGATTTTTTTTTACCAAACACACCTCTGTTGAGCACCTCTAGCTGTGCCTCCTCCTGTTATCCCTGAAGTATCCCAGCTGAATTTTTAATCCAACGGCTGAAAGCATATGGAGGCCGTCCCATGCTCTGGTTCTGTGCTTCAGAGCACTGCCAGCTCTGTGGAGCTGGGCACAGGCTCGTCTCCCAGCTTGACGCTCCCCTCGCTGACAGCTGTTCAAAGCGAAACATAGCTGGCCGTCAGACATCCAGACGGCAGCAACGTGGTCTTCATTTAGCAAGGACAGAACCGCCACGCCGGGCGAGGCTACGTGCCAGGGAGTGGTCTCATGGTGCTCGCCACGGCTGCTGGCAACTCCTGACATACATTTGATGGCTGGTTTTTTTTTTGCACTGGCAGTGCCAAAGTACAGTGGCATGATTAAGTTACATGATGTAAGATGGCGGGATAGAAGGCAGAGGATCCATTCATTCTCCATCCATTTTCAAATTATGAAACCATGATGTTCAGTATACGCAAATCCATTCATAAAGGCTGAATCTGTGAGGACAGTTTGAACTAGAATCTGCTTAATTGTTGAGTAGGTTTTCACATCATGGAATTTGCTTTGTTGTATTGTAAAACATAAACAGAGAGAGTGATTTAAAATCAGGTAACATAAATAGTGAATAGAAGACAATAAAACAATAAAATTCAAATATAATTTGTACAGTCCAAGTCCAGTCATTCAAGTATTATTTTAATATTGTGGTAGGTCGGCACAGTGATGTAGTGGTTAGCACTGTCGGCTCACAGCAAGAAGGTACCGGGTTCGATTCCCGCCCCGGGGCCTTTCTGTGTGGAGTTTGCAGGTTCTCCCCGTGTCTGTGTGGGTTCTCTCCGGGTACTCCGGCTTCCTCCCACCATCCAAAAACATGCATGGGGATTAGGTTAAATGGTTAATTTAAATTGACCGTAGGTGTGAATGTGAGTGGTTGTCTGTCTCTATGTGTCCTGTGATGAACTGGAGACTTGTCCAGGGTGTAACCTGCCTTTCACCCTAAGACAGCTGGGATAGGCTCCAGCCCCCCCTGCAAACCTATGAGGACAAGCGGTAGAAATTGGATGGATGGATAGATAATATTGTGGTGATGATGGTAATGTGCGCAACAAAGCAGTAGGCATCACATGACCGCGGTATTGCAATGATGCGGTTATTGTCCCAGCCCTAACCTAACCTATACAGCACTCACAAGAGAGATTTGAGCAAACTCAAACTCTGACTGAAAAAAGCCTCCAATTATGACTCTGCCAGTTAAAGGTGGTTCACTCTGACCCACATGAAGCTCTTCTCATCCAGTGTGAAGCACTAACTTTGTTCAGCATGGCCTCAACATGTGAAGCATGTAGTAGAGATGCAGAAAAAACGCTCATGGCAATACATGCTCCCCCCACAGGCTAGTCTGTGTTGCCGTGGCAGAGACGCAGCTAAAAAACACCAGTCATGTTTTGCACATCACCAACTTACTGACGCTAAGCAGCTCTTTGTAACCAACGGAACTCGACATCACCATTCTCCGACCTATTTCCCAAAGAGTTTCCTGCCAGAGAGAGAGAGTTGGAGTGTGTGATATGAATACTGAGCAGGTGAGAGGAGGAGGAAAATGTAAGGGAGCTGGTAGGGAATGTGAGACCATGACCACAGCAGTGCTGCGGTACCTGCTGGAGCATAAATCAGCTTCACAGAGATTATTATTGATAAGATGGAAGTGTTTTTACCCCATATTGAATCACACCAAGAAGCAGTGTAAGGAAGAGCAGAGATTAATTCTGCAGGACATGAAAGCAGAGTTTCTTTCTAAAATGGGAGGCAAGGCAACATTTGAATATATTTATGTTTTCTGATATGTCAGGATTTCTTCTAAAAATGTGTATTTGTGAGGAATCTGATTTGTTTTTTCCCCCCCAGACGAGTCATTTTTTTGAAAAGCATCGTCACATCAGGCAAGCCAGGAAGCTGTGAACCATTCAACCAGTGGTCACTATGGGGACGGGGGCGGTGTTGACGGTAGTTTATTGATCGGTCATATGATTAGCTGAATGCTTCAACATTGCCCGATTAGTCCTTGTCCAAACTGAAAATAACATCTTGCAACTAAAGCAGATGTCTGGAAAATCAGGGGTGTGGACTGAAACACAAGATGTGCTGAAGGTAACAGAGTCCTCTACTCTGCACTTTAGCAGCTCTGGAGCCCCATCTCTCCCATTATGTTTTATGATAATCATTATATTATAAATGGGTTTTAGGCGGGAGCAGGCAGGGTGAAGCTGAGGGAGTAGACACAGTGTTATGTGTGATTAAAGACTTAATAGATGAACCTGAACGGTATTTCCACTGCGATAACCCCAACAGTCGTGAACAGAAAGGTCAGTGGAGACAATATTAACATGCCACAGCTGAAACTAAGCACAAGTCAAGTGTTTGTCTGAACTATTTGTTTTTGCTTTCAGTGAAGAGTTGATCTGTCCTCTTCGCTTTCCAGACAGCTGCGCCCCAAGCATCTTTTTTTTCCCTCACTGGTGTGATCAGAGGTTTCACTCTTAGCACCCCCCCGAAGCGCAGCTTGATTGAGAGGATATTAACCTTGTTGCACCCACCAAAAGATCAACCCAACCCCCACTTGCAGTGTAGAGTGACAGGAAAGATGGAAAAGGTGGTTGTGGTGAAAGGTCATATAAAGCTGTACTGCACCCACAGCACACACCTCAGTCCACTGCATGCTGACAGTGGTGCATGAGACAGATAATGTGTGGAATAAAAGCAGCTTCCTCTGCCATATTTTTGTGCTCCATATATGGCATTTGCAAGATTGCGCCTGAAGCAAAACAACCAATCAGAGCCGAGTAGTCTCAAAGACAGCTGTCAATCATTGCTCCTGATCTCCAATAAAACTGTCAAACTCTGCCTCACTTATCAGAAATATGTTTCAAAATCAATCAAAATCTAGCATTGCCCACTGAACTTGAGCTAATTTTCCATTGTGTCAGGGCAATATTTTCTCCTTTTTCAGCTTTTTTTTCACAATTGTTTGTTGCAGCCATGAACTCATCACAATTTCTGAATTTGAAAAATTTGACTTTGCATGAGACAGAGATATAAATCACTGCTGCTTTCAGGGCTGCATTAAGACGTTGTTCAACATTGTGCACAGTGAGTATTTACACAGCGGTGGAAAACTCTGCTAAACTATCAATTAAGTGTGGAAAAAAGTGTGGAAAAGTTAGTCTGGAAAGATATTCAGTTCACTTTCATAGAAGGCAAAAAAACAGCAAACCATCACATTTGGGGATCAGTGAACTTTTGTCATTTTTACTTGAAAATATGACTTGTTGCAGATGTATTTTCTGGCAGTCGACTGTTCAGTTAGTTGACCAATCATCTTAGCTCTACTGACAACACTGAAAATGTGCCTCACAATGCATACAATCAGGTCATCCGCCATGTTTCAGCATCATCATTATCAAAATTGCAATCACTTGAATCACTAATACATATAGTATTAAATACTAATAATATTTATACCATTATAATAAGAAAGAGGTGTATACAAAGATGTAGGGCTGTGCGATATGGATAAAATTCTATATCCCAATATAGATATAGCCAAGTTTATATCCCAATAACGATATATATTCCGATATAGTATTTTTTTCTGATGTGTTTTTACTTTACATTGCTCTCTCCTCCGTCTCCTCTACGGGGTAATCCCTTATGTGCTTTTATTCTGAAGGCTTACTTTGAGAGCGACCGGAAGTCCGGCTTTGTTTGCACTGTATTTTATTATAAAGTTTGGCTGCTAATAAAGATGTATTTTAAGCGATAATAAATCATTCACACGCAACTCGACATCCTCCATGCTGCTTTACCTCTGTTTACTTCCGAGCTACAACTTTTTTTTTTTTTTTTTTTTTTTACTTCCGAGCTACAACTGCCACAAACCTGTCCTTATGGGTGACGTAAACATGCTACCACAAAGCAGTAGCATTGCTGCGGTTACAGTAGTCGTCATACTATTATGTCTATGCTTCATACAATACATGTTTTGAACTCTCGTGATACATTTGGATTATCCAGCGGTCATTCTGACTCTGAGTTGTACTTTACACAGTGTATCTAAACCACAACCAGAGTAACGTTTATGTTAGCGTAGCAACAGAGCTAACTAAGTAGCTACATATTAAAATTACGATATAAACAACAGAGGCTTATATGATATGGTAGACCTTTTACCGCATTACGATACATATTGTAATATTGCACAGCTCTACATAGATGACATGCTACATGCAGAGCAGACATGCTTGCTACAAAGATAACAGGATAAACACACCCAGAGAACAGTGAATGACATGTGGCAGACATTAGAAAATAACTGTAATTTAAAATAGAGTCGACTCTGGAAAACCAATGCACAGAGCTGGTCACACCGTACCAAAGTGTTGCAGAAGGATCACATTTATTTAATTAAAACCCTGCTGAGAGCCTGATGTAGTACATAATACTCACCAGCGAATTATGTGGTTGCTCTGCTTCAGCCATCATTTTTTTAAATCCTTTCATATAAACACAAGGTATTGTGTCAGATCGCTAAACTCCAAGCGCACAGTAGCAACAGACCTGGAGGCATCCCAGTGTAATCGCTTTTTTCTGCTTTTTCCCCCACTCACTGGACGTTGGAGCTCTGTCAAAAATAGTATTTTTCACTGCTTTCCAGGCAATCCCTTGTTTTGATACGACAGACCAGTCGTCATCCAATCCTATGATGATCTTGCTCGATGAATATTTTGAATCTTTATTGTGAAACTCACAGGGAGACGAAACAATGCGATGAAATGCAGTCCAGAGATCCACCTTGACAGACTTGATATAGCAGATGACTTGCTGGTCTGTGAGTGGGAATATGAACACAGAGGTAGAACTCACACAGACAAAACCTTGCTGTGCTTTGAAACTACTGGTAGGGATGCACCATATATCTAAAATTCACCATCGATGCAGTGCCAACATGCGTCATAAACATATTGCAAAAGATGGTAAAATAGTGTTCCATGTGCCAGGCATTGAGACTCCGCACGTCACTATGACATGAAGCAAAGTAAGTGGCCATGATGGCTGAAGGAAGAGGGACAGACACGGAAAAAATGTGAAAAGTAAAATAACTAAAAGGAGCAGCATATCTTTTATTTGGAAATATTTTAGCTATGAGAGATGATGTGTTGCAAGCACAGGTACTATGCAAGTCATGCCGAGGAAATGTGTGCAGCCCTACAACTGGGTCAAACTAATACTGAGCATCCAAAACAACGACCTAGATTTGCTCCCACTGATAGCTGTCACTCCAGCAGAGCAACAGAGGATCCTAAGGGGCTGCAAAGAAATGATCCCCAGAACCTCAGATGTTTTTTTAAAAGTGTCACCTGCTGTTTTGCTGTTTGCTTCGTCGTTCATGAAGCATCCGGTGCAGCGTCTGCGTACGGCAGGGTAAAGTGACGCATAGGCACATTTCATAGGAATCTGGGGCTGGATAATAAGCACGGTAACAGGACTTCCTGCTCCAGATGTGCACCAGGTCTGACAGACGCCAGAGACTCTGGAGCTGTGTGTGTTGCTATGGTAACGTTTTATGCATTTAGCTGACGTTCATATCCTGAATGATTCAGGTTAAGTTAAAAGAGGAGAATAATTCTGTATTCACGAATCAACAAAAATAGAAAACATGATACAATCTGAACTCAGCTTGTTTGGAAAGTAGAACAAACTTTCATGGATTGCTGTCTTTGACATTAGAAAAGACGAAGCCTCATATCGTCTTCCAACCGTCTGCTGGCCTGTGAGGGACTGAAAGTCCAGCAGTGATAGATAAATGGAGCTGAGACATTCATGATTTCATCTTGTTTTTTTAAGCAAAAATGACAAAGATTTGTCAGTTGTCTTTGCTCGTAAAACCACAAACTAAATATCTACAACTGTTTTATAACTGAATATTTAATGGTCTGTCAATTGGCAACATTTTGTCCCAGCTCACATCATCATTTTTTAATAATTCTTTGTCATTTCTGTTGCAAATACATGCGTTTTCCACTTCGAATACTGGCGGTACACATCACTTTGTATCAGCTTATTGGCAAAGTTATCAGCTTATTGGCAAAGTGTCTTGACAAAGTTTCTTTGACGTCGTGTCCACCATCGATTTTTGTAGCTTCCTATTGGCTTTGTCCTTACAAAGTGGCACCTCCTTGTTGCCACGCTGATGCCCAGGCAGATGGATCCAACACACACTTCCAGTGGGTCATAACTGTCAATTGAGAGGGATTGTTTTCAAATTGTCTACACTATTTTTAAGGAAAATCCTTCTAATTTAAAGTTTGAGACAGCACATGGGAGTTTTTTAGCACATTCTGGAAGACGACTAGGCAGGTCGGGCTGGAATACTAAATCTCATGTAATGCTACTGTGTAAATTGTGTCTGCACTGATGCCACCGGGGAAGATTCCTCTGCTGCTGTATAAACTGATTTATATTCTAATGAATGGATTCAGGAGCGGCTCCAACTCTGCACGCTGTTGCAAATGCATTTCAACCACAAGATAGCTGTCATGCTTTTTTCCACCTTTCTCTCCTCTGGTGGGTCACATGGTGGTTGAAATGCCATGTGTTCATCCCCCCCATGCTCTGCTTACGAGGTGGCCTCTCCATGCTTAGTTGCTGCTCGTTCCCAATCAATGAGCACTAGTGGCTAGTGACTCTTGCCTCTCTTCCCTCTGCTCTTACACTGAAACATGGCCGCTCGGTCAGGAGTGTTGACAGCCATCACAAGCTACGCTTCATTGTTTTCTATTACCAGCTAAATATGTTTTATCTTGTGCTTGACTTTAAGTCAAGTTTCATAGTACATCATTAACACACTGAGTGCCATTGACATATTTTTACGTCATCTGAAATCCAACACTTGAGTGCTGTGAACGTATTTTTACGTCAAAGTGGTTTTTCAGCAGCGGGTCCCCAATTGCGGTCTCCTGCAGCCTGTGAGTAATTTGGGGGCTTCTGGGAAATGTAGTTGGAGCATAAAGAGATGGTATAAGCCATGGAGATCAAAGCAGAACGTGGAGACAATTGTGATTATTGAACAAAACGGACAGATTCTGGTGAAAGTGGCCTCTACTCTCCCTCTGATAAAACAAGAATGGAACAAGGTAGAAACCAATGTTTTATTTCATGATGAAATAAAGAGTCACTCTGCCACAAGACACTTTCTGTTTTATAAAACTGCTGGCACTCAGTGAGTTAACTTGAAAAGGTCAGCGTCCAAGTCTTTTCATAATGTTTAAAAGTAGCCGTGTGACTCCTTATGAATAGAAATGTGGGCTTTTCCTTTTTGACATGCATCTCTGCAGACTGTCAGCTAGATGGTGTGTTCAATGCACAGAGCTTGAAACCAAGAGGTGTGATGCAAAATACTGTAAAAACCCCAAATATGAGCTATGTACATGTCCAAAGAATGCTCCTAAAGTCTGAATAAAATTGATATGTTGTGTTTGAGGCACACAAGATTTTGAAACAGAAGAATCACTCTCAGTTTAGAAAATCTCGGTCGATACACATTATGCTTAAGAAAGTTGCACATTTATATTCTTCTTCAAAACATTTGGGAGTGTTCAAACTACTTTGAAAGAACTGACCTAATTGCCTAAAAAGAAAGTCCTGTGAGTCTAGAAAACAGCAGGTCAGACCTCATGTATTGATCTGACGATGCTGGTGTTGGCATTACATATGCAAGACAATTGGATTTAAAAAAAATTTATTTAAATTGCTAATTCACCACAGAACAGCTCCATTCCCAGATGTCCCTTAGGAAGACTAATGCTATCAGAACAGGGCTTCTCTCTGCACTGACTGCAGCGTGGTGCAGTGTGGTCTTGCTCCAATGCTGTGAGGACTTTCCTGACTGTCTCTTGCTCCTGGTGCCAGATCTCATCTTCTTTTTACCATAATTAGACTCCTCAACATTGTTTTCAGTAAACTATCTAGATATAATTCCATTGCACTGGCAGGGTTTATGTCTAACTGTGTGTACGACCATGCTTGTGATGTGTATTGTGGACATACAGTCAAGCTTTCCAGTAAAGTACAGCTCAGAGTAGTGGAGAGGACTCACTGCTCTCCAGGGAGCAGAAAACCAAAGAGCAAGTGGCTGCAATCAAAGTGTAGAAATACTGTCACATAACTACATGTTCACTGCTTTTTCTCCAAAGGAAAAGGGGTGAGATGCGAAATGTAGGTCATAGTTTTGGGGTGTTTTGAGCTCACCATTTTCCAGTGATTTAATGCCTGGATCATCCATTTGGTTTCTACTCATAAACCCTGGTTTTGCTGCAGTCTCCTAACAAAAAAAAGCATATTATTGAATAAAGTGATATGATGGGACATTGCCAGAACCACAGATGTCCCTCCAAAAACAAATTCAGCAGGCACCAAAAGGTGTACAGTAAGCAAAAAACGACAGGCTTGCAGCCACACACTGCAACAGGACATTCATTATTGACAAGCTATGCGTTTCTGTTATGACCTCTAACCGGTGAGTTGTCTCTAAATTAGTCAAAATATGAAGCTAAACAGCTAAACACTTGTGATGAGGGGAGGCTTTTAGCTCACAGCAGACAGCTGCAGACAACTGCTATGCTGTTCTGATAGCAAGAAACAGGGAACAAATGAGTGTTGTGCAGCTTTATACTGAGAGGAACCTGTTTACCACGGGTTGTGCCGCACATGCACTGCAGTCTCTTTGTTGCCTGTAATGAAATCAAAGAGTCACATGCAGGTGATGCATGGTTAATATTTACTGTATATAGCCTGTCATGAGTCTAAGCACAGTGAAAGCAACGCACACTCTCACAGTCAGTTAGCGAGCCAGCAAGATTTAATGTCCAGGTCTCGTCTGGTGTCTGCCAAAGTGGAGACCTACATAAAAACGGAATTACAAGAAGAAAGAAGAAAGGAAAGTGCTAGTGTGGCAGTTTCTCGTAGCACACACACACGTGTGCACACACACACACACACACACACACACACACTTCTCAGTCTCTCTGAGTAACAGCTGGGCTTCTTAGGTAAATTGAATCAGTTGCTCCCCACAGTCGGCTGGACTCTTGGGCGGCCCCTGGCATGGAAACTCAAGCTATCAGATTGATTTTGTGCAGTCGCCTCCCTCCTCCCATGCGACTGCATCCAAAGTTTAAAGGCTGGGAGGTCGCTAAATGGCTGCTGGACCCACAGGATCAGACTCATCTCTGTCACCAGCAGTGCATGTAGTCAGTCTCTCTGTGACTGTAACTGGTATACTGTGTATGCAGGAATCTTCTGGCAGCTTATGTAACTTCTATCCTCACAGGGTCTGCTTCAGGGTCGAGCAGGAAACAGGGTCAGTCCAGCTCCTCTTTATGGCTCATATTCAACGAGGCAGCCTCCGAGACAGCGAATACACACATACACATGTAGCTCCTTAAGCTATTTTCTGCCTGATTTCAGGTCCTGCCCTCAAACCTGTCCTCCAGCTAAACCTTCACAAGGCTATTAAAGATATTTCACCAAAATCCAGCCTCTCGTCCCCCAGGCAGTTTGTCAAACAGCAGGGAAGCAGGTCAGACAGACAGGACAGACTACATCAGTGTGATTAGCCTGCTAGACTCTGACTCATGGGTGATTACTGCTACACCTGCAGAGAGCCCATCGGCCACACTGTCTGTCCTAAATAATAGTTTGAGACTTGAGAAAATGTATCAGTGATGGACACAAGGTAATGAATCTGACCTAGTCTGCATGTTTCCAATGTCAGAACTGCCTTTTTTGTTTGGTGGTGCATTTTTGTGTATATGTGATGAAATGCCTAGCTCAGATAGTTAATCAATGATGAATTGATTAGTCAGTCCACAAAATGATCAATCAACAAATTTGATGAAACCAAAATCAATAAGCAAAAATATATTGATTTCAGCTTCCAAAATGGGAATATTTGCTTGTTTTGTTGTCATCTGTGATGATATTTTGAACATCTTTGGATTTTGGACAGTTGGTCGGACACAATGAGACATCATCACGTTGAGCTTTGGGAAATTATAACAAGATTTTTGGTTTATTTTTTTCTTTCCAAACATTTTCAAAAGAAAGCAATGAAAAAATGGAAATATCAGTTAGTTGCAGCCCTATTTAAATACATACATACACACAAACAAATTTTGAGAATTTTCAAAATTTTACGTCTTCCGTCAATACCCACCAGATCCGCTTGTGCGGCTCCGCCGGACAGCTGGAATCGCCAGAACAAGATCTCACTGAATAACGAGATTCGCGCATATACTTGTGGATTATGGCGGAGAGTCAGTGAAAGAACCACCCTGTGTCCACTGAGTAGAAGGAAATCAATTATACAATCCACCACGAACACGGATTATTTTAATTTGAAAATTAACCCAACTGTTTTATTTTGTGTCTGTACATGACTTCCTGTCGACATCCGACAAAAACAGAAGCTCTGTGGATTTGTTTCGGCACGTCGGCGGCGTTCCGCGTACGGTGGAAAGTGACACATTGATTTGAATGAAAACGTATTGTGTCTGACAAAATGGCGTCGTTCTGCATCCAGTGGAAATTAGGGGTTACGTGACACCTGTGAGAGAACTTTATTGTCATTGTAGTCAAACAATGAAAGGCAGTTTAGCTGCGTGAGATAAATATGAAATAGTATATATATAAAAATAGAATAATAATATAAATATTCTTTGCAAGGATAATAAATTAAGCAGAAATTATTTTTTTGATGCTACTCTACTCCACATCCTACATCCAATAATTTACACAACAGCACAGGTGTGTTTTTAAATGTGTCGTCTGCAGCTTTCTCATTAACTACAATATGACCTTATCAGCAGCATCTGTGGCTTAATTGACACACAGCAGGTAAAACCCAGTGATTTCAGTGTACAAACAGTGGCAGTATACATCACCCATGATAGATTACTGTTTTAAACCCCTTAAATCCAGGTGTAGAGTTGATACAGATGGTCTTTTTGTCAGAAGATTAGTGTGTGTGTGTCGTGATGTGGCAGATTAATGCATGTAATGTATTGTAATATCAAATTAAATGGAGGCTACAGTACACGCTCTCGTCTGCTTCGACCATGGTAAGGGAAGATAGGAAACGCCCTCTCAGTGTGGTAGTGAGGAAGTGTGAAAGCTGAAGAGTGTGTAGGCAGAAAAGAGTGTGTGTGCATGCATATGTGTGAGTGGGAGCTGTATGACAGTGCAGGTTATGTGACTGAACACCACATTGTTAGGTACTCATTGTTTTAAAAGGGGAGTGCTTCTGTTTCTCCCGCCATGCATTCATAAAGGGCGGACTGACAGCAGGGAGTTACCAGCAGTGGCCTGGTGCTGTTTGTGATACTTTTCTCATTTCCTTGATGGGAATCAGAAGTGAGCTGCTGACAAATGAGAAAGGAATCAGTCCATTAGGCCAGAAAACAGTTGCAGACCTAGAGCCTCAGCCCTGTGACTCAGTCTGCGTTTCTCTCTGTCATCATTTGTCTCGTCAAGGTTTGTGTGACTTCGACCTGAAGGAAAGTAACATAAATAGCTAGATTTGTTATCCACATCAGCAATAGCACCCTCAATCAAAAAGACAACAAATAAGCCTCAAGATGACCTAAAAGACCATAGATTATTTGCTGTAGACAAGGGGAGACCAGAATGTCCTGACAGCTCAATTCTCATATCTCTTAAGCCCAAACGAAAGGGACATTGTCACGCTCTGATTGGCCAAGAGGGGAAATGCATCAAGCTGCCCTCAATTGTTAATTAGAAGCCAGTCTTCAGACTCTGCACAACAGGTGATCTGTATAACGTAAGTTACGAAGGTAACTGTGGTTCTGTGAATTCCTGGATGACTGCCAGTGGCAGTGAACAAAGTGGATATGTCTCCTCGCGCTCCGCGCAGGTCGAGATGTTATGTAAACAAAGTCGCCAGATGTGACGCGTGTAGGCTAACTGCATCAGAGCCTATAAATACCACCTGGTTTAGCCTACACCCGGCCTCTCAGAATCTTCTCGCCCGACAGATTCCGGTGATCGCATGACTGGCAGTCATCCAGGAATTACAGAACCACAGTTACCTTCGTAACTTACGCTCTCTGTTTCATTCCCTCCTGACTGCCAGTGGCAGTGAACAAAGTGGATGACTCATACCAGCGTGTGTCACGGGGAAGCAGACACCTACTCTACTGGCTGGCCATCGACGCCAGTGGAAGAACGGCTGCTGCCAGTGTGGATCCAGAGGCCACATTAAGCGAGCAAACCTAGAAAAGGTGCATGGCGCTGCCCAGACGCTGCTGCACATATCTCAGAGAGTGGCATCCCTCTCATTGCTCAGGAGGTTGCCACACCCTGGTAGAGTGGCAAATGATATCCAAGGGGGCAGGTTTTCCTGCTGCCTCATAAGCTTGCCTGATTGTGTCAACGACCCAGTGAGAGAGCCTCTGCTTAGACAGCGCATCTCCTTTACTCTTTTCCGCCATAGCAGATAAACAACTGCTCTGAGCGCCTAAAAGTTTTGTGTTGCTCTAATGTACAGGCTAACGCCCCTGACTGGGCACAGTCCACTAGCCTCTCCTCGATCTCTGAGTCGATCGGGAGGATGGAAAACCTCCAGCTCTATGGCCTGATTGACGTGGCTGGGGGCAGGACTTTGGCAAGAAGGAAATATTAGGCCACAGTGTGACCTGACCCATCTGTCTTTCCACCGTAGACAGATAGGGCTAACTGACAGCTGCGGAAGTTCGCCAACCCGCTTGGCTGTCTAAACTGCCAATAGAAATGCAGTCTTCATTGATATACACCTCAGAGACCCTTCTTCCATGGGCTCAAAGGGTGGCTCGCCTAAGGCCTGCAGGACCAGCGGCAGGTCCCATCCGGCAGCCCGCCTCACCCTAGGAGGGCGCAGCCGCCTGGCACCACGCAGAAACTGGGTCACCCAGTGATGTGTACCAACTGACCTCCCCTCAATGTGGTCATGGTATACTGAGATGGCTGCCACATGAACCTTCAGGCTGAAGCAGCCCTGCCTGACTCGGAGAGATCCTGCAAGTACTGCAGTATGTCATGCAGAGGGCATGATACTGGGTTCATACCCCTGTTCGTGGCACCATGAAGCTAAGGCAGCCCAACAGCTTCGATACACCACTCTTGTGGAGGGAGCCCTAGCACTCTGCAGGGTTTCACAAACCGAGGGCTTGAAGTCAATCAGGAGTGACCGGCACCCCCAGTGGCCAAACTCCAGAGCTGGAAGAGGCTCGGGACGGATGCCAAACCTCCCGTCCAACTGGGACAGGAGGTCCACTCACTGGGAGCTGCCATGGTTCCCCATCCAGCAGACTGATGAGTGTGGAGAACCATATCTCGATGGCCACCTGGGGGCGACGAGGAGGATCTTGTGACCCGATAACCTCACTCTGTGAAGCGTAGGCGCTATCAAGGGACCGGGGAAACGCATAAAGAAGTCCCTCGGCCAGGCGTTGGCTACGAGCATCCACCCCAGTGGGGCGCCGGTCTCGTTTCAGTGAGAACCACAGGCGACAATGAGTTGTGCGCCTGGAGGCGAACAAGTCGACTTGTGCTCGGCCGCATCGATCCCATATCATCTGCACCACCCGAGGGTGCAAATCTCCATTCCCTGGGCCCAGCCTCTGGCGTGAGAGGGAATCTGCCACCAAATTTTCCCTGCCTGGGAGGTGCATTGCTCTCAGGGGAGGCCAATCGAGGGTGAGCCCATCTCCACAGTCTCTGAGCCTCCTCAGCAGCTTCGCCGATCTGGTCCCCCTTGATGGTTGATATGATACACGGCAGAAGTGTTGTCCGCTCGATAAGCACATGCTCGTCCCTGAGAAAGGGCGAGAAGTGCTTCAGCGCCAAGCAGACGGTCCGAGTTCCAGAACATTGATGTGCTGACCCCTCCATGGAGGGCTCCACAGACCCTGGACCGACCTCCTCTGCCACACCGCCCCAACCCTGGGTGAGGCATCTGTTGTTATCACCTGTCGCCTTGCAGGAACTGGAGCCCAGAGGAACTCCCTGCTGTAGAAATGTGCAATCCGCCACTGGCGGAGATGTACAAGGCACCTGTTTGTCACTGTCACCTTGTTCTGCCTCTGTAGAACAGGGTCCATGTGGAGGCTGTTGTACCACCTCTGCAAGGGTCGTAAATGCAGCAACCCAAGAGGTGTGATTGCTGATGCTGCTGCCAGCATACCCAGCAGCCGGAGCCATGTTCGGACTGGCACTCTTGCCCGAGACGGAAGGACTGTAACAGGTCCTGAATCCTGTCGATCCGCTCCATGGTCGGACTTGCCGCATGGAGACAGAATCCAGAGCCAGACCAATGAAGGTGGTTTGCTGTGTCGGATGAAGAGAGCTCTTCTCCAGGTTCACTGACATGCCCAGTGCCTCGAGGTGAGCAAGGACCTTGGCTGTTTTCTGCCTCGCCTCCTGGAACGAGGGGGCGCAGATGAGCCAGTCGTCCAGGTAAGGGAGAATCTTTATTCCACCCAGTCCTAGAGCTGTTAAGGTTGCCCTCATGCATCTTGTGAAGATGCGGGGGCCAGGGACAGGCCAAATGGCAGGACAGCAAATTGATATGCCCGGCCTCAAAGGCGGTTAAGAAATCTCCTGTGCTCTGGATGAATAGGGACGTGAAAGTAGGCGCCCTTGAGATCCACAGAAGTGAACCATTCTCCTGGGAATGATAGCCTGGAGAACGCCGACTGCACGTAGCATGCGAAATGGGAGGACCCTCAGATAACCATTCAACCTTCTCAGGTCGAGTATGGGCCTGAAGGAGCCGCCTTTTGGAACCAGGAAATATGTTGAGTAAAACCCATCGCTCTGTGTATGTGGGTCCACTATTGTAACAGCCTTTCTTGTCCAGGAGTGTAGCAATTTCCTGGGACAGAAACTGGGCCTTCACTGGGTCTGTGACTGAGGTCACCTTGACCCCTGAAGGTGGTGGGGTCGGCGGCAGAACTGCATCCTGTAACCCTGTGACATGGTGTTTAGAACCCATGCGTTTTGGGAATGGGCAGCCCAGTAGTCCAGATGCTGCTGTGAAAATCTGCTCGCCGCCGCCCCGACCTTCAGCTTTTTGCCTTGACGGTTGCATGGGGGCCTGGGGCGCTTGAACATGCACTCGCCCGCTGGGATTGGCGGGGAGGCTGCTCTCTGGGCTGTCGCCAGCTAGTTGCCGCTGCCTGGTTGTGCTGCCAGGGCTGTGGCAATGGATTTAGATGACGTGACTGCGCGCCGGTCTCAAGGCCCACGTTTCTTAGAGTGCTGAACTGGGGCACTCATACCTCTTACCCGGTCTTCCCAGGCCTCAGAAGCCTGGCTAGACTGCTTCCTGCGCTCAGCGCTGTTTCTGCCTGTGGCCCAACAACTGGCCTGGCACCACTGGGAGCTCGGAGGGCATGTCTGCAGTCATCAGACATAGGCGCCTGGGCCAGCCACACCTGACGCACGTGTCACGACAAGGGTGGACATCAAGCGACCAAGTTTCTGGTCATCAGCCCAAAGGCCTGAAGGGCTGCATCATTTATATCAGCCAGTTCTGCCCCCTCATGCCCTGGCTGCATCATGGCAGACTGGGCAAGAAGGAGCACCGACAGCGAAGCTTCAATGCGAGCCATATGGCCCTACGTCATAAGCCTTCGACAGGAGACTGTCAGTTACCCGGCATTGTGGCCTAGGGCAGCGAGGCTTAACCTTGAGTGCCTCATCTGGAGAAAGAACCAGTGCGGCAATGCATTGATCCACTGGAGGCATGTGAATCAGGCCATGTTCTTCTGCACAGCGCATGGATGCCAAAGTTCTAGCATCTCTGCCATGGTGAGGCGCCATTCCTGGGTTTGCCCAGCAACGCTCAGCTCCTCCAAAAAGGCAGGCTGGGTGGGACCTCAAATGGCGGCCACTGGAGCTCGGCGGAAAATGGGTTTCCAACAGGGTGTGCTGCCGGTGCATCATCCAGCCCAATCTTTGCCAAGGCCGCCCGCAGTGTTGCCCGCAGCGGGCAGGGGCCGCCCCCCAGTTCAGAACTCACGGAGCTCCTGAGGGAAGTTTCCGAGCCATCCTTGGCCTCAAGGCTCACGGGCTCCGCCCCCTGGACTGACAGTGCAGGGGAAAGACCTGTCTGGGGCCAACCTCCAGCTCACCCATTTGAAACTGTGAGTTTGAAGCCCTGGTTGACATGGCGTGCGTCCATGTCCTCTGCTGAGTCCCAAGCAACTGCCCCTAGGGCAGGTGGAGGAGGTCGAGCCCATACGAGTGCTTGTTGCTCCATCTCAGCTCTTAGAGCCTCCATCTCCCTGGCAGCGGAACTTGCTGTTTTGCCTCTTCTTGATCTGGGCTCCCACGCCCCTTCTGTGGCCCGCCCGCTTCTCCACGCCCGTGCCTGTGGGGCCAGAACCTCTCCTGGAAAGCCACCCCAGAGAGTGGAAGATCCTCTCCCAGCAGGAGGTCTCCACCTGACGCAGCCTTTCCTCTCACTGAGAGCGGTAGGATGCTACAATTAATACATGGGTCAGACAGGGCCTCCCTGAGATGACCGACCCCCAGACACCTGGGGCACATCTCATGGCCGCCCTCCACTCTCAAGCTGAGCCCGCAAGAGACACACAGCAACATTATGTCCCTAAAGCAGGGCCTGGTCCGGAGATCTGGGCGAGAACTGCTCTGATCAAACCACAGGTCGCGAACCAGAATCTCCAGCGGCCCGCTGTTCAGGCTAACTTACCTGAACCGGCGTGTAGCCAGGTAATCCAGCGAGAACTGTGGACAGATCACAGAACGCCGACCGAAACTTCCAGCAGTTTCCGCTCCTCCTTCTCTGAACCAGAAACCTCCAACGGGTGCGTTAGCGGTCAGGCTACACCCACCAAATAGTAGTGTAGCTAGGTAATCTAAGCGAGAACCGTGGGTAAACCACAGCACGCGATTAGAACTTCCAGCAGTGTCTTGTTTTCTCACGCTAGCTCTACTAGTCCTCCACCGGGAGGGGGTCCAGGCTACACAGACTGCACGCAGTCGGGCGTAGCATACGCGCGCCGCCACGCCGGATGCCTCTCAGTCCCCCTCCGCGACAAAGGGGAGGATAGCGTACAACCACAGCCTTAGAGGGCAACAAGCTGCGCCCGGACCATAAGTCACAGGCAGGATGGCCGCACTTGCACACACAGAGTGTACTCACCTCCCTGAACCTGCAAAACGAGATACGAAACACGGATCTCACGGAGCAGTTAACCTGCGGTGAACGCTAGGCTAACGGCGAGAAGATCAAAGAGGCCGGGTGTAGGCTACCAGGTGGTATTTATAGGCTCTGATGCAGTTAGCCTACACGTCACATACGCGACTTTGTTTACATAACATCTCGACCTGCGCGGAGCGCGAGGAGACATATCCACTTTGTTCACTGCCACTGGCAGTCAGGAGGGAATGAAACAGAACCCTCCCATCAACTCAGGGGAGCTGTGGCATTCAGCTAAAATGATTCAGGCTACATTTACACATAGCAGGTTATTTTGATAAACAAATATTTCATTCCTTCTGTTTTCCAAAGTAACATTGTGCACACATCATAGTTTTCAAAAAAGTTTCTGTTTATGTTGACCTGCATAAACACGCTGTCGAGTGCCATCATAACTAAGGCAAGCGAATGAACGACAGTGTGAGAAGAAGGAGAAAGCCATGTAAGCCAATTAGAAGCCTCGTGCACAACAACGACAAACATGAGCGACTTCCTGTACATCTCTGCTCCTGTGCATACAGTAATAGAGGAGCTGTATTTGCAAAACACTTAAAAAGTGCTTGCACGCTAGTGTCTAGTGGCTAGTGTCACTAGCCACCCCATCATCCCAGGGCTATAGTTAATTTCCCTGAATTTTCCAATGCAGATATTGCTATGGCAGGAGGAGACCTAGTACTGTTAGCTGTTAGCTGCACAGCATGGCTAATAGAGCTAACAGCTAATGACTGGAGGTTACATAGAATTACATTATGTGTGTTATGTGTGTGTGTTCTCGCTCACATTCACAATAAAAATACTATTGAGTGTCGTAAGTTCTGATGTTATCATCATATAAAAAAGTAGTCTTGTAATACAGTTTTCACTCTCTCTCAGAGTTTCCATTCACATATCTTGAGGTCAGAGGTCAAGAGGTCAGAGGTCAAGGATCCCTTTTTATAAGTTTAGAGCATTATTTAGCGTTTTTCCACCTTGCCACAGAGGTTAAATATTTTATATAGCAAAAACAAAAAAACCCTGATCCCTAGTGCCTCCCTAAATGTTTGAATTCAAAGATAGAAGCAGATTGTACAAGTTTAACGTCACCTGAAATCAATATTTTATGAATATCAATATTTTTATTAGTTGATCAGTCTGGATAAAAAATAAAAAGTGGAGTTTTTGGATGATTGTTTGTGCATAAATTCAGTTTTACAGATCTGTCAATGCAAAGCTTTACCTATTAATGTGAACAAATGAGAGCAGTGCTGAGAGTTGACGACGGGATCCAGAGGGAGCATAGAGGAGGGAAGGTGCTAAGGTAAACAGGAAGTGACCACTCAGCACTTTAACTCTCCACTTCCTTATATGTCACATCCTGTGTGTAGGCTTACAGTAAGGCTATGTTTTTTACCAAGAGAGGGTGAACCAGAGGTGTGTGTGACACGTTTTATTAGCCTGATATGTTGATATGTAGGTCAAAGCTGTGTTTATACTGTGAGCCTGTGTATGTGTGTGTGTGTGTGCATGTGTGAGTAAATTCCGAACAGCACCATGCTAGCGTGTGACCCAGTTGTTGTCAGAGGGCATTAAATCCTGCTGATCCTACACTTGTCACACACACACAAACAGCGGATGTATGTGTGTGTGTTTTCAGGCAGGCAGCAATAAGTCAGTGTGGCAGGTGAATGTCTGCAGATCGCTTTGTAGACTCATGTGGGACTTGAGAATCCACAAAACCCAGCTCTGCTTTTCACCGTGGAACCCCTCGAACAAAAGCACACTTTCTTTTGTCTTGCAACAAAAACCCACTGGGGTCAGAGGTCAGAGTGAGGCTGCAAACACAAATGGGCTACAGAAACAAATGGCAAACAGAAAAAACAGCTTTGAAACTTTAAAAGATGTCGCTCTGTATCTGTACTCATTTCTGAACAAGCTTGGTTCGTTGTCACATCTGTGGGGTAAATTCTTGTATTAATATCTGAGAAATAGCACTGCTCTGATCCTTTCACTTTGACTTGCTCTTATGTTTAATACAAACTGGAAAGTTCAGATGAGCAAAAACTAATTGTTCCTCATGTTTACCTGCTGCAGTTTTAATTTCTTCCCTTACTCTACAGATATACTGAAGTGTTTAACTCCATTCTACATCATATCATAGTGCACCTATTATAGTGTCTGTTTATGTTTCAATCAAAGCTGCATCATGAGTGATTTCAATGAGGGCCCTGATTCATTCTTTAGGTTTAATGCACAGAAAAATCCCACTCTAAAGAGAGTTAATGATACAGCAGGGTATTTATATAGTGTATATATGTAAAAATAATCAGGGCTAGAGCAGCTCTAATCCATACCTCCTCACCCATTGGTGCTTATATGACTCACTGATGTACTCCAGCTGGTCTGACAGAAACAATGTCGAGCAGAGCTACAGTCAAATCAGTGGTTTTTCCAGGCAGCTTTAAGAGACCTGAGAATGTTATGTAACACCCCGAACACACTGCCACCCCCCGTCGAGCATGACTCATTACACGCGCACACAAATACAGCAAGCCATGCATGTCATTAACCTGCCTCATGTTGAACTTGTAAGGGTTGTTCTTGCAAAACTTTTTGTTTTACTTCGTAGTTAAAGCAGTCTGGGAACACATATTAACCGCTCACACACACATACACACACACACACTGTGGCAGTGATGTCAGTGGGGTTGATGTTATCTTGTGAGTCATGACCTCGTCAGCTGCACTTACAGTGAGCTTTGGGGATTTTACGTCAGCCACGGTGTTATACCACCTGTCGACTGTAAGTCACCCAATAACATCTGGGAAGTCTGAAAGTGATGTGAGGGCCTGTATTCTGCTTTAAAAGGCGGCGGCTCGGCACTGGCTCCAGCTGCTATTGGCAGAGATGGAGAAACATGACACTCGGGTGGACCAGGTGCAATGTTGGTGTTGAAGTTAATGCAAATTAAATATATACAGGGATTTGGACAATTGAATTCATTAACGCACAAAACTTGCTCCCAGTCATTTTACGTCACAGGTCGTTCTCAAATACACTTCATTCAATAAAACACCATCAAAACTGTCGTTGTTAGCTTTTACACTGTTCCACTAAACAACAAGTCTGCTTTGAGAGTTTGAAATACTGACTAAATAACTAAGACACTCCATAGTATGTTTTTACATGTTTACAACAGGGGTATTAGAGTTATGAATAATCTTAAAGGGACTCCTTTTTGCATTGAAATTGGAATTTCACTGCCTCTTGAATAGTTAATGCAGTCATAAAATCTTTATTTTATTTGAATGGTTAAGAGTACTTGTTTTTTCTGACATGAGGTCTAAACCGAGTTTGATGGCAGAAACTGGCGCGGCCCACCAATAACACCAGATTGCTGGTTCGCTCAGGCACTAAGAGTGTCCTGTTATTGCATATGATATATTACACTCAGTGTTTCTCCCCCTATTACTGCCCAGGAGCTGAATTCTTAGGTAAATGTAATTAGTTTTATTTAGCCGCTAATGGATGTCGGTGATTTACTGGTCTGAAACTACATTGTGTTTAACTTTTATGAAGACTCTGGTGTTTGCGGTACTCTGTTCGGACCCTCTCACTCAACAGTGTTAGCTGTTAATGCTGTCAGGAGAGTAGAGGCCTTCATCATGTCAACAGTGTTTTTGGCTTCTCTCACAAAACTATTATCTAATTATCTTGTGTCATTTTATCTTAAAGGCTTTCACTCTCACTAATCATACATTTACAAAACACAATTACATTATTGTTGTTCTTCACTACAAGTATTGTGGAATTATAATCCCTGTAAATATGACTGCTGGGGCTGAAATATGGTGTAATAATTACTTGACTTGGATTTAAGTAAACTTAACGCTGTTGGACCATAAATAAAGCCAGACCATAAACAATAACAATAAACCTTTCTTAAGAAATGTGAATTTCACATAGCTTTTTGTTTCCCCTCCAGAGCAGCGCAACATGTTTCAAACCAAATCGCTCACACTTGACACCCACAGCAGTGTGAGAGAAGGTGCACTTTGTAAAAGTGGATCCTTGATCTCAGTGGGACTAACCTAGATTCATGATGATTCTCTTACACAGTGAGACGAGGAAGTGGGTGGAGCAGGTAGTCGCTCTCTCAAATTAACCCTTCTGGTAACCTGCCAAGGCTGTTGACAGTAAATAATAGATGAAATGCCAAGAATATCTTGCTGTTTTTCATGTAGTCATCTCATAGGATCAGATATTGTGGAAAACAGTCATTCAACACAGGGTGCACCAGCCATGTTGTGCAAATGTGCAGAGGATAGAAATTTTTCGACCATCAGGCATTTTTCCACACTGTTAACGTCTTGGTAACTCACCTTTAAATATCTCCAGGTGTGTAGGCAGTGTTGTTCCTGAAAGAGTACAGTTTGATTCAATAGGACTTTTGCAACACTGTGATCCAGTGCTTTGATTCATGAAGTATTTAATTATTGGGTAAAATAAACAGATTCTAATGTCTGCAATACTGAGATTTTTTTTCAGTCAATGGATCTCAATTCTCCCAATAAATTCTTCCATGATAATGGTGATAAATATGGTTATTAAATCATTGAGTGCTAGCTCTTTTATAAAACAGAAAGCACCTTGTATCAGCATTTTTGGCCATTTTGAGTCAACTTTCATGACCCACAAAATATTTTGTACTGTGACTCTGAAAACACTGAATAGCTGAAATGAAAGAAGAGACTTTGTATTTCATCATGGAAAAAAACAAACATTTGTTTTCACCTTGTTCCATTCTTGTTTTATCTGAAGTAGAGGCCAGCTTGTTTTCGTCTCTGATCATCTCCACTTCCTGTCTTGACCTCTGTGGCGTATACCGTCTCTTTATGTCCCAGAGTGGCCTTTTATTGTGGGCAGTCTAAGGCACACCTGTGCACTAATCATGGTGTCTAATCAGCATCTTGATATGGCACAACTGTGAGGTGGGATGGATTATCTCAGCAAAGGAGAAGTGCTCACTATCACAGATTTAGACTGGTTTGTGAACAATATTTGAGAGAAATGGTGATATTGTGTATGTGGAAAACGTTTTAGATCTTTGAGTTCATCTCATAAAAAATGGGAGCAAACCCAAAAGTGTTGCGTTTCTATTTTTTGTTGAGTGTATATTATAGGTTATTTTCAAACCACTTTCCTTTAACTGCAGAGACACAACATGACCAGTCAGTCGTACTCCACCACAGCCTCAAGGAGATGTGTTGCACTGCTTGAGGCAAAATGGTGGTCACACCAGATACTGACTGGATTTCTGACCTCCCAGAACCCCCAATACAGCAAAACTGCACATTTCAGAGTGGCCTTTTATTGTGGCCATACAAAATAGGCCTTTTGTGTACATAGCAAACATTTGAGATCTTTAATGGGAACAAAAAAAATTAAAAATTGTTGCATTTATATTTTTGTTCAGTGTATGTGCCAAATGTGTATTTTACAGACATTTGCCCTTTGAGGAACTTGTTCTTTTTATGTGAGCAATTGCACAGATTTAAAAAGACAAAATGTGTATAAGTAGTGAGCCCTTGAGATTTTTTGTAGTTCTTACTATTCTTTGCTGAAGGGCCAACCCTGCAGAGAGAGAGAGAGAGAGAGAGAGAGGGGTCTGATGGGGTCTGATTGAGCACCTGGGCCGAGCAGGAAGCAGCTGCAAAGTCCTGATTACTGTGTGGACACACACACACACACACACACAGGGTTCCTGAAACACGTCAGGCTACAGTGACTTCGTACCGAGCTGAATTATAAAAACTCAGTGTACAGTTATTAATCACACACATATGAACATACACGTGGCAGATGCTCCGTCTCTTTGAGGAGTGTGAGGGGGAGTGGGTCCCTGGCGTCTAGCTTACATTGCTGGCTGCATTACGAGGGGCTTTCCTGTGTGTGTGTGTGTGTGTGTGTGTGTGTGGATGGTGCATTTATAGCTCTGCTGTGTGTATATGTGTGTGCTTGTCCAGAGGTTTTAAGCTGTATTAAGGCGAGATGGGCATGGAAACCCGGTGCGGCGTGCCAGAGAAACAAGTGACCACACCCCTCCTCTCCTGTCCTTGCAGATGACGCAGCCTCAGTCTTACCTCATGATGTTGACTTTTAACAGACACCTCAGGAATATGACTCAGAGCTTCATAGTTAACAACTTCCAGCCCTTCAACGTGTCCCATTTTTATACTGATGTAGCCACTTTTCTGTAACCTGGAAAGCAGCATCATGTACCAACGTACCAATGTACTATCTGCAGCAGTGATCATCATACACAAAATCAACACAGACTAACGGTAACAATGCAGAGAGGATTGTTAATCTTTTGTGGTATGTTTTTATCAGGGCTGTCAAAGTTAACGTGTTAATTTGTGTATATATGTATATTCTGCTAAAATCAGTGTGACACCACATTAGCTCTAATAAGCTATGTGTTTATGATAAGAACGTCCCTTTGTCTTTTTCTTTTTGTTCATTTCACATTACAGATGAATACAATGCTCTTTGGTGGATTATTTGTTTGATGAATTAGATGGTTAAAATGGTTAAAGACGGTTAATCTAATTTTATCAGCATATTTGATCATCAGTTACAACTGTGTTGTTAGTTTCCTTGATTTTTTTTAATGGAGTTCTGCCTCATTACCTGCCAGCACGTCTCTGGCAATGCATTTCCGGCAGTTTTCTATAATGAGGCTTGCTGAATTGTTATAATTTAATATACATTTATGCTCTTAAAAGCTGATTATGTCTTCTTTAAGCGGACAAAAGTCTTCCCACAACGTCTTAATATGAGGTAGCAGAAAATGTGCGACTGTCCCTTTAAGTGGGCCTTCCCTCCCTGCAGCTGCTCGCCATGCTAAAGTCTGGTCACATCTAGTAGCAGGCAGACAGCTTTAGTGATGTTCACACACACACACACACACATACACACACACACACACACACACACACACACAGTGGGGTAATTGTCTGTTAGAGGCTTGGCAGAGGTCCCATGCTGTACAGCTGCACTGGGTCAACACACACACACACACACACACACATCCAGCGAACTAGCTATGGTCTAGTCATGCTGTTGGTTTTGTGGTTTTGCTCACGTGTATTTCTTTGATCAGGACTTTTCAATAACGCATCGTGAATAAAGGAGATGACTCATTTTCATTCGTGTGAGTGTGAATGTTTGCTCAGCTGTAGGAGGTAATCCACAAGTGTTGGGTAGGCTGGTGATGATAGTTATCTTGTATGATATCTAACAACTGCTGGGTGGATCCTGGATGTGTCCGTCAACACCATCACATTGGTTATCCCATAACTTAGTATTTACCACAATCATCAGGTCAAAAAGCATGCCTTATACTTTGGTTTATGTCTCAAAAATTACTTTTGGAAAAAAATAATGACATTTGACCTCAGCACAAGCTTTAATCATGAAATGTTGGCATACTAGCACACAAAACTAAGATGGTGAATATGGTGTAACATTGTGTTAGCATGAAGATGTTGAGCCTTGTCCATTATTGTCCTGATAGTAGTCTATTTCTAGCTCTTGCCGTACAGCAGCTGACCTTTGACCCAGATAGCAGGACATGTGGTCCAGTCGGCTTGTGTTATGGTGTTAGACACACATGATTTCCTCCTCCAGGGTCACATGTGGGTCTGTCTGACCAGATGCCAACTCCAGAGAGGTCAGACACTTTGCTGCTCACTCACCAAACTGCTGCTGCAGTATTCTGCCTGTTTTCCATGACGACTGTTGTTCATTGTGTATTTTGTCTAGTCAGTGAAACCAAGACACAGCAGCTCATTTGGATACAACAGCATAGATGCATTATATGTCAGTTTTTCTACCGTGTCTTTTGAAGTAACTTATTTTGTTTTATTACTGTGGTGCTTCTTCCTTATTATTTTTTTTTATTTCAGTCAGACTGTCTGATTAAATGAAGGTCAGGTTAAATAAGGTTGGGGAAAGGCAGACAGGATATTATGATTTCCGTCCTGTGACTCTCGCTCCCTCTGTAACGTCTCCCCTTGTTTTAAATGAGGAATTTCACAGGGCACCTTGTCATTCAGGCACAGCCTTAGTATTTGCTGGTTACCTGTGTTTCGTGCATGGAAATGATTCTCACATTTGCACCCGGATGTGTTTCATGTGTCGGTTTTGTCTGAAAATGTGTTTGAAAGAGGTGAGAAAAGAAGACAGGTATCTGCATTTACTGCTAAAGGTGTCAAAAACCACAAAGAGTCTCAACAAACAGAAAACACATGATGCTTTGTTGACCTGGAAGTGGCAGAAATCTAATGAGTAACCAGAACAGAAATGTGAATCCATTTTATTTTGGAGTAATGATGAAGGGGCCTGTTATGAAACATCTTCATCAGAAAGATGGATGGCAGGCAGACAAGAAGGGAGGAATGCTATCGTCTAGACTTCCCTCTTCCTCTCTTAGCTGGCCTCTCCTCTTTACAGCCCTCCAGATGGAGGATTAACAGTTCATTTGACGCATTTGTTTGTCATGACATATCTCTCTCTCTTCCCCCCCCCTCTCTCTCTGTCTCTCTCGCTCTCTCTCTTGCTTGTTTACATCACATGTGTTGAGAAGCAATTTTTGTCTTCCCTACTCTGATCAGTAGTGCCCCCATCGCTTGTTATGGTAATTGCACTCAAAAAGAGCAGCGAAAGCTCATCTCATATTTTCCATATTTCTAATTTCAAGCAGCATTTAACTGGCTGTCTTGATGCATTCTGAGTGCTATAGTTTTTCTGGTTTTGCTCTGACAACATTAACATTTCAGTTTTCTGGTCACACTTTACTCGAGTAGCTGTGTTTTTAATGCTTGACAGCAGCAGCTTTTCCTCCTCCACCAGAGGAGCAGCAGAGTTTCACCACGCTACTGGGATATCTGGATGAAAGGGAGGCCTGTGAGAACCAGGACTGAGCAGGGAAGACTGTCAGTGAAGCTGCGATAGGTCACATCAATCTCTGGATGATCATTTTCAAAACAGATTGAGCTTTTGGCATATGTATGAGAGAGCTGGCATCACTGTATGAGAGTACACCCAAATGAAAACTGAAAAAAAACCAGTTAAAAAATGTTGAAACAAAACAACAAAGGTACTCCACCGTCCTATAAATTAATAAATACAAATAAATAGCATGTGAGGAATAGCTATCTACATATTAAGAAGCGACGAATTTAACATTGTGCATGTACAAATATTTTTTTAAAGGCAGAATTCTCACGCTGCAGCTGCCCATCTGGTTCCAGATGTTAGTGGTTTGCTTGTTGTTCTGTTGGCTTTTGGACTTTTGCAACAGTTGTACTGAACAAGATGTTTGAAAGTGTCACATTCTCACTGTATTATTTAGGAGATTATAAGAAAGGACTTCAAATAGAAACTAGCAAAAAGTGGTGTTTCTCCCTGTAATCTGGTTTATGTGAAATCCAAACCAGAGCTGCAGACGAACATATTCTGCTCCTCAGTGTCTTTGTGCTCCAGCCTCTGACATCGATCCAGACGTGAATCGATCTCAACCCTCAACACACACACACACACACACACACACACTTTTGCATTCATAGCTCCACTTGTCTGTCTGCAGCGGTGACAGCATCGTCTCTGGAATGTGCCGCATCACTCTTTGAGTCTGTGTGTGTTTGCATGGAAAGTGTGTCTTCGGTGTAGGTGGTTGTTTTCTGGTCTGCAGCATGTGCATATTTAGGGTTATGCGCTAACAGTGCTACCTGAAATAGCTTCCAATTTCATGCAAAAGTACAGAACCACACACACATTGTACATTCAAGCTTGTTTTGTGGTTTGGGACCTGCGTGTTTGTGTGTCTCCTCATTAGGTGTCTTCAGCACTTCTGCCAAAACGTGCAGCTCCCCCTGCAGAGAGCATCCACAGTCACATACATATACTCATTTGTGCCCACACATACATGTAGACAGTCAAAAATACACATATGCTGACAGTGAAAATGCAATTAAATACCTGCTGCATAGCGCTCATCATCATTCGTTTGCATCCCCGTATGGCCAAGCATCTCGGTCATCAATAACTTTTGTGCTAAACACGTACACACGCCTCCTGCTAAATTCATTCAGACCAGTCCATTTGGTCCATTTTTCACCCAAAGCTCCCATTAAGAAGCTGCACCCACAGACAAACTCACTGACCGCAACACAGAGTAAAATAGATTTGCTTTTTGAGGCTGATATACAAGTGATTATTTTTCCCCTCGGCTGCAGTCAGTGCATATGAGGAGAGGAGGAATCGTGTGCACCTCGAGTCAGAGCTGGATTGATGTGACAAACATTATGTTTTGCAGAAGCTGGAGTAAATGATGGCAGACTATCTGGTTCGGGGTTGAAACGTTTATGGTTTCGGCTATTTAATTTGTCTTTCAAGATGCCAGGGTCATCAGAAATGCAATAATATTACACTTAAGAAACACATTTTTCTTTTCCACATGACTTTTTTTCCACCTTCTTCTCTTAACTGAAAGTGAAAGAGTGATGAGCCAGAACAAGAAACTGTGGCTTGTCTTATTTCACAGGAGCGTAGTTTCCTTTTGCTCCAGTTATCAATTTTTACTTTGAATTTCTAAAGACAACAAGAGCCGACGTGTCATTTAAACAGATTGAGGCTGTGTCGTGCTGCAGTTTGTGGATGCACCTTTCTTTTTCTCTCTTGGTTAGTGTGGTTATGATACACTGAAGTTCTGCAGGTGCATTACCATAAAGATCACAGCAACCTCATGGCAGTTATAAATGACGTTTTTACAGTAGATTTTTCGCAGCATGGCCAGTGTGGCTTTAGTAAGTTTTTCAACTGCCAGAGGTGCCATGCAACTATGCTGTGGATCACACTGATGTCATGTTTGGGAGTCAGTAATTGCCGTTAATTGCTGCATTGCAGATGTAAATCAGATGCTGATTACAGCGGCAGGGTGCTGGCTCCTCAGCACAGGGAATCAGAATGAAAATAAATGTTGTGATCCAAGCGGTCCATGTTGGATCATCTTCCATCTCTGTGTCTCTTTTCTGCAGTGACCGACTTCAACAATGGCTTGGAGGCCAGTTCAGACTCCGATGATGAGGACAAGCTACATATTGTGGAGGAGGACAGCCTGCAGGAGCCCGAGGTCACCAACGGCGATGGGACCAAGACGCAGGGCAGCTACGACGCCAGCACCACGCCAGTATTATCCCTCAATGGCTGCTTGAACGGAGGTGAGACGCCATCATAGGAGCATGACTATTTGTTTGTCAGTATCAGAATGTTGGGTTTTCTGTATATAGGTCAGACGACTTGGATTCAGACTGGACTTTCCTGATTGAGCTTCATTATATCTTTTAATCCTGGGAAGGTTTGCTGAGCATGTTTGCTCTCTCTCAGCAGTGCCCTCTTTCAGATTCAAACAGTAACACACATTTCTCAGCTGGGAGCCACACAGTACACCCACAGGTTTATATACAAGCTCTGCTGCAGGGAGCTCCAACTATTATAAAGCTGCACCTTGGTTGTTGTTGTTCCAGCTCGTCTGCAGGGTTGAATCAACAACAATTTAAGCCTGTCTGTCTCATGCTCAGCACTACAATTAAATTGCACAAAAATATGCACTCTTGCATGTGTAATTTGCTTCCACCTCCACTGCTACACTGCTGCAAATATACCTTTAAAAGGTGTTTTAATAATAGCTTGAGTCAGCTCACTGTATGCTATCATCTTTATATGGTCATGCGTTGGCTCCTCTGTTTCAGTATTAGAACAGGTGGGGAGATTATCCACGCAACAGTTGTCAAGTGGAACCAAATCAGGCCAGAGGCAGACTTGTGTTCACTGCGGTGGTTGTGCATCATCATGAAACAGCACTACATTAGAGTAAAACTAAATTACATATCATTACAATTTCAAGCCCCTCCCTGTCTGTCGAATGGTGGATAGATACAGCTAGGATAGAATACATACATAGACAATAACATAGAAACTAATAATACAGAGAAACTAAGCATCATTCAGCTGCGTTGGTGTGTAGAAGAGCTGGAGGCACGAGTCAGCTGAACATGATCGCAGCTCAGCATGCAGATACAGAAACAGAAAGAGACACAGGAAGGGAAAGTAAGCATGTGTGAGAAATAGACATACTTCAGTAAGGTATAATCTCACCAGTCATGCAGAGGCTTTTCTGTTTAAAATCCAGCTCTTGAATCCTCACGAACAAATCCCAGATATTCCCCAATAGGCTAACAACCTTTCAATAATATAATACCCTGCCCTGGGTTAGTTCTTTACCTTAAATCCCTGACAGTACAGTAATATTCACACCAGCCTTGAGTGCATTTCCTCCTCTGCGATTTGTTCTCGCTTTTTACTTTTTAACTCGACAAGAAACGTTTGTCATCCAGAAATTGATGAATATGGTCACGAGTGTGCATCTCTGTCTGTCCAAGGACCTCTCGTACACTCAAAACTTATTTTATTGTTTTATGCCAGAGACCGCATGTGATCATTAGTTTGCCTACTCTGGTTCCTGACAGCTGCATGTATGCATAATTATCGCTAGTTAGCGTTAGCCGCCAGTGGACGTGAATTTCTGGTGACAAAAGCGTCAAAATAAAATTGCCTTCGAGACAAATTAACTTGTATTGAATTGAATTGAAAAAAAAACGCCACCTTGGACAGCTGGATTGTTGCTGAGTCACCACTGTAGTGCTGCTAAAGTGCTCATTGACAGAGTTATGTAATTACCTTTATCAGATGGATCAGGATTAAACAAAAACTAGTGATTTGCTTCACCACATCACTGGAGACCACCGTGTAACTTGGTGTCACTGGTTTCCTCTGGTGCAACGTCACTTGTTGTGTGAACACAGCGTAGTCTTTGCTTTGCTCTAACGTCTGACCTCCATAAACACAGCCTTTGTATGGTGCAACTTTTATCCTTTTCACAGTTTTTATTGTTTGGTATAACAGCAGTATAAGAGGCAACCATTTACCGCTCTGCACTGAACGTAGAGCAGCACAGTGCAATTGCAAGGGATGTTTGGATGAGATTACTGAGCCACAGGTGATGACTGGGGAAGTGAAAATCAGAATGAAACTGGAATCCAGTCAGTGCTTTAAAGCAGAGCAGTGAAGCTTATATACACTCAACAAAAATATAAACGCAACACTTTTGGTTTTGCTCCCATTTTTTATGAGATGAACTCAAAGATCAAAAACGTTTTCCACATACACAATATCACCATTTCTCTCAAATATTGTTCACAAACCAGTCTAAATCTGTGATCGTGAGCACTTCTCCTTTGCTGAGATAATCCATCCCACCTCACAGGTGTGCCATATCAAGATGCTGATTAGACACCATGATTAGTGCACAGGTGTGCCTTAGACTGCCCACAATAAAAGGCCACTCTGAAAGGTGCAGTTTTATCACACAGCACAATGCCACAGATTTCGTAGGATTTGAGGGAGCGTGCAGTTGGCATGCTGACAGCAGGAATGTCAACCAGAGCTGTTGCTCGTGTATTGAATGTTCATTTCTCTACCATAAGCTGTCTCCAAAGGCGTTTCAGAGAATTTGGCAGTACATCCAACCAGCCTCACAACCGCAGACCACGTGTAACCACACCAGTCCAGGACCTCCACATCCAGCATGTTCACCTCCAAGATCGTCTGAGACCAGCCACTCGGACAGCTGCTGAAACAATCGGTTTGCATAACCAAAGAATTTCTGCACAAACTGTCACAAACCGTCTCAGGGAAGCTCATCTGCATGCTCGTCGTCCTCATCAGGGTCTTGACCTGACTCCAGTTCGTCGTCATAACCCACTTGAGTGGGCAAATGCTCACATTCGATGGCGTCTGGCACGTTGGAGAGATGTTCTCTTCATGTATGAATCCTGGTTTTTGAAGGCACAGCGATACCGTGATGAGATCCTGAGGCCCATTGTTGTGCCATACATCCAAGAACATCACCTCATGTTGCAGCAGGATAATGCACGGCCCCACGTTCAAGAATCTGTACACAATTCTTGGAAGCTGAAAAAGTCCCAGTTCTTGCATGGCCAGCATACTTACCGGACAAGTCACCCATTGAGCATGTATGGAATGCTCTGGATCGGCGTATACGACAGCGTGTACCAGTTCCTGCCAATATCCAGCAACTTCGCACAGCCATTGAAGAGGAGTGGACCAACATTCCACAGGCCACAATCGACAACCTGATCAACTCTATGCGAATGTGTTGCACTGCATGAGGCAAATGGTGGTCACACCAGATACTGACTGGTTTTCTGAGTCCCAAGAACCCCCCAGTAAAACAAAACTGCACATTTCAGAGTGGCCTTTTATTGTGGGCAGTCTAAGGCACACCTGTGCACTAATCATGGTGTCTAATCAGCATCTTGATATGGCACACCTGTGAGGTGGGATGGATTATCTCAGCAAAGGAGAAGTGCTCACTATCACAGATTTAGACTGGTTTGTGAACAATATTTGAGAGAAATGGTGATATTGTGTGTGTGGAAAATACTTTAGATCTTTGAGTTCATCTCATAAAAAATGGGAGCAAAAACAAAAGGGTTGCGTTTCTATTTTTGTTGAGTGTAATATACAGAGAACAGAAATCTGATGCTTTGCCAATTGATGATGATTTTTAATACATCTGTTGATGTAATCACTGTAATGGTGGACAGTCTTAGGCCATATCCACACAGAGATGGATTTAGGAGTAGTAGAAGTTTTTTGTCATTTGGTTGTTTGTCGTTTCAGGAGCTCTTATATGCTACTTTTGAAACATGTCTCAGAGTGGATAAATCTCTAAACAGCCTGTACGGATCTTTCTTGAATTGCATGTATTCCTTAAGTGACATAACCTTAACCCCACCACAACACTTCAGAACTTCAAAACAAAGTGTGCTCCATTTGCGTGTGGACATGGTGTTAGGTTACAGTTTTCATGTCTTGCACAACGTGCAAGAGATTGCTGTCTTTTTCAGCCTTTGTAGGTAGAGCCTTTTTTGTCTTACCCTCTCTTTCCCTCTAGAAAAACCCTAACATCAAACTGAGGGCCACTTTGAATTGTGGACTGTGCCATACGGAAGTTGTGAGAGTAGTCACAAGTGGATGAGTTTACAAGTTTATACGACTGAAGATAAGCCTACGAACAATATCAGAAACTACGACCAGATTCCCACAATGTGACTGCTGCTGTGATAAACCATTTTACAAACCATCCAACTAGAACGCAGCATAAAATGATAAAGAATACGCTGGCTGACAAAGCTGCAGTGCTTCACTGCTCTGCACTGCTGATCTGTTTTTAAAATGCCTTCTAAGGAACGCAACTTTGTGTCTAGGGGACCCGTCCTTTGTAGAAATAGGACCAAAGTAACAGAAAAGGCTGCCAAAACACTTTAAGTTCCCTCTCTAGCTACAAAACAAGATAAAAAGGAAACAAAGGAGATGCAAATTAAAGAAAACTCCTATGAGACTTCCTTAAAGTCATCAAGACAAACAAAGACATCAGATGGGCTGAAGGAGCTGTGTCAAGGTGCTAGCATCATCTGACATTCCTACAAAGGGAGTTCTGACACAGCCAGGATTTTATCGTATGAATCTCACAGTGTATCACAGGTTTCACACAGTGCATATTATTTACTGGTGATGATTTATTTGTCTGTGTACATCTGCCTGCTCTCTCTTTGATCGGATCACTTCAATCACAGCCTTGGGGAATGCCTGCTCGCTCCAGCCAGATGTTCTGCACTCATCTCTTCCCTGAGTTTCTGCACAACACTACATCCTGAAGACCCATCCACGCGCGCACACACACACACACACTCTTCCTCTCCCCTTACTGCTACCTTCAGCATCATTCCTTGTCTTCTGAGACTCGTGTTCTAAATTAATGAGTCCCTCCAAACATTGCCTGACTAACTATCAGGTTGTCTATAAGTGAACAAATATCACACCCAAATGTGAGGTAATGAAGTGTTAGAGTATCATGAAAAGGATGGGACTTATGTCTGTATGTCTTGCCACATACTGTATATTGATGTCTTATTTGATCTACTATCACATAAGACAAAGACAAGCAGTAAAACTTTACACTTAACGAGCTGGCAGAATAGATGTGGCATATGGTTCTTGAAAAATGACTGTTATCAAAATTGTTTATTTTTCGCGATCAAGCTCAGAGTTTGAGTGCATGTGATTCTATCTACAGTGCGCTGTGAGAGGAATGTTGATGGCAATATTAGTGAAATAACATTTTAATGAGTTTCCTCATTAGCACTGCTGGGACTTTGTTTGGCTGTGGGGGAGTTGAGTCAGCTTAACAGCTCCTTGTTTGTCTGTGCACACAGGTTTTATTTGCACTGCATGTCCACCTGTAGATTAACACAGAACTGGTTGAGTCGTGCAGGATGCATCACCTCTTTCTTCCTCTTTTATTGGTACTAACATCCTTTCAGACTTTTCACCAGCTGCAGAAAGTGCAGACAGAAGCTTATTTTTGTTTGTTTTTTTTGTTTTTTTTTTATCGTGTTTCACTTCCAGACAGCTTGTAGCTTTAAAACTCTTGAATTCAAACCCCCAGATAAGCTACAGCAAGACAGCTTCCATACAAGCACTCACAAAAGCATGACGCACCTTAGCATAGGAACCACACCGCAAGTTTTAATAAGCAGAGGCACAACTGAGGCTGCATTGGACAGCAGAGGTTGATTGGTTTGTGTTTACACCGCTTTTCAATGCCCGTTTTAATCTTCGACTCCCCTCAAACAGCTCAGCCTACGCAAGCATCTGCCTTCATCTCAACTGCAGTCAGTTACAGCCAAGCAGGAAATACTAAAACCATGGAGACGGCGAGAATGTGACACTGAGAGATATTGCTCTCGAGGCTTGTTTCATTGTTTCAGAATAAAGCCTTACATGGTGTTGAGTGCTGCTTGCGCTCTCTCACTTTGTGCTTCTCTATCTCAGCTTTTTGCTTTCTCCTCTGTGCACTTGCTGTTTTTCTGCTCTCTTTTCATCTCTTTGTATTCTTCTTGCTTGCCTCCTTTGCCTTTGTTTCCCTACTTTTCTTCCTCGTTCTCATCTTTTGCTCAGAATCCAACCGCAGACATTGTGTGAAAGCCTCTCCTCAGCGTTTGAAGTGATAGGTGGTGCTCCGACGTTGGATATTATTAGCCTTTAATTATCCACAGAGGGTTTTAGCTGAGCTTGTTGTTGTTGTTCAGTAAACCTTGACAGTCTATTAGACAAACTAACTTCTCTAACTCGTTTACTCTATAGGACAGTGAGTGCATTCAGCTGTTGTTAATAGAGCCTGACATCAGCATTACTGGTACAGTATAGTTGATAAGTAACAGATTTTTTTTTATAGCTGTAAAATGTCATATTGTAGTGAAAATTTGCAGATAACCAAATTTAAGACACTTGATTATGTGCTTAGATAAAAAAAATATTGCTATTCCACATTTAGAGCTCATTGTAATCTCCTCAGAGAAGGGCAATACATTCATTCATCCTCTGGTAACCACCGCTTATCCTATGATTATTTTGATTATTGGACCTGAAGTCTTCCTCAGTAACTGACACTGCAAAATCAACCTCATTCTGCTAACCAACATATCTCTATGTTTCTATGATGATTTATATAATTATCATGTCTTTTCTTTATAGGACCTCTGCTCTAATGAGCAAGCATACTTGCAAACCATTCAGATTTATCTCCCCTTCCAGTGTCACATGCCCACAATTGGAGACTTACCTTTGCAAAGGTGCATCATATTTTGTGGCAAACCAATCAGAGAAGACTAGGCTTTTTCTGCAGACGGGTGCTAAAACAGAGCTTTTCAGACGGACGGTATCACTTTTGGAGCCAAATCATGATTATTGTCTGAATGGTGTTTTTCATCCCTTGCATCTCATGATGATAATGTTGGATAGTAGGGACTGTGACCATTTTTGATCACTGTGGACATTTTTGTCTATTTCAGCTTTTTTTTTTACTCTTCATCTGACTGTCATTTTGGCTGTGTTATTGCATATGGCACAATTTTTTGTAAGAAAGCCTCTCTCTTGACAAACTTTGGAATTCAGGTTTTTTGGAATTCATCCTACCACTTATCCTCACATAGGGTTGCGGGCAGGCTGTAGCCTATCCCAGCTGTCTTAAGGTGAAAGGCAGGGTGCACCCTGGACAAGTCTTCAGTTCATCACAGGACACATAGAAACAGACAACCACTCACACTCACATTCACACCTAAAGACAGTTTAAATTAGCCAATTAATCTAATCCCCATGCATGTTTTTGGATGGTGGGAGGAAGCCAGAGTACCTGGAGAGAACCCACACAGACAGAGAATATGCAAACTCCACACAGAAAGGCCCCGGGCCGAGAATCGAACCCAGTACCTTCTTGCTGTGAGGCGACCACACACCACCGTGCCACCCCAGATTTTGGAATTCAAATTTTGTTTTGTTTTTTTTTATAGATCAACTAAAACAATACTACCCTCTTGAGTCATTAAGGACAAAATGTCTACTTCCAAAAACTGCTTGAAAACTGACTGCAGTTTAACTGCAGGTTAATATTTTTTCTGCTTTTTTTCTGCATAAACCTCTTCAACAACTTCAGCCCTGCTCAAAACTACCAAATACTCAATCATTTTGAGAATTTTAAGTGAGTTTAGACATAGTGCAGTCCATCCAGCAGGATTTGCAGCATGGGATTTTGTGCTCTTTGCAGGTGAAGTTGCCACTCCTGATGCAACAGGTGTAATGCTTTTAATTTTCTGTGCACATCCAGCACAGTCCCCTCTGCTTTGTGGAGCTGATGGCAGTGGTGGCAGTGACAGAGGCCACTTTGAGGAGCAGCTGCTGAGGCCTGTGAATCCTGCACCATAGTGGAAACAGACACCATACGGAGGAGGTGATCTCTCCTCATTTCTGCAGACACCAGGCTTTTATTGTCTTTGTATGGTTCCAGGTGGGATCCATAGTAGTAAAAATTATGAAGGAGTTGAAGGCAGACACATTCGGTTGCATCAGCTGTGGCAACTTTACCTGCAAAGAGCACAAAATCCCATGCTGCAATACCATGTCCTGCTGGATGGACTGAACTCTGTCTAAACTCCACTCGCCTCCCGTAGCATAAGAGGTTAGCGATGAATGAATGAATGAATGAATTAACATTTTGTGCATAGGCCTATAATGGGTAACGAGCTAATTTTAGTTGTGAACAGCAAAAATGACAAATTTAACTATTATTACTCTTTGATATATCCAACACTGATGTAAAAAAAACAAACAAAAAAAACCCAAAAAAACGCAGCCACCCAAAATTTTTAATGGAAAATAACTATTTTTTTTTGTTTTTTCATAAATAAAAACAGTGACATCATAATCAAACTGGCATTTACAGGATCCTCAAAATGATTGAATGTTTGTAGTTTTGAGCAGTGCAGAAGTTGTTAAAGAGATTTATGCAGAAAAAAAACAGAAAAAAATATTAATATGTAAAGTTTTTATAGCAATTTTTGAAAGTGGAATTTTTTTGTCCTTAATGACTCAAGAAGGTAGTAATTTAAACTGATGCCTGAGGGTTGAATAACTTGTGTTCATGGCATTACCTGTTGTTTTGCAGCTGGACCTGCAGTAGAAACCAGCCTGCTCACTCCTTTAGAAACACATGAACAAAGGAAGGAGTAACGTTTTTAGAGTGTGTGAGAGCTCCGACGTGTTGAGAAGTCATGGAAATGTTGAGCCACATTGGGAACCCATCAAACGCTTTGTGTGATATTTTTGGATTGTCTGACTCCTTCTCTTTCCTCCCCATCTTGAGGCGAGAGTAGAAAGCGGGGAGAGCAGCTGGTGTTGAATTGGTTCTCTGGTGAGAGATTAGTATCTGCTACTCCCCCTGCAGTCTGGACCGCACTGCAGCTCCAATCCATCCTGCCTTATAAATTCACCATGGACTCACAGTGACAGGTTCTGGCAAGGTATACAAGTGCAGTGCTCCGTGTACAGTGTGTGTGTGTGTGTGTGTGTGTGTGGGTGCTTGTGCTCATGAATTACTGTGTTTGTGCAAATGTGTCCCTCTGTGTGTGTGTGTGTGTGTGCGTGTGTGTGTACGTGTGTGTGCGCGCGCACCACATGATTTCCTGTTTTCATTCCATTCTGATATTCCACATGTGTGTGTTGTGGGTCCTGGTCGTCATTACTGCGTGGCTTTTAGGTGTAATTTTAGAGTGTGGTGGGAAAATATGCAGAGAGGTGTATCTGTGAAGGGGGTGGAGAAGGAGTGATGGAGGGAATGAAGCAGCCAAGTAAAGGAAGGAGTTGAGGGGCTGAAACAAAGGAAAGCAAGGGAGGGGATTTCAAGAAACGACAAAGGTGTAGAGACAGAGACAGAAGTGGAAGTTACATGAGTAAACGGAGAGAGAAGAGGGAGAGAAAAATGTAAAGGAGTGGAGTAAAAGAGTGATAGAGAAAAGGTGAAGTTAGCAAGATGGAGGAGGACAAAAAGAGTCAGACGGAGGAATGTGTAGAGAAAGATTTGAGGTTATGTAACAAATGAGACAATTACATCCATACCAATCCTTTTGAAAATTCTGCTTGTGTGTAAAAACAAAATTAACTACCCGAACAACTGCCAAAATCAAAACACAATCTTTTCCCTTATTACGTACGGTAAATGTAGCGTAAACTTACATGTTGTTGAGTTAAAATATGCTGTTTTTAAGTTTCACATTCACTTACAGTGTGATGGGAGTAGTAGGCCCCTACTGACCCACATCTATGAGTCACATAATGACTGAGCTGATAACAGTAACAGCACAACAGGGTAAGTATAGATGAGGTGAAAAGGTGTAAATGTGAAACTGTGTTTCTTATTTATAAATGATTTTGTTTCTGTTGCCTCACAACAGAACAAAACATAAATTCTGTTCTGCTGCATTTAAACAACAATCAGTCATTTTTACGATCACCAAGTTTTCCCACCAAATCAGCACACAGTAAGTGCAGGTTAATGAAAACATCTGTAGTGTGTGATCAGCTCAACAGTACTCTGAGTAATAAAAGGTAGACACACTAGTGAGGTTATAACAGAAGAAAGGATGAGTAAAGAGAGAAAGAAGTGTGATGAAAGCTAGAAGAGTGTCTCTGAGGGAGGAGAAGAGATTTGGAAAGCTTCTGGGTGAGATCATGGGAAGCAGAGATCTGTGTGTTTAACAGGGCTCGGCCTGGTCCTGCCTCTCCTTTATGAACAGCTGCACCTGTCCCTGACAAGGCTCAGCAGGAAGAGGCGTGGCCTTTGGCACCAGTCCTGTCTCCATGGCAATGCTGGTCACAGTTTCACCTCAATGTATATTCTGATCAATGTTTTTACACACGGAAAGTGAAACTTTACCACTGATGTTGGAAAAATATAATGAAAAAACATCACTGTTCTCAATGATGCTCTATACAGAGCATGTAAAGATATAGAGAAGTAATGGATAACTGAGCCTACTTTCCAACCTCCACTTCCTCCCCAGGTAAAAACTGTTGTTGTTGTTGTTGTTTGCACTTTAACTGTGAGCCACAGCCTCTGCTGCTTTGATTTTGGCTGTGTCATACTAAATCGCTCCTAAACATTAAGATAAGATAATTCTTTGTTTGTCCCATAGACGGGGGAAATTTGTATTGTTATAGCAGCAGAGTGGATAGTGCAACATTATAAGAAGGGCCTTTAAAAACTAAGAAATAAGAACATCAGCAGACAGTAAGTAACATCAGGAAAACAACCAAGTGGAAAAAAACTAAGGCAACATACAACATAAGTGAAAAACTAAGGCATACAATAAAGTGAATAGCTAAGCCTGTATAGATATTTTTTCCCACTATTGTGTCACCTAAAGCCTGTAAGTTGAAACTTCCGGCCCTTCATTTTTATCATGTTACTTTCATCAGTGATTAAAAGCAAGCCATAGTATAGTTACAGTTACATATTGACTGTTCAAAGATGTTGAACTTGTGTGAAGTTGTTACATCAAACTCCATCAAACTTGCTTACATCTTATTGCTCACTGTCCCTGTTGAAATAGCTCAGATGCTCAGATTGTGGTTGGTAATGACACTGTTTTATGAGCGTGTGAGCTTTTGCATGTGTGTCAGTGAGGTTGGTTTAATGAGAGGAAGTGTTGGATGGAGGACAGACTGTGTCTCTGAATTTAGAATCAAGTCCAGCCATCTAATTTTCCCTCATAAGGCTCATTATTGTTACAGGAAAACATATAGTGTCTCTTTTGCAGTAAACCGTCTGTTAAGCTGGATGTAGCCATATACATATATATTATTCAGTAAGCCAGTGATAGTAATGATTTTTGGTGAGAAAACATTTCAGAAAAGAAAGGCCATGTATTCCTACACAGTACATGTACAGCTGACTTTTTTTTTTTTTATTTTAACCTTAGTCTGCTAAGTCATTTTGCACTTGAAATGACCAGTGGAACAAGCTGTGATTAAAGTTGTAGATTTTCTTGTGGGCCTGTTGACACTTTTGTTCAGAAATGAGGTCAAGAAGAGTCATGAGTTAGTTTCTTTCGCCTGTCTCGTCCTTTAGACAGTTTTTTGGCCTCTCCTGTGAAGAGTTTAAACATTTTTATTACTCCACAAATCACTGCTGATCATAGTAAAATGTACTGCCAAAACATTAACAGTGAGCAGGTGTATTTCTTCACATGATGGCGAGTCACAATGATTATTAACTAAATCACAGCATTTATTTTTTCTTATGGTTTTTCACAGCTGTTTTTCTCAACTGTTTTGGAAAACACAAGGGAGTAACATGCTTATCACAGGAAATCAATAAGATGCCATGTGGCGCTCTCTAGTGGCGCTGCTAAAGAACAGCATCACATTTATCTGCTGATTCATTCATGGCAGCAAAGCAACTTTTGGTAAATCTATTAGCTACAGTATCTCTTGGATGGATACTTAAGTCCATTGCCCTGCTCCCCTGTATTAATCCACTGTTCAGATTTAAAACATTGTTTGTTTGTGTGTGTTTCAGTGAAGGAGGAATATGTGTCAGAAGAGGAGGACGACGCTGAGAAGGATACTCTAGTGGATGAGATTCTCCAGCAGGGAGACACGGCCATCATCTATCCAGAAGCCCCAGAGGATGAGCAGAGTCCAGCAGAGACAGGAGGCGCCGATGAAAACGGTAACATTTATACACACCAGCACACACCTGCTTACTCGTTTTGGTGTCCGCCCTGTGAATATTTTAAATGCCACAATAAATAACTTTTGTTTTCTGAATAAATATTGAACTACTTTGTGTTTTTAATCCATCAAATTTCATCTATTGCATCTATTTATGTTCAAGTATTCACACACAGCACTTTAGTATCAAGTGCTCTGCTAGCAGCAAAGACTGACAATAACAAGTGGACGGCTATTGGTTTATGGACTGCTGTTCTGTCTTGACTTCAGCATTTTTACCATTGCCGTCTTAATTCTGTACTGTCACTATCTTGGTTTTCCCAGACTTGACAAGGCTGTAGTAGAGACCTGTCAATCACCAGGCTGTCTCACACTTAAGTATGCCTTTCTTTATGGTCCAGTTCACTCAAAATGGGACCATAATTTTCTAAACAAATACCTTGTTGAACTGAGGAAGACTTGAAACTACTGATTGAGATCATAAACTTGTGTTTACAATGTTTTACTGAGGTAATAAATAAAATGTTCTTTAGCTATACAATTAGACTCAATTTTGCAACCAGAGGAGCCCCCTGGCTAATAACTGGCTATTAGAAAAATGTTTAAGGTTCTTCCTCATTTGCCTCGCTTCAAACTTCAAGGTTGCCCACAGATTAGCAGCTATTCAAGTCAAGGCTAAGGTTGAGATTTACTCACAAAAGGATGTGCCAATCATGTTGTGAAGTGGGAGTCTCTGGCAGAATGTAACCACTCCTTCTTGTCATCATCTCAGGCACACCAGATTCCTTCTCCCAGTTGCATACTTGCCCCTACTGCTCCCGGGGTTACAAGCGCAACGCCTCGCTGAAGGAGCACATCAAGTACCGTCACGAGACCAGCGAGGACAACTACAGTTGCTCACACTGCAGCTACACCTTCACCTACCGCTCGCAGCTGGAGAGGCACATGAGCCACCACAGGGGCAACAGGGAGCAGGTAACATCCCAGTGTGAAGGCATCCACTCTGTCAGAGTTGTTAATAATACATTTTTATTGATAAAGGGCTTTTCTAAAAACTCAAAGACACTTACCAGGGTGGTAAGGTGAAAGCTCAGTGCAAGTCCTAATGATGATGATACATTCTGAATTCATATTTATTAGAAATGTAACTACAATTAGCTTCCTTTCAACAGAAATAGGCTGATTTTTTTTCCATTCATTGATTTTGGGTCTAGATTTATTCAAAATCAATCAACAATGCAGTCATAAACTTAAACCTCTGCATGATAATCAGTGCTCCTCTTACGCCTCTGCCCTACAGTAAAACTGAAGAAAGTGTAAATCTTTACTGTGTTTTTACAAAAGGTCAAATCTTTTTACTCAGTGTTAATTTTCACTGGTTTCAACAGCTCATTTTAACAACAGAAAGGTGAAGTTCTGTTTTATGGACACATCATGCTGCAGCTTCTCATCAACATCCCAATCGATTGTTGTTTTTTCTTTTCTGTCTCAGCGTCACGTTACCCAGTCGACGGGTGGATCAGTAGGAACAGGCGGAACACGCAAGTTTAAGTGCACCGAATGCTCGAAGGCCTTCAAGTATAAGCACCACCTGAAGGAGCACCTGCGCATTCACAGCGGTGAGCTGTTGCCCTGACAACTGCCATGAGCACTCATTCACATTCGCACACCTGCACAGCCTGACATTATCTGAAACCCTAGTCCACTCAAGTCTTGTACCAGCTGTCTGTAATACACAGTCATCACCAATTCATTATAGCTGTTATATGAGAATTTATATTAATTTAATCCTTTTTAGTTACTCTGTTATATCAAGTTTTATCATTCATCAAGTTCAAAGGGGGGCGGCACGGTGGTGTAGTGGTTAGCACTGTCGCCTCATAGCAAAAAGCAAAAAGATACCGGGTTTGATTCCTGGCCCTTTCTGTGTGGAGTTTGCATGTTCTCCCTGTGTGTGTGTGGGTTCTCTCTGGGTACTCTGGCCTCCTCCCACCATCCAAAAACATGCATGGGGATTAGGTTAATTGGCTAATTTAAATTGACCGTAGGTGTGAATGTGAATGTGAGTGGTTGTCTGTCTCTATGTGCCCTGCGATGAAGTGGAGACTTGTCCAGGGTGTACCCTGTCTTTCACCCTAAGACAGCTGGGAGAGACTCCAGCCCCCCACAACCCTACGAGTTGAAGCGGTAGAAAGTTCAAAGGGTGCATGAAAACATGAAAACGTTGACCAAAGACAAAATGTTGGAAATTTAGTCTAAAGTTATTGTGATTTTATGATAAGGAACTAAGTAAATAAGATTAAATGAGATAAGATTTCATGCCAGCTTTTGATACATTACTAGTAATGATACTAGTTACTGTACACTAGATGGGTAACATTAAAAAAGATATTTAAATAAACTAAGATACACCACTCAAGTGAATAACCCTGATTATCTCTTCATCTTGGCTCCTGGGATATATATAAGGCAACAAATAAACATTTTGTCCTCAAAGTTGATGTTAGAAGCAAGAAAAATGTTCCATTATCAGGATTTGAGTGAGTTTGACAACAAGAAGCAAACATTGATGTCTAGAAGACTGGATCAGATCATCTCCAGAACTGCAGCTCTGGTGGTCTGTTCCTGGTCTGCAGCGGTCAGGATCTAATCAAAAGTGGTCCAAGGAAGGACCAGTGGTGAACCAGAGACAGGGTCATGAGAGGACAAGGATCACTGATGCAGGTGGGGAGTGAAGGCTGGTCCTGGTGGTCTGATCCAACACACCAGAGAAGTTAATGCTGGTTTTGATAGGAAGGTGCCAGATACCACAGCACACTGTCAGGGGTCAGAGGTCAAGACTGTTGTGACGACAAAAGAGGGACCAACACAATATTAGGCAGATGGTCATCATGTTATGCTTGGTCGGTGTATGATAGAGTTTCCAGTTTTTTGTTTGTAATTTTCTTGTAATCTCTCTGTGTGTCCCTCTTAGGTGAGAAACCATATGAATGCTCGAACTGCAAGAAGCGATTCTCCCACTCAGGCTCATACAGTTCCCACATCAGCAGTAAGAAGTGTGTGGGTGCAGCACCTCCCAATGGTGTACCTCGAACGTCGATCAAATCCCCCCCACCCACGACCCAAACCACACCTGTTGTAATTGCTCCGGCCCGCATGATTCTTAAAGAGAAGCCTGAAAGCAAACCCCTCCAGGAGCAGCTCCCCGTCACCCAGATCAAATCTGAACCTGTGGAATACGAGTGCAAGCCTGTGATGGCGGCACCGGCAACTTCAGCTGGCACCAATGGAGTGGTGAACGGAGGGACGACACAGCCAGCTGTGGTTCCAGCTACAACCATGCCTCAGGGCGTGGCTATGGTCGTACCAACAGTCGGCCTCATGTCGCCAATCAGCATCAACCTGAATGACTTGCAGAATGTGCTCAAGGTGGCGATGGACGGAAACGTGCTCAGGCAGGTGCTGGGTACAGCTAACAGCGTGGTGACGCAGGGGAAGCAGGGAATTGTAGTCCAACAACCCCAGCAGCAGATCATTAGCCTGCCGGCCTTTGTGGATCATGACGGCACCACAAAGATCATCATCAACTACAGTATCAGCCCTGCAGCCGCCACCACTGCCACTACCCAGCCTGCACCGCTTGTTGCCAAAATCAATCCTGTCCCCCCTCCCACTGTCACCACTGCTGCAGCCCCCACCCCCACCAAGACAGATAAATCCTCAACCCCAGAGGTGACCGACCTCTCTGTCGTAAAGGCAGAGCCAGAATCAGTGGCCATCACAGACATGGAGACAGATGAAGTCACACAGACTGAAATGACTTCCCACACAGCTCAGATGCCAAAAGTCAACAGCACCAGTACTTGTTTACTATGTGAGGACTGTCCCGACAACCTGGAAGCGTTACACCTTCTCCAGCACCGTAAAGCAGCCAATGGTGAGGCTGTTGACTCCGCCGCTTTGGACCCCTCGTTTGCCGCTCTGCTAAACGAAGCAGGGGTGACACTGGAGGAGCCCCCTGTGGACGACCTCCTCTCACTCCTCAAGACCTACTTCGCCTCCAATGCCAACCCCAGCGAAGAGGAGCTGACAAAGATCTCAGAATCTGTCAGCATTCATGTGGATGTAGTCAGAAAGTGGTTTGCAAAGATGAACTCTGCAAAAAATGTGGACAAACACCGTAATTCAGCCCTTTCCACAAAGACTGACTCCACAAATTCCAGCTCAGAAGACATCTTGTGTCAGGATGGAGAGGCAGAGGAAGACAGCTCTCAAGAAACATTCAACAAAGCCTCATCAGAATCTGGCAGCGCTTCTCCATCTGACTCTTCATCACAAAGCCTCAACACCGGGGACCTCGTCATCGTTAAGAGCGAACCAGAGGACCCAGACGCCCCAGACTCCCAAGCTGAGCCGCTTGACCTCTCCCTTCCTAAACATATCGCAAAAGCATTGGAAAAAACGGCACCTCCCACCAAGCAGCAGGAACAACCCCTGAATCTGACCTGCCTGAGGAAAGAGCAGCTGCAGGGTCGAACCATCTACGTCACCACGCCTCAGACTGGAAGACCTGTCAACATCGTCACTGCCGCACAGCTGCCCACATTAGTGGCCATTGCTGGTCAGGGCTGCCTCAGCGCCATTAACACCACAACAAAACGCACCATCCTCATCCCCCAGCTTACCTACACCTACGCCACCCCAACTGGCAACGCCACTGGAGCAAAGACTGTCGTACTGAATGGCCATAAGGTTGGTAGTCAGTTAAAAATATTCAGACTAGTTTGCAGTGCCTGCAGTTTTTTTTAAATCGAAAGTGCCTTGTGCCAGCGTTTTTTGCCCATTTTGAATCATATTTCTAGACCCACAGAATATTTTGTGTTATGACTCTGAAAACACTGAATAGCTCAAATGAAAGAAGAGACTCTCTATTTCATCATGGAAAAAATTTTTTGTTTTTACCTTGTTCCATTCTTGTTTTATCTGGAGGAGAGTAGAGGACACTTTCACCAAAATTGCCACTTTTGTCCAGAATCCGTTTGTTTTGCTCTCTAAATGCGATCATTTCCACTTCTTGCTTTGATCTCTGTGGCGCATATTAACACTTTATGTCCCAACTACAAATCACAGAAGCCCCAAAATTACCCACAGGCTGCCTGCTGTAAAAAAAAAAAAACTTGTGATGGTGTAACTCATCAATGGCACTCAAACAGTGAAGTGGAACACCAGACACAGCAGTGTACCACTATGTGTCACATTCAACTCAGTATCTAATATACTAAATCTCAGCAGTGTGGCTTGTCACTAAAAATACAAATAGCTGGTCCTCCTTAAAGCTCAGTAGTTGTCCCTAACTCTGGAGCTAACCCCCAACCCTTTAATCAGCAGTCAGTAAGGAAGACTCAGTAACTTGTCCTTAGTCCTGTGGAGATATAGCATTTGTTCACAGACAAAAAGCCTAAAATATATACACACTGCACTGCAGCTCCATAACTATTATTATTCATACTAAATTTTTAGTACTCAATGTCTCTCCAGTCTCTCGACTGAACACTGAAAACACATGTAAAATTAACACAATGTCCATCCCTTTCCTCCTCCTACTCTACTGAAATTTGATTTTCTTCTTTGTGCTGCCAGCCTCAGCTTGGCATCAAAATATGCACAGCCAACTCAGCTGTTTATGCAGATCTCTGTACATCAAGCTCTTTAATCTGACCACACTGCAGCACCTTAAATATAGTGATGAATGTATTTTTCTCTTATTTATTATATAGGAAAAGAAGCTGGACAGCAGCTCTGAAGGCGCCCCTGCAGTAGAGGAGCAGATTGACCCAGAGTGTGTTGCACTATTGAAGAAGCGACGGCTGGAAAATGGCGTCTACCCATGTGACCTTTGCTCCAAAGTCTTCCAGAAGGGCAGCTCCCTGCTCAGGCACAAATATGAACACACAGGTATGCCTTGCATTTAAAAGTTCACTCAGGAACACATTTACTTACTTACCCAAATGTAGTTGACAGATAAAGACAAATTAAATGATTTCTTTCAAAAAAAACTGACAGGCTTAGAGTCCCAAAGGCATGCAGATAATAGCAGGCAGGGAACAGGGAGGCTGCACAACGCTAAACAAACGATGGAGATGAAGTGAAAAAAAGAACTAAAGAAGTATTTTTTTGCAGAGAATGACTCATTAGGTAAGTGAAAACAGGTGAGCTGGAGATAAAGTGACTGCAGGGCGAGGAACTGAAGAGTCAAGCTGGGTTCTGAACAGGATAAAGCAGGAAACCTCAGCCAAGTGGCCTGGGAGCATAGCAGACAGGCAGAACCTGTAAAGAGGGCGACCAGATGACAGGGCTGATGGATGGAGCAGTTCTGGAGGGCAAGCAGGGTGCCAGAACACCGATGACCAGATGGGAGGAGCACCTCTGAAGGATGCCAAGTTGGAGGCAGGTGACAGGACAGCAGAGCAGGACCCTAGCTGTGCACCAGACTCAGGAACAGAGTTAGCTTCACGTGGGACCCCCAATCACGAACAGATAAGACATCTGCAGGGACACCTGACTGAGGAACATGCTTGCAGTAGCCCAGAACCAAACAGTCAACCAACTCTGTGCGGTTCAAGGTCTGACTGAGTATTGATCAGGTTCTGGGCTGCAGAGACCCTGGGTTGCTGGGCTGCTGATATCTGTGGCGCCACATCAGGCAGGAAGCTAACTGAGCTTAAAGGAGGGTTGCCAACTGGAGGCTAGCAAGCTGCAGGCTGGAACCAAAGGATGATTGTATATCAGGTTGGAGGCTAGCAGACAAGAGTGTTAGACCGAGGACTAGCAGGCTGGAGGCTAGCTAGCAGGGAAGCAAGCTGGGAATCAGGTGTGGTTCAGAAGTCTTTAAACCACTGAGCAAGAAGCGCTCCTCAGCTGTGGCTCAGCGGTCACTTCCCAGAGTGCCAGAGGGGCTCTTGTTACTCACTATTTAGGCATATGAAGGAGTGAATGACATGAAAAAAGTAACCCAGGAGAAGTGCTGGGCAGTAACGCGTTACTAGTACTATAATGTAGTGATGGACAAATGAAGCTTCATGAACCACTTGTGATTTTGTCTCCTCTCGATGCCGCTCTTGGTTTGAAGATTAAGGCAAGTGTAATGGAAATTGCATTACACTAGTCTTAAAGTGATAGTTCAGAATTTTGGACATAGGGCCTCATTTCCAAGTGAGCCGGAGTGTTGGAGACATGTGGAGACAGATTTCAAAAAATTTCATTCAGTCTTTCTAGTTGCAGAGTTCACTGGTGCTAGGCTAACGCAAGTCAATGGATCTAGTTTAACCTGCCATTAAAAACAGTGTAACCCACTCCACAGTGCACCTGAGGCAAATAAGTTATAACACCAGACTATCGATGTAAATGTCTGTCATTTCCTACATGTTTTGTTGTACGTCTGTAAGACTGGAAGAGCTGGGAGCACTAAACTTTGAGATTTCAATGATCTGAAGTTCTGACTTCCAGTGAATACACCATAAGGCAAACTCTCACTCCCCAGGGTCCTAAAGAGCAACTAAAAGTTACTTTTAACAACACATTACTTTTTGGTGTAAATAATCAACAAAGTAAATGAGTTACTCTTTAAAAGCAGTCACTAGTAACTGTATCTAGTCACTATATTTCAGTAACTAGCACAACACTACCCAGAAGCTGAAGTAGGGTATGTAGCATTTTGAAAACACAAAATTCTTTGTGCTGAATCAACACCATGACAATATGTCTACACTTTAAATAAATCTAGTTTATTTTGTTCAGCAGTGTTTCATTCATTTTTGCCATGACTCTCATTAAATGTGTTATACTTAGTGTTATTGCGACTTTTATGGGACAGCTGTAAATGTAGGTCAGACAGACTTGACATCAGTATTCATCCAGATGAGACCCTTGGGGTGAATAAACTGGACCTTTTCGTTGAAGCTCCAGCTAGTATCACATGGGGATGTGGTTTTATTAAAGTGTTGCGCTGCATTACTGTACAGGTGGTTCAGCCATGACTTCATCCATATAAACACCACAGACAAATTCACAGGCCCCGTCTTACATACATAAGCAATACATCACGCTAGTTTATTGAGAGAGGACATTTTTTGTTCCGAGTCTGAGTCAGTGAATGGCCTATGTCTCAACTTGTTTACGTCACTCTGAACAACTTAGCATCTTTCTCTGCTCAGTAAAGATAAGATAAGATAAACCTTTGTTAGTCCCACCAGTGGGTTAATTTACATGTTACAGTGGCAAAGGTATGTAGCAAGCATAATCCTGCAACATCAGCTAGGGCCTATATAAAAAAAAAGAAGCAGTAACATTAATAATCAGTAGGTAGAAACTAAGTAGAAAACGTAAAATTGTTCTTATAGTTCAGTAAACAATGTGTAATGTTGAAAATAAGCAGCTGACCAGATGGAGAACTAAGTCAACAAATATACAATGTAAATGAACAAAATGGAGATATTTAACATGTTGAGAGTGAAGAGCAGAGTTAAAGATAGAGAATGGTGCTTTTAAGGGAACAACAAGCATAATTTCATGTTATGAGAATCTGATTATATTACAAACTTTTTTTGGCTTATGAACTGTTTAATTCTTGTTGCATACGTAAATAATTATTATCACATCATCTGCAGGAAAACGGCCCCACGAATGCAACATCTGCAAGAAGGCGTTCAAACACAAACACCACCTGATCGAACACTCGAGGCTGCACTCCGGTGAGAAACCCTACCAGTGCGATAAATGCGGGAAGCGCTTCTCTCACTCTGGCTCATACTCCCAGCACATGAACCACCGCTACTCCTACTGCAAGAAGGACGGGCTGAACTCTGGTCTGGAGGGGCCAGTCGGGGCCCAGACGGAGCTCGGCAGCCCCAGCACCGGACTGCAATCGGACAGTCGGACCACAACCCCGCCCTCCCAGCTGGACTCAGACGAGAGGGAGAGCGAGGAAGAGGATGACGAGGAAGACGAGGCCATGTGTATGGACGACATCCGGGTCGTGCAGGTGGACGACGGCGAGTGTGAGATCTACGAGGGTAACTTTGAGGACGACGATGAAGAGGGAGACGAGATCGTGGAGGAAAACATGACAGGAGAGGAGGAGACGGAGGGAGAGAAGGTGGATGAGGAGGTCGCTTGTGATGTGATGGAGATCGAGGTGGGAGATGATCACATAGAGGATGAAGAGATGGAGGAAACAGCTGAGGAAAAAGAGGAAGCGACAAGTGTGGATACAGAGGAAACTGAAAACTGTGAAGCAAATACGGACAAAAGCATCAGGGAGGGGTCAGAAAGCAGCGAACCCACGGAGGACGTGGTGACAAACGCCAAGTAGAGGATGGAAAATCTCTTTGGGACACCTCAAATGCCTCGGTTATAGAAGTCAAGTAAGACAAAACCGCAGAAAAGTCAAGAAAATCACGGCGGTTGCCTGATCTTAACGGTCCACTACTGTGTACAAAAAACCCAGGTGTGCCTGAACTTGAAAAAAGAGAAAAAGAAAAACAAAACAGTGACTTTTTTTCTTGTGGAAATGAAATATCAGTGTTAAAAATTGTTTATAGAAGTACAGATTTTAAAGCAGAACCCACCCATCAACTTGTTAGACTTGTTACTGAGACATCCCAGGTTGTTTTATTGTTTGTTTTCATTTCGTCAGTGTTACTAATCTTGTTCTTGTTTGAAAACATTTTAACCTGTAAAGATGAGAAAAATTTCTATACCTTTTTATTGCCAATGAAGTTTCCTAAATCAGTATTTTATTGAGTTCTACGAACAAAAACCTCTGCACTACAGTATTCCTGGTTTACCTATGGATACATGCCTCATGCATTGTATGCCCTTCAGTGTTATATACGTACACTAGCTAGCGGGATGTTGTTTGTGTTAGTGTTAGTCTTTGCTAGCTAGCATTACTTCTGTTTTCAGTTTGACTGTTAGCCTTAAGGAAAACAAAGTATTCTTGGGGAGGGTTGTGGGCGGGATGGGGAGTCTGGGATGAGAAGGTGGCTCCTGGGCGCCATAACCAAATCTGTCCTATCAGGGAAGGTGGAGTCACAACCTTAAAGCCAGCATCAGGCGCCTCTGTTTCGCAAAACCCAACGGAGCCTGTGCGGGTGGAGATTGAAAAGTTGTCTTCTCCTTGCCTGGCTCAGCCGTGGTTCCAAAAAACACATGCGCCCACACTTACCAAGCTTCTCCTTAATTTGGTGGACTTTAGTTCTGAGTCAGTGTTTCAGTGTTATTAGCTCATATATGAAGTCATACTGTATGTGAAGGAACAGGGCTGTCCCCTGCTCCACCCCAATGCCTCCAGCCTTATGCAAGACCTGTGTGCTGTTAAAAGTGCCATTGAACAGTGTTATCATTTCTTCTTCACAGTAGCCAGTATTATTTCCCTCTGTTACTTACACAAGAGCCATATTGACTAATGCTTGTCCACTTGCACAGAACAGCTAATTTGTCACAATTACTGAAAGATACTTCCTGTGAAATTAATTGGGATATATTAAAGGCCTTAAAAAGTATTTTGGACTTTACGTGAAAGTTGGAAAACAGTATTAGGGCAACAATCACTGTCAATTATGATTCTTTTGAGAGCTATTTTTTGAATAATCAATTATTTTTAAGTCTATAAAATGGAACAGTATCATTTTCCTGAGCTTGCACATCCAAAACCCAAAGATATTCAGTTTTAATTATAAAGAAAACAAATCAAATAAAATGAGTGTTTGATATTTTTGCTTGTGAAATGACAAGTTATCAAAAAGCTGCTTTTGCAGATTGACTAATTAATTGATAAATAGTGTCAGCCTTGCATAGTGTATCTTAAAAAATGCTTTTGGTCCTGCAATCTATAATTGCACACTTTATAACAATTAAAAAAAAACTTGAATATTTACTGTTGAGGAGTAATTTTCAGATAACAGTCCTGGTTATGCAACAGTGCCCAAAATATTTAAACTGTTGTTCAGAAGTTTCAAAATAAAAGTTTTAGAGTGAAGGAACGTGTGGGAAACAATGAGAAATACACTCTAAACTGAGCTTACCTGTGGATATGAATTGCCTTGCAAGTTTTTTTTTTAAATGTTAATATCTTATGAGTTATTATGTTGGACTTGATGTCACAAGTCAGAGTTTTAAAAGTGTTTACATGTACCTAAAAACAGAAAATGTTCTGTTAAGGCAGATTGAGGGAATGTTATCCAAATCAAAAATATACAAAAGAAAGATCAATTTAGTCGGTAAAATGGAGATGAGGATATTAAATTCAGCCAAACTTGCACTTGTTTTCAGTACAAATAAAAAAAGGAAAAACTGTGGCAAGCTGTCCCGCACTTCAGGTAACAAACGTTAGTGAATGTGGTCTCTGTGTTTTCAGTTGGTTTTACCAAACAGTGTTTATAATATTAGTCTGTTTTATTTTGTGTTTTTATGTGTCCTCTGTATGTTTTTTTTTTCAACAATGGCAGTATTAGAACCCTTTTCACAGATTAAAAAATGTACCTGTTTAGTTTTTAGAAGACTTTTTTATATTTATGTGTCTTATTTTTATATTTTCTTTTATGGTTATTTATTACACATTGTAGTGTACATTATTGTAGTTTGAATTGATACAATAATATATTTTAGTATGAAAATTAATCTCAAGACAAACAAAAAACACCCCAAAATGTGGTTCTGGGAGCTGAAGTTTGTTTTAACAAAAAAAAAAAGATAAAACATGTATTCTGTAAACATGACTTCTGTTTTAATGCTACAAAAAAAGACCAGAATGAAGTGAGAAATAGAAACTGTTACATGTGCATCCGCTCTTTGCGTCGTTATGAAGCTACTGAATTCTAAAATTCTGTGATTTTAAAAGCATGAGTCGTCGCCGTTTTAATGAAGGATCCTGTTATGAAGCCTCCCTTTTTATTTCGAAGCCAAATTTAGATCATCCCGCCACCCCGTTTTCTGTTCTGTGCCAACTTGTTCCATTGTACTGTCGAAGGCTGCATATCGTTTGTTCTGTCCTCATCCTTTGTAAATCCACTGTCTTTTTTTGTATTGTTTTTATTTTAGTTTTGCTCCATTTTTATGACTCCCCATCACAATAAAATATAAGACAGCATTTCGGAGTGTGTTGTTTTACTTTTAGTTGTGTTTTACTCAGCTACCTACTTATATCAGTCTGCTGGGATAAAGAAAAAAAAGTCAGTGTCAGTGTTTGACGCTCTGATTCAAGTCACCTGGACGTGACTTTCTTCTGACTCGGGACACACCAGACGCTCACAATTGATACTTGACACCCAAAAATGTATGTCATGGGAGTTGAAAGCAAAATCGCCCAGGTCATCAGGGTTGATCTGTTAAAAATGACACTGTGACAGGCAAACGTTGAATAGTATATTCTATAATGAGGCTTATGAATTGAAAAAAAAAAAGTGACATTTGTCCTGAAATATACTTTAAGCAGGAAATGACATGTCAATGATCACCACTGAGAGATCTGGACTTCTTTAGAACAAAGTAATTTTGGACCTTAAAGATTACTTTCTGATGTTTGTATCTTCTTTGATCTCTTGCTGTAGCCTATAGAGGTATTGCTAAATAGAATAGATTCAGGTATTGATGCCCCACTGGGGGAAAATTCAGCAATCAGTTCAATGAAACCATAACATAACTAATAATAATGATAAATATTGACAATATGTATTTAAAAAAAAAAGTTTTTAATAGCAAATGGAATTAAATGAAACACAATATGGATATGACTGGCAGTGAATGTTGGCTGTGCAAAAAATAGTGCAAAATGGTTATTTTTGTTGTGATGACAAAAAAAAAATACTGTAAAAAAGCTTGATGTAATGATTTTGCCAAACAGCTACTCAGATATATTCACTTTGCAGTTATCACAAGGGAAATGCTGGAAGCAGAGAATGTTTGGCATTTTCTTGGAAAATTCCTGAAATAATGAGTAAAAATTTATGCACTGAAAGTATCTTAGCACAAAGTAAGTGCTGATCTTGGGCAGACTGTTTATTCAAGCTTGAAAGTATTGTTCCATTAAATCAGTTCAAACCTTTCTGGAGACCTGTACTCAGATCTCACTTGCCATGGCATGTTCTTTTTTTTTTCTTAAAGTGGAACAATGTCTTTTCATGCTCAAACATCGGGTTCGTTTTGCAGGGCATAAAACTACAAAGTACCAAAAACTGAGGAAGAGAGTTCACACTTGAATGTTATTTTGTATCAGTAGCAAAATTAAAATTTATCACTGGGTGGCACTAGAAGTCCACCCAACACACTTTTTACAATCCCAGAAGGAATTAAAGTCTGCAGGACATGATGCAGTAGAACAGCAGAAATCAGTGCTAACTGTCATAAATAATGAGCTATGATCCATGGTTGTTAATTTGTCCTCTGAGAGGGGAGGAGAATTTGCTCTGGAGCTCTGTCCAAAATATGAATCCATGAAATCTAACCATCTGTTTTTTCTCGGTTGGGGAAAGACCAGATTATCTGCATGGCTGGTTTCAGTTTGCAAACGTAATTATATGCTGTTAGAGGGGAAAAGGAAAGTATTTTTTTTTCCTGAGCTGCCTGAAAAAAAGATTTCGAACAACATGTTTGAGATCCAACAATGTTAGTTTTTCCATTTATTTGTAAATGTGTAAATTATGTTGGAGGAGCCCCCTGTGGACGACCTCCTCTCACTCCTCAAGACCTACTTCACATCCAGTACCAACCCCAGCGAGGAGGAGCTGACAAAGATCTCAGAATCTGTCAGCATTCCTGTGGATGTTGTCAGAAAGTGGTTTGCAAAGATTAATTCTGCGAAAAATGCAGGCAAATACCATAATAAAGCAACTGCGGCCACTCAGCCAGACTCTACAGCAAGAAGCCTCAAAACCGGGGACCAGGTCGTCATTAGGAGTAAGCCAGACGACCCAGGCACCATGGACACCCAGACCAAGCTGCTAAATGGTTTCCTTCCTAAACATATCACAAACACATTAGAAACAGCCAAGCCTCCCTTCAAGCAGCAGGAACCACCCCTGAACCTGACCTGCCAGAGGAAAGACCTTCTAGGTGGACCCGTCTACGTCACCACACCTCAGACTGGAAAGCCTGCCAACACTGAAGCTGCCACACAGCTTCGCAAATTAGCGGCCATGGCTGGTCAAGGTGTCAATAACACCACAAAGAAATGCCCCACCCCTCAACGCACCTACGTCTATGTCACCACCACAGCAAACGACCATAAGGTTGGTAGTGTTATGTCTACTAGGGGTGGAAGTCAACAGAGGCCCCACGATACACTAATGTCATAATAAAAATAATGTTTCCCACAGGTTAAAGTGGAAACAGCTTTTTAATGGCACAAAACTCTTCTGATGACCAGCACATGCATAATGCACTTTAACTTAAACAAACTACTGTGGCCCTACTGCGGTGTGCTCATTATGAGGGTTTTAAAGAGTGAAGTAAGACAAAACACAAAGGTGACTTAATATTAGCAGACAGGACATAACATACACAAGTATATTATGTCCAGACATTTATGTTATGTTTACATGAAATATTTGTTAGGAAAGGTGTATGTGTGTGTGTGGATGATGCCAGTTGCCTTTTACAGGAAGAATGGAGGAATGTAAAATCAAAAAAGAAGAGGAAAAAGAAATGTCAAACACTATACATATGTATAATATTGTAGCACATCATTATGGTACTGTCAGAGGATCTGTTGTAATGCTTTAACAGTTGTGTTTTGGGGTAAACAACTGATGATAACAAAAGGAAAGCAGAACTGTGGCCAACTTGCTGTGGATGAGATCAGCTCCATATATCTGACTGGATTTATTTTAGACTTTATTGTTACCATTGTTGCCTGTGAGGCTATTTGTTACATCTGTATGCATTCATAATTATCATGTTCATTCAAAAAGTTTGCAGCCTGTGGTGCTGCACATGTAGTTTGTGTTTAAATGTTTGTTTGAGTCCCAGTGTTTCACTCCAAACTTCTGCTCTACAACAAGTTTAGGGGTTTGACCTGTCATTTCATTGTCATTGCATTTCATTTTTTTTAATGTTAAATTGCAGTGTATGTGTGCCGTTAAATTTGATTATCAATGCAGGTTGGAATAAGGCAAACGTGCAAACGTATTTTAGTCCTATGGTGGACACTGGGAATTTATGAAATCTCATGATTGGCTATCCAGAGGAGAATGAAGAGTAAAGGCCAATTTTTAGATTTTGATTTTCAGATTTTAGATAATTGCAGTTTAGAAATGCAATTTCTGGGAAATAAAACAGGTGTTTTTTTTTTATTCACTCAAACTTGTCAAGCATGAATAGAAAACAATTCAAAACATATTTGTTGCAGCCATTTTTGAAAAGGTCGATGATGATGTTTTTCTCCTCCATCAGGTATAAAGTCTAAAGACGTTAAACCAGGTTCCAAGTCTGTCATGGTCGCTGGCGTGACGTCACGTGACGAACCCGGAAGTTGTAACTCCACTGTTCTGTTTTTACCTACAGCTCATGGTGTTTTAGCCATGTAATTAGCCTTAAAACAAAGCTTTTTTTGTCGGGGCTGCAGTCCCATAGCAGGTCCTTAAAGAAGGTGAAATTACTGTCGGGAGCTCGTAACGCAAACTTAAGAGACTTGCGTGCTGGAGGGAATCTCTGGAGGAGTCAGGTAAGATTTCTGAAGTAACGTTATCATTGTTATTTGATTTTGGCGCTAACATGCTAATATTTACCTAGCTAGCTAACTAGCTTAGCATTGTGTTTCATGTCTCAAGCTGTCGGTGTAGTCTACGCTGTCGAGATTGCGCCCACGGTCTCCGTGCATTTGTGCTCAATCTGAGATATAAAAGTTGTTTTCCAGTTTATTAACGATTATACTTTCATAAGCAACTGCCTCATCGTTCACATTGCTATTATCGATGTTCAGTCCAATATATAGAAAGCACGGTTTTTCCAACATGTGGTGCTGGTCATAACCAGCTACCTCACAGATAACAATGTGATTATTACTGTCCAGCTTTAGGGAATAAATAACATTTATTTACGAAATGACCAGTTTCACTTACTGACAGTAAAAGTACGTAGTTATGTTACTGATCAAAATGTTGCGCTTAAATGTGTATTTATAGAGTGTAACAGTCATTCTGCTGCATGTTATCTTGAGGAACTTTTAAGAAATGCTTTTAAGAAGGCAGTGAAAATCTCGCAACAGACTTCTCAGCTTTACTGTCCAAATTAAGAAGATATTTGTTCTATAACTATGATGTTAATAAATGGTTTCATTACTTATTACATTTTCAAACAGGGTAACTGGTCAATAATAATCTGACACTTTATATTTTTCAATTATTGTTCATTTTAATGCCTGGTGCAACTTAAGTACATTTGTTTGGGCAATTATAATGATAATCACAACACAAATAGCTCATAAGAGTTTAATATCATAGCTGATATCTAGCCATTTTGCATTTCTTGATAATAACCAAAATCACTTAAGTCCTCACATCAAAACTGCCAAAAACAGCTTCTATGCTTTCCAGGTTTTCTTTTCTGTCTGTTTTTGTCTCATTGTCCACACAGGAGTTATAGTACATTTGTAATACATTTTGTAATAGGTATTGCATTGCTGTTGTTTTTGATGACTGCAGCCATGCGTGTTGGCATACTCTTTACCAGCTCCAGACATGGTTCTGCCATCACAGCAGCCCAGTCCTGTTGCACTGATGAATGAGGCGATTGCTTGTTTTCACTTCCAAAGCCTTCTGTCATGCATGGTTTCCACTACAGACAGATATTACAATTTAGCCGCTGTCATAGCCCACATAAACGTTTTCTAATCATCGTTTTGTTTCATGCAACCATTTGACAGATAAGCGCAGCGATGATAATCGGCAGTGAGTGAAACTGAATACGTCACTGGAGCTGCCCGAGGCTACAGGTAAATACCCATGCTTTCCTTTTACTGTAATTTGCATACTGTTGATTCATAGGCCAAGTGTGGTAGAAATTGGTTGAACTCCATGAAAAAAATTACTACTTATCAGCTGAGCTCTGCAAATATTTCAAACGTTTCAAATTGACAGTTTAATTGATTTTAAGAGACTAAATTGGCCGTCATGTCCCCTTGGTCTAAAAGGGTAGTGCCCTAAAGTGAATTTAAGTTAAATGATGTTGTTGAAACTACTATCTTCCTTATTGAATGAACACATTTAATGCATTTTTAGTTGTTACACTTACACTGAACCACATATACATTTCAGTTTAGATAATGACTGTTTCAGTTTATTTTTTTAAACTTTTTTTTTGTCATTTCTCTGTGTGTCATTCTTAGGTGGAAAACCATGTGAATGCTCAAATGGCAATAAGCGATTGTCCCACATCCCCAATAAGAAGAGTGTGGTTGCAGGACCTTCCGTCATCTCTGTAAAATTGATCAAAACCCAACCAGACTGAAAGCAGCTCCCCATCACCCAGATCAAATCTGCACCTGTGCAATACAAGTGCAAGCCTGTGATGGCGGCACCGGCAACTTTAGCTGGTGTGAACGGAGGGACGACACAGCCAGCTATGGTTCCAGCTACAACCCTGCCACAGAGCGTGGCTATGGTTGCGCCAAAAGTCGGCACCATGACACCAGTCAGCCTCAATCTGAAGGACTTGCAGAAAGTGCTCAAGGTGGTGAAGGATGGAAATACGCTGAAGCAGGTTCTGGGTACAGTTAACGCGGTGGGGAAGCAGGGAATTGAAGTTCAGCAAATGGTCAGCCCCCCAGTCTTTATGGGTCACAACAACACCAACAAGATCATCATCAGGTACGTTGTCAGCCCTGCAGCCGCCACCACTGCCACTACCCAGCCTGCACCGCTTGTTGCCAAAATCAATCCTGTCCCCCCTCCCACTGTCACCACTGCTGCAGCCCCCACCCCCACCAAGACAGATAAATCCTCAACCCCAGAGGTGACCGACCTCTCTGTTGTAAAGGCAGAGCTAGAATCAGTGGCCATCACAGACATGGAGACAGATGAAGTCACACAGACTGAAATGACTTCCCACACAGCTCAGATGCTGAAAGTCAACAGCACCAGTACTTGTTTACTGTGTGAGGACTGTCCCGACAACCTGGAAGCGTTACACCTTCTCCAGCACTACAAAGCAGCCAATGGGGAGGCCATAGACTCTGCTGCTTTGGACCCCTCGTTCGCTGGTCTGCTAAGCAAGGCGGGGGTTATGTTGGAGGAGCCCCCTGTGGACGACCTCCTCTCACTCCTCAAGACCTACTTCACATCCAGTACCAACCCCAGCGAGGAGGAGCTGACAAAGATCTCAGAATCTGTCAGCATTCCTGTGGATGTTGTCAGAAAGTGGTTTGCAAAGATTAATTCTGCGAAAAATGCGGACAAATACCATAATAAAGCAACTGTGGCCACTCAGCCAGACTCTACAGCAAGAAGCCTCAAAACCGGGGACCAGGTCGTCATTAGGAGTAAGCCAGACCACCCAGGCACCATGGACAGCAGGCATGCAGGAACCACCAAGCAGCAGGAACCACCCCTGAACCTGACCTGCCAGAGGAAGGACCTTCTAGGTGGACCCGTCTACGTCACCACACCTCAGACTGGAAAGCCTGCCAACACTGAAGCTGCCACACAGCTTCGCAAATTAGCGGCCATGGCTGGTCAAGGTGTCAATAACGCCACAAAGAAATGCCCCACCCCTCAACGCACCTACGTCTATGTCACCACCGCAGCAAACGACCATAAGGTTGGTAGTGTTATGTCTACTAGGGGTGGAAGTCAACAGAGGCCCCACGATACACTAATGTCATAATAAAAATAATGTTTTTTTTTAAACATTTTGCAATATGCTAAGTATTATGATTTATTATATTTTTTCCACTGCAAATTATGCAGATTGTGATGTGTTTAATCAAATAAGACTCAGTTTTCATGCAGTTTATCTCAGTTTTCATTCATCTATTCCATTGGGATTTTCCTCAAAAATATTATACTCGTACACAAAATATTGTGTTGGAGTATTATTTCTTCCGTTCAAACTCGCGAGACGGCTAGTTTTTTCATTAGGTTATTTCATTTGAGATCAGCTTCTACACTTGAGCTGTAAGAGCACGATTGATCCTCTAAAACAAGGGCTTGGATTGTTAAGTGGGTAATAGTTGATGAGAATGTTAATGCTGGACGTGTATGTCTGATGCATTGCCATATGTATCAAGATACCATGCTGTGTCATTTTTTCCCATTGATAGATGTTGTTTTTGTCCCATTTACACCAGGAGAAGAGGCTGGATAGCAGTTCTGATTGTATCCCCAAAGTGGAGGAGCAAAACTCTGATTTAACCCCACTGATGAAGAAGAGGCAGCTGGAAAATAGAACTGTCTATCCGTGTGACCTTTGCCCCAAAGTCTTCCACAACTACTCCATCATGTACAGGCACAAATATGAACATTCAGGTATGCCTAACAATTTAAAGTTTATGTAGGTAGGTAGGTAGATAGATAGGTAAATACTGCCAAAACAGCCTCATACACCTCCAACTGCAATGCACTGTGTATCCTGACACCTTTCTACGAGCCTCCGTACTATACTTTGAACTCTCACATGTAATAATCCCAGCCATCAAATGTTCAATGTGCTGTATATCTGTCACTGTCACTGCTGCTGTTCGATTAAACATCCATCCATCCATTATCTACCGCTTATCCTCATAGGGTCGTGGGGGGGCTGGAGTCTATCCCAGCTGTCTTAGGGTGAAAGGCAGGGTACACCCTGGACAAGTCTCCAGTTCATCACAGGACACAGAGAGACAGACAACCACTTACACTCACATTCACAATTTAAATTAGCCAATTTACCTAATCCCCATGCATGTTTTTGGATGGTGGGAGGAAGCCGGAGTACCCGGAGAGAGTTCTATTAAACACCCTGTGCAAAATAATTTATTTACGCTGTAGCTAGTCCAACATCCGGTGTAATACATTTATACATTTCCTGTTTATATATTCAATATTTATCCTGTTTTAAATTCATACTTATATTTAACACTTAAATACACTTTTTTATACTTATTTTGATGCTTATTTTTGTATTTACATTCTAAGATGTATATACTTATTTTTCTTGTTTTATATTTTTATTCTTATTTTATTCTTCATGTTATTCTTGAAGCTCTACAACTTTATTGTACAATGGTATATTGACACTAAAGGGCATTGCATTCTATTCTATTCAATCATGATAACTTTATAATTTACCTTCACCCGGTAGTCATTTCTGGCATGGTTCATAATGTAACTCAGTAACCTCTTAACTTTAGCTATTAGTGCCGTTATTTAGCCCACAGGCAGCTAACGACTAGCGTTGTTAGCACTCCTGCCTATTTGCGACACCATAAATCCGCACCCTGGACTTGTCAGCTGTGCTATTTAATTTGTCTGACTGTGTTCTGTCACCTGCAGGAAAACGGCCCCATGAGTGCAACATCTGCAAGAAGGCCTTCAAACTCAAACACCACCTGATCGAACACTTGAGGGTGCACTCCGGTGAGAAACCCTACCACTGCGATAAATGCGAGAGGCGTTTTTCACACTCTGGCTCATATTCCCAGCACATGAAAAAACACCACAGCTACTGCTTGCAAAACTCTGACCCAGGCTCAGGGTCAAACAGTGTCCAGTCAGAGCTCAGCACTCCTGGTGCAGAATTACAGATGGACAGTGGGACCACGACCCCTCCCTCCCAAATGAACTCAGAGGAGAGGGAGAGCGAGGAAGAGGAGGACGATGATGCCATCTGTATGGATGGCATTCGGGTTGTCCATGTGGACGATGGCGTTTGTGAGATCTATGAGGGTAACTTTGAGGATGATGACAATGAGGGACAGGAGATTTTAGAGGAAGACATGAACCCACTGAATAAATGACGACAAACGGCACAGAGGATGGAAAAGCTCTTTGGAACTCCTCATGTCTCTGTTATTGAAATTACTAAAGACAAAACCAGACCAATAAGTTTCTGAAGCTGCTTGATTGTAACAGAGAAAAACTGCCTGAATTTGAAAAAACAAAACTTGTTTATAGAAGTACAGATTTTAAGGCAGAATGAACTCGTCAACTTGTTTTACTTGTTACTGAAACATCCCAGGTTGTTTTATAGTTTGTATTATGCCCTTCTGTTACTCACACAAAAGCCGCACTGACAAAACTAATTTGTTACAATGACTGAACGATCCTGTGAAAAGGATGCTTGCTACATAAATAAAGCTGAAATTAATCAGAACATTTTCAAGACATATAAAGGTGTTTTGGACCACACATGAGAGCTGGGAAACACAGTACTATGGCTTTAACCATTTAAAAACTATTTTTTGATTAATTGATTGAATTGAATTGAATAACAGAAAATAGTGAAATAGGAGTAATTTTCCAGAGCCCAAGATGCTTTCTGTAAATGTCCTGTTTCCTAGAGGTACTTAGTTAAAATGTTACTGAAGTCTTTTTTATAGTTTCATATGACATTGGTGCCTTCACTCAAAGGAATCCACATAATGCAAGCTCATCAGGAAGGAGGCAGAGTAACACTGAAATGTCAGGCTAAATTTTGCAAAGGAAAAACCGGCAGGGGCATTTTCACAGGGGTCCTCACGTATTTTAACATCAGGGCTCCCTTGACCCCTGATGTTAAAAGGAAAATTGGTTCTATAGAAACCTGCGATCCTTCTCTTTACATGCCCACTTTATGCTAATCCCATGTAGTTTTTGAATGCATTATACATGTGTTATTTTTGCCTCTTCTAAAAATGACGTCTTCTGCATACTGGGGTCCCCAAAGAGTCCAAGATCTGCTGAGAGTTTCGTTTATCCACCGAGCTCGATGAATTCATGTGTGATGACGTTAGTCCTCATTTCATATAGTGAGGTGATTTTTTTAACCTCACTGTATAAAATGACATGTTCTCATGTAAGCGTGGGGTTCCTTGAGGTCTTGGTGTCTTAATGTGTTATTTTAGAGGCATTTTTATCAATTCCAGAGTGGTGATGTACACCACTTCTGTATGACATATGCTGCTAGCCTGCATCTCCCCCTAAAACCCCCCCGTACTCACATGAAATAGACAAGCTGGGCTTCTGTGGGTGTCAGATTGAATTTTTCCAATCATGCAGAGTTGTTATCCAGCTCTGGAAGAAATTAAAAAAGTAAATATTAAGAGTCATGCCATTAGAAGAAGTTGAACCTTTTTCGAGCTGTGTGATTTTGATTGATTGTCTATATTGTTTTCTCTGATATATTTTCCCTGCTGTACTCAGGTTAATCATTACAAAAGAGATCTTGATCTCAATGACATTATTAAATATATATATATATATATATTTTTTTTTTTTTTTCTTAAAGTGAAACACGGCCTTATATGCTCAGACATATCAGGGTTGTTTTGCACAAGAGAGTTCACACTGAATGCTGTGTTGAATCTAATGCAAGAATTGTCACTGGGTGGCGCTAGAGGTCCACTCAACACAGTTTTTAAATAACCAGAAGGAATCGAAGTCTGTGCATTTCAACAGCAAAAATCAGTAGTAAATATTTGTAAATAAAGTCCTCTGTCCTCTGAGAGCTGAGGAGAATTTGGAGTTCTGTCCAAACATTAATCCATGAAATCTGACCATCTGTTTTTCTCACTCAGGAAAATGACATATTATCAGCATGGCTGGTTTCAGTGTGAGAAGCCTGTGATGCCAGAAAAGTGTGCCTAGCAACAGGTTCTGAGAGCTAAAAGACTAGAGTTACTTTTTCATTCATCTTTATTTCCTCAGGCGGTTATAAAGAAGGGAAACATCTTTTTCATGAGAGAAAACTCTTGTGGTGACCCCAAACAAACTACAGCACATTAACATTATAATGTTGTAGTGAGTGTGCTGACAGGAAATGACTGAGTGATGATTCTGTTTCATAGCAGGTGATGGTAACACACTCACTTAGTGGTTAGTGCCTGTCTGTGCAAAAAAGTCTGTTTCTCAGTGCCCCAACAGCTCCATCATCTTCAGCAAGATTGTAAAAGAAAAAAAAAATCAGTCAGGACAACATTAGAGGTAACAATTTAGAGCGTTATTCTGTTTTAAAATTTATGGTTCTGGGAAAGACAAAGAAGAAGGTTGAGGCTCTGCTGTCACATTGAGGACCCAGGGTAGTGTTGATGTGATCAATAGGGGGCAGCAAAGCCATTTTAAACCCCAAACACACAAGGTGCCTTCAACCCAAATAGTAGATCATGCATTTATCTACAGGACTTGAAAGTAATTTGACCAACAAGACTTGACTGTTCCCCAGTTTGTTAATGAATGCTAAAAAAATACTGAAAATGTACTTATCATGGACAGTATAACTTTCAGGTTGTCTTCAAGGGCTGACATCGGGTTGTTTCCAATGACTTATGAACTGTTCAGTATTATTTTTTTCTTAACAGACTGGATGGTCTCAAAGTCTCAAGAGAAATAAGGGGAAATATTAGAACCTGTACCACAAAAATGGGAGGATTACATTTCCCAGGATCCCATGAGTCCTGATCTCTACTCATTGTGCCACAGTGACCATGGTTACTGCGCTGAGTAACCCAGTATAGGCGTGATAAGTTGGTTCACTGGTTGATACATGTATGAAGCTACACAGACCCAGACTTGCATGAACACGAAGCATTCTTTGTGACTCAGTGCCTTATCCAACACATTACGACCACATGTTTACTCAAAACAACAATGTTAAGTAGTGGAGAATTCACAACTTACTAGTGATGGACAAATGAAGCTTCATGAAGCACTTGTGATATTTTTTTATCTCCTCTAGATGGCGAAAATGGTGGAAATTTAGGAATTTTCCATTACACTAGCCTTTTTCTTCAAACCAAGAGCACCATCTAGAGGAGTCAAAAATATCACAAGAGCTTCATGAAGCTTCATTTGTCCATCGCCACATAACTATGTTCTCCTTTGTTCTTTGACCAGACCATGTGTTTAAGAGCATAACAAACATGCACACACCCTTATGACACACAAACACTCTCTTTTTGGTTTGTTTAGTTAATCAATGTTGTGTTTTAAATCTTTATTATATTGTAAATAAAATATTTTTGGAATATACATGCTAGCTTCTTTAAAAGAATGAATAATACCAACCATGTGAACTACAGAATACTTCAATCTTTACAAGTAATTAATAAAGTGATTTTTGCCTATAATGTACTTATCAATCGGACGGCACGGTGGTGTAGTGTTTAGCACTGTCGCCTCACAGCAAGAAGGTACCGGGTTCTATTCCTGGCCCGGGGAGTTTGCATGTTCTCCCCGTGTCTGTGTGGGTTCTCTCCAGGTACTCCGGCTTCCTCCCACCATCCAAAAACATGCATGGGGATTAGGTTGATTGGTTAATTTAAATTGGCCGTAGGTGTGAGTGGTTGTCTGTCTCTATGTGTCCTGTGATGAACTGGAGACTTGTCCAGGGTGTACCCTGCCTTTCACCCTAAGACAGCTGGGATAGGCTCCAGTGTCCCCGCAACCCTATGTGAGGACAAGTGGTAGAAAATGGATGGATGGATGTACTTATCAATCATAGTTCTAAATTGATAGATTAGTATACTTTGAGATTATTTGGCCATCATTTTCTCTTTGTTTCAGACTATGGTGCTTTCTCTTGGTTGAGAAAAAAAACAAACTCAAGACAAGACCAAAATTCCACGAAGTTTGAGTTGAGTGACTTTTTCCACTTGAGTCCGACAGAGAGATGGGATGACAGCCTGCATTTGAATTCAGGAAAGCACAGATGGTCAAAGATGCTTTGGAGCATTTTCATGGGATCAAATGCTTTAAGATATTCACCTTCAGTGTCAACAACAACAGTGTCTGCTGGAGCGAAACAAAGCACAAACAATGTCAGAGCTGTAATAGTCGACAGGAATTACAGCTCATTTCACGCTGCTGCAGTTTGTGATGATGGAACCATTTGTCAAAATTAGTCTGGATGCTCAACAGCACATCACACCTGTCAATCAAAGCACAACCTTTCTGGCCCCTGATCAGCAGCACTGATGCTGACAGGCTGTATGGGCAATGGACAAGACAGTGTTGTCAGGTTTTCATGTTTTTTTAGCTCCTCATCCTTCACTTTCAACAGTCATGTATTTCTATTCGCTGCTCCAGAACTAGTTTCTGTGTAATTACAAGAAACAAAAAAAACCTCTGTCAGTTACTGAGTATAAACTGCTGAAGAATCATGAAATCAGTGTGAAGTGATCCTAAAGCCTCATAATGATTTTTCTTGTTTCTGTTCAAGTCATTCTCCACGTACACTGTCTCCATTTTGACTGCGTGTCTGCCTTCACTGCCCATACCTGAGTTTTCATGGTTTTCGTGGGTAATATATGTATAAAAGTGAAAAAAACTTGGTATCTGGGACTATTTAAAACGGCAGTGTTCTGTCATTCGTTAAACCTGCAACCTCTCTGGGGGGCCGGGGTGAAGACTGGACAAGTGAGGACTTTGTCACTGTGAATAAACAGAAAATGTGAAGAAACACAGGTGTTTTTACTCCTCTGCAAACAACAAACTGCTCGTGTCTTACTCTATGTCCGAGGACAAGCCTTGATAACCTTGCAGTGTCGGTGTGCATCAGATGTGCTCTGGCCTCATGAATGTGCTGCGAATCCATCTTCAGATGCTGAATTAAGCTTGAGGAAAGACAGGTTTTGACTTTACTAAAGGCAAAGTGACACCCCTCTGATGCTTCATTTTGATTTGGTGGTGAGAAACCCATTCAGGCCAATAAACCATAAAAACTGAATTTCATCCCTGAGTGGGAGGCATGAAAGGTGTATCGACTGGATGGATATTAGAGCGGTAAAACAAGACATTTGGCTTATACATATATATATATATATATATATATATATATATATATATATATATGTATGTGTGTGTGTGTCCTATACCTTTTCTTTATATGCTTTTATCATGACCATCCACTCCACTGAGACACATTTTTCCTTTGTCTGCATAGATGAAACCTCCAGCTTTTATGTGTGCAGTTGTATTCCTATTTGAAGACCCCAGCAGAGTTATGGATTTTCCAGCAGTGTGTGTGTCAGTGTGTTGAAGGCAGATGCCTGCTGTGGTTTGTCCTGGTGATTTGTTTGTCCTGCTGAATGAGTTTGTAGGCTGTCATTAAAGCAGCCATGCAGGGACAAACAGTCTGTTAGGAGCCCCTCTGTGAACGAGCTAAGCTATCCCTCTGCTGACCTTTGTCTATGTAGAGCTGAATGTTATTTTGCAGCACATATCATCTATATGATTAACTCTACATTTCTAATCAATGTTGTTATGCAAAGCATCTCACTCAAGTGGAACAGAGAAACAGAGATGTTTAATAATAACAAGTCATGCTTCACAAGCACAAAGGCTCAGAGGCAGGCTTAGTCGCCTGTGGCTCCTTGTTACTTCTACAAACAGAATATATTCCTCACCAACATTACGAGTACAATTTAAATGTGGCTGTAAGGTGTTTATGTATTGTTACGACTGGAGTACACCATCTGAACTCAAATGCATAACTCTAGCACATCAGAAGGCAAGATAAGACAGAATCTAAATTCTAAGAAACATGTCATGATTCATATTTTAGTTCAGTTTTTGTTTTTTCCCCATGTTATGCTTTCTGTTGCTTTCCCCATTTTTCCTTGGTTTATTCCAAGCTGGGTGTGTGCAGATAGGAGGTGTGGCCAGAGCAGTGCTGACAAGGCACTGAATTTACTCACCCAATCAATTCCTCCATAAAAAACAGTCGATTTGTCTCCTGCTTCGGGGTCAGCCAGTCCAACATCCAAACCCAACAGAATGGACGTGGTAAAGTCTGCGTTTGGCAGTCGCAGCCACCTGAAGCTACGTTCCCTGCTGGGCCTCATGGATTAATCAGTTAACCACATTTTTTATTGTACATTCAAAAATTCTATTATTCTGCATTTCAGAACAGTTTTTTATGTAATATATATGATATCAACAATGATTGTATGTACAATGATTGCAATTCACAACAAGCAACAGGTGTACAGTATGTCTCTCACATGTCGCTCTTTCATAATGTTGACTGGTCTGCAGTCAGCTGCCACCCATTCAGAAGGGCTATAGATAACGTTTTAGTTTCATCCACAGGTCTGTGGAGACTTGCTCACCATAAAATAGTGCTTTACCTGTCTCCATGTTTGCATCTGTCTGATGAGCTGCACCAGCATGTTTAGCTCATAGGTGGAAGCTCAAATTTTAATTACTTCTGTGTGGAGATACGGGAAGATGCTATAAGAAACAGAAGCACACGATTCAAAAAAAAAAATTAATAAGGTGTCATGCTTTAATGCTACCAGTCCCATTTTCTTTATCATGTTTCATCTTGTTCTGTTAGTGTCAGTTGTTGATTATAGTGCTCACCACACAGGTGCACTTTACACATCAGCAGACACACCATGCCGGAGACTTCTCCTGTTTAGCTTTCGGTCTGTTTTGTTTGTAATTTATGGCATATGGTATTAGCATCTTGATACCTGAGAAACAACATTTGTTCTTGTATATTTAATGACAATAAAGAAACTTGACTAGAAATGTATGTTAATATAATACAAAATGAGCAACAATGAGTGTTAATGAGCGTGAATTAATAGCAATGTTCGACATTAGGGTTCTGGTCCATGTGAAAATCATCTTTAAACTGTGTCCTAGAAATGTCTGTAAATACTGTACTGTATTTAATGCATTATTTCATATACATATATACTGCATCTACATGAGTCCTCAGCAGAGCCATTATTCATATGGAAGACAGTGGAAATATTTCATCAACAGAGAGTCTGTGATTGAGTGCATGTAGGTATGAGCATGATGGAGTATTGAGTCTGTATCAGAACCTTGCAGCTCCCCAGATATTTTATTTACCGTATATGTGGATGATTGTCTGACAGCCCAGACTATATTAAATCTGTTTATTTCCATCCATGTTTCAGAATAATCCCTGAGCTGCAGCAGCACTCTCTGGTCTGTTGTGGTGATCTGATGGTCCCATACATTTCAGCTGTAATGGTCCTTCCCTTCATGGATGAGATAAGATCTGGGAGTATGTCTGCTTAGCTATAAAGAAAATCCAATTGCATGTCTGTCTTTCTGTTTGATTAGTGGAGCTTTAAGGGACATCCAACTCCATCAGTATTTTGTGTCAAATGACTGTGTGTAATGTGAAAAGGAACTCTCATAGTGACAAACTGACTGAGGAATTCACCCAACTCTGCAACTACAGCACATTTACTGTATGGCTCCCACCACAGCTTTGATCAACACTTTTAGACAGTTTTGCTAAACAGCAAAAAGTGAAGATGAACCCATGATATTACATGCTCAGCGCCACATGAACAAAGTAAGGGATGAACAACAAGCAACTAGTAGCTTACCATTCATTTTTGAAGGCCAAAATGATGTTCCCAGAATTAATTGGTGGTTACCCTCAATAGCTTTTTTTTATATATTTTATGTTATTTATAGCACTAAATGATCCTCTGCCACTTAATGGAAGGATGCACACGCCAGTAGGAAATTCTTGACCCGTGTGTACACACATTAGTCAGGGAATACTACAATGTATTGGTTTAGAATTTATCTGTACGACACAACTATGAGCGCACACTGGAGCTGCTGTATGTCACACTCTACATATACTATGGATTATGAAAAAGAAAAGTGCTGCATAAAGTCAAAGCATTTACTCTGATTATTTGAAATATAAACATTGCAGTGACACTTGAAACATGCTGCATGATGGATACACTGGCATGGCGAGGACTATTTAAGGAATTTCTAGTGCTCTGGCACCACCTCACCCACAAACATATAACTATGTAAAACAAGCTGTTTTTCTTTATTTTCCTGTTAGCAGTTGCTGTGAATCACCATTTCTATGGAGAAACATTCATACTCTGCAAGAAAATTTATTTTATGCAATTAAGCCTACACAGATCAACTACAACAAAGACGTACAAAGATGCTGTCAGTGCAGCCGCTCCACCTTCATCAATTTCTAGCTCAAACAACCCCTGGGCTCTTTTCTACCGTCATCTACCATACTCCTCATCATTCACTGCTGAAAAGTACCAATCATTCCTCATATTTTTCTAAATCAAAATTAACACCAGCCACAATAACCTCAGCTGAACAGATGTGATCACGAAACGTTTCATACTTGTTTTACTTTGGTTTACTGACTGTGTGCAATCCTTTGAAAATTATACTTTTAGCAGCAAGACTTCACCTCTGTCAGAGACAAAGCTAAGAGAAAAAAGACAGACAATACTCATGATAAATTATGCAGATAAAATCCAGACGTTATGAAATGTCTCAGCACCCAAGAGAGACCAGTCTTATTAGGAGGGTGTTTTTTTTTCACATTGGGCTGTGGTCCAGGAAACAGAGGAAGGAAGCTGTTTAAGATCTTGGGTCATTAGACACAGTACAGGGAAACTTTATTACCCCAGAGATGAAAGCCCATCTCTACCAATCACACTACCAGCGTAAGTAAAGATGTTACGTTCATCTTACTTTGTGGTGGACAAAGCTCTCATCATTAATTTTCTAAAAAGAGGTGAAGGAGAAAGGCAGAAAGTTTGAACATATCAGGTTTAAATCAGGTAACGTGTCATTAAAGGTCACATTGTAACCGTGAAACTGTGAAAGTTTGATTTTTTTTAACCAAAACATGCTCTTCCTAAAACTATATTAACCATACATATTATGTGATCAAGGTAACATGATTACACGGTGTAACTTTAAAGCAACTCAACAACACTTTGGGATATGAACACTGGCTGGTTGAAAGTACAGTATTGTTTTTTTTTTACGCTTCCACCTCCTCTCCCACCCACCCTCAGTAATGATGCTTTAGCTCCACCTTTATCAGCTGTGATATTAAAATAAACAGACAACTGCATCTAATACGGGCAGCATGGTGGTGTAGTGGTTAGCAATCTTGCCTCACAGCAAGAATGTACTGGGTTCGAAACCCGGGGTCTTTCTGTGTGGAGTTTGCATGTTCTCCTCGTGTCTGCCTGGGTTCTCTCTGGGTACTCTGGCTTCCTCCCACCATCCAAAAAAAAATAAAAAAAAATGCATGGGGATTAGGTCAATTAGCTAATTTATTGTGAATTGAGTGAATATTGTGAATATGAGTGTGAGTGGTTGTTTGTCTCTATGTGTCCTGTGGTGAGGTGGCGACTTGTCTAAGACTGTCTAAGACAGCTGGGATAGGCTCCAGCTCCCCCGTGACCCTATGAGGATAAGCGGTAGATAATGGATGGATGCATCTAATACATACTGTATATGCAGTAATGTGCATGAATCTGAGAGAGGGCCATTCTACAGTATTTTTAGTACTTATACGAGTATATTTAATGTTAATAGTTTTACTTTCAAGTAAGAGCTTTTCGGAAGTAATACCATTGCTGTTGCACACAAAATTATTTGTGTGGTAAGACCAGGCTGGTAAAACATTTTAGCCCTTAATGACCTTGTGTCATTCTAGAGAGTAGACTGAAAAAAAACAATGTATTTTTGTCCTTTAATTTGCAAAAAATTGTTGAAAATCGTTTTATGAAATCATAAAACAAGCAGAATTCAAAATATAAATGTCAAGCAGAATCATGTGAAAAAAAGTGACTGGAAGGTAGTGAGTTCTTCAGAAAGTAGAAGTAAACATCATTAAGGGAGTCAGTAAAATTCTGTTGTAGAAATACTTGTCAAAGTTGATGTCTGTGAGTGTCTCTGGTGAGAGTCATTAACGGAAACCTTTCGTTAAAGTTGCAATCTTTAAAAAAAAAACAAAACTGTCATTTAGTAAAAGTCATTAAGAGTGTGAGTAGAATTGACAGCATAATATTTTCCTGCTGTGATGTTCCAGCTCATTAGCCTCTTCTCCTTCTCTTCGGGCATCTTCTTCATCCTCGACCTCCTCCTTTGATTTAACCCTCTATCCTCTTATCCTTCCTTCATCCTTCCCTTCTTTCCTCAGTGATGGAGAATGCATTTTCAACAAGAGAATGAGTTGGCGCGGCTCCATCTCATTTTGTTTTTCACATCCTGCAGTCATCATGCAGCAGTCCTGTGAAGCATTCGGGTGTCACAGTATAATCCCTTCTCTCAGTGTTGGCTATCAGTTTGTCTCATAACCAGAGGGACAGTCCCTGTCTTTTTGTAGAGGCTTCAGTTAAGTGTTTGCTGTCTCAATTTGTCTTATAAATGGAAAACTTGGCAAAAAAGAATTAATATAATTTTGCTGAAGTCAATATTTGAATGTTCACTCTATAAACTCATGTTGTATAATTGAATCTTAAATTCTGAGTAGTTCAAACACTGGATTAGAGCCATACTCAATGCTTGCTGATGCTGAATGTTGGCTATAAATCTGTGAAAAAAGAGGCAATAATTCATAAAGATACTCAGATGGTTTTTCGTGCGTTGATGTGTAAGCTGATGGACATAAATTCAAGTGAGAAATTTCGACCTCATGAATGCCCTGGTAGGACATTTTATGGGAGCGTAGGTCACAGCACTGCTGTTGTAGGATTAATCAACCCCTGCTGGAGAGGGGGTTGTAGCTGATTCTGTGGTCTGTCCTGAGACCAGTGCTCTCTGGCAGGGACCAGTGGTCACAACCACTAGGGGTGCTAAAGACACTGGTTGCCACCAGCTTCTCAGTGGTCTGCCCAGTGGTCCCTGTGGTCTGTGAAGCAGCTTTAGTATTTCCTCCCCTTTCTGGTCATTTTAACAGCACTGTTAGCTGGATAAATGTCAGAGATCATAATCTTTTGTCGGTATGATTCACTATATTAGATATATTATGATTATTAATGTTTTTGTTATTAGTTTTGATTATGAAGAGCCGTGTGGTCAGTGTCTTTAGAGCGTGTGGCGGTTATGACCACTGGTCCGTGGCACAGCAGTGATGACCAGCTTCTTACTGGTACAAAGGGCACTAAAATGACTGGTCCTGACCACCTCCTCTGTGATCGGTTCTGTTGTTTGGACCAGTTAAGTGATTCTTAGAGTGTTTGTTTGTTTGTATTCACTTTCAATTCAACTTTTCCTGTTTGTCATTGTTAGCAGAATAACCTAAATGTGAGAAGCCATAATCGTTTGTCTATCCAATGTTATTGATCACTATTACTAATAGAAATCATAATAACAAAGATTATATTATTATTATTATTATTATTGTTATTATTATTATTATTATTAGTCGTAGTTGAGTGGTACTATTGACAATGCAAGTCCATGTCTTCCATCATCAATGATCAGGACCACTTAGCCTAACTTTTATTAAAAGAGAATTGAAGATTCATTTTCAGTTGGTTTTTGATCATGCCATGGCTGCATGGCCACTGCCTTTAAACCAATAAAGGAAACAGGTGGTGATTCAGTTCCTGGCCAATCAGGAGCCATTTTAAATTTTGATGCTAGGTGTGATCATATTGATCATATGCCGAATGCTCACTGTAAAACCACGAAGAGCAGCAAACATGGGCAAGGATATTTTGCTTGGATTCCCTGGATTCCCAGGTTAATTCCAATGATCTGTGTAAGTAATCTTTGACTTTTATTATGTTTTCATCGTTATTCGTCGAGATATGCTTACGTGATCAGACTCTCTTGTGTCTTTGACTATAGCCTAACTGAAATGTCAATATAAACCCCAAATGTATAATAATAAAGAGAAAGATAGCAAGAGAGAATAATAGAATAATGGTTTCTAAAGCACTTTCACTGCCCAGAAAAAATGCTATAGATTTCCAACCCCTTGTGTTATCTTTATATTAACGGCACAACATTTTGGGAAACGTGTGCTCGCTGTCTGTCTTATATGAATGCCACTACATAGGAGTAATGATCATTTTTTTTTGTCTTTTGATAAGCTGGACTTGACAAATATGGCTGCAGGTAAAGCATTTGATTTGTATTTTTTGTGATATGTAGTTTATTTTGTTTGAGCTATTCGTCATATTTATAAAGTCAATATCATTATGCTAATAATACCAGTTTGTATTGTTATTTAATGCTCAATACAGCCTTCAAGTCAACAGAGGACTTTTACAAAATGTGGACAACAACTGCCCTTACTGCAATGTTGCCACAGTGGCAACCAGAGACTAAATAATCTATATGATCTAATCTATATAACATCTAAATAAGGTTTATTTAAAATATGCAGTGTGCTTCAGCGACAATGCAGTTGGTAAGCATAATAAACCATGGCTGTTTTAAAGATTTTTACCAAATTCCTGTGTCAAATCAATCTTTTCTTTGCCTAATGTATTCTTTTTCACATTTGTTTTCATCTTTCCACAGACACTTTTAGCATACCCTGTCACTGTAAGGTGAAGCTGGCACAAAGGAGCCATTGGCACTGTCCCAAGTGCCAATCCATCATACAAAGAAAATATTCTTTTGAAAAACATCTGAAAACACATGGTAAGATCACCCAAAAACACAGAAAACACAGATATTGTACTCTCCGTTATCCGCATTTTCCATGAACACAGGTATTTACACAGACTGGTGTAAATTACATTGACCTTGTCATTGATGTCATGGTGCCAGAGGTAGGCTATGTTTTCCAAATTTAGTTGAAAAAGACATAAAGGTATCCATTAATGTCACCATTCTAACAGAATTTAACTTACTGTTACTTGATCACTCGTAAATATAATTACATCTGTTTATTTAACAATAATAAAGCTGGTAATGTGTGCTCTTCCTTGTTTATTTTTTTCTATGTTGTCCTGAACGAAAATGTTTTCTTTTATGCAGACCACAATTGACATCATGGTGAGATCTGAGGGTTTTTCCAGATTTCATGTAGAGAAAATCCTTGGAACGATCATCGAGTGATCAGGTGCTGGATGAATCAAATTGCTCAACAAATCAAATGAATTTGACTGTTACTTTTGTTACCGTTACCATTCTTCAACCATTGGTCAAACTAATTTTCCAGCAGGCCATGTTCTTTTGTTGATGTTGACAATAAAACAAAATAAATGAAGTAATTGTGATTATGATTTTTTTTTATTCACTGTGTCCAAAGTGTCATTATTAAAACCAAATAAACATACATTCAAGAAAATAGAGAAAATATGAGTTGGGTGGGGTTGCATACCACCATGACTGTGGTGTATGAGAAAGTCATAGGATATCAGACGATATTGAGCAAGTGCAGAACAGTGTAATATTGCTTCGTGTTTCTGTGTGGTGTGTGTCACACTGGAAGCATCACCCTTTATTGCCCAGCCAGTAGTCAAAGTGAGCTATACAGCAGAGTAGTTTTATTGCTTCTCACATCTAGACTAAGTTGTATTGAAAGTGAATACAAACAAACACTCCATAAATCATTTAACTGGTCCAAACAACAGAACTGATCACAGAGGAGGTGGTGAGGACCAGTCATTTTAGTGCCATTAAGAAGCTGGTCGTCACTGCTGTGTCTCTGGTCGCGAACAGTGTCTTTAGCGCGTGGGGTGGTTATGACCACTGGTCCGTCTCTGGCACGGACCAGTGGTCATAATCACCACACGTGCTAAAGACACTGACCACACGGCTCTTCATAACCAAAACTAATAACAAAAACATTAATAATCATAATATATGTAATATAGTGTATTATATCGACAAAAGATTATGATCTCTGACATTTATCCAGCTAACAGTGCTGTTAAAATGACCGGAAAGGGGAGGAAATACTAAAGCCACTTCATAGACCACAGGGCTGACCACTAAGAAGCTGGTCGCGACCAGTGTCTTTAGCGCCCCTAGTGGTTGTGACCACTGGTCCCTGCCAGAGAGCACTGGTCTCAGGACAGACCACAGAATCAGCTGCAACACCTGCTGCCTTTCCTTCCACTGAGGAGAGGACAGTGAAACAGCTGAAGCTTAACGACCAAAAGGGGCAGAGCTGACAACACATCACCATTCAAGACCTATCTACAACTTAAATAATAATATGACATGGTGGAAAAACAGAAGTCGTCAGACCAACTGAAGGTCACTCCAATATCTTACTGAGGAAGTCTATTGAAGGTCGACAGATTTAAATGTTTTTCTGCAGCTTTTTATTCAGACTTCAATTTGCTCTCAGCTTTGGGCTACATTTATCTTCTGACCTTTACGTCCAGCTCCAGGCTACAGCTTCTGTCAAGTCCCTCTTCTTTCATCAGTGTCACTAAATCTAGTCCCCGATGTCATCATCCCAAACATGACTGATGGAGAGAAACACCAGTGAGCAGCCCTCTGAGGAACTCAAATTAAAGAAAAAATGACCTTGGAGCATAATGACTGTAAGAACTTTAATATGGGCACAAAAAACAGTAACTTTGAATGCATGATTCAACATATCACTTGCTCCAAATTTTATATGAATGTCTCTACTGTGCCTGTGGGCCACTGTGCAAGATTAACTTTGCAATCTAGGTGAGAAAAATCAATCAGTACAGGTCAGAAAATAAACATGTATGCAGCCTGAAGGAGTGCCAATGCAACTATGGTAACAAAAAAAAAGGCAAATCTTGTTTTTATCTTATTATTGTTATTGTCTCTGGACAAAACCATAATGTGCTTCTCTCCTCCGTGCCTTCTTAGCAAGCTAACCAATGGATGTCTTTTAAATCATTAATCATATGGATATGACAGTTTGACTAAAGTGCAGTTGAAAATTAAATCGATAAAAAAGCAGATCAAAATAGAGTCTTCTGGGGAAAAAAATCTCATTTGAAGTAACCATCAAGTGTCTGAACATCACAGGTTCCCCACTTCAACCCAGTATACTCTCACCAATCTGGTACAAACCAGACTTTGTAAACAATAAAACCCCTCTCTATCTCAGTACATGGGCAGAGAAGGGGGTTACCCATCTCCATCACCTCCTCCAAGATAACATATTTATGACATACACAGACTTATTCCAAACCTTTGGAATAAGGAATGGAAATTTTCTCCAATACCTGCAGGTAAAGAAAACAATTACAAAGAGAATCCCAACACTTCAGTCCACCTCTCAGCCACCTGATTTACAGCCGCCTGAATTTATCAAATACATCACCAAATTGTTCCCCAAAAATAAGAAAAACCTCCCAAAAATGTATAGTTTCCTCTCAAAGACAGACTCTATACATTTACCAATCCCAAAATGGGAGAAAGACTTATCCATACCCTTAGACCATGATTTTTGGACTCAGATCTGTGGAAAAACATTTAGCATGACAAAAAATACTAACCTACAACTAATCCAATTTAAGGTTCTCCACAGAACACACGTAACGCAGTATCAAATGAATAAAATGGGTTTCTCACAGTCTGACTTGTGCACCCAATGCACTCAAAAAACTACCGACACTTATTTTCATGCACTGTGGCTATGTTCTCCTGTATTTCAATTCTGGGCAACAGTAACACAGAAACTCTCTTCTATTTTGGACTGCAGGATCCCACAATCTCCAAACTTATGCTTAATTGGCGATTTTACGACAGCGACAGTACCAGTCATTCACCTCCAACCCACGCTTGCAGCTCTCGCCGTCGCTAAGAAAACTATCTTGGTTAATTGGAAGGATAAGAGAGCAATCAACATTACCCATTGGCTAAACCTCCTCTTTGATCATATCTCACTTGAGAAAATATCTGCTTCCCGAAAGAACCAATTGACATCTTTTACAGAAAAATGGTCTCCATTTATTAGAGCTCTCAATATAAATCTATAGTCTATTCTTGTTTCCCTTTTTTTATTTTATTTATTTTTTATTTTTAAACATTGTCCTACATTTTTTTTTTCCTCGTGTTTTCCTCTTGTCCCTGGCGTTGCTCTACGATTCTGAGAGGCCTGCCCGGCTGTGGCCACTCCCCCCAGGGGTGGATGTGTCCGATGTCTCTCCTTTTGGGCACTATGGCCTCTGGGCCTTCGCTGTTTTCCGGGGTCCGGGGGGAGGTAGTTGCCCCTATCTCCTCGTGGCGGTCTGGCTGGCTCTGGGGGTGTGGGACGGGAGGGTGCTTCCCAGTTCCTTTCCTGCCCACGTCCCCTCCTCTCTTCTCTCCTGCCTGCCTGCTCCTCCTCCCCCCTCTCCCGTCCTCGGGGTGTCTGGGGGTCCTCGTCGCCGGTGGGGTTGGCTTGGGGGCCGGGGGCTCTCTTCTGGGGGGAGGGGGGTGGGTGGGTGTGGGTGCTCTGGCCCGCATGTGCCTGGGCACGTGCGGGCCAGAACAGGCCTGGGCCTGCATATCACCACTGGAGTTCCAAGCTCAGCTTGCTCGATCCTTGATCCGGGTCCGACGCGTTCCTGGGCTGTGATGGGGCCAAGCCGGATGGGGGCTTGCACCGTTCCCAGTGGTGCTTGTCTCCTCGTGCTGGGGGGTTGGGGGGGTGGATCAGTGTTACGGTGGGTCGGGGGGGCCTCCCCTCACGCACAACGGGGCGTCCCGGGGCTTGGGGGGAGAGATCTGGGTCCGCCGGTAGGGGGATTGTTTGCTGGACAGCGCTGGCTTGCGCATTTGGCTCCCGGCTGGTGGAGTGCGTATCGATTCTTTTCGGCTGTGCTGGCTGGTCTCTGCATCTCTAATTCTCTCACGTGTCACTGGCCCCTTGGACCTGTCCTGGCCTTCTGGGGAGTGATGGTTTCTGTCTCCTCCTGGTTGTTGGATCTGCGTGGTTCTCGGTGGCCCGGTAGCTCTCTGGGTTTGGCATCGTCGATGCTCCCACTTCCCCGGGTTGTTGTGGACACCTGGCCGATCTAGCCATGAGGGGTCGTGGTAGACGCTCTGGGCTTCGGTGTTCTACACACATGCATGTTTTGTCCAGATCTTATTAACTCCTCCCGAGTCACATTGATGAGTACTGATGTGAACTGCTAGTATGTGCCAAATCATTCGTCCGACTTCTCACTAAGCTCATATTTTCTCCACATACTTCTCTCATTTGTGTTCTCGGTAGCCTACTCTATACGGTTAGGTCCTCCACTACTCTGGTGTTCAATACTGTTGGGTGTTGGGATGAAGATGTTGGGAATGACACAGTAGCTTACACGTTTTTTTATTCCAATAGCACTGCCTGTCTGTAAACTTCCCTTTTTGTTTTGTCTTATCTCCCTGTCTGTCATTTATTTCCCCCTCTTGTCACACAGGTGTAGCACGTCCCTCTCTGGCTTATAACAGGAAATTCCAATAAATAAAGTAAGATTAGATTCCGGGGAGGGCCGGTGATGGTCACATACACGCACCAAATATTAATAGCTTTTGCTGCAAGACTAAAATATGCATAATCTCATAAAAGGTCGACACTCTTTTGTGGTGTTGAACAATGAGAACAATGCAGACAAAGTGAAAAAAAAAAAAGAACGTCATTTCCGGCAGTTGCTTTTCTGGTCAACAGCACAACAACACCACCATTTTTAAAGTTAATATGGAGCAGTAGGAGTGGTACAAAATGGAGCAATGTAGCATAAATTGAGTATAAAATAATGGATTTTTGTTATAATTAAGACATTCTGTAACTGTCTCAGTATTTTCCAGGACCCTGACACTACCTGGCACCTAAGTGCTAAAGGCTTCAGTTTTACGACTGGCCAAATAAACACTGTGGGGGGAAAACACTAACCATAAGGAACTCCAGGACACATATGGAGTTGGGGGAAGTTTTATCGCTGCCTTCTGCATTCCTTTTGTGTGAGATGCTGTGAGGTGAGAAGGGTGTGAGATGCTGTGAGATCGCGAGAGTCTGTGAGATTTGCGAGATTCAACATGGCGGCCCCCAGCTGCTAGACTAAGATTTAGCAAAATACCGTCTTTGCCAACTTATTCCGTGCTTTAAGCGGACCAATTAAGTTAGACTGACAACGCTGTACATAGCTTCACTCAAGGTGGAGGATCTTGAAAATTTCATCGACGACTATTTCTTTCGGTGCGCCATGGAAGACTCCAACACCGAAACTCGCCGGGACAACCCAAACAAGAGGAAGAAAACAGACTCCTCTACTGACACACAGGACCTTGAGACCACGGATGTCCAAATAAGCGTCCTCGATTCGATCAATAAAAAGCTCGACATACTTAAGATGCTCCATGATGAGATTAAGGACCTGAAGGCTAGCCTGGAGTTTACTCACCAGCAGATATCCGACCTGCAGAGGGACAACACCGAGCCTCGCTCCACGCTGACAGCCGTCACTTCAGAGGTAAATATCCTTAAAAAAGAGAATAAATCTCTGAAGGAAACCGTCCTTGACATACAGACGAGGAGCATGCGGGACAATCTGATCTTCTCAGGGATTCCAGAATCTACACCGGATGACCCAGAGTCCCTAGTTAAAAACTTCATGGCTTCGGCTCTTAAAATCCCGAAAGAGACTGTGAATAACATCACTTTCCACCGCGTTCACCGACTTGGACCCCGAAGAGGAGACCGCCACCGTCCTATCATCGCTAAATTCGAGCACTTTAAACAAAAAGAACTCGTCAAGAGCAAAGGACGGGAGCTGAAAGGGAAACCATTCGGGATGAATGACCAGTTTCCACGGGAAATTAATGAGAGGCGCAAAGTCCTGTTTCCTATTCTGAAAGAACACAGACAGCGAGGCAAGCGGACTGCACTTGTGGTGGACAAACTCTACATAGATGGCCAGCTGTACAGGGAATCCTCCATCACCCCCTGGCTCTTCTAAGGAAAACGATAAGTAACCACAAAAACAAATGGCTCAGATTTCTAAATATATCTCTCGTTAGTTTAAAGTATATAGAGAAAGCAATCAAATCTCACAAGTTTCAAATGTTTACCTTCACCAAATGTCACCCCCCACTAGGGATCCCCTTCCTTCTTTTATTCTTTTTTCTTCCCCTCTTTGTGTTAAATCTCCATGTACCCCTCTCCCTCTCTCTCACACTCACTCCTCCTACCCCCCTCCCACCCTGTGTACCCTCTCTGTTTGTCATGACTCTCTGTGTCACAATGTGTTTGTTGTTAGTTTCACAGGCTTTATGGTGCCTTTTTATGATACATATCATGAATCATTGTATACATCTGTCCCTAACACCTACATGGTCTTTAAGCAACACCTTACACCCCACCATGCTGACATTCACAGCTCACAAACCACGACATTCTATTTACATTACACTGTCACTAACTCAGTGTCCGAACATCGTCTCTTCTTATGTCTAAGTTAAACTTAGTTTCCTGGAATGTACGTGGCATACGCTCACAGACAAAAAGAATTAAAATCCTGGACTATGTCTCTAAACTAAAAGCAGATATTCTTCTTTTGCAAGAGACACATCTACTACAATCAGAAGAGAAATCTCTTACAGATTCAAATTATAATATTATATTTTCATCTTGTTATAATAGTAGACAAAGAGGAGTCTCTATTCTAATCCACAAGAGAGTCCCGTTTACCTTAAACTGTTTGATAACAGACCCAGAGGGCAGATTCATTATTATTCAAGCAACAATTTTTGATAAACAATACACAATTGCCAATCTGTATGCTCCCAATAGTGATGATCCAGCCTTCTTTCATACAGTTTTCTTTCATTTATCAGACTTAAATGCTACCTCAACTACTATTATTGGAGGTGACTTTAACATAGTCTTAAATCCCTCTGTAGACCGATCGAACATGCCAATGCAGATGAAACAATTACAATCAGTCCTAACCATACGGGACTATATGAAAGATTTTGGACTAGATGATATCTGGAGACTAAAAAACCCAACAAAAAGGGAATATACTTTCTTTTCTGCAGTACACAAGTCATTTTCAAGAATTGACTTTTTTCTTTCAAATAACTCCATCACACACAAAATTACCACTAGAATTCACCCAATCATCATCAGTGACCATGCACCTATATCCCTCAGTCTGCAAACTGACACTTACCGTAAACCCCCTCAGACTTGGCGCTTCAACATATCTCTACTTAAAGATCCTGAATTTGATCAAATGGTAAGGAGAGAGTGGGCAGACTTTCTAGAAAATAATAACTTTCCAGATTCATCTCCTTCTTTACTTTGGGAAACCTGGAAGGCCGTAATTAGAGGTAAAATAATATCGTACTCTACATACAAGAAAAGAAAGGAACAACAAATACAAAGACAGATATTGAGGAAAAAATTAAACAACTTTCGCAGGATTATGCATTAAATCCAAGCGAACAATTACAATCTGAGTTACACAATGCAAAGTTATGCCTCAACGACATTTTATCAAAGAAAACAGATTTTTTACCACAACAACTGAGATACAATGATTTCGAGCATAGCAACAAATCAGGCAAATTTCTTGCGAATTTAGTACAACGCAACAGAGAAAAATCTTTTATAACAGCAATACAGGATCCTACTGGCAAATATACTCAATCTCCTCAAGAAATCAATCAGATGTTTTATAGCTATTACCACAAGCTATATTCAGCAACAGTTAACCCCAACAAAGATGATATTCACACATTTCTCAACAATCTAAAGCTGCCTGAACTAACATCTGAATGCAGAGACATCTTAGATGCTCCAATGACTATCAGTGAATTACAATGTGCATTAGATAGTATGTCAGCAGGCAAAGCACCTGGTCGGATGGTTTCCCTGCTGAATTTCTCAAACATTTCTGGCTAATGCTAGCACCTCTTTTTTTTCAGAACAGTTATGGAGATTAAAAATAAAGGCTATATAAGCGCTCACATGAACACAGCTGCAATAAAGTTATTATTGAAACCAGATAAAGACCCTACGCAGCCTGCTAGCTATCGACCTCTGTCGCTAATCAACTCTGACATCAAAATTATATCTAAAGCACTCGCTTCCAGGTTGGAGAAAATTATCCCGGCTATAATTCACAACGATCAAACAGGATTTATTAAAGGCCGACACTCCACTAACAACTTTAGAAGGCTTCTAAATCTGATCAATTTGACGCAGCGCTGCAACAGAGAAGCGATCGTTATATCACTTGATGCAGAAAAAGCCTTTGACAAAGTTAACTGGTCCTTTCTCTTCTCTGTACTTCATAAATTTGGTTTCGGTGACTCATTTATCCAGTGGGTTTCAACTCTGTATAACTCACCTAAAGCTACTGTCACGACTAATGGGATCACTTCACAAAGCTTCACTTTGCAAAGGGGAACTAGACAAGGATGTCCACTCTCTCCCTTACTGTTTGCAATTTTTATCGAACCATTGGCTGCAGTGGTACGTCAGAACAACAGTATCAAAGGTATCTGCTCTCTGAAGTTTGAACACAAAATTAATCTATATGCGGATGACATTTTACTTTATTTAGAAAAACCCAAAACATCAATGAAGGAAGTATGTAAACTCATCACAACCTTCTCACGCCTATCAGATTACTCCATCAACTGGTCAAAATCAATTATACTGCCATTAACAGAGAGCTCATGGAATCCTGCAATCCAAAACACTCATTACTCTTTCCCTACAGGCAACATTAGATATCTGGGCATAAATATTTCCTCCAAACTCTCAGATCTTGTCCACTTGAACTTCACACCACTTGTGGACAAAGTGTGTGGTGATCTGAGCCGTTGGAATAACCTTCCTATCTCACTGTTGGGACGAATAGCTACTGTCAAGATGAAAATATTACCCCAAATCAACTATCTCTTCTCCATGATCCCATTTAAACCCACAACAAAATGGTTCCAAACATTAGATTCAGCTATCGGTAAATTCTACTCAAAGAACAAAAAGGCTACAATCAGCCTGGCTACTCTCCAGAAGAATAAGTCTGAAGGTGGACTGGAGGCTCCCAATTTTCTGCATTACTACCTAGCTAATCAGTTACAATACCTTATCAAGTGGATCCATCCACAGGAAGAATATAAATCCTGGATGGAACTAGAACAGTTAGACTGCAACCATATTAAACTCGCTGATCTACCCTTTATCACCTCTGTTCTTAAAAATCATTCCTGCTTCAAGAATCCCTTGATCGCCTCCACACTGTCTGCATGGTGGAGAGCCCTTGAAATCACAGGTTCACCACTTCAACCCAGTATACTCTCACCAATCTGGTACAACCCAGACTTTGTAAACAATAAAACCCCTCTCTATCTCAGTACATGGGCAGAGAAGGGGGTCACCCATCTCCATCACCTCCTCCAAGATAACATATTTATGACATACACAGACTTATTCCAAACCTTTGGAATAAGGAATGGAAATTTTCTCCAATACCTGCAGGTAAAGACAACAATTACAAAGACAATCCCAACACTTCAGTCCACCTCTCAGCCACCTGATTTACAGCCACCTGAATTTATCAAATACATCACCAAATTGTTCCCCAAAAATAAGAAAAACCTCTCAAAAATGTATAGTTTCCTCTCAAAGACAGACTCTATACATTTACCAATCCGAAAATGGGAGAAAGATTTATCCATACCCTTAGACCATGATTTTTGGACTCAGATCTGTGGAAAACATTTAGCATGACAAAAATACTAACCTACAACTGATCCAATTTAAGGTTCTCCACAGAGCACACGTAACGCAGTATAAAATGTATAAAATGGGTTTCTCACAGTCTGACTTGTGCACCCAATGCACTCAAAAACTACTGATACTTATTTTCATGCACTGTGGCTATGTTCTCCTGTATTTCAATTCTGGGCAACAGTAACACAGAAACTCTCTTCTATTTTGGACTGCAGGATCCCACAATCTCCAAACTTATGCTTAATTGGCGATTTTACTACAGCGACAGTACCAGTCATTCACCTCCAACCCACGCTTGTAGCTCTCGCCATCGCTAAGAAGTCCATCTTGGTTAATTGGAAGGATAAGAGAGCAATCAACATTACCCATTGGCTAAACCTCCTCTTTGAGCATATCTCACTTGAGAAAATATCTGCTTCCCGAAAGAACCAATTGACATCTTTTACAGAAAAATGGTCTCCATTTATTAGAGCTCTCAATATAAATCTATAGTCTATTCTTGTTTTTTTTTTTTTGTTTTTTTTTTTAAAAACATTGTCCTACATTTTTTGGCAGAAGAAAAATCTCTATTTATTAGAGCTCTTAATATAACTTCATAATCTGCTCTTGTCTGTTAGCATATGCCGACCCCCCTCATAAATTTGAGCTGTTCCAGAAAATATTCATTCTCTCTGTGCCTTTGTTCTGATCCCTAACTTGTCTCCTCTTCTCTTATATTGCAGTTGAATAACCATCTCTTCATTAAGGAATGATGGATCCAAGGAATCCAAAGGCTGGGTGCTGTCACAAGGGGATTACTTTTCCTCTTGTCCCTGGTGTTGCGCTACGATTCTGAGTGGCCTGCCCAGCTGTGGCCACTCCCCCCGGGGGTGGATGTGTCCGATGTCTCTCCTTTTGGGCCCTATGGCTTCTGGGCCTTCGCTGTTTTCCGGGGTCCGGGGGGGGGTGGTTGCCCCTATCTCCTCGTGACGGTCTGGCTGGCTCTGGGGGTGTGGGGCAGGAGGGTGCTTCCCGGTTCCTTTCCTGCCCGCGTCCCCTCCTCTCTCCTCTCCTGCCTGCCTGCTCCTCCTCCCCCCTCTCCCGTCCCCGGGGTGTCTGGGGGTCCTCGTCGCTGGTGGGGTTGGCTGGCCCGCACGTGCTCAGGCGATCGCCTGGGCCCGCATATCACCACTGGAGTTCCAAGCTCAGCTTGCTCGATCCTCGATCCGGGTCCGACGCGTTCCTGGGCTGTGATGGGGCCAAGCCGGATGGGGGCTTGCTCCGTTCCCAGCAGAGCTTGTCTCCTCGTGCTGGGGGTGGTGGGGCGGATCAGTGTTACGGTGGGTCTGGGGGCCTCCCTCACACACATGGGGGCATCCGGGGGCTTGGGGGGGAGCGATCTGGGTCCGCCGGTAGGGGATTGTTTGCCGGCGGCGCTGGCTTGCGCATCTGGCTCCCGGCTGGTGAAGTGCGACGATCCTTTTCGGCTGTGCTGGTTGGTCGCTGCATCTCTAATTCTGCATGGCTGCTGGGGCCCTGCTCTGAGGCTGCAGCTTTCAGGGTCATGGTGTTGGTGGGGCCTGCTGGTTTGTGTGGGATCTCCCTGGCCCCTGGCCTCTTGATCCTGGGGGCCCAGTGCTTCAGGAGCTATGCCCATCTCGTCTACTCCCCTTGTGGCTCTGTTCCCATGGGCCGGGTCCACACCAGACTGCCTCTTAATGTGCACTTCACATATCTTGCACCTCACTATACATAGTCACATTTAGGCACATATAGGGACTCAACACATAGGGCTTTGAAGACAGGTGGGGGTGAGGACGGTGGGAGATTTGGTGAAAGTAATTGCAGTGCTCCAGGGCACTGTAGTCTTCCCCCTCTCCCACCCACTTGCCCCCTGCTCTTCAATTTTAATACAGTAAACACACTCACGCTTTTGGGGGTTTGGGGTGGCTTGGGATTCGGATTAGGGTTGGCTGCAGGTACCCTTATCCTGCAGCCCTCTGTTCTTCCCTGCAGCCTCTCCTGCCCTTCCAACTTTTAATGCACCACATTACACACAGGGTAGCACGAACCACGCTTTGGGTGATAGGCTTCCTCGTCTGGAACCGGGAAGCCCATAAATAGGTTGGGATCACTAAATTAAATTAATGGCCATTCTGGTGGGACCCGGCCCCCTCGAATCTCGGGCCTGCGGGGAGGTTGGGGGCCTGGGGGTCCCCTTGCAGCTATGGTGGGCCCCTGATGCTGTGGCGTCAGTGGCTGTGCCACGGCAGCTGTGTTTTGGGGATGTGGCGGCTGGTCAGTATGGTCGGGGGCTGGTGGTGGGCTCTTTGCTGGCCGGGGTTGGGTGAGTGGGTCGGCGCGTGCGGTTGCTGCTCCCTGATTGGTGGATTCGCCTGCTCTCGCCCGTGCTCTCGGTTGTCTCTGTGTGTGGGGTGGGGCTCCCTGTCGGATTCATGGTGGCGCTGGTCCGTCCCCCCGCTTTTCCCTCTCCCTTTCCCTCCTCGCCCACACTGGCCCCATGGTTTTGCTCAGGCCCGGCTTCGTCGCCTTCTGGATGCCGCCCGGTGATGGCCTGCTGCGTGCGGGCCCGGTGCTCCCTCGCACTCTCGTCCACCCTCCCTCCGTAGGGGAGCGCTCCGTTCGCGGGTCTTGCCTCATGGGCGGCGGTGGCCTCCTGACTCCCCGGGTGTAGGGGTGGCTGGGGGTGTGGGCGGGTGGGGGTTGGGGATGGGGGTGGATGGTGGGGTGGTTGGGGTTGGGTGGGCCTCGTGTCGCTGGCCCCTTGACCTGTCCTGGCCTCCTGGGAGGTGGTGGTTTCTTTCTCCTCCTGGTCGCTGGATCTGCGTGGTTCTCGGTGGCCCGGTGGCTCTCTGGGTTTGGCATCGTCGATGCTCCCACTTCCCCAGGTTGTTGTGGACACCTGGCCGATCTGGCCATGAGGGGTCGTGGTAGACGCTCTGGGTTTTGGTGTTCTACACACATGCATGTTTTATCCAGACCTTATTAACTCTTCCCGAGTCACATTGATAAGTACTGATGTGAACTGCTAGTATGTGCCAAATCATTCGTCCGACTTCTCACTAAGGTCATGTTTTCTCCACATACTTCTTTCATTTGTGTTCTTGGTAGCCTACTCTATACGGTTAGGTCCTCCACTACTCGGGTGTTCAATACTGTTGGGTATTGGGATGAAGGTGTTAGGAATGACACAGTAGCTTACACGTTTTTTTTATTCCAATAGCACTGCATGTCTGTAAACTTCCCTTTTTGTTTTGTCTTATCTCCCTGTCTGTCATTTATTTCCCCCTCTTATCACCCAGGTGTAGCACGTCCCTCTCTGGCTTATAACAGGAAATTCCAATAAATAAAGTAAGATTAGATTCCAGGGAGGGCCGGTGATGGTCACATACACGCACCAAATATTAATAGCTTTTGCTGCAAGACTAAAATATGCATAATCTCATAAAAGGTCGACACTCTTTTGTGGTGTTGAACAATGAGAACAATGCAGACAAAGTGAAAAAAAAACAAAAAAAAAAAACAATAGACTGTTGTAAAACACCTACCTTCATGCTCTGATATCATGGTTCATCTGTGTTGTTTAATTTGTTGATTAATTTCAATTCAATTGGTCATGTTTTGTTCTGTGGTTTCCAACTATGGGCTGTTTGGTGTCATTTTACAGCTGAGAGAGGGGGCTTTCATATAGAGAAACTTTAATAAAGTAAAACACAGCAGTATTAACATTAAATAAGTTAAAAGAATATCATCTCAGTTAACTTGGTGGATGGGGAGGGACCAGTGGTCACACCCCACTGGACCTTCAACAAAGATCATAAAAAGCCTCAGCTGGTCTGAGCGCTCTCGCTACTCTTCAGTCCTTCAGTCAGTCCAGTTCTGGTCTTCATCCTCTCCCACATGCTGGGAGGGGGAAGGAAACAATGATGACTCAGAGACAGAGACATGCTGTCCCACCGCAGGCCCAGCGCCTCATGGCATGAAGAGCAACCTCTCCAGAATCTTCATTCTGCTCCAGATATGACTGAAAGACTCTGAATGCTGCCTCTGAATGGCCTCCTCAGGACCCAGCACCTCATGAAGAACAGCCTATCCAGAACCTTCCAACTCTGCATCCTGCCAAAACCATCTTGTCTCCTCTGTTTACTCCTTTGCCCTGAAAATGTGATCCAGCTCCTCTGCTCAGACACAGGCTGCAGAAAATGACTCCAGCCGTCATGAAGAAACTTAAACGAAGAAAAGACTGTCGGTCGACACGTTGGTATGAATCCAGCCGACCTCCCCCACCAACAAAGAGGGGGGGGAGAATTGAAGCAAGGGCACAGAGACTATGCTGTGAAGAAGAGAGACAGACAGAGAGAGACTGAGATGGAGCCATGTCAACCAAAGATGTCCAGAGCTGTCCAGAGACGACCACAGATATCCACTAATGCCCAAAAGAGCCACTGGTGAAGTTCAAGCCGAAGTCGCCTGCGGAGATCCAGCAGATCCAGATAGAACCTGCAGCCACTCCTCACTCCCATCCATCCAGGAACGGTGATATACTGCATATACATCTTACAGATATTAAAGAGTTTGATGATTAGACGCTAAATTAAATGGCCTGAGTTTAGGGCTTAATCTAACAAACTTAATAATACTGAACAATAAAATACTAAACTTACATTCAAACTAGTAAATTGCTCCACAGTCTTCTCTGATGCCTCTCAAACTCTCAACTGCTGAACAGTACACCAAACTTAAACCAAGTTTTGGTAACAGCGTAATTCTTAATTTGGTCTAGATAACCACCACTGAATTTAACTGGTCACATTGAATTAGTCAATCAGATATTCATCCTTTGAACTTTGCCTTTGTTTAATCATTCATTCCATTTTGGTCACAGTGAGTCAATCCCATGTTTTCACCATCAGTCTTCCTTTATTCTAGTTTTTTATTTTCTATTGTGTTTAACTTAAAGATATTGTTCATAAATACATAATTTGATATTAATTAATAATTGACTAATCTGCTCTACACTCTTTATGCTATACCAAGCTGAAGAGAGAATCACCGAGGAGGTCAGAAAATACGACAATCTCGATAATTCATCCTCGAAGTACTACAAAGACTGCCACATGGCAATTAACGCCCAGAGGGAAATATTCCAAAACATGGGGCTGGAGGTTGCTGAATGCATGAAGAGGTGGAAGTGGTGTCCCTGGAAGTTTAGCTGGTGGGGGCACATTGAGTTTATAGTCGAGCAGCATTGATCAGACTTGCTCTCTTTGAAAATGCCACCATCACTTTCTCTTCCATATCCTCCCATGTCTATGGGCTGAAATTTGTGCCACCAGAAACTGAATTTGAATCTTCTATATTTGAATTTGAATTGCTAAACTTGAATAATTGCATAAAAAAACTGAATTTGAATCTCATTATTATGGGCTTCCGGTTGATGGCGTGCTAGTGTATTTTTGCAGAGGAGAGCTCCCGAGTAAAGTTTTAGTTGTAAATCTACGTCTATAAAGTGACCTTACACCAATGGTTTTCCATTACTAAACTCTGGTTTTGGATGTCGGACAAGGACAGAAAGGACAAGGTTTCGAACCAAAGTATTGAAGAGGGACATACCACGTGTTCTATGGTGGCTGAGCAGCTAACGCTAGCTATGTTGGTGGCTGAACTCGAAAAGAACCGAAATAACATCACGGAAGAGCTGACAAAACTAAATAAGACGTCGCTCTGGCTGATTCAAACTACTTGAAGCTGTTAAACATCAAGTTGAATTGTACGAAGTTCGCTTGAACGAGGCCGAGGACATGCTTACAGATCAGTGACCGGATATCCACACTGGAATCATCCATGGTGGGGCTGAAGTCCACTGTATGGGACCTCATGAAAGGAAACAACCATTTGAGGGACATGTTAGACAGGTATGAAAATAGGCAGAGGCGTACAAATCTCAGGGTCCTCGGCCTCACAGAGTACAGCGAGTGGGGGAAAATGTTCATTGAAGTTCATGTCTGAACTCTTGGTTAAAGTGTTGGATGACGAAAGTTTTTCAAAAGCCCCAGAGCTGGAAAGATGCCACACGCCGATGCCTAAACCGAGCCCTGATGAAAACCTGCAGCCGTTCATCCTCTGCTTCCACTTCTTTCAGGAGAGAGCTCATCCTGCAACTGGCCAAATACAAGCATCAGCTCCTTTATGAGGGCAAGAACATCTTCATTTTCCTGGATGTGAGCGCCTATAACAAAGTAAAATCACAGTTTTAAGAGAAGGGGGTTAAGTTCAGCCTACGATACCCTGCAATGCTGGTGGTTTATTTTGAGGAATCCCGGCACTCATTCAGCTCTGCCGAGACTGCTGAGGCTGTCTACAGTCAACACTTTGGCTCAATGGACTGAGTTGGCAATCGGGACGGGAGGTAGACCGATATCTCCTAATGGCAGTGATGATGCTGTTCACCACAGGGGATCACTCTTGGACTGACTTCCACCCAGCAGACTACACTCAGCATGGATGCGATGCTCAGTTGCCGGTCTTTTGTAGGTAGACTTTGCAAGTGCCCCTATCTCAGAACTGATTTATTTACAATCAATGTGAAAAGCGTACTCAACTAAGTGGGACATTCCCGGCCAATATGTTCTTATTTGCTTTTTACCATATTCCTTACTTTGAATAGGCACTCTAAAGCACAATAATATTCTGACTTTATATCACTGGCAATGTATCTTTTATTTCGTTGTATTTTTCTCTGGGACTCAGAGTATTTTTCTTTCTTTTGTTTTCTTATATGGACAGATTATCTCTTGCTTTATAATCTATCACTGGTCTCTTAATTGGCAATCATGGTGTAGCGGTGCCTTAATGTTTAACTAGCATAAAAATCAAACTTAAGGAAACAGGGACGAAATAATCTAATTACAGTAATTATTAGAAATGCATAAATATCAGATTTATCAGATACATTTTTCCCTTCTAATTCTTATCTCCAACTTTGTTTTACCTTATTATCATATTATACTTTATGCCCGTTTACTTCTTCTGTTTTAGGCATGTTTATATCACATTGTTCTTACAATATGTTAATGGCTTATATTGATTTTGGCATTATATGTTAAGAATTAATGCTCGGATAGCTCCCCCAGGGAGAGTAGACAAGTCGAGGATAGTACCAAGGAAGTTAAGTGTTTATCACAGGGGGGTGGGGGTTCACACAGAGTACTTGTATCTTACATTTCATATCAAGATCACAGTGCATTTTAATTATAGGTTACTTGGATGACTAATTACATTATACTGTCCCTCAATGTTAGAAGGTTAAACTCACCATTTAAGCGAGCAAAAGTCCTAGATCTCCTGAGAAGGAAAAATGTTGATGTGGCTCTCCTTTCTAAAACACATTTACAACCAGCTGATGTCCTATGTACGCAGAACAAACATTACAAAGTGGTGGCATCCTCGGTGGATGGTTCTAAGACTGAAGGGTCATGGTTTTAATGAAATGCGAATTTAATTTGGTAATTGAGAAAATTAATTCTAACAATTCGGGGAGGTTGGCTGACTGTGGGGTCTCTATCCAGGGCAAAAAAAATAGCCTTTGTTAAGTATTTACGCACCCATGATGTTTGACTCATCCCATTTTCCTTGGCTGACCAAAGAGATGCTGAGTCTCCCTATTGGATCGGATATGAATACGTTCTTTGACTGCAATTTAGATAGGTCTACTCCATCCATTACAAGTGCACAAGCTTTATTCTCCAAGGCTTTAATCTCATGCACTGTGAAGTGCTGCCTTAACCCTAAACCCAAGTCTAAATCATCAAATAGTCCTATAAAAGTGAGGATCAGCTGCGTAAAATGATTTCCCTTTCTGAAAATACCTTCATCCTTACCATCACAAAGTAAAATGACTCATTGTTCAAAAATGTTCCTGTCATTGTCCAGAAACATATAAAGCCACAGCTCATTGTGGATCTCTGCATGAAATCTCTCCTACATAAACATCCAATCTGAGAAGTACATCCTAAGCTGAGAAGTACATCATGGCGCAGACTTTCGCACAACACCTGGCCGACAAAGGACACCGGGAGATGGTGGTGAGTGAATATGCCAGGCAGGTCAACCAGAGTCTCCACCAGCAGTTAATGGAGGCCAGAAATGGGCTGAACACCAGTGGAGGTGAACTCCTCGAGGGTGACAAAACCTGGAAGGACAAGTTTGAGGAGATGGCCAAACAAAAGCACTGGGATGACATGCTGATTGTCGAGCTTCAACAGATGAACATGTGTCTCCATGCGCAGTATTTCGAGGCCACGAACCAGCTGTTTGGCAAGAACAATGAACTGATACGGATGGACAGAGCTTGGCAGGAAAAGTACATCACTCTGGAGGACAAGTTTACACAGGACAAGTACAGGAGGGCAATTCTGGAGTGCTTGGAACGGGAACATGCAGGGGTTGACTACATGAACAACGTCAACCAGAGTCTTCATGCTATGGTGGTCAACCCCTCAAAGTGGCTCAGCAGTAATGGAGCCAGCCCGGCAGAGTCCCCAGAAGAGAGCAACAACAGTGAAGTTGTGGCACTCAGGAAGAAGAATGAGTCTCTCTTTCAGATGCTCACAGAAGCAAGGAGCCAGCTGAGCAGCAAACATTGTGAACTCCTCCAGAGCAACAAAACCTGGCAGGAAAAATACAATGACCTGCAGGACAAGTTCACCCAGGAGCTGCCTGAGAAAGACCAGAGCTGGACCCTGACCCTGCAGCCAAAGCTGGATCAGTTGGAGGAGCAGCTCCACCAGAAGACCTCTGAGATCCAAGGTCTCAGCAACAAGGACAGTCTCTCTCAGACAGAACCATCCACCCAGCTGAGCTCTGAACAAGGTGATCTGGTACAGAGTGACAAAGACTGGCAGGAGAAATACACTGCTCTGGAGGACAAGTCCATGAAGGACATGGCTGAGGATGAACAGGGACTGATGACACTGTTGGTTCAAAGCCTGATAGAAGTGAATCATCAGAAGAAGCAGATCCGGCAGAAGGATGCTGAAATCGTGGATCTCACCAATGTAGCATATGAATGAGCATAAAATAATGAACTTAACTCTTCTCATTTCTGAGTATTTCCCCAGGAAATCCATCTGACACTATGTGACACCTAAGTGCTAAAGGGTTAAGTTTTATGACTGGCAAAATAAACAGATAAGACCAGTTCCTCCTCTCTGACCCAAGGAACTCCAGGGACACACACCAGGAGGAGTTTTATTGCCCCACATTCCTGCATTAATCCTGCCAGACACATCCAAAGCTTGATGTGGCCTCTTCCTTTCTCCCTGCCTGGAACATAACATTACATTAAGATTTTAATGGTTAACTATGCTTTCATTCCTCAGCTACTGTCATATAAGTATCACTGTTATAATGTCAAACATCAGTCTCCACATAGATCCTCTTCCTTTTCCTCCTTCTGATAAGGACTAAATGTGACATGTGGGATTGGTTGTGGATTAACTCTACAGACACAATCATACATAGATATGCCTGTTGTAAAACACCTTCCTACATGCTCTGATACCATGGTTCATCTGTGTTATTTAATTTGTTGATTAATTTTGATTCAATTGGTCATGTTTTGTTCTGTGGGTTCCTATTATAAGGTGTTTGGTATTGATCTGCAGCGGAGAGAGCGAGCTTCCACATAGAGAAACTTTAATAAAGTGAAACACAGCAGTATTAACATTAAATAAGTTAAAAGAATATCATCTCAGTTAACTTGGTGGATGGGGAGGGACCAGTGGTCACACCCCCACTGGACCATCAGCAAAGATAATAAAGAGCCCCCGCTGGTCTGAGCGCGGGCGCTACTCTTCTTCAGTCCTTCAGCCAGTCAAGTTCTGGTCTTCATCCTCTCCACTGCATCTCTGTTCTCCCTCTCCCACATGCTGGGAGGGGGAGGGAAACGATGACCCAGAGACAGAGACATGCTGTCCCACCGCAGGCCCAGCGCCTCATGGCATGAAGAGCAACCTCTCCAGAATCTTCAACCTGCTCCAGGTATGACTGAAAGACTCTGAATGCTGCCTCTGAATGGCCTCCTCAGGACCCAGCACCTCTAGGCATGAAGAACAGCCTATCCAGAACAGTCCAACTCTGCATCCTGCCTCAAGACCATCTTGTCTCCTCTGTCTACTCCTTTGCCCTGAAAATGTGAGCCAGCTCCTCTGCTCAGACACAGGCTGCAGAAAATGACTCCAGCCGTCATGAAGAAACTTAAAAGAAGAAAAGACTGTCGGTCGACATGTTGGTGTGAATCCAGCCGACCTCCCCCACCAACAAAGAGGGGGGGAAGAATTCAAGCAAGGGCACAGAGACTATGCTGTGAGGAGGAGAGACAGACAGAGAGAGACTGAGATGGAGCCATGTCAACCAGAGATGTTCAGAGACGACCAAAGATGTCCAGAGCTGTCCAGAATTGTCCAGAGATGACCAAAGGTTCCCAGAAGTCCCCAGAGATGTCCAGAGCTGTCCAGAGATGTCCACCGATGCCCGAAAGAGCCACTGGTGAAGTTCAAGCCAAAGTCATCTGCAGAGATCCAGCAGATCCAGACAAAACCTGCCGCCACTCCTCACTCCCATCCATCCAGGAACGGTGATATAATGCATATACATCTTACAGATATTAAAGAATGTGATGATTAGACACTAAATTAAATGGCCTGAATTTAGGGCTTAATCCAGAAAATTTAATAATATTTTGTAAGATTTCAATAAAATGCTAAACCAACTCTGAATAGTAAATTACTCACAATCTTCTCTGATGCCTCTCAAACTCTCAACTGCTGAACGGTACACCAAACCTAAACCAAATTTTGTTAACAACCTAATTCTTAATTTGGTCTAGATAACCACCACTGAATTAAACTGGTCACATTGAATCAATTAATCATTCATCCTTAAACTTTTGTGTAATCATTCATTCCATTTTGGTCACGATGAGTCAATCCCATGTTTTCCCATGTTTTTTCTATTTTCTTATTTCTGTTAATAACCTGGTCATTTAGTTCGTCAAACTAAACATTTATTATTAGTTCTTTTCTGTTACAGTAGTAGTCTGGTTATAGCTTGTCAAATAAACATCTCATAGAACATGGTTAGTTGATTTGTGTGTGTATATAAAGTAATTGAATCACTATACACGAGGTCAAGAACTCCCTAGCACCCTGAGATTAAGAGACTCCATTAACTAATGTCAAATTCACAAGTTTTCCCTGTTTTAGCAAAACTGGGTGGCGCCCTGATAATTTCTACTATTAAAGGCAATTTTTGGTTTATGATCAATAACTTAAAGATATTGTTCATAAATACATAATTTGATATTAATTAATGATTGACTAATCTGCTCTACACTATTCATGCTACACCAACACGATACAATCTCTCTCTGAGATGCTCACAGAGGTCACAAGCCAGCTAAACAGTGGGGAACATAAACTGCAGAGGAACAAAAACTGTCAGCAAAAACACAATGTAATGTCCACAAACAAGTCCACAACGGAGATGGACGAGACAGAAAACAGGAGGGAGGCTCTGAGGAATGAAAATGAGAAGAAAATTACAGAGATGAAGAAAGTGACCCAAAGGAAGAACAGTGTAAGCCATCGAATGACAGGACAAAGCCATGAGAATGTTGCATTTGTGAAAGACCGAATGGAGGAAAACTCCTACAGACCAGCAAGGACAGACAGGAAAAATATGACATACTCAAGGACAAGGAGCTGGCAGAGGAGGATGTGACGTTCAACCAGACAGCCAGTGTAGAAGAGGTCAAGGTCAAGATGGTGACAGAAGAGAAGAAGAAGAAGAAGAGGAAGGGTGCTTTGAAGTGCAGCACAGTGGCTCAGTGACTAGTGATTAGCTCTGCAGCCTCTCTGTGTCTGTTTGGGTTTTCTGCTGGTGCTCAGGTTTCTCCCGTATCATAATTATACAAAAAAAAAAAAAAAAATTCTCCCAAAAAAATTAATATCAAATAAATACATAAAAACAACAAAAAAATACAATATTGCCTGGCTATCTCATTCAGTAGAGTATGAGACTCAAGGTTGGTTATTTCTGTTTTTTTGTTTTAGTTTTTTCTTGGTTTATTTTTTTGCAGTAATTACAGTGTTTCCCCTAGAATTTTTTTCCAGTTACCCACCAGAAAAAACCTTAACAGATGAGATGCGTGGGATGGTGTATTGGTACGATTGGATTGAAGTCAGGTGGCACAGCAAGCAATCTGCAATTATTATATTTGCATTCAAATTTTTGTTCAACCAGAATGTATTCAAGATCACATTTAAAACCACCCACCACAGCCTCATGTTCAACTCTCAACACTGGCTCAAAGGCTGTTGTGAGTACAGCAATAACCAACATTTACATTAAAAATCACTGTAGACCCATATTGTTTAAATGAAATCATTATGCTTAATGTAACATTTAATCAAAGTTGTATGGGCCTGAAAGGCTGCAGTGTGGTGGTCTGAACCCATATGAGCATCAAGCACATCTTTTCTGTACAACTGGATGGTAATAAGGGCCTATATAAGAACATAGAACACATAAAAATAAGAAAACATCAGTAAACGAGAAAAGAACAATTAGCGACATAAATGCTTTAAAATAACTAGTCAACAGTAGTAATAGAAGGCAAATATCAATAGCAGTAGGTACAATGAATAGTAATGCCATATATGCTTATATACTGCATATACTTTACACAGGAACTTGAAGGCTCTATCACTCTTATGTGGGAGTTGACCTTTTAACCTTCTCAGGAGTTCAAACTGAACTCTTGTGGAAGTTAAAATACTAAATCGGATGTAGAGTTAAATACGGCTCTCACACAGAGTTAATTTTAATGTGAACTCTTTCATAGTGTTAACAGTTAACAGTAACTTTAAAAATGATGATAAAGACTTGAATGGTGAATTAGGTGGTAGAATAACACATTTGTTAAGCTCTGTATACAGAACACAGTGTATTAGTACAGTATAATGATCATGACTGACACAGAGCTAACAGACAAACAGCTCATCCTTTTCTTCATCCACTCAGCGAAAGATTTGATGGCAGCAGCTAAACAGAATAAGAGTCAACAGTAATGCTGCAAAAAGGTTTTTACTGTCTTTGAAGCAACACAGTAACACATCAGTGGAAAAAAAGGGTTTACAAAAACACACTCACTCTCTCACCCACTGACACACCCTGCATTTTGGATTCTAGTCTTCTGTGTAAAAGGTCGACGAGTGTTTCACACAAATACTATTTACAGGACTCTAAAACTTCTCAGTCTCTAGTATTAAAGTCAGTGTTTTTCTTTTGTAAGATGCCTGATGCCTTGACAGTACACACACACACACACATATATAGATATATAAATGCTTCTCTCACTCAGGGTCGTATCCATGTTATCCTCAATCTAGGGTCCTCTACCAGAGTCCTGGGAGTTTGAGGGCTCTGCACGTTATCCTTGCTGTTCCTAGGACTGGGCTCTTCTGGACTGAGGATTCAGATGTTGTTCCTGGAATGTGTTGGAACCATTCTCCCAGTTTGGGGGTCACCGCCCCGAGCGCTCCTACCAGGGACCACGTTGGTCTTGACCTTCCACATCCATTCCAGCTGTTCCTTCAACCCTTGTTACTTCTCAGTCTTCTCATGTTCCTTCTTCCTGATGTTGGCATCAGCTGGTACCACTGCCCTCTGCGGCTCTTTGTCCACCAACACAAAGTCTGGTTGATTAGCCAGGAGCTGTTTGTCAGTCTGGATGCTGAAGTTCTACAGGACCTTAGCCCTGTTGTTCTCAACCACCTTCGGTGCTATGTCCCATTGGGATTTGGGTACTTCTAGTCCATACTGGGTACAGATGTTCCTGTACACTATCCCAGCCACTTGGTTGTGCCTCTCCATATACGCTGATCCAGCTAGCATCTTACATCCCGCTACTATATGCTGGACTGTCTCAGGGGCCTCCTTACACAGCCTGCACCTTGGGTCTGGTCTACTGATGTAGATCCTGGCCTCTACAGCCCTCATGCTCAGGGCCTGTTCTTGCGCTGCCATGATCAGTGCCTCTGTGCTGTCTGTCAGTCCAGCATTTTCCATTCATCGGTAGGTCTTCTTGATATCAGCCACTTCCTCTATCTGACGGTGGTACATGCCATCTAGGAGCTTGTTCCTCCATGTTGTCTGCTTCTCACCCTCCTCACTCTCATCAGGTTTCTACTGCCTGAGGCTTTCACTGAGCAGTTCATCCTTTGGGGCCATTTTCCTGATGTATTCTTGGATTTTCGATGTTTCATCCTGGACAGTGGCTCTGATGCTCACTAGTCCTCGGCCTCCCTCTTTCTGCTTAGTGTACAGCCTCAGGGTGCTGGACTTGGGGTGAAACCCTCCGTGCATGGTGAGGAGCTTCCTTATCTTGATATCTGTGGCTTCTATCTCCTCCTTTGGCCAGCTTATGATCCCAGAGGGGTATCTGATAATTGGCATTGCGTATAAGTTGATAGCTCAGACTTTGTTCTTACCATTCAGCTGACTCCTCAGGACTTGCCTTACTCTGGAGATATTTAGCTGTGGTTGACTTCCTTGCGGCCTCCTCATGATTTCCATTAGCCTGCGGGATACCAAGGTATTTGTAGCTGTCTTGGATGTCTCCTGTCCTGCCTTCCGGTAGGTCCACTCCTTCAGTTCTGATCATCTTGCCTCTCCTCGATACCATCCGGCCACACTTGTCCAATCCAAATGACATCCCTATGTTGTCGCTGTAGATCCTGGTGGTGTGAATCAGTGAGTCAATTTCTTGCTCATTCCTGGCATACAGCTTGATGTCATCCATGTAGAGCAGGTGGCTGATTGTTGCCCCACATCAGAATCGGTATCCGAAGCTGCTCTTTATGATGATCTGAATGAGGGGGTTTAGACCTATGCAGAACAGCAGTGGTATCAGTGCATCCCCTTGGTACATGCCACACTTGATGGTGACTTGGGCTTTGAGTTGGCCTCTAGGGTCGTGTTCCACGTTCCCATGTAGTTCTTTATGAAGGCTCTTACTTTTCATATTTATTTTTGGACCTATTTTTGCATTTATATACTTATGTTTCATAATTATTGTTATACCAATTTTTGTATTTATATACTTAATTTTAGACCTATTTTTTCATTTATATACTTATTTTTCATCCTTTTTTTTAACCTACTTTTAATAAGGCATTCTATTCAATTCTATTATGATGGAGTTAGTTTTGTTGATGAATCAAGTAAATTCTGCAGTGTTTTTTTGTTGTTGTTTTTAATAATACTTTATTTGGCACCATTGTAAACATATTTTTTGACAATTATTCATCAACATTAAAAAGTTATCAGTAAGAACTTAACACAATCATGGGGTGGTAGAGCAGGTCGGCTCCTGATAAGAAAGTCAGTGGTTCCATTCCCACCTCCAGCAGTCATGTGCTGTGGTGTACTTGAGTAAGATAACCCCAAATTGAATTATAGTGTAAAGAGCTTTAAGTGGATGACCAGAAATGTGCTGGACAATTAGAGTTCATTAACACAACAGCTAGCATTTCAGCTAGCATTAACTTTCACTAATTACTTGAGCAAAGCTAGCTAATGTTAGCAACCTCCTTTGGTCTGAAGGAGTCAGGTGGACTTTTGAGCTACAGTGAATAAATTTATTGATAGACAGATTAAAGAAGTTGTAGTCAGAAAAAAATAATACAGCAACAATGAATGAATAATAGAATAAGTAATAACTAGAAAAGTACACAGAGAGCACAAAGCATTCTGAGAGAGTGTCTCCTCCTGCAAGCCCACCACACCTAACACTCCTTTTCCACTGGGGTGGTTCCAGGGCTGGTTCAGAGCCAGAGTCTGACTTAGCACCAGTTCTTTTTGTTTCCACAGCCTAAGCACCGGCCCCTGGTGCTTAAAACTGAGGCCACATAAGCACAAAGACTTTGCTGGTCCAGAGCCAAGCACCGATTATGTCGGGGGGGGGTTTGGGGTTGGGTTACTATGACCAACAAGGCCGGAGTAAATACTTCCTAGTTTGATCTGATATTAAATGTATTGAAAAGACTCCCGGGACACACGGAAGTTTTGCACAGTGTTACACACTGAAATCTAGATCAATAATGTCCCACCAGTACTGTGATCGTGGTTGTAATCAGGAAATAGCCAATCTCCATCTCGCTGGCAGCTTCAGGTAGGCTATTTCCTTATCTGTTTTCAAACGGAGCCGCTGCTTGAAGCGATTACGACGGTAACCATCATCAGTTATATGGCGTGATGTGTGCCACATAACTGAGTGAGCTGATGCAGATTTGCGCACAGAAATGTATTCTGTGCTTCGTAAATTTATTTCTTTAGTACTTCCTATGAGACCATTATTTGTTAACTAATTTAACAAATTTTTACTTCTGGACTACACTCCATCAGGTAAATCCGTGTACACTAGATCTTTTTCTGATAGTGTTGTAGCCAAATTTAAGGATATAATTCCATTAGCTTTTAATTCAATGCCTAATCTCAATATACTTGAGGGCTCAGACTCGCACTGTATGTGAACAAACGGTGGTGTAATCCTGGGCATGTGAACATTAAAATCTCCAGCTGCTGCAGGGAAACTGAACTTCTGGCTTTAAGTGTACGTCCCTATTACTTGTCCAGGGAGTTCAGCTACACCATGGTTCTTGTTGTTTACATCCCTCTGCGCGCAGATGAGGAGACTGCGTGTGACGTCATCCACAGCGCTATGGCCCAACTACAAACACAGCATCCTGAGGCTCTTGTGCTTATTTCTGAGGACTTTAACCATGTAACTCTGGACAACACACTGGCTGCTTTCCACCAGTATCATAAAATTAAATAATTTCCAAATTTCTACTGAAACTTGCCTGGGCTTGTACTGCACATAAAATACAGTGCATCAGAGTGACAGAATTTCCACCACAGTGGTGTCTCAGTGGTGATATTTGCTCCTGGACAAAGTCCTAACCTTTGAGTCAGGTTAGGACTTTATCAGGTTTGATCATTAAGGATTTTGCAGATAATTCCACATTTTTAATGCCGAAATTAAGGATGCACTTCGAAGCATGCCCAGGTTTTCAGTTGACTATATGGCCAGGCCTAACATGGAGTCAAATACTTTTTGTGTTTTTGATGAATGTGCGGGGTTTATCTGGACATGTTACAGCACTTGCAGCTGAACTGTATTGCTGTTACAGAGACATGGTTGCCTGCAAATTCTTCCTTGGCATCAGTCCAGATTGACAGTGATAGTTTTCACAATTGTCCCCGAAGTTTGTCATATGACAGCAGTAATCTAGCACTGGTTGAACTACAGAGCCAGCAACATGGTGGTGTTGGTGTGTACTGTAGTGATGTTTTGTCATTCAGGCACCAGATGTGAATTTAAAGTATTTGGTTTATGCCTGTGACAGTTAGGATGTGCTGTTAGTGCTGATTTATAGGCCACCATCCTATCCTGTTACTTTGTTCAAGGAAGGTCTGAGGAAGTTGCTTGGCTGGTTCCTTTGATAGAACAGTTGCTGCAATGGGGGATTTTTATGATGATGTTTTAACATCTTCATCCATTTGTCACTGTATAATCAAGGAGGGGTTTGTGCAACTTATGACACAACCCACCACAGATAGAGGCGCCCTTATTGACCATGTTTATGTCAAAACATTGTTTTTTTTTTATGTACAGACAAAGGTGTTTTCTATATATTGTAGTGATCATGAAGGCATTGTGTGCAGTTAAACTGAGTAATGTTACTGATCATTCAAAAATAGTAGTTTTAACTGTAGTACTATAAAGTGATTATTCATGATTTGTTACCTGTCTTGGTGGACATTTGTGCTTATGTTCCCTGGTTGGCTCTCTGTCTGTTCTGTGTTTCAGGTGGTTCCAGCCTTGCTTCTCACACTTCCCCTACATTGACAGCAGAACTCCAGCCATCATTCTCTCTCTGGATTATGCTTTGTGTGAGATGATTGTTTACACCAAGACAAAAAACAAAGTTCTGTTTAGGATCCTGTTGTGTATACTGTATAGTTCTGTTCATATTTCTGTCAAACCTCTTTCTCCCAGCCCTTCTTCAGGAATAGTCATGTCCATTATTTTTTTCTGTAGCTATCTGCATAGTTCATGCATACGTCGTTGCTGATGTTCTGTCATTCCTCTCTTTTCTCCCCCTCGCCCCCAACCCCCTCTTTTTTCAAACCCACACTTGTGCCTGGTTCTACTGGAGGTTTCTTCATATTAAAAGGAAGATTTGCCTCATCATTGTTGCTTAATGCTTGCTTTGTGTAAGAACTGTTTGGTGTTTCTGTCTAAAATAGTTGGAAATGTTTTATTATAAAACAAAATACAGTCTTGATTATTTGATTATTTGACATTTGTGTAGGTTTACACCTTGTCTTATAGGTATTTACACCTTGTCTTATAGGTATTAGACTAATTATGGTTGTCAAAATGAGCTCAGCTATTTCTACTGAAATGCATTATGGCTACACTTTAATATTTCAAGGAGTTTATTGATTCACAGTGTACATGTTTGCATAAGGAGAAAAAGAGAAATGTCCTATTGTAATCATCAAACACACAGCCATGTAAAATCATGAGAGTAATTTAATATTCAAAATGCAACAATGCATTAAGACCTTAAATACTAAACCAAGTGAGAAGAGGAGGAATGTGCAGTGAGTAATGAATAAAAAGACTAAAACAAGCTGATATTTCTCCATTAAATAGCAGTGTGAGTTTTTCCCAGATAAAGTTTTGAATTTCACACCATGGTTATGCAGTCATGTCCAGTGTAAAATTGTTTTCAAACATGGAACATAAAAAAAAACAACACAGATAATCTTTAATGATCATAGCACAGTCTTACCTAGTATAACACAACTGAATTGAAATATTGCTGTGTAGCAAAAGAAATTATACAAGAAAATCTGTTTGCAAAATAATTCAAATCAAAAGCTGGTTTATGTTTTTTTTCAGTCGAGTGTGACCAATAGTTGTTGTCACAGACCATGACTAAAGTAGAGACCTGTTTAGGTGTCAGAATAGTTAGTAAAGAGTTATTCCTTCTTATCATTTGATGAAGCTGTGAGAAAACCACATTCGAGTGTGTACATGTCTTCCGGGGTCGATCCTTATCGTGAAAATACAAGTAGAGCATGTATTATACAGTAACATTCACTGAATTAATGTGTCATTGTGAAGTATCAAAATTGATGGGGCACCACACTCAGTTAAACAGATGAGATGTCAGAAAATACACTATATTGCCAAAAGTATTCGCTCACCTGCCTTGGCTAGCATATGAACTTAAGTGACATCCCATTCCTAATCCATAGGGTTCAATATGACGTCGGTCCAACCTTTGCAGCAATAACAGCTTCAACTCTTAATGTTTAACTAGCATAAAAATCAAACTTAAGGAAACAGGGATGAAATAATCTAATTACAGTAATTATTAGAAATGCATAAATATCAGATTTATCAGATACATTTTTCCCTTCTAATTCTTATCTCCAACTTTGTTTTACCTTATTATCATATTATACTTTATGCCCGTTTACTTCTTCTGTTTTAGGCATGTTTATATCACACTGTTCTTACAATATGTTAATGGCTTATATTGATTTTGGCGTTATATGTTAAGAATTAATGCTTAGATAGCTCCCCCAGGGAGAGTAGACAAGTCAAGGATAGTACCAAGGAAGTTAAGTGTTTATCACAGGCGGGTGGGGGTTCACACAGAGTACTTGTATTTTACATTTCATATCAAGATCACAGTGCATTTTAATTATAGGTTACTTGGATGACTAATTACATTATACTGTCCCTCAATGTCAAAAGGTTAAACTCACCATTTAAGTGAGCAAAAGTCCTAGATCTCCTGAGAAGGAAAAATGTTGATGTGGCTCTCCTTTCTGAAACACATTTACAACCAGCTGATGTCCTATGTACGCAGAACAAACATTACAAAGTGGTGGCATCCTCGGTGGATGGTTCTAAGACTGAAGGGTCATGGTTTTAATGAAACGCGAATTTAATTTGGTAAATGAGAAAATGAATTCTAACAATTCAGGGAGGTTGACTGACTGTGGGGTCTCTATCCAGAGCAAAAAAAATAGCCTTTGTTAAGTATTTACGCACCCATGATTTTTGACTCATCCCGTTTTCCTTGGCTGACCAAAGAGATGCCGAGTCTCCCTATTGGATCGGATATGAATACGTTCTTTGACTGCAATTTAGATAGGTCTCCTCCATCCATTACACGTGCACAAGCTTTGTTCTCCAAGGCTTTAATCTCATGCACTGTGAAGTGCTGCTTTAACCCTAAACCCAAGTCTAAATCATCAAATAGTCCTGAAAAAGTGAGGATCAGCGGCATAAAATGTTTTCCCTTTCTGAAAATACCTTCATCCTTACCATCACAAAGTAAAATGACTCATTGTTCAAAAATGTTCCTGTCATTGTGTAGAAACATAAATCCACAGCTCATTGTGGATCTCTGCATGAAATCTCTCCTACATAAACATTTAATGTACATCCAGTATGCATCTGTGACTTCATACACTATTTATTACATTAATATCATATACATTTTATATATATATCATTATATTGATATATACAGTCATGGAAAAAATTATTAGACCACCCTTGTTTTCTTCAATTTCTTGTTAATTTTAATGCCTGGCTCAACTAAAGGTACATTTGTTTGGACAATTATAATGATAACAACAAAAATAGCTCATGAGAGTTTAATTTAAGAACTAAGGATTATTCATTTTCCATGGTTTTCTTGATAATAACCAAAATTACTTAAATTCTTACATCAATAGCTATGGCATTGTACCGCCAAAAACACTACTTTTAAGCATTCCATGTTTTCTTTTCTGTTTGCTTTAAACACATGATACACACAAGAGTTAATACTTGATTGCATAACCATTGTTTTTGATGACTGCAGCCATGCGTCTTGGCATGCTCTCCACCAGCTTCTGACATTGTTCTGCTGTCACAGCAGCCCATTCCTGTTGGACAAATTCAAACAAATTTTCTTTGTTTTTGGGCTTGTGGTTCTCCATTTTGAGTTTGATGATTTTCCACAGGTTTTCAATTGGATTAAGATCTGGTGATTGAGCAGGCCAAGGCATGGTGCGAATGTTGTGGTTCTCCATCCAGGCTTTAACTGACCTTGCCGTGTGGCAAGGGGCATTGTCTTGTTGGAAAATCCAGTCATTCGAGGCAGGAAAGAGTTTTCCAGCTGATGGAAGAAGACTGTTTTCAAGGGTAGTCCTGTACTTGACCTGGTTCATTCGGCCTTCACACAATTGCATTTGCCCTGTTCCACTCAGACTGAAACAACCCCAGATCATGACTGATCCACCCCCATGTTTTACTGTAGGGGCAAGACAGTCTGGGTTGTAAGCTTCTCCAGGCTTCCTCCTAACCAGTAAGTTGGCTGGAGTGGGCATCAATTCAAAATTGGATTCATCACTGAAGAGAACCTTAGCCCAATCATCAACAGGCCAATCCTTGTGGTCTCGAGCAAAGAGTAACCGGGCCTTCCTCTTCCTTTCATTGATGAAGGGCTTCTTGCGTGCTCTGTGTGACTTCAAACCAGCTTCAACAAGTTGGTTTCGAACTGTCCTTGCCGAGCAAGTCACATTTCTCGACAGTGCCCACTCATTTTTAAGGTCCCTGGAGGTCTGACGACGATTCCTGACACAGGAACGGATGAGTGCACGGTCATCTCGTGGGGTAGAAAGACGTTTCCTGCCACGGCCAGGTAGCAATTTGGTAGTGCCATGTTCAGCTTGTTTTTTTTTGTTGGAATGAACGGCTGTCTTGGAGATCTTCAGTTTTTTCGCTACCTGTCTCTCACTCATGCCAATTTCCAGCAGTGCCAAGATGGCTGCCTTTGTTGCTTCACATAATTCTTTTGTTTTAGGCATTATGTGAGAGCTGACAACTTCTGAGTTGTGCTACGGCTTGAATGTAAGCAGGAAACCACTCTAGGCCTTTGCATGTGCAGTGCTGCTTGTGACATGAAATGGCCTCTTATATACCCTGGGAATCAATTAAGCTTAAGAATGTCAAATAGGACATAAAGTATTATGTGACCAGCTGCATTTTTTGTTGTGTTCATTGTATTATACGTTTAGTGGTACCAGATATTAGAATGAACAAGAAATTGAAGAAAACAAGGGTGGTCTAATAATTTTTTTCATGACTGTAGATCAATAATGTCCCACCAGTACTGTGATTGTGGTTGTAATCAGGAAATAGCCAATCTCCATCTCGCTGGCAGCTGCAGGTTGGCTATTTCCTGATCTGTTTTCAAACGGAGCCGCACGGTAACCATTATCAGTTATATGGCGTTATGTGTGCCACATAACTGAGTGAGCTGATGCAGATTTGCGCACAGAAATGTATTCTGTGCTTTGTAAATTTGTTACTTTAGTACTTCCTATCAGACCATTATTTGTTAACTTTTGAAATCTTTTTCTGATAGTGTTGTAGCCAAATTTAACTCAATATAACAACAGCTAATATATATATATATATATATATATATATATATATATATATATATATATATATATACATATAAAAATATTGTATGACAGTGTCCAAGGGAATGAACCGCATCATCAAGCTATCAGCAAAGGATGAGAAGCACGTCTTCCTCTCCACCACGCCAACCAGAAGAAGCCTGGGCAGCACGTCCTCCACTTCACCACACCAAACAGGAGAAGCCTCCGCAAGATGACCTCGTCACCACCACGTCGCTCAGAAACAGAAGATGAAGCCTGACTGGTCTGCACAACCACTACTCCACCAGGTAGACTGGATCCATGGATACCTGTGAGATGAGAACGCACAGGGACTACGAGGCACAAAACCAATCTGCAGCATGTGTTAAAGGGAGGAAGAGTAAACACATCCTCTTCTCCACTATTCCAACAGATACAACCTGAGCAGCATCGCCGCTTCTCCATCTCACCACCATCACAACAGACGGAGCCTGGATGACACCACCTCCTTCTCGCCAAGTAGCCTCAGCTCATGGACACCTGGGAGCTGAGAGCACAGGGACTCCGGGGAAGAAGATGAGTTAGTAAAATGACTTAATGGAGGCATTGAAATGGAGAAGAAGAGAAGCTCAGTGTGTCAAAGGAAATCCCCCGGCAGTCTAGACCTATAGCAGCATAACTAAGGACTGATCCAAGGCAGCCTGAGTCAGTCTTGGATCAATCCTAATTATAAGCACTATCAAAAAGGAAAGTCTTAAGCCTACTCTTGAATAAGGGCATGGTGTCTGCCTCCCGGACTGAAAGAGGGAGGTGGTTCCACAGAAGAGGAGCTTGATAACTGAAAGCTCTAGCGCCCATTCTACTTTTATGAACCTTAGGAACTGCTAATAGTCCTGCATTCTGAGAGCGCAGAGTTCCAGCAGGATTATAAGGCACTATTAGCTCTTTAAGATAAGATGGTGCCTGACCATTCAGTGCCTTGTAGGTGAGGAGGAGAATTTTAAATTCTATTCTAGATTTTACAGGGAGCCAGTGGAGAGAGGCTAACACCGGAGAAATATGTGTGTCTGTGTCCCAATTCAGGGTCTGCATCCTTCGAAGTGCGCATATGAAGGCCGCTTACGTCACAACGCTGCGCGAAGGCTGTCCCAATTCGTTCAAACTCGAAGGATCCTCCAAATGCAGCCTCCAAATGCGTCCTCCTTTCCCCCGAATTCCGAGGACACACCGCTACTATCCTTTGCGGCATCCCATATCCCAAGATGCTTTGCGCGTCTGTTTTGTCTACGGTGGCGGCTAACGACAGCAACAGCAGCAGCACTAGCGCGGAGTTCACTTTTAAATGTTTTTCCCTAACGCCAGAGTTAATGGCCTTACAATTGTTAAGGGACAATTGTTAAAATACGTGACGTTAATAACGCTAACATCAAAAATTAAAATCATCAATTTCTGGGTCCATTGTTGTCGTGTTTTAATTGTCGTCTGTCCGTTATGTCCATTTTGTGTCCTGTGATCTGTCCGTTGTCTTTTTGTGTGTATTTTGCCGCGAGCGTGTGTTTTTCCCGGGCTTGGGGAGCAGACGTTACGACGTTGTGACGCAATCAGGAAATGCTCCGAAGGCTAGACTGTCCCATTTACCGACGGTTGACGCGGCCTTCAGAGGTGCCTCCGAAGGATGCATCCTGCGTAGACTGCGAAGGCTGGGTCCTCCGAAGGATGCAGACCCTGAATTGGGACACAGCTATGGTCTCTTTTCCTGGTTCTGGTCAGAACACGTGCTGCAGCGTTCTGGAGCAGCTGGAGAGTCTTGATAGACTTATTAGTGCAGCCTGATAATAAGGAATTGCAATAGTCCAGCCCAGAAGTTACAAATGCATGGACTAATTTTTCTGCATCGTTTTGAGATATGCCTTATTTTTGCAATGTTACGCAGATGGAATAAAAGCAGTTCTAGCTGTTTGTTTCACGTTTCACACGACATGAGTAGTAAACATTGGCATATATCCACGTCCTCACAAACTGCTGCCGGGATGCGCCTCTTTTGGCTCAAATAGGGAACGTTTGGCAACCCTATGCACGCAGAGAGTCTGCGGCACTGTCTACCAAATTATCAATCTTGGTAGGACTGAAGTCTGAGCCCTCAAGTATACTGAATTAAAAGCTAATGGAATTATATCCTTAAATTTGGCTACAGCACTATCAGATAAACATCTAGTGTACATGGATTTACCTGATGGAGTGAAGTCCAGAAGTAAAACTTCAGAGGTTAACAACTAATGGTCTGATAGGAAGGAATTCTGTTGGTGGACTGATAAGTGTTCTACTTCAATGCTTTAGGTCAGGACCAGGTCGAGTGTATGGTTAAAATAATGAGTTTGGTTCCTGAACATTCTGACAAAAGCCAATTGAATCTAACAGCTAGATAAAAGCAGTACCAAGGCTGTCACTGTCAACATCCACATGAATATTAATTCACCTACAATAATTACTTTATCAGTTCTCAGGACTAAAGTTGGTAATAAAAAAAACAAAACAAAAAAAACAAACAGAATATGGACCTGGAGCACGGTACACTATAACAAATAAAATAGCTTTCTCTGTTTTCCATGTAAGATGAGAAAGACTAAGAACCAGGCTTTCAAAAGATGTATAGTTTACTTTAGGTTTAGGATTGATCAATAGACTAGAATCAAAAATGGCTGCAACTCCTCCTCCACGGCCTGTATCTCTAGGAATATGAGTATTAATATGACTAGGAGGAGTGGATTCATTCAGGCTGACATAATCATCTTGACACAACCAGGTTTCAGTAAGACAAAATAAATCAACCTGGTTATCTGATATTAATTTATTTACTAGTAGAGCTTTAGATGATAATGACCTGATATATAAAAGTCCACATTTAATTCTCCTGTCCTGATTAACTATTTCAGCAGTGAATTTAATTTTTATTAAATTATTTTGTTCAACTCCCCTTTTGTTAACTATGGATTTAACTGACTTCAGTGGTCGTGGGACAGACACCGTTTCAATGGGGTTCTGGGTGGGTGACTGCTCTAATGGAAGCACAGAGCAGTGTGTTAAACTACAACTGTTTCCTGGTCTCAACCCTGGGTTGTCACAGGTTAGGTCGACTAATAAACTTGGCCATGTTTCTAGAAATGAGAGATGCTTCTTCCAAAGTAGAATGGATGCAGTCTCTCCTCATCAGACCAGGTTTTCCCCAGAAACTGCTCCAATTATCAATGAAGCCCACATCATTAACTGGACACCACCTTGACAGCCAGCGTGGGAAGGATGACCTGCGACTGAACATGTCATCAGAGGCCAAGCTAGGGAGGGAACCAGAGAAAACTACGGAGTCCGACATTGTTTTAGCAAAAGCACACACCGATTCCACATTAATTTTTGTGACCTCCGATTGGCGTAACCGGGTGTCATTACCGCCAGCGTGAATAACAATAGTCCCATATTTACGCTTATCCTCAGCCAGCAGTTTCAAATAGGATTCTATGTCGCCCTCTCTGGCCCCCGGAATGCATTTTACTATGGTTGCTGGTGTCGCTAATTTCACGTTTCGGAGAATAGAGCTGCCAATAACCAGGGTTGGCTTCTCAGCGGGTGTGTCGCCGAGTGGGGAAAACTTGTTTGAAACGTGAAGGAGTCCTGTACATGTTTCCCGGGGTCCATCCTTTTCGTGAAAATACAAGTAGAGCATGTATTATACAGTAATATTCACTGAATTAATGTGTCATTGTGAAGAATCAAAATTGCTGGGGCACCACACTCAAAAGTTAAACAGATGAGATGTCACAAAATACACTATATTGCCATAAGTATTCGCTCACCTGTCTTGACTCGCCTATGAACTTAAGTGACATCCCATTCCTAATCCATAGGGTTCAATATGATGTCGGTCCCCCCTTTGCAGCTATAACAGCGTCAACTCTTCTGGGAAGGCTGTCCACAAGGTTTAGGAGTGTGTTTATGGGAATTTTTGACCATTCTTCCAGAAGCGTATTTGTGAGGTCACACACTGATGTTGGACGAGAAGGCGTAACTCCCAGTCTCTGCTCTAATTCATCCCAAAGGTGTTCTATCGGGTTGAGATCAGGACTCTGTGCAGGTCAGTCAAGTTCTTCCACACCAGACTCTGTCATCCATGTCTTAATGGACTTTGCTTTGTGCACTGGTGCACAGTCATGTTGGAAGAGGAAGGGGCCAGCTCTAAGCTGTTTCCCACAAAGTTGGGAGCATGGAGTTGTCCAAAAATTCTTGGTATGCGGAAGCATTCAAAGTTCCTTTCACTGGAACTAAGGGGCCAAGCCCAGCTCCTGAAAAACAACCCCACACCATAATCACTCCTCCACCAAACTTTACACTTGGCACAATGCACTCCGACAAGTATCATTCTCCTGGCAACCGCCAAACCCAGACTCGTCCATCAGATTGCCAGATGGAGAAGTGTGATTTATCACTCCAGTGAACACGTCTCTACTGCTCTAGAGTCCAGTGGTGGCGTGCTTTACACCACTGCATCTGACGCTTTCTGTGCTCTCTGTGCACTGTTCTTGAGCTAATCTGAAGGCCACATGAAGTTTGGAGGTCTGTAGCGACTGACTCTGCAATTGGCGACCTCTTCGCACTATGCGCCTCAGCATCTGCTAACCCCGCTCTGTCAGTTTACGTGGCCTACCACTTCACGGCTGAGTTGCTGTCGTTCCCAAACACTTCCACGTTCTTATAATACAGCTGACAGTTTACTGCGGAATATTTAGGAGTGAGGAAATTTCATGACTGGATTTGTTGCACAGGTGGCATCCTATCACAGTTCCACGCTGGAATTCACTGAGCTCTGAGAGCGACCCATTCTTTCACAAATGTTTGTAAAAGCAGTCTGTATGCCTAGGTGCTTGATTTTATACACCTGTGGCCATGGAAGTGATTAGAACACCTGATTCTGATTATTTGGATGGGTGAATGAACACTTTTGGCAATATAGTGTATGTAAGAAAGTTATAAAATCTCTGAAGTAAGAACCTGCTAAGAGCAATTCAAATGTAATATTTCATTCTTCCAGGAGGGCGCGTGTTGAGTTTAGCCAGAGAAAGGTGCATGCAGATCACAGATCAGGAACACACCATGAGCACACATGCAAAGTTATTGCAAATGTGGGCAATCCTTGATAAAGTTACAAGTTGATGTTCCATGGCAAATGTTAGTGTGTCATTCATCCACCAGGGGGCAATAACCAGACACAGGATGGTGTATTCAGGAACAACCCCTCATCACACATGTAAAGTTTCAAAACGATACGTATGTTGGAATATAGATTTCTTTTTTTTTTTTTTTTTTTTTTTTTTATTAGGGCCTGAGCAGACATAGGTCCACAAGGGACTGATTTGAACTGCTATGTTTATTATTCCTGAATATCTGTTTTGCCTAATTTCGCTGCTTTCCCAACGTAGAAAAATTGTATAACTGCATATTTGTGCGGCCCATACGAAATTCAATATTTTTGGGTGCTCGCACATGGTGCATGAGAAATGGCTGAAGTTGAAAAATTCCCATAGGGAATGCCGACAACTTTGTCGTACCTGAACGAAAATCAGTACAAATTTTAAGTATACCCAGACAAACAAAATTGTCTCTTGGCAGGAATGTGAAATTCCAACAGAACGTCATCCATTCTGAAGTTTTATTTTCTGAGGGATTTCATCTGATTAACTTCAAATTTGATACAGCTCATCTCCAGACCAAGCTGCTCTATAGTTGTGCTCTGCACGTAATTACGTCAAAGGGCGTGGCTGCTAAATTCCTTTGAAATTGCAGTCTAATTTGGAATGACTCTCATGTTCACATACGCGATCTGAGCAGCTTCAAATTTTCCGAACATGAGAGGGACTGGGCCCTGAATGTTCCAATGTATTAATATCATGCCTTACTCATGGCGCCCCCAGAGGTAACAGGAAGTGACCAGGGGCCTCATGTATCAATACGTGTGTGGCATTTATACTGAGAGCTAGCGTACGCTGTAATCCAGAAAGTGGCATACGCTGTCAAAAATCTGGATTTATCAAGCAGTGCGAACACCAGAATCCATGCAGCTTCCTTTGATACATCCCAATCACCGTGGGATTGAGTGCACATCAGCGTTACCGACTCCTCCCTCACCACACCCATAAATACACATGCAAATTCATTTAAATAGGCTCCACGCTGGGGCTGTCCTCATCACGAGAGGAGAAACTTCAGGAAGTAGCCATAATCAACTGAGTTAAAAACACAGGATTAGACACCACGTGCTGCACCTGACGGATCACACTAACGTGAAATAGGATTACAATTCAGGAGAGATGCTAATGAAGCTATTTATTTCGTTACGCACACGTGTAGATGATAATCGGGAATGCACACATGCAAACCATGAGTCAGGGAAAACACTGATGATCGGTCAACATTTACTACAGTCGCACCACGGTATGCCTGCCTACAGCCCATTCCCACCATGATTTTATTTAGGATGTATGAATCGCCTGTTGAGCCAGATCACCTTGCAGTGATGTTGGTCATTTTCATTTGCGCATCACAAATAATCTGCATACTGTGATGGTGCTTTTATTGCAACATGAATGCAGTCGACCGCTCTGATTATATCAGGATATCCAGCTATTGTTGTAAATTACGCATTAATGTTGTTTAACTGCATTGTATATGAATTTTAATATGCCTGACTGACGTGTAGAGGATCCAGCTCAACACACATGGCATGGCCCGGCTCAGGGCCCACTGGCTCATTCTCGATCGGATAGTGTCCGGGCGTGGTTAGCGCCTGTGTGGCTCTGGCAGCGCTCGGCTCCTCCTGTGACGCTCCAAGGCCAGGAGCTGACCGGTCACAGCTCCGCGTACAAATGTTTACAAACTAGTGACAGTTTCCCCAATATCCCCTTTAAGTGCCGCCAACGGACCAAAGCATCAGAATCTGGCATCCGGCAGCTATGAAGTTGGCGTGGAGCTGCGCCAGTTTCCATGCTCAGTTCACTATTGATAAATCAGAACGTGGATCCTGGCGTACGCTACTTTGACGCATGAGGCCCCAGTTATTGGCTTTTTGATAGTTTTAATAAACTAGTATCACCATGAAAGTTGATACAGTCAAGAGTGGCGATCTCTGACATCTGATGAAGCCCCGCTCATAGGCAGCGCAAGATGGCTCCATACCACCCCCTTGAAATCGACAAAAACCCCTCCCCATCGGGGAAGCAGAATTTCCACACTGAACCATCAAATGGCTTTAATAAACTTGTGTCATCATGAAAGTTGATACACAGGTCAAGGGTGGCGATCTCTAACATCTGATGGGGGCCTTGGCCATGGGCGGGGCAAAATGGCTCCATTACACCCCCTTGAAATTCTCAAAAACCCCTCTCCATAGGGGTTTTTATAGAGTTGGAACATGAAATACCAGTAAACATGTGCAAATTGACCAGACACACCAATTATCTATTCCAACCAGGAAGTCAACCATGTTTCAACTCTTCATTTTGCGTTAATTTCTACATTGAACCATCGAACGGCCATAATGTCTTGTGTATTGTTCGAATTGCCTGACGTTTCACATGTGTGATGAGGGGTTCCCCCTGAATGCACTAGCTCGTATTTGTTACTGCCCCAGGTGGATGAAACTTGAACTACTCATAACCCTTTCAGATACTGTTTGATCAACTATTCAACATCATTTAACTTCCAAAATGTCCATTATTGCACCCTGCTCACACAATCGTCCCCATCTCATGCCTGACCGTGGCTTTCATAACTCCTTGCGGTTTTCTAGTTAGCCATGCAATCAGGTTGCTCTTTGTTGTGGGAACTAAAAACTCGGGTGTGTTTTGTGCATTTAAATGTAGTCAGTTTGGTAACATTGGAACAGGTTTTTGTAACATTGTGGACATCTGGGGACAAGAAACAAGCTTTCCCTCATGCCTTCAACTTGTGCAGATCACAGTAACTCTTTAACAGACATCCATTCACTGTAAGAAACAAACAGTAATGGCGTTACATTTAAGTGGCTTTGACAGACAGTGTGCTGGCCCAGATCCCATAACCCAGAAAAGCAGTTTTGACTACAGCAAAAAAACATTCAGATAATCAGATCAATTGATGATCATAAATATAGGTCTTCTTTTTAGCTAATTGTGTGTGACATAAGGAGAATCTAGCTTGATGTTAAAGGCATGACCATTTTCATTTGGGCAGAGAAAGTGGTTTCATGCCAGACCGCTGGTATTTTTCTTAAACGTTAAAATTAGAAAATAATGTGTGCAGATAATGATTTATCTGCAGTGCATAGTTGACAATTGAGTCTGTGTGTGAATGTGATGATCAGTAAACACTGGAAAAAAAAAAAAAAAAAAAAAAATGTAGCTACGGAAAACTGTGGTCTCACAATGTGCCTGTAAGTGCAAAGTTCAGTCACAACTGTAATATCTGTTGAGATTGTCTATTCTTTGCAATTTTCTTGTGAGAAGTTACAATTATTTAATGCCATTCTGATCAATCCAAAATTATTTTCAGATCACAGTAGAAGCAGATTATTATTATTTTTTTGTTTTTTCATCAAAGATAAAAAAGACTACTTGTAAGGAAACAGTGTGTTCCATGTGATCTCTCTCAGGACAAAGTGAGTGCTACTGACACACTTCACTTTATAGACCTGGCTTCTCCTGCCACAGGTGCTTCTCAATTAGCAATCGGAATGTGAGACACCTGGTACACTTCCTGTTCTTTCCATATATGGCCTTGTGAGATACAGAAGTCATATAAGAACTATTATATCCCTTACATAAGACATAAAAATTGCTCAAGAATGAAAAATCAAGAATGTTTACTTAAAAATAGTAGCAGTGTAGTTTTATGATGCCATACCAAATAAAGTAAACACAGAATCAAAGCAAAATGTGATCCAGAGGCAGTGAAAACAAAGTATAAAATAAAATGGCAGAACATAATAAACTGTGAACTGGTGATGTTTATGTATTATCCTGTATGAAACAGGATGAAAACAGTAAAACTTATTTCCACTGTGGCCCACAGTTCATCCAAACAATGAAACCTTTTGAAAAATTTGTGACGTAAGGATTTTAACATATATATTGAACACAATCATCCATCATCCATCCATTATCTACCACTTATCCTCATAGGGTCGCGGGGGGCTGGAGCCTATCCCAGCTGTCTTAGGGTGAAAGGCAGGGTACACCCTGGACAAGTCGCCACCTCATCGCAAGGCACATAGGGACAGACAACCTCTCACACTCACATTCACACCTACGGTCAATTTAAATTAGCCAATTAACCTAATCCCCATGCATGTTTTTGGATAGTGGGAGGGAGCTGGAGTACCCGGAGAGAAACCACACAGACGGGGAGAACATGCAAACTCCACACAGAAAGGCCCCGGGATTCGAACCGCGTACCTTCTTGCTGTGAGGTGACTGTGCTAACCTCTACACCACCGTGCCGCCCTAAACACAATCATAAGTCCATAAATTGAATCCACATTTCAGGGTTTTGTGATAGAAATTTAGCAGAATATGTCAGAAGCTCTTATGTCTGAACTCATGATGATGTTGCTAGAAGTTATCTTGTTTAGTCTTCACAGAGAACAGTGTGTGTGCAGTATGACTTTTCCTCACCGTCAGGCCTGATAGACATGTGGACTCTGCCTACATCAAAGCATACAGCATGTTTGTTTCTCACTATGATGGTATTGCCTGTCAGCAGGAACTCACGTACACATGCATGTATCAGAAGTGCATAAATACTGTTTTTCCTGACATTCTGCATGGGCATTCACTCACAACGCTCTGAACTGTGTGTTTGAAATCTCATCTTTGTTCTGCAGACAGATAATAAAACAGCAACTTTCTCTGGGCAACTGAATCAGTGAAGTTTATTCACGAGACCCTTGTGTAGTTAAAGAACCCTGTGGAAATTAAAACATCCTGACAGAATATTTCCACAACAGTTTGTCTTCATGTACTGATGATTGTAGATCCAAAAGAAGAGTATTTTTCCACTACAGCTGTCTGACAACAACACCATTATTAGAGTGTTTATTTGACAAATCTCCTGGATTTTGTGTGAAATGCATTACAAGAGCCACCATGAGGTGGGTCACAAGATGGCACTGATTACTTGCAAAGTGGAGACAGGTGGAGCTTCAGCTGACACAGATGACTGCCTGATTACTGAAGGCTGCAATCGTCCAATAGGATGTGTTGCATGTGTCTGCTATATAAAGGCTTGTTTCTGACATTTACAAGCTTTTGGTTGATGTTGGTGTTAACAAAGATGCTGAGCTTCAATTCATTTTCATGTTCAAAACACTCCAGTTTTTTTTTTTGTTTTTTTTTTCAAGTTGTGTAGAACTCCAAAGCCTCAACCTCAACCGTTGGGTTGGGTTCTATTTCTCTTTTAATGCTTGAGGGCACATGGTGGTAGATAAGATTTGTGAAGTTCTTCTTTACCAGCACCTCAAACTGCAACTTCTGACTTTAAGAAATTAAACCACTTCAATTCATAGTTTTTCTGTAAATCTATAGTTCTTCTATCTTTTTATGATGATTGTAATGGGTTGTCAAGCTGATGACAACCTAAAATGGACACAATTAAGATTCAGACGTCCCATGGTGTATTAACGCAGAATACTGATACTGCTACATGGATGACCATGGGTCTTCAAACGAAACTGGGTGCCACCCAGTATTCTTAAAAATGAATACTACCAAATTTGACAGTTTAATCTCAGGAGACTACAGAGTTTTTGGACCCAGTGTAGAGTGATTCAAGTTGTTTTTTAATAAATGGAGAAAAAAACAAGTTCTTTTACAAAAGAAGATGTTTATTTGAAATATTGCATACACAAAATATGATCAAATCTGGCCTCTAGATTAGCCCTAAATTCTTTCACTGCACAAATGTTACTCACTTTGCTTGCTGCCATGTCCACTGTTAAGTTCCACTGGAGGTCAGATACAGCTTGGTACCAAATGCCATGGCAAAGTGATTAAAAGTCCAATTCCATTTGACAGTTTAATTAGCAATCTTGCAATTGATCCAATCCCAGATGTGTTGTCTTGTTTAAATAATTTAGAGCAGCACTTAATATCCCTTTCATGAAACTGATAGCTTTTCTCTAAGGTGGACTGAACGGTGTGCATGGCCCTGTGTCTTGCGTGCTTGCAAATCTAGTCCAAACTAAGAACTTACGCTTTCATTCCAATAAAGGGTTGTTGCTGGGTGTTTAAATGTAATCATACAAGGGACACTGTATGAATTTGTGGACAGTTTGCATATTAAAAATTCACTGCCATATTTAAAGCAAAAATGCCCTTTATAAAGATTTTTAATGGTCAGGAACTGTTTGACCAATATTTGGATTGTATTTTAAATGTAGCACCAGGTGGGGGCAGAACCCTATCAAACTGTTGGCCGAGAGAAGAGGGACGTTACGATGAACATCATGTCCAGATGACGACAACCATATTCGAACCCCTTTTAAGTGAACTGCTCTGAGTACAGTTCGCTTAAAGTCAGCGGTACGGTTCGCCTCATGGGCGCATTGTGAACATAAAGCTCGCTCTCTCTCGCTCGTCGCCTTCTTCACTGGATTGTAACCTCCTTCGCTTGCCGTAGATTTGTCACGTGACTGTAGCCACTCAGCGGAAAAGAATCCAAAACATGGGTCCGAAATTCCATACTATACACTAAATACTCAATATGCAACATACTTTTGAGTGAATAAATGGTAGCATGCATCTTTTCCGACACACTTGTTGGATTGGAGACGCCTAGCCATGGTAACCCGTGCCAACCTCACCTCTACAGGCAATGTGCAATATTAATACATCTAATAATAATTTGACAATACATAATTGATATATTATTATTATGATATACAGTATCTTAATATTTAATTTGAATTATTTAACCTTTATTTAACCAGGAATAATACTATTGAGATTCAGAATCTGTTTTGCAAGGGTGTCCTGGCAAAGAGAGCGACACAGTAGGTTCATATAAAATACACACACACAAAAAAAAGTTTGGTAAATCACATCATTACATTATAATCACCAGCTGCGTTCTATGAGAGGACATGTGCATACAGTAGACAAATAGTCCTTGATCCTTGCTTTAAAATCTTCCAGACTTGGAAGATAATCCAATTCAAGATGACTCTGTAATTTAGACCAGGACAAAGGTGTGAATGGTTTGAAGGGCCAGACAGTCCCCGTATGTGGAATAGCGTACATTATCAATCTGTCATGCCTGAGACTACAACTTTTGGTATTGACTTTAGGAGCCAAGAGAGAACATAAATACAGAGGTAAGTCACACAGGATGGCCTAATAATGAAAACAATACCAGTGTTCCCATCTATGATTGTACAGATAAGGCCAGCCAACACTCTCATAAAGACTACAGTGACGAGAACGAAAACTTAAATTTGTAACAACTCTTAATGCTGCATGATACACCGAACCCAGCATTTTCAGAGAAGAGATTTGCATGCATGTATAAGATGTCACCGTAGTCAAGTATTGATACAAGTCACCCAAATCAGTCTTTTTCTTGCACTGAGGGATAAACAACTTTTGTTTCTGTAATAAAAACCCAGTCTAAACCTAAGTTTGTTTATAAAACACTCAATATGGTATTTAAAAGACAGATTTTCATCTAAGTAAAATCCCAAGTATTTGTAGACTGAAACCTGTTCAATCACTTTCTTAGTTTGTGTCACAAGCATCATCTGTCTTTCCTGATTTTGAAAAGCACATCAATTGTCAAAATCGAGCACAAGTCTTAATTGATTAAGATTATGCTGAATAACATTAAAAGCAGATTGTAGTTTTTGTGGCACCTGCTAATGATAAAGCAGAAGGGTAACAAAACAGTGTCATCTGCATAAAAGTGAAATTTGACATCAGTTATTTTTTGACACAGTACATTTATATAAATAACTAGAAGAGCAATTGCCGAAGCAATTGCTGGGTGTGAATGCCCACAGCCGAAGCCACGCTGCCGAATGCTAATGCTGAATACCGATGCCGATTAACTAATTAGTTTCACCCGCCAATGATTAATAGCTTCTGCTAAAAGTTGTTTGCGACATCTTAAACCACCTGTTAGCGGTACATCAATTGGTTGCCGGAGCCCAGATTTGACCTCGTGACGTTGGGGTTGAAAGGTGAGTGCTCTAGCGACTGAACTATAAGCAGCTTTCAAACACAGAATGGACTTTGTGTTTGGAAACTTTGAGTTGAGGAGCTGGCTGTTTTCACCGGCCACTCTCAACCCCTCCACTTCGACATGTTCTTCTGCATCGATAAGCTGTAAGAAGAAGGAAAAAACAAAAACAAAAAAAAAAAGCCCTCCCATAGACAGTCAGACGCCTTCTAGCAAGTCTTCATGCACTCATTCCCCAAACTTCCCATTTTTCAAAGTAGGGTTTAATGTTGCATTTAAGAAACTAGGCAAAAGCAACTTATTTGAGGACAACTGTCACCTGTGGCTTTTTGAGTGCAGTAAGTGGATACAGACTACCATAAAGTAGAAATTCAAAAAGAGAAATCACACATTTCTGAGTTGTAAATATGTTTTTTTTTTTTTAAATTTACAAGAAAATGAAAATGGGGGTGGCTAGTTGCGGCCGACTCCCTCCCCCATAGCCGCGACCTGGGCCACAACGCCACTGCGGTACGTCAGACTTAAGGCCCCAAAGTAATTCGGTGGCATTGGAAAGTTTGCCAGCCACACCGGCAAGGGAATGATGTGTCTGTCAAACTTTGAGTTGAGGAGCTGGCTGTTTTCACCGGTCACTCTCAACCCCTCCACTTCGACATGTTCTTCTGCATCGATAAGCTGTAAGAAGAAGGAAAAAACAACAAAAAAAAACAAACACATTTAGTTATTGCTGCATAGACTTGTTCACGTGATTAGTAGTAGACAACTAGTCATACACTCATCTCGATTTCAGTGCTGAGTATTGAGTATCAGCCCACGCGATGGAGAGTCACCAGCTCTTAAATGTGTGATCTTGATCATCATGCCATCTTTGAGGGCGACGATGTTAGCCTCGCGCCATAAGGTGATGGTGACCTCAGAGTCTGCCTGCAATTTATAAGTAGGTAAAAAGTTACAGTGGCAAATAAAAATCTTAATTTTCCCAATCAGTACTTAAACAATGTGAGCTTCAGATTTCAAAGAAAAGCATTTAACTGTTCCTTACTTCTTTCAGCACTATGGTCCTCATAGGCACCGTCGCGCCCCCATCGGAGCGCTGTTTTTTCACGTTGGCAGTCTAAAAAGGTGAGAAACGACACAGTTTCGGAAACTTCAAAATGGGGTCAATCAACTGAATTAAAAGAAATGGATTTCCCCCCTTAGACTTACTTCGTCTATCTTCTCTCTGATAGTGAGCAGCTGCTCAATCCCCGTCACAAACAAGGATTAGAGTGGATGGGAGACAGAGCAGCCGTCTGGCTTCCTTCTCGAGCGAGGCAGGCACATGTAGTGGGGGACAGGAGAAGAAGGTGGTGTCCCCACGGCATAGAATGCGCCGGTCGAGAGCCCGTAGTTTCTGATGAGTGTTTTGCCTTCTTCAACCTAGAACAGAAAAAAAGTTTGTTATTAAACAATGAAAGGCAGTTTAGCAGCTCTATTTCGCAGCAAGACAAACTGTTCACACCTGCACGGTAGTGTTGTCACTGAGGAACATTTTCCTCACTGTCTGGCCCTCATACACTGCTGCCACTGTGCTTTCAAATGAAAGCCGGGGTACAGCCGTACCCTCATCATAGGACCAGTCAGTTACTTTTGTAAAGGTTTTTTTCAGTAAAATTTTTACTTTTACAGGTGGCGTGCACTTGCCATTCTGAAAGTAGAAACACAACGTTATCATAGGGCTGTTGAAGGTTTGAGAGAAACAGCTGAAAATAAGAACGGCTTCAGTACAGACAGTTCAATAGGTAGCAAGAAATACTAAATATGTTAAATATACACTTAAACAGATGTCATGGGTTCGTTATTGGGCTTCAACAGAGCTTGATGACGAGCTGATCATTTGAATCAGACGTGCTGGAGCAGGGTCACATCTAAAACATGCAGGACAGTGGGGTCCTGAGGACCAGGGTTGAGGGACACTGATTTAAGGGTTGTAAGACAGCGAGCAAGCGCTTTTGGATTCTGTATTTTTAAAGAAAATCAGCTGGACACAGCTCCCCCACTGCCCCTGTTCTGCTGACAACCCGTACTGTACACGCAATACTCAGCACATACCACAAATGTCAGGTTACAGCTTGATAATCCATAATTGTGTAAAGCCATTAATATAGCCCATTCAGTTGGTAAAAAGCTGTAATGCTTGTTTATTGGTCCGAGCTTACTGATTGTCACACTTGGAAATGGCTTGGAAATTTATAATGGGGTATGTCTTTTGTTTCATCTGCATCATTGATATTTGACCAGCACAACTTGTGTCAGTGCTGACCCGCTCAAGTTGAAATGGCGATACTGGCTTTTTTTCTTATGTCACAGAACCAGAATCACATGGAAAGAGGAGTGGAGGCTTCAGAGGCAATACTGCTAGGTGACTCCGAATCAGCTTTCAGTGCCCCTCTTTAGCTGGACTCAAACAAATAGAATAATTTAAGCATATGCGCACAGGCCGGATAGCTTAAGCTAATCTGCTAGTGCTGAATTCTGTTTAAATCCAGGTAAAAGTTGAATGTTGTCAAAAAGCATTGACTCAATTTTTCATTGACAACATTTTAAACCAAAACAACATCAAATTTGGAAACAGAACCAGGATTTGAACTCATGACCCAGATGTGTGAAGTACACGCTTTATCCACCGAGCTATACTGAGGCTGTTGTGTGAAAGGAAGAAGTGGTATAGTACCAATAGTAGTGTAATAGTTGGCCCAATAGTGAAGAGTTAATTTGTGTCAATAAACTGACTAATTGCACCCACGAATGACGAACAGCTTAAGCTGATAAGCTAAAGATAAACAAGGTCAGGCGATCAGTGGCCTCAAACTCACAATCTCCACGTTGAGAGTTGTGCTTTACCCACTGAGCTATACCCAGGCTGTAGGTTGCAGGAAATAGCGGTATAGTAATATCGGTATCGCTGCATAATTGGGAATGAGAGGGTGAACTGGAGCGATAAAAAAAAATATGAATAATCTGCAAGTTTCAAATTAAAAGTTGATTGTTGGAACTATATGAATTTATAATTTGTTTTTTATTTCATAAGAGCATTGAAAAAATTAATGATGCCCATGTATGTAATCTTTAAAATGTGGGAAATATTTTAGTTTGAGAAGTTTTTTTGTTGAATATAATGAACCTTCTAAAGCATTAACTCATTTCAGAAGCACATATTTGTGTATTAACATTGACGGTAAGTGTCTTTATTACTCAAACAATTATCACCGAAGCCAGATCCCCTCCAGATAGAATGGACAGACAATGTTGCTCTTGTTTATCACAGTACTTTTATTGTGATTTCACTTCAGCACTCAGGCGAAGCTTCTTCAGATAGAAAGAGTTGAGCTGGTCGAATTTGGATTGACAAGCATCATCAGCCTTAGACCCTCAAAGCATGTCAGGAAAAACTCCCACGAAACCTCCTTGAGGAAAAAAGGGGAGAAACCTTTAGGTAGGCCAAGGTCTAAGAGGGATACCCTACCAGGATGGCTGAGCATGCAGTCTTTGTAAAGTCCAGGAGAAGATCCTGTCTCCACCACAGGAAAGATTGCTGCCATTTCATTCAGTGAATTCCAACAGGAGCAAACAGGAAGCAGCTGGGTCGAGTTGAACTCTCTGTGGTGCTGAAGACTCTCTGAAGCCAGGCTTTGCTGTAAACAAAATGACAGGTGTCATAACAAAGCAAAACAACACCGGGCAATATACAACAAATAATCACCAACACAGTGTTTTATTTTCATCCCTTGTAACCACCTGCAGTCAGGCTACCAGTTAGTTTGAGTCCAGCTGAAGAGTCATGCAGCTGCTCTGCTTCTGATGCTCTGGTCCACATGGTTCAGGTGCTGCAGTCCTGTGGTCCTCTGGTCCACATGGTTCAGATTCTGTAATGTGAGGACAGGAGACAGAATTGTAACAGCAGTGACGCAGATGGACATCATTCCACAATAGTTTGCTGTGTGAACATGTTTTTCTGTTTATTGACAGTTTAAAGAGTCATGCTGTACCGCTAAGGTGGTCTATCAGAGAAAAACACAGTCACATACCAGGTCCAGAGATTTGTTCAGTGGAGACGCAGAGTCCCAGTGCTGCTGGAGTCCCCTTTCATCTGTGATTGCCATGGATGGAAGGCACTGGAACACAAACACAAAACAGAGGTTGTGACAGGCGTCCTTCCCGATAGTCAGTACAAGTGCACATGTGTTATTATTTCAGCTATGCATAAAGTATGGATTGTGAAGTTCAGAATGACTGGGTCCAGCTCCAGGTCCACAACGGGTGTCTGGTCGTCCAGGCTCCCCTCTGTCAGCATGGCCTCGCTTCAGTCATATGGATCTGCCTTCACCTTTCAGTAGGAACTCTAACAGAGCAGAGGAAGGCAGAGATGACATGAACTGGTCCGAATGGAGTGTATCACTGGAAGTCACTTGCAGCATTGAAATAATTAAACAGTAGACACCAGGCACAGGAGCAGGCGGTTTGAAGGTGAAGCAGAGGCCTCTTGGTGTGGCATCTCCACGTGGCCCATGCACATCAGGATCTTTGAGTCCAGCAGTGAGGAACTGTGCTGCTTGACTTCTTCTGTCTGCAGGACCTGTTGGCCTTTAAAGGTGTTTGCTCACACAGAGAAGAGAAATAAACAGTACATTGCTTCACTTTACTTACCGTTTGTGGGCCTGGGCCCAGCTCAACTCAGAGTAATTTAATTTGTTGTTCTACTCTCAGTATTTTCTTAATATACATTATTGTTCATATGTTGTTATTATTATTATTATTATTATTATATAGTCTCATTTTGTTCATCAATTCTTGTCAAAGGACTTGCCACTTAGTCACATGGAAGACAATCATCTCCCATTTTTTTTCATGGTGCTTTTGGGGGGATGGATCGTCCCTCCATCCCTCCCAGCCTCTGAGAGGCTGGAGCAGCCAGGACAAGATGTTACAACCTGGCTGCAATGGACGACCCCCCCCCCCATTGTACCAGGATTTGGTCATTTAATCTGTTCAGTCAAAGTTTGTGTTAGGTTCTAGTAGTAGTAACAGCTGCATCTTTGATTTGTTGGCAATATTTAAAAGCTCATTATACAGTACACAGGGTCGTGATAACTGTAGTAAGTTCTAAGAACATCTGAATACAGACAGCACTGAGGCCTTGAAATGAAAACAGGGTCCAACAGTGTGTTTTTCGCTGTGGTTGATGAACTGATGACTTGTCCATAACCTTTAGACTCAAACAGTTCCAGCATTGGCTTGTTTGCTCCAGACAACAGATCTTCATTAAAGTCTCCACAAACTAAGATCGGATGTTGATCCTACATAAGCCATGCCATGCTCAAAGATGTCTTTCAGTGAAACAACAGCAGATGAAGCCATCATACCTTGAACTTTATGGATCGTACAAGCGAATGCCAGTTTTAATGGAAACTGTCTGTGAACCACTCCTTTCTGCTTCAGATTCTCTTCCTCTCTCTTTATGAACACAACATCATTGGATCCACCAGCATTATTTCCACTCACAAGTTTTAGACCAAGTTTACACACATGTGGACCACATACATCAGTCACAATCTGTGAAATCAGAGCAAATGTTCCATTACAAAGTCCTGCTTGAACATCAGTGTTTCTGGTTGTCGTCACACGAGCGCCAACTGCAACATTTATGTAGTCAGGTAGTTCTTTTTAGTGTCTTGGTAAGGTACCGCCTTTCTTTCCATTCTGCCAGTTCTGGGGTCTTTCTTATAGTCATCAGCGTCTATTTTCACAATGTCAGAGTGAAAGTCACTTAACACAGCAGAGTTATGCGCATCAACCTGTTTGTTGGTGGTATAGATATGCAGAACATCTTTAGGACAGTGAGTCTGGTCTGTGATTGTCTGATAAAGCAGAGCTTTGTCTTCTCTCAACAAGTCATCTGTCTCTTCTTTCACACAGATTCTGTTCAAAATCTCAGCAAAAGGTACATCATCTCTCTGATGCATTATTTCAGTCAGGGTGATCATCTTAAAATGTTGACACCAGAGGTCAAGCTGAGACAGATCAAAGACACAAAGGTTTAGCCTGTCTGACTGGAGATAAGTGATAGAAATCTCCAACAGCAAGAACCAACATTCCACCAAAAGGTTTCACACTTCCTTTGATCTGCTTCAATCTGCGATTAACGCAGGCAAACAGACCTTGAAACCATAGAAATTTCATCAATGATGATTTCAGCGTTTGAAAGCTCAGCTCTTACTTCATCAAGTTTATTACCAAGACCCTGAAAAGGAGGCTTTAGGCTTCTTGGCAGTTTAAGTAGAGAATGTAATGTAGTTCCACAAATGTTGAACGCTGCAGTTCCAGTGAATGCAGTCAACAAAACAGTAAGTTTAGATATGTCTGCTTCCTCTGCGTGATGTGGTAGTCTGCTAAGTATCTTGGATGACTCTACAAGGATACATTTGTTGAGGTGTGATTTTCCTGTTCCTGCACCACCATTGATGTAGTAGAAGAACTGATCAGGGTTTAAGCCACAGATATGCTTCAAGCACCAGTCTCTCACAGTGTAAAACATGGATGACTACTTCTGATTCAAGTTCTGATACATTTGACGTAACACTGTAGGATAAATCTCAGGGACTTCTGTGGTTACTGCACATTCTGGTCTGGAGTCTGAACCAAGGTTTAAACCAGGTACATTCTCTTGAACATTCTCAGAGTCAGGTGGTGTCGCTTCAAGTTCCTCAATGCACTCTAATCTCTGTAGTTCACATTCTGGAGCCAAGTTAGACCACTCATCTCTGATGCCACCAGTTTGTTCAAACACTTCAATAGCACTATCATTGTCATTCCTGTGTTTCTAATACTTTTCTCTGTTCCGTTTCACAATCTGAAGCACTGACTCTGGATGCTCTGAACCAGGTAGCCAAACAGCAGCACCATCATGAAAAGACCGGTAGGTAGGTAAGTGACTGCTTTTCAACTGTGACTCTGCATGATGAGGAAGGTAGAGTTTCAGTAACGTACCATAAAAGTCCTCAGGGTTCTTCTCTTGTGAGAAATGGTGATACTTAATGACAGCAGGTTTATCATTGGTTCTCCTCTGGACAAAGCCCATTTCATTAAGAAGAGCATGAACATTTGCTTGTTTGGACCTTTTGCTTGTTCACCATACACAATCCTACAAGTAGTAGCAAAATCAGCCAGACACATTGCCTCAAATTCTGGTGTTCCAGGTCTGCATTTGTACTTGTCAGGGAAACCACTCATCCACACGTTCTCAGGGTCTGCTGATCTGTTCTCTAGAGCTGAGAGAGGGTAACTCATTTTCAGCACATTGTCATCTGTTGGAACAAACACAATGCTGCGTGAACATTTTTTCATGTGGAGGCCACAAACACGAGCAACACACTCCTGAGCACTGACTTCTCTTTTTTTGGAGTATGCCTGCATGATCTGTTTCATCTCATCGCTCTCATTCACATTTCCCTGACGCACATTTTCAATCATTGACTTCAGGTATTCACTTAAACCATGCTCGGCTTTGGTGATGTAGCTGCAGACATACATGATACAGGAGTAAGCATTGAGAATGAACTGAATGTCCAAATTTGCATCCCAGCCTTCAAGAAGATGATGATTGTAGCAATTCACCCAAGCGTCTTTTGGAGCTCTCTTATATATAACAGCACTGGATTTGGTCGTCAATTGTAAACATCAAAGATATTCTGCAACGGTGAGCTCACTCAGAGTCAGAAGTTGGTCCAAAGTCAGATTGGCATTTTCAGGTTCTTCAAGCAAAGACTTTTTGTTATTTTTAATAATAATTTTAATAATTTTGTTAGTTTTACTTTTGCTGCACTCTGATCATCAATCTCATCACCTCTCAGTATCATGGTCTATGGGTAAGGTCGTTTAGGAAAACCAAAACGACAACTAGCACCAGGATGTTTAAAACACGTCTTTGAATGTTTTTTGCTGTGCATCTGAACCTTAGTTACTTTTTTGTGCAGTTCCGGTTCTGAGTCTGGATTGGGAAATTGAGCTGAAATGTATCTGTCAACAAAGTCACAAATCTCCTGATCACTGTCTTCCTCAAACACGGGTGCTCCTACCAGCCAAATGAGACAATGAATGTGTGGATTGCCTCTGTGTTGGAACTCCAAACGGTAAAAGTAGTCAATGACTTTGCCAATGGGTTCAGCTGGTGACATGAGCAAATCTCTGAACAGTGCCTCAACACGTTTGTCAAACATAAGCAAGTGTGAAATACTGTATTTCACACTTGGAAGACCAATCGAGCTCATCAAAATTCACTCCTTCTCCTTGTTGAGCCTTGATCACTGTAATGACCTCTTTCCAACGCATCTCTGCAGCAGAAAATGTACAAAAGAAGGTGGGAGTTCCAAATTGTCTGATCATAGCAAAGAGATCTTTAGTGTTTTTTTTTCCCAATAGGCTGGAGTGCCTCTCAGTGGAGTCATAAATCTGTTAACGTATTTGTTTCGTACAAGTCTCTCAACCTCCTGTCTGTCTTGCAACATTGCATTGGTTATTCTGCAACCATCTCTGGTAAAGGGACGACCTTTACGCAGCTGTATCCTCATGCTGGAAGTAGCCTGGTGTATCTCAGTTACAAACTGTGCAAAGAACAAGTAGTTAGAATCTCTGGCAAAACGATCATCAACACAAGAAAGCCTCGTTTTGAAATAACTGGAAGGTATTAACTTTATAAGTGTGTTTTCATCAAGAGTGTTTTGACCAGTGGGAAACTGAACAGGGAAAGCCATCACCTCAAGATGAGGTGTTCTGAAAAAGCCGACAGGTTTGTTTCCTTCAGCAGGGGCAACAGAGTAGATTCCTTCATTGAAGCTCAAGATCTCCTCTGCAACATCACACGGCTGTAAACAAGACTCAAGAGCAATGCCACCATTAGGTTCATCACCTTGTTGTTCTGTGTCATCTGACTGCTGCTGTGGTTGATGTTCATCACAAGACTGACTGTCAACAATCTGCTCAATGTTTTCAGCATCGGTTTCTGTCTCACAAAGTGCATAATTCTCAAAAGTGTCAAGTTCCATCAGATCCTCAGCATCATAATCATCATCATCATCCATTTTGTCCTCCTCATCAGTATCATCCTCTCCTTCATCAGGAAGTGTTGGGTCACATAACTCAGCCTCATCTCTGATAGTTACATCGTCATACTGAGGATGAACCTCTTTCAGTTTCAGCAAAGCTCTCACAAGTTTAGACCAAGTCACAGTTTGGAACACCAGATGACCTTTGAAACACAATCGCCTCTTCAGCTTCACTCTCATCACTTGAGATTCACTTCTCAGTCTGGGTAAAGCATTGACTGTTTCCGGAACTTCAGTAGGAACAAACAACATTACCTTGAACAGCTCGTTGTTGACCTTTAGGAAGTGGGATAATCTTTGCAAACGTGATACACTTAGCAACAAGATGTCTCTCCAAGATGTTCAAATCTTTCAGTTCCGGTGGAATATCTGCAAGCTTTAAGTTGTTAGCTGTAGCAAGGGGAGGCATTCTACTGTTTTTAAGATGCTCATGACAAGTGTGACATATCCACTCTGTCTTTCTCTCATTGGGTACTGTACAAGGTTGAGAATTAGGACATTCATCACCACATGAACATGAACAAAGTCACCTGTCAGACAAGTTTCAACAACAAGAGGATTTTTAACATAATTAGCTCTGTTGCAGCGTCGAACTTGATTAGGGAACAACGCTCTGTGGCAAACTGAACAAACATAAGTCGGACCTTTTTTTATTTCTGATTGAAAAACTTTCACAGCTTCTCTGATAAGACTGTCATCTGTTTGGTTTTGTTGAGTCTCATCTATTTGGTTCTTTTGTCTGTTCAAACATTTGTACTTTTGTATTATTTTCATTTCTCTCCACATGATATTTCTTAGTTAATGTTAGGTATTTACTTCTCATGACTCGTCTCATTGTTTCTTTTTGCTTCGTTCTGAATTCAGGGTTGTTGGCATAGCGATGGGTGACAAGACTTTTGAGTTTGTCTGAAAAGGGCATTCAGGCGATAGCTGGAAGTTATGCGTGACTTCTGTCTCAGCTTAAAGCCAGCGTCTTGACTATAACGATTGGTCATATGATCTTTGTCTTGGCTTAAAGTCAGTATCTTGACTGTAACGATTTCTGATGTCAAATTTTCGTCTCAGCTGGAAATTTGAGTCCTGTTGACATCAAGCAGTTGTTTTTTCAGTCTTTCTCTTTCTACACTCAACATTTTGTCTGTAACGATGGATTTCTTTAGATTTTTTCTGTTTCTTCACACTTTCATCTTTAGCATATCTTTCTCTGCGTTTCTTGTTTTTAGCCATCTCTTTAATTTTCTGCCTTCTGTTTCTTTCATCCTCTTTGCTCAGAGTTTTCTCCAAAGCCACAAGTCTTCTTTTAATCTTTTGCCTTTGCTGTTTTGAATATTTAGATAGATTTTTTTTTTACATTACTCAGTCTTGGTATATCTGATGTCACGTCAACACAGGGTGTGGACTCTGCAACTGAACATGAAGACAAACACATTTCAGACATTTCAGTTTCAACCTCTGGAACACTGCGATGCTCCTGCTCTTTCTCACGTGCACCATCATCATCAACATCATCGGACTGTACAGGTGGCACATTTTCATCCACACAAACTTCATCCACACTCTGAAAAGTCACAGGCATCAGCTCATAAGGAGCGTCTGGGCTGGCACCAAGTATTTGGAAAACTGTGACAATCTTGTTGATCCTATCATTTAGATGAGTGAAGGTAAACATGACAGCTGTTCCTGTACTTGTACCCCATGGGCCATGTGGTAAACCATCAGGTCGTCGAGAGTGAGGATCAAAGAAGCCATACTTTCCTTGATGGTCTCTGAAAACAGCGATGCACTGGGAAGCCATGATCAACAGAGCATAGCTCACATCTGAAGACAAGTATTGTAGTCTGTTTGAGAGGTTCAGGAAGTCTCCACCTGTTTTAAACATTCCAACCATTGTTTCACACTTTGTCATTATGTATTGTTGACTGTGGCCGAAAACAGTGTCAGGAAGCTCTTCAGTGGTCAAGTATGAATGAACTGCTCGTTCATCAGCAATCAGCTGATTCATAACAAGCGTATAATTGTATCGCCTTTATCTAAAACATGATGAAGAACTGCACTTCTGAGGTGTCCCAAATCATGAAGGAATGCAAGAAAAGTAGCAGAGTTACAGGTGTACTGACTGTTGTTTGAGTCAAAATATTTCCCATGTGCCTGACTATGGGATGCCAGCACACATGTCACAGTAGCATTAGAAGATTCAGGTACATTTACTTCTCTGTTGGTCTCAGGTGGAGTACTCACTATTTGTTCAGATGCTGTAGACTTTAGAAAGTCATCAAACTTCTGCCACCGTACCTTGGCAGCTTGAGATTTCTGTAAGAGGTTAGATTTCTCAAAGGTACTTTTTCTCAAGTGTACTGTTTTTCGTCTCTGGAATCCAATCTCTGACCTTTGACACAAAAATCACACTGTCTTTGTCAGAATAGATACACCTCTCTCCTAACCGATCCATCAGATCATACAACATAAGACGTGCATATGCCGCGTCATGGCCCCGATGAATATGTTGTTTTTGGTTTTAGCAGCTTGTGCTACAGCGTGTCGCCACTGAACAAGTGCCACACTATCAGATACGAAGGAAAACTGTCTCACGTCATACTCATCGTTAAACATGTAGCGGGCAAATTGTTCAGGATCTGTCACCAACTCACATGTTGCCTGATTTTCATGCATGGAAAAACGACCCCACAATGAATTAAGCAACAACTTGTTGAGGCTTCGCACAGCTTTGTTGACAGTGATTTTTTTTCAGGATTTAGTTGGATTCCCTCCCTCACATAATAATCCTGGAAGTATTTTTGCTTTAGATTCTTCGTCTTTTGCAAAACTAGGGTACCCTGAAGCCTCCTGTTTTCACTGTAAGAAAGTCTTGACATAGCCTTTAAAGAGACTGTTGCTCTTCTCAGCAAAATGCCACACTTGGTTTATTTTGGACACTACATACCCTTTTTCTGTTGCCTTTTGGACCCCGAGACTGACCCAAGTTGCTGAAAGGGATCTTTCAGAATCAGAGCGATTGTCTTCACGTTTGGTTTTCAGTCGCTGCACGTGTGCGACACAAAGGGAACATAAGCTTGTTGTTGTATCGGTATGGCAGTACAGGGTGATACAAACCTCGGGGTGGTAACACCAAAGTATTTGTCAATGGACTCAAAATCATGGAATATTATTTTGGGGTGACCGATGGGGTAGCTTTTATGCTCTTGAACGGTGGGGTACAGCGATGTAAAATCATAATAATGAATTTTCTCACCCTCCGCGACTTTGTGATAGAGCTTGTACGCGTTGGTACGACCCCCCAAACAAAGCTTTTCGTGGGTCAAGTCTTTCGGGAGCATCATAGTTTTTCAAAAAGTCCTGCAGTCTCTGATTTGTTGTTTTGACTCGTTCCCATTCTCATTCCCACATTACCCGCAAGTGTAATTTGTGTGTCTGCCTAAGACTAGTCAGTTTTTCTTTGAATTGTCTGGGGGTGTAGCACTTTGAACAACCATGCCAGAAACGTCCGGCAAACTCATATGCAGTGCGCACACCGTCCCTTTCACAAAACCCATCAACATGGTATGGTCCAAAGTGTTTCTCGCCGTGGTTTAGAGCATGGCAAATTTCAATATTGTTTTTGTGCGCTTCAAATTCCAACCACTGTATTGACGCATTGGAATATGTTTTGTACTGATTTGTGTATGCATCGTTGTGGGTTAACGCCAACGTGTCAGGCGTCACGATAGACGATGCAGGCTTTGCGTAAAACAACAACAACGTCGTTGATACCATAGGAATGTAGCTCAAATTGGAAATCAAACACGTCATGACGCACTGTGTTGTACCACTGTAAAAACTCTGCCCCTTCTTTCTCTGACATGTTGTCATAGCCATAATAATATGGGTCAGTTAGGCCCTACATAGTTGGCATATTCAGTCGTGTTGAACAGGTGTGGGAAGTAGCCTTTTTAGGAATCTTCAAAACCTAAGGCTGCGGGAGTTTTGGACAAATGCGTCGGAAGGAAACTGTAGTAATCAAGCCATTGCTGTTTAAACTGATTGTCATACATTAACAGCACTATACTTCCGCGCATGGTCAGTCTAGGGACGATGCACTGTTTGGTATAGAATGTAGTTGTCAAAGCCCGACGCATTATGTGCAGTGAATGTATAGTTTTTGTACTTTGGCTTTCTAAATTTTTGCACAAAGAGATCAACGCTTGATGGACCAGACGCCCACCATTTATTGTTTTCAAAATCGATAGCACAGACAAAATTGGCTACATGCTTCCTGCTTTCTGCTAGTTATAAAACACGTATTTGATTTGGGGTTCTGATGGTTTTTTGTGGTTGAATGAAGCATTTGTGTCGTACCTGATTTTAGCGACTCACTGCAATGAACGCATTTACCCTTTTGACATTTGTGGCGGTTGTTTGGGGTGCGACTCACGACGTGCAGACGACCACAATCTTCACAATATTTTGTGGTTTCACAGGGTTTGAATGCCTTGCGACGCTGTGTTTGCTCCACCGTTTCTTTGTGCTTTTTAAAACAAAACTTGGCAAAGACGCAAACAGTCAGGGTAGCGTATGTTTGGTGTATTTTGCTGTTTGTAACACTCATCAGAAAGGCATAGATTGCAAAAGTATTTACACTTGTGGAATGCGTGATTATTGTGACCCTTGTAACAGAAGTTACACATAGGCACTTCCAAAAAAACGTGATTTGTTTTGGATCATATAATAATGGTCATCGTGCAGATAGAGCCATACAGTGTTTGAGCGGGGGTGTTCATGTGTCTGATACAGTTCCAATTTTTTGGTGCCAAGGTTGTGGTGAAAAACAAAGATTTTAACATCCAAGTGTTTCTCAAATTTAGACACATCGTTTAAGGACACTTTGTGGCTCAAATTAAACCCTGCTCCAGTGTGGATTTGTTGCGCTCGTTTTTGAGTTTCACCCTCAGACTGTTGTGGGTGCATGTGATGCGCTAAACACATGGAAAAACATAAATTATTGTCTGTGTTTGTAGGATTGTAAACACACATTTGTTTCTTTTAAATGATTTGACCATACATCACGCTTCCTAATTTGCACCTTGCACCGCCACGTTTGTTCAAAGTAGCTGTGACAACAAATTCCAGACTATCGCTTGAGAGCATTCTATCATTGCTCTGCATGACTTGCTCGATCTCGTTGAGAAAGGTTTCAGCATTGTAGTCATTATAGGCGTTTAATACTGCACACACATCGCTGGACAATGACGGACCTCTCAGCACTACGTTTAAAACACTGTCTGGTGCCGCGAGATTTGTGGAGAAATTGACCACATCTGTTAATTTGTGTCTCAACATGGACAGTGCTGTTAAATCACACATTTGAATGCTACGCAGACCTAATTTTTGTCTAATTTCAAGACCGTTAAATCGAGGTCTCTCTGTCATATTAAAATCGCGCAACCGTCCTGCCCTTTCTGTGCGCTCGGCCAATTAATTACTGAATCCGTTGTTTGGCAGTAAATCGGTGTTTGCATGGGGTACTTGGGAAATGGTATTTGTTTGTAAATTACTCTGCCCGTGAGGCACTGTATCACCGCCGGTCTGAGGAGCCTGTAAATCATCATCTGATTCTATAAATTCTGAGGCTTCTCCTTTTAGGATACCCATGTCTTGTAAAACATGAAGAATCTCGGTCTGTCATTTCAACGTATGTTTGGAAGGATTTTCTTCCATGCCTGCTATAGACTATATGCTTAATACAGAGGGCTCTGCATTTTCCTGCCTGACTACACAGCACATCTGTCTTTTTCACAGTATGGTGTCAGCATTTCTGATCCAGTTTAATGTCTTCTAAGTTAATTAAAATGCCCTTCTTTCCTCCTTTTTTCATTTATGTCATTTAAAATAGGTTTTATTTATTCCCCCATTGAGGGGAAATTCACCCACCACAGCACCATTGACATAAATCACAGACACAAAAACATTATGTACAGATTTTGAATTTTATAATTGTTTTTATTTATTTAAGAGATGTACATAGTGATAAACATGATTAAAGACAAATCATTTTCTAGATTTTAGTAGTATGGCCTGATAGGTTAAGTTTAATGCAGAAGGCCTGACCTCAACTGATGCATGACAAATGTATGATGTACAGACAACATCACACTGGTCAGATAACTACCCATTCAACAGATTAGATATTTTCCCAATAATCAGACACTTTCTGAAGATGACCAAACTTCACCGGGTCCTGTGAGGACAGCTTCTCATACAGAGAGCGGATGTCGGCTGCGATACTCCGGGATTGCTCGATTTCAAATAATAGAGTTCTTGCCACAGTTTGAACTCTCTCGTCCTCAAGCTGGATGTCACACAATTCCAACAGACGCTGAATACAGGGAAGAAAATAGCAGGAGTATGTTGTTCTGATCAGGGTCAAGGATCTGGCCTCCACATAGTCCTCGGGTGCAAACAGACAGGAATGTTGTGTTTGGCTTGGGTGGTTAACCCGACAAACGTAACAATTCTCCTGCTGGTACTGCTCGATAATCAAATTCAGTACATGAAGAATTCCTGTTTTGATTGTCCCAATCAGCGTCATCCACTCGTCAGGTAAAGCTTCTGCTTTAGGATTGGCTGCCTTCTTTATGGGAGTCACAAGATTGCCATGGCTTCTCATGCAGTCACATTCGATGTCGCCGTCCACAGGATTATGAAGGTGGCCCGCAAATGTAGGTCCGGATGTTGTGGTGGATATGTTCACGTTACCACGCCTGGACACATCAGTTGTGGACCATTCAGCAATGACACCTCATATTAGCACATGCCTACATCATTCAGGGGGAGGTCACAAATCACAAACCCACTCTCTCACTCACAGCCATACCCACCGTTATTTGTTAGGTATTACATCACTTATTTCAAACACATCAGAAGACACGTGTCACTTCCATCTCACCCCCCCACGCGTAAAAAGCATGTCTTATGTACTACTCCCACTCCTCCATTCCCATGGAGCTGTTCACAAAAGTGGTGCTGAATCAACAATGTAAAACACTGTAAAATAACTATCAATAGATAACTGACATGGATTTTACAAATACTGGATATCAAGTTTGATATTTGACCACTATGGCCTTGTATTATTTTTTTCCTTCTTTCTTCTTTCCATACCCTTTCGCTTCAGGAGCAGCGCTCCACTCTGTCACTATGGCAGAGTGGAGAGCTGAGTGGAGAGTGACACATCATTAAGATGCGCATATATCCAGCTAATTTCCATAAACAAATAATTTACTATTTGTGTACCAGCGTATTTCCGTGGAGATGTGTAGTCAATCAGCTTTCTGCCAAGCACCTCTTCAGACAGCTGATTGGCAGCATATCTAAGAAGACCACTGTGGGAATGCAGCCCTTCTCTCCCCTCTACTGCCAAGGATCAGTCCTCATTCCACCTGGCAAGACCTTCCACCAGGTAGGCCTGGAAAAAGGTGTCACTGGCCAGTGTTCCTGAGAAACATTACACATTGCAACATTAGACTGGGTAGAATTTTCTTTACAAGTTATAAATTACTTTTTTTTTTTTTTTTTTAATCTTACGGGGAGAACTTCAAGTGTACGTTTTTATTTGCCTGGGATGAATATATTCATGTGCAGGTGGAAGTTTTCCAAGGAAGTAGAGCCTCTTGCACAGCGGTAAGTTGGGAGAATATGTCCTGCCTTCTTGATTGTCCCAGTCTGAGCGTAAAGCTGGAAACCTTAGAGGGTCCTGGAGGCATGGCAGATGCTTTTGTTGGGCCTTCCATATTTCTGCCATCCTGGCAGAGTTGACGAGAGGAACTCCAAGGGTGTTGCAGTCTCTGTCTCCATCATATGCCCTGATTAATTCAGATAGCATGTGCAGGGGTGTCGTAGTGGGGGGGAAAATGGACCTGCCCAGGGCCCGAGTAGGGAGATGGGCCCATGAAAACCCATATTTTTTTTTTTTTTGTAATGTTTATTTCAAACAAATTGGGCCCTCCAATTAATTGGTGTCATTACATATATTGATAACATCAACTGAGACAATGAACTTTATGCCACAGTCCTGCCAACATATTGGACATTCTGGGGCCCCCTCGTGGAGGCGCAAAATGGTTTAGTCTGCCCGACAGTGACCGGTGACAAGTGTAACGTCAGTGAGCCCAGATTGAATGACCTGGGGGCGAGACATGATGCTGCACAAAAAGCACAAGTCAGGGTGTCAAAAAAAGTAGGAGAGGAAGGAAAAAAAGACAGCAGAATGAGGGGAGGCAGCTGTTGACTTCTTTCTTTCCCAAAGGTGAACCCACTTGGTTGTTATGAGAGAGTTATATGTATAACCTTGTGTCAAAATAAGATTTACGACCTAGCGATTTATGACCCCCCCGCCATGTGACAGTCATGTAGATCCCCCCCCCCCCCAACATGACACGTGACAGTCTTGTGATCAATGTAAGACACTCTAACAATATGATATTAATATGAGCTCATAATATTATTAGACACTTTGAATTAATTGCGGCCTGGTCTCTGACCTTGTGGACACCTCTCTTATAGTACTTACCATCCCAGCCTGGACATTCCAGACCTATGTATGAAAGAACACATTATGAGTCGTAATTATACATATTTATGGCAGTAGCCTGCGGACCAATGAAAAGCAAAGGGGTGTGGATTACCGCGTTTCTTTAAGCGCGGCGTTGTTGCATACAGCATTGAGAGAAAAAAAAAATCACCATGCCTCGATACAAGACTCGCACAAATTCGAAAGACACCCTGAAACAGGCAGAGTTTGAAGAGGAGCAGCAGCATACAGGCAATCTGGTTCCTGATACCAATGAGAAAGAGGTGCTGAATCTTAGACCAGTGACCATGTCGCTGATTTGTGAGACTCCAGTCACCATCTACCATGAGCAAGGCTCACTCATGGATGCTCCGAGGAAAAGCATGGTGTCAGACGCAGTCTCCCCTAAACAATTCTCTGTGTGAGGAGTGGTCTTTAGAACCGTGTGGACTGCAAGGACACTGGGGTTATGTATTCAAGTATGAGACGGGGGAGCTGTGGTTGTATCAGAGGGGTGAAGGTGAAACACTGGGAAGTGACATAGCCACGCTGACCTCAAATGACTGGGCCGTGTTGCAACTGGTGATACCGGGTCTGTGTCTGAAGGGTCATTCAGCGGATCAAGAAGTTCCTGTAGCCGCAAAACAAGCCCGAGTGGAGAATCCCGGCAACGTGAGTCAACAAAAGATCTTGTGCAGCGCAGTCTTGCAATCAAAAATCTCTGTCTCAGGTCGATGGTTCTTCCGAGCCAGTCTCAGGACTTCGCAAGGGCCCACGGAGGACTTTGTCTTGGAGTGTTTTAATTCTGACTGCGGCGTATTCCGCACGTTGATTGCCATCCCGATCGATGTGTGGAAGGAAAAGATGGAAGAAATAGGAGGCGTAATTACGTCTGTTTCGCAGCTGTCGTAACTGGAATGACGTGGTAGCTGTAAAAAAAACAGTTATCCTTCTAGACCACTCCCCTCTTTACAATAAAAGGAGAGACAGTTGTGGGAGGAATGACACAACTTGGAAGACTACAAAAAGCATGGACACCATCAGACGCTCCACTCAAAAACAAATGGTTACCTTATTGACTCCCCGACGGGAGCTCAGTCCCTCTCCACCGGCAGCCTACATATCTGACTCGGACAATGAGGAGGAAAAGGATTGTCCACATAGCTTTTGCGGACAAGTGGAGCCCCATTCACCCCCGGCTCAGCAGCACCGCTGCAGGGAACTAACTTCTGCTTCTCCACCAACACCACCTCCTGAAGGAGGGCGAGTGAAACCATGCCACTCTCCATCTGTACCTTTAAAGCTGTGCAAGGATGATATCCTTACAGACATGCCCATGGAGGATCCACCTGCGACCTGTCCATCTGACTCGGGCAATGAGTTTGAGGTGGCAGAAGAAACCTCACAGGTCATCACCTCCCCTCTGACCCCACCTTCTTCGCCTCCATGCTCTCAGCCAGAGGAGGAAACTCTCAAAGATGAAATTGACGGCTGGGTGTCATTCAAAGTCATCAGCCTGGTAAAAGCAGCCATGCTCCATCTGCTCAACTCTACCCTCTACAAGTACAGGGGCGAGCGCTGCTTTGGATGTCAGACCAACCATCCTAGCCAGAGAGAACACCCGAGTTTGGACGTGCTGGAGGATGACTTCTACCTGAACCATTTTCATGGTTTGATGAAGGTGTTATACACCCCAAAATTCATTCCTTCGATCCAACGCATGTTGCTCTTGTACAATATTCAAGAGGATGACGGAAGAGTCAAAGCTGTGTCAGAGACTCTCTTGCACAAACTGAAAGGGGTGAGAAAGATCCACGAGAACATCAGTGACATGTATGAGGACCTGATTTGCAAATGACTTTGGAGCCCTGAAGATGCTGTCAGAATGGTGGGGTGGAACTGAGTCTTCCAGCTGCTAAAATGGGAAATTCCTGGAGAAGAGCGGTGGCGCATGTAAACGGGCAGATGTTTATTCATCAATTGACGGAGCTTTTAGTACAAGTTATTCAAGTCAAGTCAAGTCAACTTTATTTGTATAGCCCAATATCACAAATTATGAATTTGCCCCATTGGGCTTTACAATCTGTACAGGATACGACACCCTCTGTCCTTTACAAATGACCCTCGCATCGACTAAGGAAAAACTCCCCCCCAAAAAAAAAACTTTTAACAGGGAAAAAGAAATGGAAGAAACCTCAGGAAGAGCGACAGAGGAGGGATCCCTCTTCCAGGATGGACAGACGTGCAATAGATGCTGTACAATAGATGTGTACAGAACAACAATAATGAAAACACATTAACACTAACATACAAAGTTGTATGGAAATGTCCAAATCAATATAACAACAGCTAATATACATTGTGTATATATAGAATTATATGAGTGTCCAAGGGGATGAAGAGCATCATCAAGCTATCAGCAAAGGATGAGAAGCATGTCATCCTCTCCACCACGCCAACCAGAAGAAGCCTGGGCAGCACGTCTTCCTCTCTCCACCACGCCAACCAGAAGAAGCCTGAACAGCACGTCTTCCTCTCCACCACACCAAACAGGAGAAACCTCCGCAGGATGACCTCATCACCACCACGTCGCTCAGAACCAGAAGATGAAGCCTGACTGGTCTGCACAACCACTACTCCACCAGGTAGACTGGATCCATGGATACCTGTGAGATGAGAACGCACAGGGACTACGAGGCACAAAACCAATCTGCAGCATGTGTTAAAGGGAGGAAGAGTGAACACATCTTCTTCTCCACTACTCTAACAGATACAACCTGAGCAGCATCGCCTGTTCTCCATCTCACCACCATCAGGACAGACGAAGGATGGATGACACCACCTCCTTCTCAACAAGTAGCCTCAGCTCACGGACATCTGGGAGCTGAGAGCACAGGGGCTCCGGGGAAGAAGATGAGTTAGTAAAATGACTTAATGGAGGCATCGAAATGAAGAAGAAGAGAAGCTCAGTGTGTCAGAGGAAGTCCCCCGACAGTCTAGATCTATAGCAGCATAACTAAGGATTGATCCAAGGCAGCCTGAATCAACCTTGGATCAGTCCTAACTATAAGCACTATCAAAAAGGAAAGTCTAAAGCCTACTCTTGAATAAGGGGATGGTGTCTGCCTTCCGGACTGAAAGAGGGAGTTGGTTCCACAGAAAAGGAGCTTGATAACTGAAAGCTCTAGCTCCCATTCTACTTTTATAAACCCTAGGAACCGCTAATAGTCCTGCATTCTGAGAGCGTAGAGTTCTAGCAGGATTATAAGGCACTATTAGCTCTTTAAGATAATGGTGCCTGACCATTCAGTGCCTTGTAGGTGAGGAGGAGGATTTTAAATTCCATTCTAGATTTTACAGGGAGCCAGTGCAGAGAGGCTAACACCGGAGACATATGGTCTCTTTTCCTGGTTCTGGTCAGAACACGTGCTGCAGAGTTCTGGACCAGCTGGAGAGTCCTGATAGAGTTATTAGGGCAGCCTGATAATAACGAGTTACAATAGTCCAGCCTGGAAGTTACAAATGCATGGACTAATTTTTCTGCATCGTTTTGGGAGAGAATATGCCTTATTTTTGCAATGTTGCGCAGATGAAAAAAAAGCTGTTCTAGCTGTTTGTTTCATGTGGACGTTGAAGGACATATCTTGGTCAAAAATTACCCCTGGATTCCTTACAGTGGTGCTCGAGGCTGGTGCAAAGCCACCTAGAGTAAATAAGTCATTAGATAGGTTATTTCTGAGATTTTCATTGCCAATTAGAATAACCTCAGTTTTATCTGAATTGAACAACAAGAAATTGTGCGTCATCCAAGTTTTTATATCCTGAAGACATGTTTGGAGTTTAGCTAACTGGCTGGATTCGTCTGACTTAAATGACAAATATAGCTGAGTATCATCTGCATAACAGTGAAAGTTTATTGAGTGTTTCCTGATAACATTGCCTAAAGGAAGCATATATAAAGTAAATAGAATAGGCCCAAGCACAGAACCTTGAGGAACTCCATAACTGACTATGGACTGCATGGAGGACTCATCATTAATGTGAACAAACTGTGATTGATCCGATAAGTATGATTTGAACCAGCTTAAAGAAGTTCCTCTGATGCCAATTAAATGTTCTCTGCAACAGGATATGGTGGTCAATAATATCAAAAGCAGTGCTAAGATCTAACAAGACAAGTACTGAGACGAGTCCATGGTCTGACGCAATTAGCAGGTCATTAGTAATTTTCACCAGAGCGGTCTCGGTGCTATGATATTTTCTAAATCCTGACTGAAAGTCCTCAAGTAGATTATTGTTCTGGAGGAAGTCACACAGCTGACGGCACACTGCTTTCTCAAGGATCTTAGAGAGAAAAGGAAGGTTGGATATTGGTCTATAGTTGGCTCAAACCTCTGGATCAAGACCGGGCTTCTTCAGAAGAGGTTTGATTACGGCTACTTTAAATGACTGAGGTACATAGCCTGACAGCAAAGATAAGTTGATCATGTTTAATAAAGAGGTGCTCAGTAACGGTAAAACTTCTTTAAGCAGTGAAGTCAGGATGGGATCTAAGAGACAAGTAGAAGGCTTAGATGAGGAAATCAATGAAGTCAGTTTGTGGAGATGTATGGGAGAAAAGCGGTCCAAGTATACATCAAGTTCTTCAATGAGTCCTATGCTTCCTGTGTTTAAAGACAAAGCAGTTTCAGTCAAAGGCACAGTGTGACTGATTTTCTCCCTAATAGTTATAATCTTCTCATTAAAGAAGCTCATGAAGTCACTACTACTGAGGGTTATGGGAATAGATGGTTCAATAGAGCTGTGGCTCTCTGTCAGCCTGGCTACAGTGCTGAAAAGAAACCTGGGGTTGTTTTTATTTTCCTCTATTAATGATGAATAATAAGCTGCTCCGGCCTTACGGAGAGCCTTCCTATAAGCTTTCAAACTATCATGCCAGTCCAGGCGAGACGCTTGCAGACCGGTTAAACGCCACTTCCTTTCAAATCTTCTTGCTGCTTGCTTTAAACTGCGGGTGTGAGGGTTATACCATGGAGCCAGCTTTCTATGCTTTACTATCTTCTTTTTTAGAGGAGCAACAGAGTCTAGAGATGCTCGCAGAGATGTACCAAATTATCAATTTGAGTAGGACTGAAGTCTGAGCTCTCAAGTATATTGATATTAGGTATTGAATTAAAAGCTAATGGAATTATATCCTTAAACTTGGCTACAGCACTTTCAGATAAACATCTAGTGTACATGGATTTACCTGATGGAGCGTAGTCCAGAAGAAAAAATTCAAAGGTTAACAAGTAATGGTCTGATAGGAAGGAATTCTGTTGGTGGACTGATAAATGTTCTACTTCAATGCCGTAGGTCAGGACCAGGTCGAGTGTATGGTTAAAACAGTGAGTTGGTTCCTGAACATTCTGACAGAAGCCAATTGAATCTAACAGCGAGATAAAAGCAGAACCAAGGCTGTCACTATCAACGTCCACATGAATATTAAAGTCACCTACAATAATTACTTTATCAGTTCTCAGGACTAAAGTTGATAAAAACTCAGAGAACTCAGATAGAAATTCAGAATATGGACCTGGAGCACGGTACACTATAACAAATAAAACTGGTGTCTCTGTTTTCCATTTAAGATGAGAAAGACTAAGAACCAGGCTTTCAAAAGACGTATAGTTTCATTTAGATTTAGGTTTGATAGATAGACTAGAATGAAAAATGGCTGCAACTCCTCCTCCACGGCCTGTATCTCTAGGAATATGAGTATTAATATGACTAGGAGTGGATTCATTCAGGCTGACATAATCATCTTGACACAACCAGGTTTCAGCAAGACAAAATAAATCAACCTGGTTATCAGATATTAATTCATTTACTAGTAGAGCTTTAGATGATAATGACCTAATATTTAAAAGTCCACATTTAATTCTCCTGTCCTGATTGTCCTGAGTGGATTTAATTTTTATTAAGTTATTTTGTTCAACTCCCATTTTGTATACTATGGATTTAACTGATTTCAGTGGTCGTGGGACAGACACCGTTTCTATGGGGTTCTGGGTGGGTGACTGCTCTAGAGAAGTGTGTTAAACTACAACTCTGTCTCCTGGTCTCAACCCTGGGTTCTCATGGGTTAGGTCGACTAATAAACTTGGCCATGTTTCTAGAAATGAGAGCTGCTCCTTCCAAAGTAGGATGGATGCAGTCTCTCATCATCAGACCAGGTTTTCCCCTGAAACTGCTCCAGTTATCAATGAAGCCCACATCATTAACTGGACACCACCTCGACAGCCAGCGGTGGAAGGATGACATGCGACTAAACATTTCATCAGAGGCCAAGCTAGGGAGGGGACCAGAGAAAACTACGGAGTCCGACATTGTTTTAGCATAAGCACACACCGATTCCACGTTAATTTTTGTGACCTCCGATTGGTGTAACCGGGTGTCATTACCGCCAGCATGAATAACAATAGTCCCATATTTACGCTTATCCTTAGCCAGCAGTTTCAAATAGGATTCAACGTCGCCCGCTCTGGCCCCCGGAATGCATTTGACTATGGTTGCCGGTGTCGCTAATTTCACGTTTCGAAGAATAGAGCTGCCAATAACCAGGGTTGGCTTCTCAGCGGGTGTGTCGCTGAGTGGGGAAAACTTGTTAGAAACGTGAAGGGGTCGGTGGTGAGCCGTGGGCTGTTTAAAACTACGCTTCCTTCGGACAGTCACCCACTCTCCCGGCTGCTCGGGAGTTGCCGGGGGACGGCTAGCAGGAGCTACGCTAGGTCGGCTCGCACCGGCTAGGGGCTGGCTAGCTACGGAAGCATAACTAGGACTTTGGATGGTGCGGAGCCGGGCTTCTAACTCGCTAAGCCTCGCCTCCAAAACCGCGAACATGCTACACTTATTACACGTACCATTACCACTAAAGGAGGCAGAGAAATAACTGAGCATGAGACACACTGAGCAAGAGAAAGCAGGAGAAGGAAGAGGAGAAGCCATGGCTATACGCTAAGATAGCTGCTAAGCTAGGCTATGGAAGCTAGTTGTTAGCCGAAAAGAGCCGCTGGAAAACACCAACGAGTGACAGGGAAAGTCTAGGGAAGTTTTAGAGTGCTTGATAGGGTTAGTACACTACAAATGTACGGCGGGACGTTAACCGCTGTGGATTAAGACAGTAACAAAACTATTTTTGTGGCAGAGCAGCTCAGAGTGCTGTAGGAAACAACAGAGTAGCGGCTGAGACCGGAAATGATGCAATACGCTTACCGTATAGGAGGAGCTCTGTGCAGTGTCCAGACACCCATTCAGCGTCGAGTTTCACAGAAACATGGAGACACTGAGGATGATGTTGCAGTCCATCATCTGGAAATCATTCTGGACAGAGTGCATTTTCAAGCCGGACATACAACCTGGGGAGTAATGGTACAAACCACCGCGAGTATGAGCACATCAGGATTTTCAGAGACTTTTGAAAAAATTGCAAAATACATGTTTCAAAACTCATTTGATGTAAAACCCAGTCATTTACTCACTCTGTATGCCTTGTTTGTGGACAAGGTGACCCTCCGTTTGCAAAATAATCTGCCTGTAAATACTTTAACTGAGTTGATGATTTTACATGTTATTCAAGTAAATTTGAATCAGTCTGTTTTTATTCACACTTTAAATATTATCCATTATTTTAATCAATTGTAATGTGTGACCCTTTGTGTTCTCAATAAAGGAAATTAAATCTGACGCTGTCTTGTGTGGTCATATTGTGCACCCTCGTCACAATAAAAACAAATGAATAACCATAAAACCTCACTAAGTGAGTGAGCCAGAGGTAGGATGATGGAGAAACGGATCATGAAAAGAGTGTATTAGCTTTGGTGGAGCAGAACGACGCTGTCAGGGTGTACAAGATGAAATGGGTAAAAAAAGTCAAACTTGAAAATGTCAAAGATTTTTTTTATCAGAACAGGATGCCTACACTCTGCATAAACCCGCCAGAACACATTTTATCAAAAACAGAGTTTTTGTTCCTAGGCCTTTAAACCAATTTCAAGCTGACCTTTGTGACATGCAAGCCCTGGCGGAACGTAATGATGGGTTTAATTATTTATTAACGGTGATAGATGTATTTTCAAAAAAGGCTTACGTTCGTGTTTTAAAGAGAAAAACTGCCGCTGAGGTGGTGAGAGCCTTTGAGTCAGTCTTTAAAGAAAGTCAAATCCCGGAAAAGCTACAAACGGATGCTGGTAAGGAATTTTTCAACAAGAGTTTTGAAGCTTTAATGAAAAAACACAGTATTGTGGATTTTGCCACAACCAGCGACCTGAAGGCCTCGGTCATTGAAAGATTTAACCGTACCTTAAAAACTAGAATGTGGAGATATTTTACTGCCAACAACACCAGATGATACCTCGACATTTTACAAGATTTGGTGAAAAGCTACAATCACAACTATCATTCAAGTATAAAAATGGCTCCTATGCACGTGACATCTGAGAATGCCTCTCAAGTTTTTCAAAATTTGTATGGTACATTTTCTACCCGACACAGGGCTTCGGTCAAAATGAAGTTTAAGCCGGGCGATCTCGTCAGAATCTCCAAGCTGAGAGGAGTGTTTGATAAAAAATATGAGTTTTACAGACGAAGTGTTTACGGTGGTCGACGGCATTCCTTGCACTCCTCCCGTGTACAAACTCCAAGATTATGACGGGGAAACCACTGAGGGTTCCTTTTGAGGCTGAATTGCAAAAAGTAAAGATGGACAAGAACAGGACTTATGCTGTGGAGGAGGTGTTGAAACGACGTACGGTGCGAGGTGAAAAACAGGTTTTGGTACACTGGAAAAACTGGCCAGAAAAATTTAACAGCTGGGTTAAGGCCTCTGATCTCAAACACATATAAAAAGCAGCTGCAGTGAAGGGTTAGGATGAGTCATCATGGTGGCGGCGGCTGACGTTAGGTTTTACGTGACCCTCCCGTCCAATGCCTGTAAAGACGTGTATAAAGGTAACATCAGTTCCAGTTATACGGTGGACCTGGCCAAGGGCATCGAACTGACTGGAGAGTGGGTGGTAGGTTTGTGTGAAATCATCTACCCCCACACCTGTATACTCTAAAAGCCGATCACGCCTATTTTGAGGTGAACAAAGTGACGGAGGAATCCCAGCCATTGGTGATTCAAAAATTTAGCCGGGGAGGATACTATGACAAACCTAAAGAGCTCCTGGACCAACTTGTACCTGCCCTCAGAAAATCTGAACCGACCGCTGGTGCTTCCTACAACAGCGTGACAAAGTGTGTCGATTTTAAAGGCAATGGTCAGCACAGAATCTGCACCTACGCCCCCTTGGCCTATATGCTAGGCTTAAAAGCGGGTGAATGGTGGACCCTCTCCAACCGTAGCGCTCCCTACCCCTGTGACCTCAAAACCGGCACTTATAATCTGTTTGTGTACACAGACATCATTCAGTATCAGCAGGTCGGCGACAGTCACTCACCGTTACTGGGTGTCGTGAACGTTAAAGGTGACTTTGGAAATGTGGTGAGCATCAGGTATAATACCATACATTACATACGTGTGTCAAGAAGAGTTATATTAAATCTATTCACATTGAGATTAAAACGGATCGCAACAAGTTTGTGGACTTTGTCTACGGCAAGAGTATTGTGAAGCTTCACTTTAAACCGGCAGCCTCTCTGCACCATCTGTTAAAAAAAAAAAAAAATGGCTCATCTGAGAAAGAATCCTCATCGTTTTATAAACTATTATGAAAGTCAAGCAGGAGGAGCTTTAACCGTTTTTTACGGAGCCCCCGTTATGTACGGTTGAGGGAGAGGCTCCATTTTCTCAAAATTGTTCAGATTTGTGTCCCCTCTGCTGAAAAAAGGTTTTGCCATCGCCAAGCCTCATCTGAAATCAGCCGCGAGTCACATTGCCTCTGACGTGATAAAAGAAGCGATGAGAAAAATAACCCAAATGGGTAAAAATCGGGAGGGGTCAGGGGGGATTATGGTCTTATCACGTAGATTGAGGAAGAGACCCCCGGGAGAGCGTGTGCTCACAATCCCTAAAAAACACGGGGAAATCAGTAGCGAAAAGCCAGGCAAAGAAGAGGAAGTCTACCGCTCAGTCTGGCGACATCTTTTAACCAGAGGGGGAAAAAATGAATAATTAAATATGGCCCTTTTGCATCAAAAATCACCCGAGTGCACCCTGGCAGAGCTGGATTTATTTTCAGCTCCTATGACGCAGTTGTCTATCGAAGCTAAAACTTACAGAGATTTTACCTCTGGCAGCAATGACAGATGGGGGACCCATAGAGTTTTTTATTCCTGGGGATGGTGAGAGGTATTTGGATCTGAACGATACCTTGCTGTATCTTCGCATCAAAATCACCAATGAGGATGGCACAGACCTGATAAACGACGTGGTCATGGGCCCCATCAATTATCCTCTGAATACGTTTTTCAGTCACTGCGGTTTGGTGTTGCTTTGGGGGATCGGCTGATTTCTCAGTCTAACACTACACATCCCTACCGGGCCATGATTGAAACCTTGCTCAACTTTTCTGGAAATACGCTCGAGAGTCAATTTAGACTACAAAGACACGGCAGGAGCTATGGACTCTATCGTCATTAACAACGGTCCTAACCGAGGTCTCACCGCTAGAGCAGCCCTATGCGTCAATTCCAGGGAAGTACAGTTGTTTGGCCCCCTCCACGCGGATATATTTTTCTGCGAGATGTTGCTTTTGAACTCGGTGGACTTGAGAATCAAACTGAGCTGAGCCAGCGATGCCTTCTGCCTCATGGGACATCAGGGCGCCACTCACCGTGTGAGAATAGTAGGGGCCTCGCTGTTTGTCAAAAAAGTCAACGTGCCACCAGCCGTCCGCCTGGGGCACGCTGCGGCTTTGCTCAAGGGTAACGCACTCTACCCGTTGTCCCGCGTCAATGTGAAAATGTACTCCATCCCTGCCAATTCGCGAGTATGTAACCAGGAGAACTTCTTTTTAGGAGCCATGCCCAAATACATGGTGCTGGGTATGGTGCACCATGAAGCTTTCACGGGGAGAAGAGACCTGTCGCCGACCAATTTCAGGCACAATGACGTGGAATATCTGGCCCTTTGTCAGGATGGAAACAGGTCCCAGCCAAGGCCTTTCAACCTCGGTTTGATCAGGGCATCGCGGTCAGAATTTTACATGTTTCTCGCCACGGGAAGACATTTCAAAGATATACCTCTCAGCATCAACCACGCTGATTTTAACGACGGATACTCGTTGTTTGTATTCAATCTAGCCGCTGGTGAAGACAATGATGCTTTGTCTCCCGCCAATGGGAATTTAAGACTGGAAATGAGATTCAGAGTCCCCTTACCACATACCACCACCCTGATTGTTTATGCCTGTTACGATTCTATTCTGGAAATTAATTCTAAAAGGCAAGTGCTGGTAGATTATTACTGAAAAAATGAATAATCATCAGCTGGAAAGTCTTTTGCACAGTCTGCTGGGAGATTTATTTTGCAGCGTGTGGGCCTCTGACCAGCTGCCGCTGGTCAACACGCACCCATCTCACCTACCTGGCGAACACTGGCTCTCGATGACTCTGGAAAAGGATGGTGTAGCCACCTTTTTTTTGACTCTTTTGGATTCCCTCCAGACTTTGCTCATTACCCCTCCACCATCTTACAGTTTTTACAATGTCGATCAAAGCAAATATTGTACCACCACCATCAGCTTCAGCACACGCTGTCCACTGCGTGCGGTCAACACTGCGTTTATTATCTGTGCCAGCGGGCCTGCAGAAGATCCATGGACCAAGTATTGTCTTTGTATTCTGACAATGTCGTACAAAATGACCAGACAGTATGGACCTTTGTGAAAAAATACAGAGGCTGTGTCAGAAATCAAACACACTTGCTCTCTACAAATGTTTAAAGATTGCTACCATTTTTGAGTTTGTGTGATGTGTTTCATTTAAAAAAAAAAAAAAGTCTGTAGACTGAGTGTGACAAAAAAAATTATTATTTATTACAAAATCACAATTTTCACATTTCATTTAGGGAGAAAAGTTGATCCAAGGGTTTTTTTCCTCCTTTTTTCTTTTTGAGCTTCGTATGCCCTTCCAAGTTGGGGTTTTAACTTCTTCATCCTCTGAGCCCTCCACCTCTTCTTCTCTCTCCTTTACTCTCTGAATTTTCTGCTTTCTCCTTGATGGAGTTTTGGCCTGGGGTTCGTTCATTTTTAAGCGGCGGTATTGTTCACGTGCTTAAGGGTTATTCACAGAAGACAGGGGAAGGTTGAGGTCCGTCAGAGTATTTAAAAAACTTGTCCACCCGTGAGGGGCTGGGGATTGTTTATATGAGAGTGAGAGATTCTTAATTAAATCAATCACATGAGAACCTATTATAGTATTCCCTTGATGAATAAATTCCCCTTTTGACGTGCATCCCCGTCCGTTTTTAGACAATTTTTTGAGGATGTACTCTGCATTCTTGCGGTTGCGTGGGGGAAGGCTCTTTAACACCTCACTCATCACATCATCGCTCTCTTCACCCTCACGACGCTGCTCAGTTTCTCTCTCACGACGCTGCTCGTCGTCTGGTTCATTCTGCACAGTTAAAGTCACCCGTCGCTCATCTTTTTGACCCTGCTTCAAAAGTGTGAGGTATCTCTGCAGCAGAACATTGTATTTCTTAATTTTTCCATAAAGAGTCAATACTGGATCGTCTAATATTGCTCTCATTTTCACATCTAAATCGCTTTCAGCCGTTTGTCTGATGGACGAGTTGGTTGAGTCAGTCGGTTTAATTGGTGGGGTGGTATGAGAAACATTTTTTGTGCCATCTTCAGAGTCTCCGATTAATCTCTCTTGAATAGTCCTCCAGAAAGGTTGCAGAGGATGGGTATGGCTGCCGACAGCAGAGAAAGAAGAAAACCTCCAGACTGTTTCATCAACGTCTGACGTTTACGTTTTAATCCCGTCTTTTTATCAGCCAGCAGTTTTATATTTTTTTTCTGTCTTTTTAGCTTCTTCAATTGTGAGGAAGACAAAGGAACGTTACCTTTTAAAACATTTATCGCAATCTCGCACAGCGCTCTCAGAAATTCCGGGGAGCCGTGGGCGAGAATGTCCCTGCGTTTCAGCGGGGTGGCATGGTACAGAGCTTTGAGCAAGGGAGCGTTTCTTCTGAGGCAGGCCGACATAATCTCCTCGCCCTACTTTGTTTTGGGAACATAAACAGCCGGCCACTGGTGAGGAAGTACACCCGTTCTCAATCTGTATGATTCTGAACAACCGGGTGTCAGGTCCAAGATTAAATACCCATGATGACCTTTAGTGGCATCCTCAAAACTTTCCAGAAAAAATGCTTTTTGTGAAGGAAAAATTTGATGAGCCAAAATATTAATTTGTAATTTATCTCTAGGGTTTTTAAACAAAACCAAGTAGTTACTGTTTAGACTCATGGTACGACTGTTTACCCCTGTGAAATACATTTTGAGTCAGCATGAATACGCTCATATTTCTGTGATGTCTGTACTGTGTAAAGATTTTAACCACTTCAGGATGATCAGAAGCTTGGAAAATAACATTGTCTAGGATAATCAAATGGGTTTGATCGGGAGGAAACACATCAGGGTCGTCAAAAGAGTCAGGCAGTCCTTCAACAAATTTGATCTTTTTTTGTCTTTTGCAGCTCAGCGTACATGGGTTGGAAAGAAGTATAAACCCACACAATATTATCAGGCACAGAATCCATCACATGTTCCATATTTTCCAAAACACTTTTTACAAAGTAGGTTTTCCCGCATCCGCTAGGTCCCACAGTCATACATGAAAAAGGTGTCCTAAATCTGGGGTCAAATTGAATTTCCTGCAGGCCGGTATGGTGTGACATTTTATATCCTAATAGCCAAAAGGCAAGCTTGTTCCATCACTAAACAGATGCCGCTTGTCATACACTATACGAAACTTTTTGAGAAATGTACAGTTTCTCAACTCAAACTCCTTCTTATTGCGCTTGATGGTGTGCTGAGGACTCTCTATGATATCTTCACGTGACCCTCTGAGGTAGCCCTCCACCAGCTCCTTGACGCTGTTAAAGTTTACCCGCTGACTGCATTCATGCGTCTGTGTAATGCCCTTGACGCTTAACACTACTTTTTTACGCTCTCTGGTCTGGTATGCGTAGCTTTTGGGTCCAGCGGCAGCAAATTCTTGAATGCTGTCCCCGTCCAGCTCATCCGTCAAATCTCCTAATTACCTAGTTGCAGAGGAGTGTCCCCCTCTTTTACTACGTAAATTAAGCTGTCAGTATCATGGTAGAGGACATTTTCCCCCCACTTGTTCTAAATAACTGGACAGTTTAAGACGTGCGCAGGCGGTCGTGAAAGCCGCAATAAACACATTGTTGCTTCTGCCGGGAGGCACCACACAGCGCTCATGGTAGTTCCACTGGATCAAGGCAGTTTTGTCGCTGAGAAAATTGAAATGGTTAATTTTATATTGCCCTGAAAACAAAGTTGAAAAATTGTTCAGGATCGCTAACCAAGGTGGTCTGAGCCATATTATTTCTCTGCGCAAACTGTCCCCAGAGACTGTTGCGACAATTTAGCGACCTGTCTCTTGGCTGGGTTAACCTCAATGCGCTCGGCATCCAATTTGATACCCTGTTGGGTTTGGTAATCCCTAATGTAGCAGTCTCTGCTCTGCTGATCAACAACCTCGGGTGGGTAACCTGACGCTTCCTGTTTGCCCTTGAGAAAGGTGTGCATGTACCCTACAAAGATATCCCTACGGCAGTCAAAGTGCCACACTTCAACAATCTGAGCCAGTCTGTAACCCAGCTCTAGAGCCTTGTTGAACTCGACGGTGACCCAAACCCCCGACAACGCCCTGTCTTTGTCACTGTGTTTGCAAGGACCCATTTGGTGATTGAGTTCAGCGCAGGTACGGCACAGAGTAAAGAGTAATTTACCTCGAGATGTTTTGGAAGGTAACACGGGGAAAAAGAGGCCTCTAGGAGGATAGACCACAGCCTTGATGAAACCAAAGTATTTTTGAGGCGCATCAAAGTTGCTGTGAATGATGGTGGGGTGATCGAGCGGGTAAGGAAAGCTGCAGTTGACATAAGGATAGAGGGATGTGACATCTACATAGTGCACTGTTTCGTCGGGTGCTGCCACGTACCTCAGTCTCACAGCACTTGTTCTACCACCAAAAAGAGCTTCGCGAGGGGTGAGGGGGGAAGGAGGTTGAAATTCAAGAAACAACTTTACCCCATCGTGTGATTTTTTTTTATTTTTTTTTTTTTTATAACCGTCCACTCATGTTCCCTAATGACATGTGTGCGGACGTTGTAAACAGACTCTAACGTCTGTATTTTGTCCTCGCTAGCCTGGTGCAGCTCTTCAAAGGGCAGATGTCATGGAGCTGAAAACAAGATGGACAGCCGTGATAAAAGCAACCCTGAAACTCCCACACGTGCTACACCGTCAATTTCGGCATACCCCTCTACAAAGAAAGACCCGATTTGTTTCTCTCCCCTGTTTTAAGCGTGCTGGATGAAGGCATTTTCACTACGCGCGACCCATTCTAGCCACTGAATTGAGAGTAGTTTTTGCGTTGACGCCGGTAGCTGTCGGGTGAAGGGATGGCCAGGGTTTTAGGCTCAAGGTAATTGGTGAGAAACACCTTCATGCAGGCTGAGGCAATGGTGATGCAGCTAAAGGGGTCCACGGTAGTGACTTTGAGAAATTGATTTCTAAATCTGACACACCCCTCGGCTAAGATATCAACATCGTTGTGACTGTAGCGCAGAGCTTCTCTCTCAAAATCAAAGACACCCTGACTCGCCTCTCTGTACCATGTGTAAAACTCCTCTCGCTGAACCAGAGTCATGCGTTCTACACCATAATCAGACGGTTGTGGATAGGCTCCGACGTACTTTAGATGGCTTACCGTGCTAAAGCCGTGAGGAAAAAAACCCTTGGTCTGATGACTGAAACCTAGCGCTTTTGGCATAGCACTGAGACACATGGTGAGGAAGGACAGGGAGTCTATGAATTTAAGCCAGTAGTCGGAATCTGTCAAACTGAGAATTTTACTACCCTGCATGATGAGCGAGGGCTCTATGCCCAGCTCTGTTATGGTTTTGAGAATCAAGTAGCTGTCAAACCCTTTGGCATTATGGGCAATAAACGTAGCACCCCTGAAAAGCGGTCTCCTGAAATGCAGGAGAAGGTCTCTCACACAGTCTAACCCATAAGACGACCATCGCTCACCCTTTTGTTGCAGACTAAAAAAGGTATGTGCACACCATCCTGACCAACCAATGTTTCAAAATCGTAAAATATCAATTTTTCTGAGTTCTCTGTGATTGGTGGCAGAGGTTGAATGTAGCAGCTGTGATTGTTTGTGTCTGAGTCTAACAGTAATCTCTCACCGCAGACATGGCATTTAACCTGCAGGCAAACGTGATCTTGAGGGGTCTTAGTATGAGCGACATAGTAGATTTTTTTACAACGCTGACAACGTTTCAACGAGTCACAAATACTGACGAACGCACCGGTTGAAGATTTTTCTCTGGGTTCTTTGTGTCTATTAAAACACGATGGTGTTGGACACGTTCTGTTGCAGTCGGCGCAGACTATGGGCACAAGCTTTTGGCTTGTGCAGGAGGGGTCGTTGCAAACGGAGCAGTAACCTTTGCATTGATGCGTGTATAAATGCTCAAAGCCTCTGTAACAGTAGTAACAGACGTGTGTGAAGCCTAAAAAACCCTTGAGATTTTTTATGCCATAATAATGGTTTTGCAATAAATAGAGGAAAAGTGGATGAGAATGATCTGAGAAATCAGTCTCAAATTGAGAGAGGGGTCGTTGGTCGGGGCCTCTGTAAAAAACTATTTTGCGTTTTAATACAGTTTCAAATTTACCAATGTCACTGCAGGTGACGGGGGTTTGAGTATTTAGACCGGCGAGGTGTTGTAACTCTCTGCCTCGTTCTGCAGCCTGGCTGTCTGTTAGGAGAGGTTCTATGAGATGAGCCAAATTGATGGCAAAGCAAAGCTGGTCGTTTCTATTGTGAACAATGTACAGGTGTCGTTTTTCTTTTTAATTACTTCGCAGTCTAAAGATTTTTCTAACCGCCGTTTTCCACCACTGCGAAGATTACGTACTACCTGAACGACTAATTCAAGCTTGGCATTCGATGCAATGTTACTGTTGGTCTGTACCAAACGCTTTTCTCCAATCAGTTCCAACTGTATCACATCGTTCCTTCTAACGTCAGCTCTGACGGCTTCAGACAAATCCATCAGAATCAACATTACATCTTGGTAAAATTGTGCAAGGTCAGGCACGTTTCTGGGAGGAGGAACGGTAAAAACATGTCTCATTTCAATATTATTGAAGCCATCACGGCACACTGTTTTGATGCTTTTTGAACCCTCTGTCTCATCAGGGGAGGAGGGGGAGTCTGCTGCATCTAGTGCTAGTACATTTCCAGCCCCCGATTGAACATGTTCCTGATCAGAATCGTGATTGATTTGTTGGATATGTAGGAGAGCTTCTTCTAGAGGTTGGAAATAATTAGCGTCAGATTCTTCAACAGGCGACATTAATTCAGTGGGCGAAACATAACTTAACTGTTCCACAGCACTCAATACTTCAGAGGGAATTACAGCAGCATTTTCATCGATTGGAAGAAGGATTTGATTTAATCCTTCTATAGCTGTCAATAATTCAGCAGAAATTACAGCAGGGTTCATTTTTGTACAGCAGTAGAAAAATATGTAAACAAAAACCCATAAAAAAGTCACACCTTACTCGCGCGGATTCATAGCTATATCATAAAGGCAAGCCGACAAATCCAAACTTATCTGCACAAGTTTTGCATTAATTTCCGTCGGGCTGACTCCGCTTGCTGCATCTGTCTGATGAGTCACTTGTTGATTGTGTGTATCAGTCTGAGCGCCGATGCTCCTCTGCCTTGGCTCTGTGATGATGGTTTGACTCGCAACCGATGTGGAGAACTTTTTAGGCTGCTTTGAAGGATCCACAGTTGGGGTAGAGGGTTGCTTTGCAGCTCTCACTGGAGTAATTGAAGATGGACTCTTATCTGTGTGGGGGAAAAAAAAAAAAAAAAAGTCACTCAATATAGTGATGGATGTCATGAAAAGATTTTTTTATTATGTATTTATATTCCCTGGCACAATTTTGTCCTGATACAATTTAATTTCACAAACATACAACAGAGCTCAAACCAGAGCCCATGCACTTTGTGGAGAAACCCATATAAGTCCAGCCAGTGGTGGCGGTAATGCGGCAATTTCTTGTTTGCCGATAGTACAAGAAGAAGCCCTTTTTTACCACCCCCGGAATAAACATCACAGGAAGGGACGAACGAAAATACGGAAATATCTTATCAGTTTGGAATTGTGCGCGGCTTCAAGCCGGCGATCCGGTAAGTAATGTTTTTTAAATAATAACTTAAAACTTACCACTAGTGATGGGACGATGATACCTCAAGGAGTGTATTGACACACTAAACAAACTGTGTCGCCACTTGTCGGCAAACTGTGTGCTTACGCTAAAACAATGTCGGACTCCGTAGTTTTCTCTGGTCCCCTCCCTAGCTTGGCCTCTGATGACATGTTTAGTCGCATGTCATCCTTCCACCGCTGGCTGTCGAGGTGGTGTCCAGTTAATGATGTGGGCTTAATCGATAATTGGAGCAGTTTCTGGGGAAAACCTGGTCTGATGAGGAGAGACTGCATCCATCCTACTTTGGAAGGAGCAGCTCTCATTTCTAGAAACATGGCCAAGTTTATTAGTCAACCTAACCCATGACAACCCAGGGTTGAGACCAGGAGACAGAGTTGTAGTTTAACACACTTCTCTGTGCTTCCATTAGAGCAGTCACCCACCCAGAACCCCATAGAAACGGTGTCTGTCCCACGACCACTAAAATCAGTTAAATCCATAGTAAACAAAAGGGGAGTTGAACAAAATAACTTAATAAAAATTAAATCCACTGCTGAAATAGTTCATCAGGACAGGAGAATTAAATGTGGACTTTTAAATATCAGGTCATTATCATCTAAAGCTCTACTAGTAAATGAATTAATATCTGATAACCAGGTTGATTTATTTTGTCTTACTGAAACCTGGTTGTGTCAAGATGATTATGTCAGCCTGAATGAATCCACTCCTCCTAGTCATATTAATACTCATATTCCTAGAGATACAGGTCGTGGAGGAGGGTTGCAGCCATTTTGATTCTAGTCTATCGATCAAACCTAAACCTAAATTAAATTATAAGTCTTTTGAAAGCCTGGTTCTTAGTCTTTCTCACCTTAAATGGAAAACAGAGAAACCAGTTTTATTTGTTATAGTGTACCGTGCTCCAGGTCCATATTCTGAATTTATATCTGAGTTCTCTGAGTTTTTATCGACTTTAGTCCTGAGAACTGATAAAGTAATTATTGTAGGTGACTTTAAAATTCATGTGGACGTTGACGGTGACAGCCTTGGTACTGCTTTTATCTCGCTGTTAGATTCAATTGGCTTCTGTCAGAATGTTAAGGAACCAACTCACTGTTTTAACCATACCCTCGACCTGGTCCTGACCTACGGCATTGAAGTAGAACATTTATCAGTCCACCAACAGAATTCCTTCCTATCAGACCATTACTTGTTAACCTTTGAAGTTTTTCTTCTGGACTACACTACATCAGGTAAATCCATGTACACTAGATATTTATCTGAAAGTGCTGTAGCCAAGTTTAAGGATATAATTCCATTAGCTTTTAATTCAATACCTAATATCAATATACTTGAGGGCTCAGACTTCAGTCCTACTCAAATTGATAATTTGGTAGATAGTGCTGCAGACTCTCTGCGAGCATCTCTAGACTCTGTTGCTCCTCAAAAAAAGAAGATAGTAAAGCATAGAAAGCTGGCTCCATGGTATAACCCTCACACCCGCAGTTTAAAGCAAGCAGCAAGAAGATTTGAAAGGAAGTGGCGTTTAACCGGTCTGCAAGCGTCTCGCCTGGACTGGCATGATAGTTTGAAAGCTTATAGGAAGGCTCTCCGTAAGGCCAGAGCAGCTTATTATTCATCATTAATAGAGGAAAATAAAAACAACCCCAGGTTTCTTTTCAGCACTGTAGCCAGGCTGACAGAGAGCCACAGCTCTATTGAACCATCTGTTCCCACAACCCTCAGTAGTAGTGACTTCATGAGCTTCTTTAATGAGAAGATTATAACTATTAGGGAGAAAATCAGTCACACTGTGCCTTTGACTGAAACTGCTTTGTCTTTAAACACAGGAAGCATAGGACTCATTGAAGAACTTGATGTATACTTGGACCGCTTTTCTCCCATACATCTCCACAAACTGACTTCATTGATTTCCTCATCTAAGCCTTCTACTTGTCTCTTAGATCCCATCCTGACTTCACTGCTTAAAGAAGTTTTACCGTTACTGAGCACCTCTTTATTAAACATGATCAACTTATCTTTGCTGTCAGGCTATGTACCTCAGTCATTTAAAGTAGCCGTAATCAAACCTCTTCTGAAGAAGCCCGGTCTTGATCCAGAGGTTTTAGCCAACCATAGACCAATATCCAACCTTCCTTTTCTCTCTAAGATCCTTGAGAAAGCAGTGTGCAGTCAGCTGTGTGACTTCCTCCAGAACAATAATCTATTTGAGGACTTTCAGTCAGGATTTAGAAAATATCATAGCACCGAGACCGCTCTGGTGAAAATTACTAATGACCTGCTAATTACCGTCAGACCATGGACTCGTCTCAGTACTTGTCTTGTTAGATCTCAGCGCTGCTTTTGATACTATTGACCACCATATCCTGTTGCAGAGATTAGAACATTTAACTGGCATCAGAGGAACTGCTTTAAGCTGGTTCAAATCCTACTTATCGGATCGATCACAGTTTGTTCACATTAATGATGAGTCCTCCATGCAGTCCATAGTCAGTTATGGAGTTCCTCAAGGTTCTGTGCTTGGGCCTATTCTATTTACTTTATATATGCTTCCTTTAGGCAATGTTATCAGGAAACACTCCATAAACTTTCACTGTTATGCAGATGATACTCAGCTATATTATTTGTCATTTAAGTCAGGCGAATCCAGCCAGTTAGCTAAACTCAAACATGTCTTCAGGACATAAAAACTTGGATGGCACACAATTTCTTGTTGTTAAATTCAGATAAAACTGAGGTTATTCTAATTGGCCCTGAAAATCTCTCAGAAATAACCTATCTAATGACTTATTTACTCTAGGTGGCTTTGTACCAGCCTCGAACACCACTGTAAGGAATCTAGGTAATTTTTTGACCAAGATATGTCCTTCAACGTCCACATGAAACAAACAGCTAGAACAGCTTTTTTCATCTGGCGTAACATTGCAAAAATAAGGCATATTCTCTCTCCCAAAACGATGCAGAAAAATTAGTCCATGCATTTGTAACTTCCAGGCTGGACTATTGTAACTACGTTATTATCAGGCTGCCCTAATAAGTCTATCAGGACTCTCCAGCTGGTCCAGAACGCTGCAGCACGTGTTCTGACCAGAACCAGGAAAAAGAGACCATATTTCTCCGGTGTTAGCCTCTCTGCACTGGCTCCCTGTAAAATCTAGAATAGAATTTAAAATCCTCCTCCTCACCTACAAGGCACTTAATGGTCAGGCACCATCTTATCTTAAAGAGCTAATAGTGCCTTATAATCCTGCTAGAACTCTACGCTCTCAGAATGCAGGACTATTAGCGGTTCCTAGGGTTTATAAAAGTAGAATGGGAGCTAGAGCTTTCAGTTATCAGCTCCTCTTCTGTGGAACCAACTCCCTCTTTCAGTCCGGGAGGCAGACACCATCCTTATTCAAGAGTAGGCTTAAGACTTTCCTTTTGATAGTGCTTATAGTTAGGACTGATCCAAGGTTGACTCAGGCTGCCTTGGATCAATCCTTAGTTATGCTGCTATAGGTCTAGACTGCCGGGGACTTCCTCTGACACACTGAGCTTCTCTTCTTCTTCATTTGGATGCCTCCATTAAGTCATTTTACTAACTCATCTTCTTCCCGGAGCCCTGTGCTCCCAGCTCCCAGGTGTCTGTGAGCTGAGGCTACTTGTTGAGAAGGAGGTGATGTCATCCAGGCTTGCCTGTCCTGATGGTGGTGAGATGGAGAAGAGGCGATGCTGCTCAGGTTGTATCTGTTAGAGTAGTGGAGAAGAGGATGTGTTTACTCTTCCTCCCTTTAACACATGCTGCAGATTAGTTTTGTGCCTCGTAGTCCCTGTGCTGCTTCTCATCTCACAGGTATCCATGGATCCAGTCTACCTGGTGGAGTAGTGGTTGTGCAGACCAGTCAGGCTTCATCTTCTGGTTCTGAGTGGCGTGGTGGTGATGAGGTCATCCTGCGGAGGTTTCTCCTGTTTGGTGTGGTGGAGTGGAAGGCGTGCTGCCCAGGCTTCTTCTGGTTGGCATGGTGGAGAGGGCGACATGCTTCTCATCCTTTGCTGATAGCTTGATGATGCTCTTCATCCCCTTGGACACTCTCATACAATTCTATATATACACACTGTATATTAGCTGTTGTTATATTGAGTTGGACATTTCCATACAATTTTGTATGTTAGTGTTAATGTGTTTTCATTGTTGTTATTCTGTACACATGGCATCTATTGCACGTCTGTCCATCCTGGAAGAGGGATCCCTCCTCTGTTGCTCTTCCTGAGGTTTCTTCCGTTTCTTTTTCCCTGTTAAAAGGTTTTTTTTTGGGGAGTTTTTCCTTAGTCGATGCGAGGGTCATTGTAAAGGACAGAGGGTGTCATATTCTGTACAGATTGTAAAGCCCAATGAGGCAAATTCATAATTTGTGATATTGGGCTATACAAATAAAGTTGACTTGACTGTATTGATACTGTGTTGGTCACCCAATAGTGACCCCTGCAGTAGTTATAAAATCATTGCAGGTAAAGAAATTCCTTGTTCGTGTAAATGCTAAAACTGAGTTGGTATGTAAAATATAGCAAATTAGAGTAAAAATTCAGAGTTACAATTTTTTAACTTATGTGCACATTTGTCAACTTAACTGTTAAATCATATGAAATAAAAGACAAAAAAGTGATTAGTTCATGAATTTTTATTGAGAAACAAAAGTTTTTGGAGTGTCTTTGCTCCAAGGCGATTTCTCCTCTTACACACCAGCTCCCCAGCCTTGGAAAATACTCTTTCGCATGGTACAGACGATGATGGTGAGCAGAGAGTTTTAAGTGCAAGTTGATGAAGATGTGGGTATATTTTCTGGTTCCATTTCCAATATTGCAAAGGATCTTGGTTTCTGGGTGTGTTTGTTTCTGCCAGGTAGCGTTGGACTTCAATAATGGAGTCAGCTGTTGCATTCCTCGTCTTCTGGGTCTCTGCAACCTCCATATCTAAAGTTTTCCAGAGATTGTGCCCTAAAAAAATAGTTATTCATTACTTTATTATCACATGATATATCATATCATATAAGTGCCACAGAAATGTATTTTCATACCTGAACTGGGTTCTGACCCATGTGAAGAGCTAGGCTCTTCTTCTCTTGGGTCAGGCTCTTGGCTCCTCATTTCTTCTGCACATTCTGACTGCAGTCTCTTCACTGCTTCACTTGCCTTTTGCTGACTAACAAATCCATTCTTTTTAAATCTGGGATCTAACAGAGTTGCCAGAGTCATCACACTGAGAGATTCCATGCCGCAAATAGCGTCAGTTAGCCGCTTCCTCAGGTTTTCAGCCAGTTGCTGAGCAGCTGTTTTTGTCACTGTTGTGGCCTGACGTTGAAGCTCAATGTGGAGCATTCTCATCATGGAAATGACCTTTGACCCAGAGACCCTTTTTTCCTCAGACAGTTCTCTTGTAGCTTGGTCAAAAGGAGCAAGAACCCTGAGCATCTCTTCAATGATCTGACATTCTTCTGGAGTCAGTGGAGTGATGTCAGGTTTTAATGAGGCCAGTGACACCCAGACTGCCTCCTTCTGCTCAGTCATTCTTTCAAACATTTGGTAGGTACTGTTCCATCGTGTTGGCACCTCGTTTATTAATTTATGGCCCGGTGTTCCCAGCTGTTGCTGTATTTGAGTGAGCTTCTCTTTAGCAGTCACGCTCGATCGAAAGTATGTCACAATGTGTCGTGTTTTGTTGCGTATTTCAGTTATTGTTGGGATTTGATCACATGATTTTCTCACAATTAAATTCAGGGAATGGGCTATACAAATGGTATGCCGTATTTGCAGCATTCGAGCACATGCAGTCATGTTTGCTGCTGCATCAGTGACAAGACACCTGACCTTTCCTGCTATGCCCCACTCCTCCATGAGGCTCCTTTTAACCGTGGCAATGTTTTCTGCAGTGTGTTTCTGAGGAAAATGCTGCACTGCCAAGACTGATGAATGGAGTTCATGGCTTTCTTTGTCCACATAGTGGCCAGTAACAGCTAGATATGCCTCCATATTCATAGACGTCCACATATCAGCTGTTAAAGTAACAGCAACGGCACTCTGGAGGTCCTTTTTGGTTTTCTCCTTTTCCTCCTCATATCTCTGGCTCACCAAGTCCTTGATGGTCTGAAAATAATCATACAAATACTGTTACACCAATAAAATATAGTTATATAGTTAGTACAAACATATAATAAAAATTCTTAAACATACCTTCCTGCTTGGTAGAGCATACGAGGGTAGAATAAGCTTCAGGAGCTCCCTGAATCCCTCATTTTCAACAAAGCTGAGTGGCTGACAGTCTTTGATGATCATATTGACCACTGCCTCATCCACTGCTTGCTTGTTAGGAACTGCAAGCCAAAAGGAACTATTTTGTCAAAAGCTTAATAAAAGGACTGTAATTTTTACAAACAATATCAAATAGACATAAGACGACGTGGTGGTGTAGTGGTTAGCACTGTCGCCTCACAGCAAGAGGGTTGGAGGTTCGATACCAGGCCTGGAGCCTGTCTGTTTGCATGCATGTTTTTTTTAGCACAATTTTTAGAGAGACTTTCAACATACCTGGGGTACTCTCACGAGTATCTGCCAATTCTTCATTGCCATGCAGAGCTCTATAATGCCTCAGCATTGATGAAGTGCACTTATTGATATAAGATAGCTCTGTAGAGCAGAGCCGACACTTCACTACAATAACATAAAAAGTTAATTTATCTGAAAACAATTCAAACCTCTTACCAGAACATTGCATTCACTTGTTAAAAAAATAGACACCCTCTCATGATTACGAGATCAGGATCTCATAATTACATGATAACATGAATAAAGCAACTCTAAGGCTCTTTAACTGACTATCATATGTATCACAGGTCATTCACTTGATAAACTGATAAAGTGAGTGCAATGCGCCACCGTAAAAAATAGTATATAAAGGAGAAAAAGATTTACCTTGTTTGGCGTCACGAGATCAAAATTATTCCACACCGGGGAAAACTTCCTAGAACGATCCATTTTCAAGCAAAACTCCATCCGACAAACCCACGACATGTTGATACAGTTTGTTTCCTGATAAACACACTTTGGCGCGGCACATCCAAACGATACAGTTCCTGTATCGGTCACGTGATTCTTTCTTAAAGCAATACACGCACCGATACGAGGTTTCCCTCTTGAGCTCTCGGCACAGTGCTGATGCACCAGTGTCGCTCGTCCCATCACTACTTACCACATTGACGGTTGTTGTTGCTTCCACCATCGGTGATGCTGCGGCCGGTGGAGGTTGTGTCCGCGGCACCTTCTGCGGATTTTCTTCCCGGACCGTCGGAGCAAAGTGTGCTTGTTAGCGGAAGAACCCTTTAAGTCGCCGCAGACGGTTTGTTTTTGTTGACTGGTGTTGAAAATCGTCCTGCTCAGTGATGGTGTCAATCTCATCGCGGAAAACAGCTGGGTTTTCGGCACGGTTCAGGCGCTCCGAGGCTAATAAAAAATCTGTCGGTTAGTTTGAGAGAAAGAGAGAAAGAGTATAATACATTGTTGATACTGTCAGACATGACGTTAAAAAAGAAAGATAAAAGGCATAGCAAAGTCTGACTGGGTGAAGTTGATATCGCTGAATTCAGCAGATGTCACTTGAAGAAAAGACAGACGACCAAACCGATATAACTAGCAAAATCAAACAGTCGAACCTCCAATAAATAAGTCATTATTTACCTGGATAGTTGGGTTCCTGGTGGATCTCTGCGCTCACTTTCTTTTCTAAAATAAGCAATGGTATGTTTTTAAAAAAAAAATTCTAGTTTAAGTAAAGAGTAGGATTTTTTTTTTTTCATTCCGCAATTCATCCTGGCAACAGTCTTGTACTGTGGTCGAATGGAGTGTCTTCATGTGTCTCGGGATACTTATACCCAAAAGATGCAAGTACATAAAGTGTGTGTGTGAGAGAGTGAGAGTGTCAGTGTGTGTGAGATAAATCAGGCCTTCCAAGCCTACTATAAAGTAATCATCAGTTTGAGACCTGTGTGCTCATGTGAGCATTGATTCATGAGGATGTCATCTGTGGGTCAGAGTGTGGGAACAATAAAATAATTTTCGATGGTGAATGGAGTCTCACAAATCAGCGACATGGTCACTGGTGTAAATTCTGCTCCCCGTATCAGGAACCAGATTGCCTGTATGCTGCTGCTTCTCGTAACACTCTTAAAGAAACGTCGTAAACATTATCCACACCCCCTTTGCTTTTCATTGATCCTCAAGCTACTACTAGGAATATGTGTAATTACGACTCATAATGTGTCGTAATGTTCATACATAGGTCTGGAATGTACAGGCTGTGATGTTAAGTACTATAAGAGAGGTGTGTTCCACAAGGTCAGAGACCAGGCCGCAATTAATTCAAAGTGTCTAATAATATTATATATTATATTAATATTATATATAATATTATATTAATGTTATGGAATGTCTTACATTCACATGACTGTCACATGGGGGGGGTCATAAATCACTAGGTCGTAAATCTTATTTTGACACAAGATTATACATATAACTCTCTTTTGTTCTTCATGGCCACAAGGCTCTTAATTTGAGAATGATAATGCCATTTACTTTATTTTGTAACTCTTGGATGTGTATATCTTAAGTCTTCTTTATAATTAATGGACTCAACAAATAACCCACATTAAAACCTTGTTTAGAATGTTCTTGAAGTAATTAAAATAACAGCATCAACTCTGATCTGAAAAATGTATATGCATGTGTCTACCTGCGGGGGCGATCATCACGCTCTAAGATCTTTCATAATCCAGCATCGAGCTGGATATGCAAGATCTTGGGGGGGAATATGTAGCATATCAATGAGCATAAATAATAAACTTACTAATGAACTCTTCTCATTTCTGAGTATTTCCCCAGGAAATCCACTGACAGTATGTGGCACCTAAAGGCCAATTTATAGTACTCCGTAAAGTCCCGTACGTAGAGACGGAGAGCCCTCTCCGTCGTCTCCGGGCTCAGGAATTTTTTTTTTTTAACTGTCCGTCAATCCGTCAAGGGAAGACGGAGACGACAAGGGCTGTGATTGGTCCTCTAGTTACACCCTGCTGTGAAATGCAGCCCCTCTCCCTACACAGAAACAGACAGACAGGTGATCTGTGCAGCAGCGCGGACAGAACAGGAACTAAAGTATCGATTATCCTTGTGAAAGGCAAATCAAACACATTCAACCTGCTCAAAAAATCTATTTAATTCATTTAGTAATTATGGCTGGGGTATATTTACACAGAACATACCGAAAGTTGTTGGTTTGCGTTCGCTATTATCCGATTTTGTGTTGAAAAGAAAGAGGAGTTTTAAAGACTGAAAGCAACCAATGTTCTTCTCTTCCATCTCCCTCACAAATAATTAAATCATAAAATAGTATTTTCTCCTGCTTTTATCAGCGATATTAAGGCGAATTGCTTCACTTTCCGAGGGGGTGCATTTCACGGCAGGGCTGCACAACACGCATCATGACGGAGAAGTGTGAGGGCTCGAGGGGTCTCCGTAGCTACGGAGTCGGATGACGTATTACGCAGACGGAGAAGTATATTCCAGCCTTAAGTGCTAAAGGCTTAAGTTTTATGACTGGCAGAATAAACAGATAAGACCAGTTCCTCCTTTCTGACCCAAGGAACTCTAGGACATACACCAGGAGGAGGAGTTTTATTGCCCACATTCCTGCTTTAATCCTGCCAGACACATCCAAAGCTTAATGTGGACTCTTCCCTTCTCCCTGCCTGGAACAGAACATTACATGAAGATTTTAATGGTTAAATATGCTTTCATCTCTCAGCTACTGTCATATAAGTATCACTGTCACAATGTCAAACATCAGTCTCCACACAGATCCTCTTCCTTTTCCTCCTTCTGATAAGGACTAAATGTGGGATCGGTTGTAGATTAAGTCTACGGACACAATCATACATAGATCTGCCTATTGTAGTACACCTTCCTACATGCTCTGATATCATGGTTCATCTGTGTTGGTTAATTTGTTGATTAATTTCAATTCAATTGGTCAAGTTTTGTTCTGTGGTTTCCTACTGTAGGGTGTTTGATGCCGATTTACAGCTGAGAGAGGGAGTTTTCACATAGAGAAACTTTAATAAAGTAAAACACAGCATTAACATTAAATAAGTTAAAAGAATATCATCTCAGTTAACTTGGTGGATGGGGAGGGACCGGTGGTCACAGCCCCACTGGACCTTCAACAAAGATCATAAAAAGCCTCAGCTGGTCTGAGTGCTCTTGCTACTCTTCTTCAGCCCTTCAGCCAGTCAAGTGCTGGTCTTCATCCTCTCCACTGCATCTCTGTTCTCCCTCTCCCACATGCTGGGAGGGGGAGGAAAACAATGATGACCCAGAGACAGAGACATGCTGTCCCACCACAGGCCCAGCGCCTGAAGAGCAGCCTCTCCAGAATCTTCATTCTGCTCCAGATATGACTGAAAGACTCTGCATGCTGCCTCTGAATGGTCTCCTCAGGACCCAGCACCTCATGGTATGAAGAACATCCTATCCAGAACCTTCCAACTCTGCATCCTGCCTCAAGACCATCCTCTGTCTACTCAAGTCTCCTCTGTCTACTCCGTCGCCCTGAAAATGTGAGCCATCTCCTCTGCTCAGACACAGGCTGCAGAAAATGACTCCAGCCATCATAAAGAAACTAAAAGAAGAAAAGACTGTCGGTCGACACGTTGGTGTGAATCCAGCCGACCTCCCCCACCAACAAAGGCGGGGGGGGGGGGGGGGGATTGAAGCAAGGGCGCATAGACTATGCTGTGAAGAGGAGAGAGACTGAGATAGAGCCATGTCAACCAGAGATGTTCAGAGACGACCAAAGGTTTCCAGAACTCCCCAGAGATGTCCATTCTGAATAGTAAATTGCTCACAATCTTCTCTGATGCCTCACAAACTCAACTGCTGAACGGCACACCAAACCTAAACCAAATTTTGGTAACAGCCTAATACTTAATTTGGTCTAGATAACCACCACTGAATTTAATTGGTCACATTGAATTAATTAATCAGATATTCATCCTTTGAACTTTGCCTTTGTTTAATCATTCATTCCATTTTTGTCACAGTGAGTAAATGCCATGTATCTTCCATCAATCTTCCTTTATTCTATTCTTTTTTTATTTCTTTTCTATTTTATTATTTCTGTTAGTAACCTGGTCATTTAGTTAATCAAACTCATCATTTATTATTAGTTATTTTCTTTTACAGTAGTTGTCTAGTTATAGTTTGTCAAATAAAACATCTCATTTATAAAGAACTTGGTTATTTGATTTGTGTGTGTATATAAAGCAATTGAATCACTGTACACTAGGTCAAGAACTCCGTAGCACCCTGAGATTAAGAGACTATTAATTAATGTCAAATTCACAAGTTTTCCCTGTTTTAGCAAAACTGGGTGGCACCCTGATAATTTCTACTATTAAAGGCAATTTTGGGTTTATGATCAATAAATTAAAGATATTGCTCATAAGTACATAATTTGATATTAATTAATGATTGACTAATCTGCTCTACACTATTTATGCTACAATGCCAATTAATTGTTCTAATCTCTGCAACAGGATAGGGTGGTCAGTAGTGTCAAAAGCAGCGCTAAGATCTAACAAGACAAGTACAGAGACAAGTCCATTGTCTGATGCAATTAGCAAGTTGTTTTCACGAGAGCTGTCTCTGATATTTTCTAAATCCTGACTTCAAAGAGATTATTGTTCTGTGGAAAGTCACACAGCTGACTGCAAACTACTTTCTCAAGGATCTCAAAAAGAAAGGGAAGGTTGGATATCGGTCTATAGTTGGCTAAAACCTCTAGATCAAGAGGGGGCTTCTTAAGAAGAGGTTTGATTACCACTACTTTAAATGACTGCGGTACATAGCCAGACAGCAAAGACAATTATGTTTAGTAAGGAGGTGCTCAGTAATGGTAAAACTTCTTTAAGCAGTGAAGTTGGGATGGGAACAAAGCAGTTTCAGTTAAACGCAGAGTGTAACTGATTTCTCCCTAATAGTTATAATCTTCTCATTAATGAAGCTCATGAAGTCGCTACTACTTTATTGGGAATACATGGGTTTATTGGGTTATGGGAATACATGGCTCAATTGAGCTGTGGCTCTCTGTCAGGCTGGCTACGGTGCTGAAAAGAAACCTGGGGTTGTTTTTATTTTCCTCTGTGAACGATGAATAATAAGCTGCTCTGGCCTTACAGAGAGCCTTTCTATACACTTTAAGACTATCATGCCAGTCCAGATGAGACTCTTGCAGACTAGTTAAATGCCACTTCCTTTAAACTCTGGGTGTGAGGGTTATACCATGGAGTCATTTTTCTGTGCTTTACTATCTTCTTTTTTAATGGAGCAACAGAGTCCAGTGATGCTTGTAGAGAATCTGCAGCACTATTTACCAAATTAGCAATTTGGGTAGGACTGAAGTCTGAGCCTTCAATATATTGAGATTAGGCATTGAATTAAAACCTAACGGAATTATATCCTTAAATTTGGCTACAGCACTATCAGATAAACATCTAGTGTATACGGATTTACCTGATGGAGTGTAGTCCAGAAGTAGAAATTCAAAAGTTAAAATAATGGTCTGAAAGGAAAGGGTTCTGTTGGTAGACTGATAAATGTTCCACTGCAATGCCGTAGGTCATGACCTGGTCGAGGGTATGGTTAAAAAAGTGAGTTGATTCCTGAACATTCTGACAGAAGCCAATTGAATCTAACAGCGAGATAAAAGCAGTACCAAGGCTGTCACTATCAACGTCCACATGAATATTAACGTCACCTACAATAATTACTTTATCAGTTCTCAGGATTAAGTTGATAAAAACTCAGAGAACTCAGAAATTCAGAATATGGACCTGGAGCATGGTACACTATGACAAATAAAATAGTTTTTTTCAGTTTTTCAAAGGACTTATAGTTTAATTTAGATTTAGGATTGATCAATAGACGAGAATCAAAAATGACTGCAACCCCTCCTCCAAGGCCTGCATCTCTAGGAATATGAGTATTAATATGACTAGGAGAAGTGGATTAATTTAAGCTGACATAATCATCCTGACACAGCCAGGTTTCAGTGAGACAAAATAAATCAACCTGGTTAGCTGATATTAATTCATTTACTAGTAGAGCTTTAGAAAATAAAGACCTGATATTTAACAGTCCACATTTAACTCTCCTGCTCTGATGAACTATTTCAGAGGTGGTGTTGTTTACTATGGATTTCATTGCTTTCAGTAGCCGTCGGCCAGACACCCTTTCTATGGGACTCTGGGTGGGTGACTGCTCTAATGGAAGCACAGAGAAGTGTGTTAAACTACAACTGTGTCCTGGTCTCCACCCTGGGTTATCACAGGTTAGGTCGACTGATAAACTTGGCCATGTTTCTAGAAATGAGAGCTGCTCCTTCAAAGTAGGATGGATGCAGTCTCTCCTCATCAGAACAGGTTTTCCCCAAAAGCTGCTCCAATTATCAATGAAGCCCACATGATTAACTGGACACCATCTCGACAGCCAGCGTTGGAAGGATGACATGTGACTAAACATGTCATCAGAGGCCATGCTAGGGAGGAGACTAGAGAAAACTACGGAGTCCAACGATGTTTTAGCATTAGCACACACCAATTCCACATTAATTTTTGTGACCTCCGATTGGCGTAACCCGGTGTCATTACCACTGACGTGAATAACAGTAGTCCCATATTTATGCTTATCCTTAGCCAGCAGTTTTAAATAGGATTCAAAGTCGCCCGCTCTGGCCCCTGGGATGCATTTGACTGTGGTTGCTGATTTCACATTTCGGAGACTGGAGCTGCCAATAACTAGGGTTGGTTTCTCAGCGGATGTGTAGCTGAGTTACATTGGCTTTTAACAAATGTCTAATTATTACTTAATGTGTTTTTAAATGAACCCATTTAAATATGTAAAAGTCAGTCTTACCTCTAGCTGTCTATCACAAATCTACAACAGTCCTATAATGCTATAATATTTTTGTCTTTATTTTAAGAATGGCTCATCCATACCAGCATTTCTCACTTCTCTTCTAAAGTTAAAAATTTTAAGCATCAAGAAGCAAATAAAAGTAATCAGATGGTCCTTTGAAAATGAAACGGCCAGGCCCATAAACATTTACGAAAACAATTGCTGCATTCAGCAATGGACAAGAAATAATAATAATAAAAAAAAAAATGTTTCTCTTTGAGAATCTGGCTACCCATGTATGGACAGTTTGTCATACTGCTAAATTGAAAGAGAGCGGCTAAACTGCCTTTCATTGATTACAATAAAGCTCTATTCTAGGTGGAAGAGGGAAAGACTATCATAATCCACAATTATATTTCTCTTCTGGAACAACCCAGTATATTCTGTGCTGAAAAGACACGTCTGTGTTTAATTGTACTCCTATAATCATCCCTCCTGCCTTGGAGGAAAAAGGCAAACGACTTCTTTGCCCCTCATCAGCTTAATGCGCCATTAGGGACATCTAGACAGGCGATGACACTAACCTTATAACAATAAGGGGCAATATTAATGATATAAGTTGCTCGGGAAGAACATTTCTTTGAATTCAGTTGCCTGACCTCATTTTGAACTTTGTATGACATTTTCTAAAAACGTTGTCCTCACTCACCTTTTAGATCAAAAAAGTCAAATATACTCCAGATATGGGCGCACCAGTGCCCATGAGATTGTAATGAAAGATGTAACGAACTGTTAAATGAGTTTAGGCCAACCTTGCCCAATCAAAGATGCAATGCTCATTCAGGTGACACATAAGAGAGACTAATTCACCTTTATTTGGGTTTTCATTGAACACGACCAACCACACTGAAGTTCAAGTGAGTGTATGACTAGTTCATTGTATCAATGGCCACTTTATGATTTGTTTACTACTGATACTCAAATGAGCAAGTCCATGCAGCAATAGCTGAATGTGTCTTACAAATTGTTGACGCTGATGTCATAATTAAGGTGGAGGGCATCAGGATGGAGAACGAGAAGGTGGAAATACTGGATGGCCAGTTGACGAGGCATTTGGTGCTACAGGCCATCTGTTTAGCAAAGTTCAGTCTGCCGCCAAGCTTTTTTGGCTCAACAAAGTTGTCGTAATGCAAAGGTTACCTAAAAGGAGGCTCAGGAGGTGCAGGAGACACAGGCGTTGCAAGAGGCGCTGTCTGTTTGGTTAAGTTTCCCATTTTGTCTCATGTCTGCACATTGTGTTGTCATTTCCTGGTTTTAGTGTGTAGTAATATTGTCTCTCTCGTTTCAGGTGATTTTGCTCCCTGTCCCATTGTGTCCACGTGGCTGTGGTTGTCAAACCTGCCCTAATTGTTTCCAGCTTTTCCCCCCTAATGTTTAAATAGTCACATTCCCGAGTCCAGTGCGAGTTTGTCTTGTGCCTACATGTCATCCAAGTCTGTTTCCTGAAACCAGTCCCTACTGTATGGTAACTCCTTAAGTAAGTCTGGTTTTTCCCCCCTTCCCTCCACTTTTAAGTGTAAAGGAGTCAGTGTGTTTTTCTCCCTGTTTTGCAGGTTGGTTTTTAATTTTGTTTCCAGATTAGTCTCCCTGCTGAAAACATTCACACCAATAATCATAATAATAATAATGGTAGAAGAACATGAGCGTGAAGCACATGAATGAGCATAAAATAATGAACTAAACTTGTAATCAACACATTTGATCATTCTCCAGTGTTTCCATCCATGAACGGAAATCCATCAGACCCTATCCAGGTCACTAAGTGCTCGAGGCTTAGTTTATGACCAGCCTGAGTAAAGAGGACCATTCTCCCATCATCCCAGCGTGACTCAAGGACCTCCAGAACAAACTTGGGGAAAGAAAAGTTTTAGATCCTGACACACACACAGTTTCACAAGTTGGATTCTTTACATCTTTCCTTAAGAACAGCACATATCGTTACATTTATAACAGTCAGCTATGCTTTAACTCTTCAGCTACTGCCATATAAGTATCACCTTTACAATGTCAAAGGTCAGTCTCCACACAGATCCTCCTGCTTCACCTGCTCTGACACAGAACCAATGTGACACATTACATTAATTTGGAATAATTGTACATACACAGCTATGCATAGACTGTTGTAAAACACCTACCTACATGCTATGATTTTATGGTTCACCTGTGTTGTTTAATTTGTTGATTATTCTCAACTCAGTTGATCAGTTTGTTATGTGGTTTCCTATCATGTTTGGTGTCATTCAGTAGAAGAAAGAGAGAAGCTTTCAAATAGACAAAAATTAAGTAAAACAGTAGTACCAACATTATATAACTAAAAAAAGAATATCTCAGCTAATTTGTTGTATGGGGAGTGACCAGTGGTCACAGCCACACTGGACCTTCAACAAAGACCATAAAACAGCATGTTTCAGCAGGCTTGAAGCTGGTCAAGTTTTGGTTTCTCCTCCTGCTGGTCTGATCTCCTGCAGCCTCTCCTTCTGCACTGCTGATCTTCCCTCTCCCACATGCTGGGAGAGAGGTCAGCACTGGCACAGACACTATGCTGTAAAGAAAAGAGAGACAGAGAGAGAGACTGGGATGGAAACAATGTCAGCTGAGCCATGTCAACCAAAGGTGTCCACAAAATGTCCACAGATGTCCAAAAGACCCACTGGTGATGAAGCCAGTCCAGCAGAGATCCAGCAAATCCAGACAGAACCTGCAGCCACTCCTCACTCCAATCTATCTAGGAACAGTGATATACTGCATATACATCCTCAGATAGTAAGGAGTTTGATGATTAGACACTAAATAAACAGCTAAATTTAGAGCTTAATTTAAAAAAAAAAAAACAACTTAATAATACTGAACAATAAAATAAAACTGAAACTCTGAATAGTAAATTACTCCAGTCTTCTCTGAGGTCTCTGAAACTCTCAACTGCTGAACAGCACACCAATCCTCAACCAACCAACAGTCCAAATCTAATCACCACTGAGTCTAACAGTTCACATTGAATTAATTTATCATTTATTCATCCATCATCCACTTAATCATTCATTCAATTGTGGTCACAATAAGTCAATGCCCTATATTTACCCATCAAATTTTCCATTATTTCCTATTCTATTATTTTCTGTTAATAGTCTGGTCATTTAGTTTATCAAATTAATCATTTATTATTAGTTATTTTAATTATTTTAATTATTTAGTCATTTATAAAGAACATGGTCATTTGATTTGTGTGTGTACATAAAGCAAGTGAGTCACTGTTTACTAGGTCAAGAACTCCGTAGCACCCTGAGATTAAGAGACTCAATGTCAAATTCACAGATTTTCCCTGTTTTAGCAAAACTGAGTGGCACCCTGATAATTTTTACGACTAAAAGTAATATAACTCAAAAGTTGCAAGACTTTTACAGGTTAGAAATGTTCCCTGCTCTGCTCACAGTTTAAATTTAGTCATAAAGAAGGCTATGTCCATTTCTCATGCAGTGAAGTTGACATAAATGAAAATCTGGAGGTTCTTGGACCTTTTCAGCTCGCCTCTACCGAACTCTGAGCAGAAAAACATATTTTTATGTCCAAAGTGATCCTTATTGTGCAGATGATTCAACATAAACTTGCCACAAAGGCACCAGGATTTATTAAAAAAAAAAAAAAATCAACAGCAGTTTTTACGACAAAAAACCGTAACCATTTTTTGCAAGCCAGATGCAGTGTAGAAGGTGCGGGTCTTGGCTTTTTCTACTTTATTGGATCCCCGATTTAAAACTCTGGTGTTTGGAAACTCAACACACACAGAACAAACAGTCACAAGACTCACTGCATAGTGTGTGGGAATTATGAAGATAGAGAAGAACAATGCAAGACAGGTAAACATCTGTTTCATAGCCTATTATTGAGTGTCAAGTTGATTGCACATACTAAATGTTAATTCATTATTATCATCAGGTGGCGTCAGAAGAGCCTGAACCTGTGGCAGCCCAGAAGAACACAGAAAACTTGTGGTAGCTTCTAGATAGCTCAACTGATAAGTTATCTTATCATTACCGCCTGTGTGTAAAAGGTTTAGTAATTCAATCTTCCTTTGTCTCAGGTGCAACCGGATCTCAAAGCGCAACAGAAGACGCCATCGTCAAAATGTAGTGTTACCTCTCAGAGCTCTACCTCTCCAGAGAAGAAGACCCACTTGCATATTGAGGCATTCGAAAATTAATTTACCCACATTTGTTTAAGATGGCAAAACATTATCGCCACAAAGCTGGAGAGCGAGCAAAATAAGGAGCAGGGTGAAGCTTAAAACTGTTGAAATGGTTCTGTTTTAAATAAAAATCTGTGAAATGACACAAATCACTGTCACAAAAGCACAGCCTGGGCTACAACTGATTTCCCCCCCAAAAAAAAATAAATATTTTTTTCCCGCCTAGAAATATAGGTTTAGGTGAGTTTTCAACAGCACAGGCATTTCCAGATTTACACTACTTGCAGTATTTCTTTCAATATTTAGATTGAAAAAAATAACACTGTCACAAGTTTGGTTTGAGAACATACACTTTATTGAAAACAGAATACACTCTCCGCCTTCTTCCTATGTTTAGAATTCGTGAATGAAACAACATTCATCAGGTATAAATTAGTGATGCCTCATCAGTTTCTCCTCTCAAATACATTACACAAAAACAACCACCAGATATCACTATTTTCACTATATGGAATGCTTTGAAGCAGCGCATTGGTTTTAGGACAACTGTGTCAAAGTGGTTCAGCACTTCAGAAAGCTTTGGCTTCACCGTCACTGAAAAAAATTACTTGGTAAAGAACCCGTGTGTTAGATGTGACCTCTCTCCAGATAAACTGAGAGCTACTGACACACTTCACTTTATAGACCTGGCCTCTCCGGCCACAGGTGCTTCTAATTAGGAATCAGTACATGAGACACCTGGTACACTTCATTTTCCTTCCAAATATGGCCTTGTTGGATAAAGAATTAATATAAGGAATATTGTATCCCCTACATATTATATAAACATTGCTCAATTAAGAATGTTTACTTATTCAACTTAAAAATAGCAGCAATGTAGTTAGTTTGGTTTTATGATGTCACCCAAAATTAAATAATAAAAAACAGAATCAAAGCAACATGAGATCTAGAGGCAATGGAAGTATAAAATAAAATGGCACGACACAAAATAAACTGAACTGGTGATGTTTATATTCTATATGAAACAGGATGAAAAGAGTAAACCTTAATTCCAGTTTGGCCCTGGGTTTGACCAAACAAGAAAACCTGAAAATCTGTGACATTAGGGTCGTTATTGTATGTATCGAACACAGTCATAAGTCCATATATTGAATCCAAATTCCAATGGTTGTCTTCACAGACTGATGACTGTAGATCAAAAAGAAGAGTAATTTTCCTCTACAGCTTGTATTTTGACTGACAGCACCATCCATCCATTTCTACTGCTTATCCTCACATAGGGTTCCAGGGGGGGGATGATGGGTGCTCAGCTGTCTCAGAACGAACCCTGGACAAGTCGCCAGTTCATCACAGGACACAGAGACAGACAAACACTCACATTCACCCCTATGGCCAATTTAAATTAGCCAATTATCCTAATCCTCATGCATGTTTTTGGATGGTGGGAGGAAGCCGGAGTACCAGAGAGAACCCACACAGACACGGGGGGAACATGCAAACTCCACACAGAAAGGCCCCGGGCCGGGAATCGAACCCGGTAGCTTCTTGCTGTGAGGTGACAGTGCTAACCACTGTACCACCACTGATTGCACCACCATGATTAATTTACGGTGTTTATTCAACAAATCACAGCTGGGATAGGCTCCAGCCCCGCCGTGACCCTATGAGGATAAGCGGTAGAAAATGGATGAATGGATGGATATTTGACCGATCTCCTGGATTTCGTATGAAATGCATTACAAGAGCCACAATGAGGTGGGTCACAAGATGGCACTGATTACTTGCAAAGTGGAGACAGGTGGAGCTACAGCTGACACAGATGACTGTCTGATTACTGAAGGCTGCAATCATGCCATAGGATGCTTTGCATGCGTCTGCTATATATAAGGTTGTTCCAGACATTCACACGTTTCTGGTTGATGTTGGTATTAGCAGAAATGCTGCGCTTCAATTTGCTTTAATGCTCAAGATAACGCTCTAAGTTTTTTTTTTTTGGTCATGCTGTTCAGAGCTCCAAAGCCTCAAACAGATATCTGTTGGGATGGGATGAGTTAGGCTAGGATAAGGTGCAAATTATTTTTCATTGCCTGAATTTACATGATTGACATGCTCTTTGATAACTAATATTTGTGAATTTCATCTTTGCCAGAACCTCAAACTACAACTCCTGACTTAAGTTAACTCATTGAGTGCCAGCCCTTTTCACAAAAACTGAAGTGCCTTATGCCAGTGTATTTGGCCATTTTGAGTCATCTTTTATGATACATAAGATATTTTGTACTGTGACTCTGAAAACACTGAATAGCTCAAATGAAAGAAGAAACTCACCACTTCATCATGGAAAAAAGTTTGTTTTTACCTTGTTCCATTCCTGTTTTATCAAAGACAGAGTAGAGGCCACTCCCACCCGAAGCACCACTTTTTGTCCAGAATCTGTCCGTTTTGCTCTCTAATTGTGGTCCTCTCCACTCCCTGCTTTGATCTCCAGGGGTATAATGTCTCCTTATGCTTTGACTTCCATTCCCAGAAGCCCCAGAATTATTTACAGGCTGTGGGAGACTGCAATCGGTGACCTGCTGCTGAAAAAACACTTTTACATTGAAATATGTCAATGGCAGGTAGACCTGTCTGCCTGCATTGAGGTTTTGGGTAGCTCCTTCGTTTTCTGCCTCTGTCCAGTGAGCTGCTTGTTGTGTATCATTATGTGTGCTGACGCTCATCTGCCTTGCCTCTGAGTTAACTCTATGAGTTGCAACTGTTGTTGAAAGCCTTCCAGCTCACTTTGCAGGTTTTGCAATTGTGGAATTGGCCCAGTGGCACAGCTAATGTGTTAGCTGACATCAGTGCTATATAAATATTATTTAAACAACGAAAGAGTTAATGCTGATTCTAAGCAAAGGTAATGGTAAAAAAATATTCAGTTGTGTACACAATGAACAATAAACTCTGGATATGTGGATGCATTTTTTTGGAGTCTGTACAATATGTTTTTATTTTTTTTTATTTTTTTTTTGAAGATGTTTCACCTTCAGCATCAAATGTCACAGGCTTTTTGCGGAAATGCTTTATGCTCAGAATATGTAGCATCAGTTACGGTGCCACAAACACAATTAACCAACCCATCACTGATGTCTGTATTCTACAAAAACATCATTTGAGCATGGCATGATGTGTATGTTATAGTTGCTTGTTAGTTTTGGGAATATTAACATAATCCTGTGCATTCATTGTGATGATTTCTAGACAGACTGTGCAGTTGTTGTACACTGTGATGTATCATCTGTATACTGGTTGGAAAAATATGTAGAGCAGCACTTTTCACAATGTTTCAAAGTGTCTACAAAACTTTTCAACATGTACACATCCTTTCTACATGTACAAATCCTGTTTAACAAGGCAACGAATGCACCATCTATTTGTTGCACAATTTCCTTCAACTCAGTATTTTTTTATTTTTTTTTTTATGAATTTAAATGAAGCCCAAAGGTCCATCCTGAAAGACTTAACATATATAGTGATTTACCTTTAAGTGGAGGTAAGTGCTAAAAATCTCCCACAGCTGTGATGCTTACATGATGGGAAGCAACATGCATGACTCGGGAGACAGGCTGTAACTGTGTATCAAAAGATGGTTTATTAAAGTAGGTAACAGGAGAAACACACAAGCTCAGCCCTTTCAGACAAGGAAGCGGAGCAAACACAAACCCAAGGACGCTCACAAAGAGGATGACTATCAAATAAACTAAGAAGGCACTCTTAAGAGGTTATGAAAACTTACAAACAAAAGGCCAACAATCATGCACAATGGGGTGACCAACAAGGGAAACAAAATGGCACTCTAACTGTGAGGCTGTGAAAATTTTAATGATAAATAACCACTCTGCTCAAGAGGGAAAAACACTCAGATAAGGATCTGAAATGCTACTCACTAGAGAGGATCAAAACTATAAAGAAAAATAATAATCAAACTAAGGCTACAAAACATAGAAAAGAAACCACTCGGGAGCAATGAGGGAAACCACTAGAAGCACTTCAGGAAACGTAACAGGGATTGCGACGGGACATGAATCATGACAATCTCGCAATAAGACAGGAGAGACAAGACTATTTATACAAGAGGTTAAGACACAGGTGGAAACGGTCAGGGAAGGGCAAACAATCACAGACGCAGGAACACAGGAAGCAAAATAATCTGAAATTATGATTTCAAAATAACATAGGCAAGGCAAAATACAGGCACGAGACAAAATGGGTAACTTAACCAAACCAGACAGACTGAGCATGACAATAGTGATAGTAATCACATTACCAAATTCGACATGAGTGCCAGTCTGTTTCAACCAGTACAACCACCAATGTATGAAGGCTAACATGTTGTGATCAACCATTGATATTTTATCAATAATTGCAATTTGCAGATTATAGTATTTGCCCTAAGCACATTCAGTTTGTCTTCCTCTAAGAGTGAGTAGAGTAAGCACAAATATTTGCCGATACAGAATGTACTATGAATGGTCGTTGCATGAAGATTCTATGCAGCAATCCCCGTCGGAGCAGTCAGCTGATGTTGTCCGGAATAGTGTTGCGGCACTGTGGTGCCAACAACCTGCTCTCCTCATAGTGAATGGCTTTATTGAGGTGGCTCTTACCAGTGCCTGCTTCACCAGGTAAATGATCTGTGTTTATCTAGCTTTACTATACCTGCAACGTTACCCAAAGCGCTTTACATTAGACATCACATTCACACACTGAGGGTGGAAGCTGCCATACAAGACGCTTCAGGCTTTAACTGCATTAACGCAACAAGGAAGGAAGAGTGGTAAGAGACTTCGATAAAAATGCTCTGGTCACAGACAATGTTGCACATCTCACAAGAGCGGGCTGTGATTGTGTACGTTTTTAAAATGTAATCACAATGTTGTCTAACTCAGTTTTGTTCAGAACACTGTACTCTGAGGCAAAATCCACCACACGAATCTTCTAAAGCACTGTCTCTCTGCCAACTCTTATTGCGATCAACTAGCAGTCATCCACATCTCATCTGTGCCCCTTTGAAACAAGCCACTTGAGATTTCCTTCAGGTGCATTCCCGTAAGCCTGTAAATGGCTTCCTGAGCACTAACATTCTTGTTGTGCAGGTAAACACTGCCCAACTTTTTCAGTGTCTGTTTAGCATCCATGTTACCTTAATTGGCTACCTCCTGTTGTGCATTAGCTAACATTAATACCATTTTGTCTTTCTGCTTTTGAAATTTTGTGTAAACAATGCAAGCTTAAGTGTCCACCACATCCTGGATATTCATATGATCATTCCAACTTGAGAGCAACGATTGATTATATGGATTGATCCAGCTCTTGTTGAGCTGCCGTTTCATGATACGTTTTGTTTTCTTACCCGGAAGTCTGTAAGCATGCTCGAAGGCCTCCTGACTTGTTCCTACATACCCATGTCGTGGAAAATATTGAACAGTCAATGCTGGGAGAATGGATGTACCCAGGAGCCTTCTGCAGTTTATTAAAGAGGTAATATTTATTGAAGATTCTGATATATCAGGAAGAATATGAACTTTGATGTGGACAACCGCACAGCTGCCAGAGTCTGCTGATATTCCTACCTTCCCCTATGGTGCTCACCCTTATAAATTAACACCCAGTTAAGTGGAAGTACATTACCTTACATTACTCGATATGGATAAAATTCTATATCCCGGTATAGCCAAGCTTATATCCCGATAACGATATATATTCTGATATTGTATTTTTTTCTGATGTGTTTTTACTTTCCATTGCACTCTCCTCCATCTCCTCTCGGCGTAATCCCTTGTATGCTTTTATTCTGAAGGCTTACTTTCAGAGCGACCGGAAGTCCGGCTTTGTTTGCGCTGTAGCGTACTTTTACTGTGCAGTTTGGCTGCTAATAAAGATGTTTTAAGCGATAATAAATCATTCACACGCAACACGATGTCCTCCATGCTGCTTTACCTCTGCTTACTTCTGAGCTACAACTGCTGCAGACCTGTCCTCACGGGTGATGTGAACATGCTACCACAAAGCAATAGCGTTGCTGCGGTTACAGTAGCTGTCATATTATTATGTCTATGCTTTGTACAATACACGTTTTGAACAAGCATGAACTCACATTTGGATTATCCAGCAGTCATTCCGACGTTGAGTTTTACTTTACACGGCATATCTAAACCACAACCAGAGTAACGTTTATGCTAGCGAAGCAACAGAGCTAACTAAGTAGCTACATGTTAAAATTATGATATGAACAGAGGCTTATATCATACGGTAGACATTTTTTTACCGCATTACGATATCGTAATATCTCACAGCTCTACTCTTGAGTAGCATTACAGTCAGGGCATGCTCATTCTAAGCTCTGAACTAACAGTGGCACCTGTTGTCCTGCTGACGCTCAGCCGCTGGCCTTATCAAAGGGCCAACGCTGGCAGACTCCTCTGTCCTTGGTTACCTAGTCAACTTAGAGATAACTAGCCATCTGTTTTCCTTGAGACACTGTGGTTCCACCCTGAATTCTGGAGGGACAGTTTAAGGATTTAGTGCTGTGAAAAAGGGACACTAGCTAACCCTAGGAACCCCTAAATTTAGAAAAAAAATCCATAACACCGCAAACAAATGTTCGACAGTGTTGAACTCAGTGCTATTGTCAGACAAGTGGGTTACGGGTTTAGTCAGCAGGTTCCTAGCCTGTTCTTTCTCCTGTCCTAATTTTGTTCCTTTCCTCTTTGCCCCAAGTGCATTCTTTAACCACACTGTCACTGTCAGGTTGACAAATACATGTATTGTCATCCTCCTTATGAGCATGAAAATAGTTTTTTGATGATACTGACTTTGGAGATTAAAGCAACACTCTTTTTGACCTTTTCTACTGGGTTTTGAATGGTTCTTTGAATGTTGTTGCACAGATAAAATGGTCTCCAACAAACAGATGGAAGCCCCAGAGACATGAGAACATTCTTTAAGAAAACATGCCAACAATGGTCAAACATTCTGTCAGCGTGTACGGCGTAGCTTTGCAGCAGGTCTCATCTGTCCTCCCATTGCAAATCATCAACATTTTCTGTTCTACTTTCCTGCCTGAGGATACTGTGAAGGAGATATCCCCATCTCAGGTCAGCAGCAAAGAATGAACAAAACCATGTAGGAAGTCCAAGCTGTCGTACCTTAGGCAGTATGCTGGTGTACGTTGTTGGGGTCAAACTCCTAAACTACCTGTTACCCTGCAGAGTCTTTATGTACCAGTGAGAAGATGGTGACATTTCAGAATAAAAGAGAAAACACTACAATAGTAGTAAAGTCAAACATTTATTTCATGAATTGAGTATATGATCTCACAAAGCTTTGGGTTCTTCTCCACTGAGCTAAAATAAGCTGGAGGTCTGCTGCAGCAGTTTAGTTCCTACCCAGGATTAGAAGAATAGTACCCAGGACAAACTGATGCAGCATGTTTCATAAAGGAATGAGCAAGGCGTCGTCATCTCCGATTGGCTGATTCTACGGTGCTAGTGGTCATCATCTCTTTTCCTGTTGGTCAGTTTTTAGTGTAGGGCCTCTTCCTGGCAGTTTATCAGACCTGATGGTATAAGATTAAAGACTTCACAGATGCCTTCACAATATAAGGAGATATTCACATTACTACTTGCATAGCCCCCATCCTCTTATCTTCATGGATGATCCTCAGTTCTGTCTGCAGACAGTGTGCCTTCAGTATGTGATTTAAATTACATCTTTGCAGTTATTACATGCCAAAAAAGTGTTTCTTATGATTTATTTCCTAAAAATTGTCTGATAGGTTTAAGGAAGCAATATCCCTCATCATTGTCAAACAATGCCCTGACAGTCGGCTCATCTTTAAAACAATTCACCCAGAGTCCGAGACACAGAACTGTTTACCATTGCATAGTGCTGCAGCGACCCTGGAGACAACATGCTGAAGCATGTACATGTACAGAGCAAAAAATATACTCTGTTCTGCGCAAACCTGCCTTCAGCATGTAGAAAGTGGTTATTAAAATAACTTGCCAAAAGACAGGACATTCATCATAGTTCCTTTTCCATCCAAGTATTGGTTAAGTGCAGTCAAGTGTCTTGAAACATGCAATGTTGCTGCCTGTCATGCAGGAATTCATCTTCCGCTGTGACGGCAGATGATTTACCTACATCGCCCTCACTCTCATACTTCACTGTCCAAGCAAAAATAATTTATTCACTCATCATTAAATTCTACATCTTTATAAAGGGTATTGTTTTGTTTCAAATACTGCAGTGCTTTTCCAATATTCAAACTGTCCAAACTCATACACGTAGTGCCCTTTGTATGCAACTTTATGCTTCAGTTGAGTACACAGCAACGATCCTTCCGTATTGGAACAAGGGAGTAAATTACTTTGATTATGCTACTTTTACTTTTATGCTACTTTTGGAATATATCGGCAGGCGCGGAAGATACAGGGCCATGCACACCGTTCTGTCCACCTTTAGGGAGCGCTAACGTTTATAAAGGTATATAAAGTGCTATTAAATGGTGCTCCAAACAAGTTAGACAAGTCTACTCATCTGGGATAGGGTCAACCGCACGATTGTTAATGACACTCTAAGCTGGAATTTGACCCTTCATGACTTTGACATGGCATGTATTACATATCCACTGCTGATCTCTAGTGGAACCAAACAGTGAACATGGCATCAAACAAAGTCACATTGGTGTGTCACTGATGGATTTGTCTGCATCATCAGCAACACACATTTGTTGACTAATTTGTTGTAATCTTGGTTATTAAATGTCCAAAACCTGATGCTTAAACAGCGCACAAAATCAGGGGCCATATTCCTAAAGATCCTTAGTGGAAAGAGTTGCAAGTTGCTCCTGGTGGCCAAATTCTGAGAATCATGATGTTTTCTTACAGGCCCTGTATTCCTAAAGATTCTGAGAATCCTCTCAGAGAGCTCTTAACCTGAAAAATCCTAGCAAGGAGTCTTACCTTAGGAGTAATTTCAGAACATTGTCAGAACTCTGAGCAAGGAATGGACAGAAGATCCTATCTTAGTGAGGATGTGTGGTTGACCCCATTGCTAGATATGAGTCATCATTTCGAAAGCTGTGAATGGTTGATCCTAAAAGCTAGGGAGGGGGGCCACTCATACTCACATTCTCACCTTTCAGAGTGGCCTTTTATTGTGGGCAGTCTAAGGCACACCTGTGCACTAATCATGGTGTCTAATCAGCATCTTGATGTGGCACATCTGTGAGGTGGGATGGGTTATCTCAGCGAAGGAGAAATGCTCACTATCACAGATTTAGACTGTTTTGTGAACAATATTTGAGAGAAATGGTGATATTGTGTATGTGGAAAACGTTGTAGATCTTTGAGTTCATCTCATAAAAAATGGGAGCAAAAACAACTGACTTTGGCACATGGGGCTCATGGATGAAGAGATGTATGTCAAAGAAACTGTAAAACACCTTAGTCCTTAGTGATTTTCTGCCTATCCACATCCAGACCTCCCTTCACCAGCAGGTGCTGCTTAATATTTTCAAAATATCTGTCCACATTTTTTTTTCCCATGCAATGACTTGCAAAAAGCACGGTGGCACTACACATGATGTCATCCATTTCTGCTAATGCAGCCCAACATCCTAGAAGCCCAATGACAGGCACAGCAAGTTTGTAGTGTTTTGGGACACTAGGAACAGGAGAAAACTTTATTTAATTCCTGTACATAATTTCAATACATAGTTTAACAAACTAACCTTTTCTTGCAGAGGTTCTTGGCATTCTTTATTATGTGGCTCACACATCTGTGAAGGTAGGGAGGACCAGATTCTGTGCATGGATTTATCCAGTGATTATGTCAAACTAATGACATGGAAGGTCATTCAGGTTCTTCTTGCAGAATGTCCAGGACAGTGCCTGAAGCAGCACAACAGATCCATCTCAAATTATCATTATTTGTCTCTTCTGTGACTATTTTGCCATGAATCTTTGTGGGGTCTGTCTGGAAAGCCTGCAAGAAGTACTACACTGAAGCTGTTGTGTGGTCATTCATCAAGTACGTTGCCACTGGTAGAGGAGATGCACCCATTAGGTTGTTTGAACAACAAGTTCATACTCGAAATATGGGGCTGCACTTTTACTCTCCCTTTTCATTATACTACCAGTGGCATCAAGAGACACTGTGTCATGCATCTTTCATGAAAGATGTTCAGTGTCTTTTGTGACCATAACATGACACCTTTTGGGTGCATTAAGACCTTCTGCAGCACTTCATTTTTGTTGTTTTTTTTGTTCTTTTTTTTTCTTACATTTCCAGTGGATGTTGTCCTGGGTGGTGCGGAACAGTTGGTTACTCAAACGAGGGATGAAGGAGTTGTGTGATTTGATTAAGTCATTAAGTTGTGAGATTTTTTTTTTTGTATCTATGATGAGAGAGAGTCACTGCAGTCAAGAAGTGGCATGTAAATGATCGCATTCGGGAAGGCCATTTTAGCTGTGCTAAATCGTAATAATTTTGCCAAGAATGAAGGATTAGATGTTTCCTTGTCATTGATGCCAAAGGACACACAGCTACCGTCACCATGGGAAGGGGTTGTATTTTTACGGAGTATGTGGGATTTTGGTGGCTCTGAAATTGTGACAGTGTAATCAATTCATTGCTGAGAAGGAGTCTTTGAAAACTGGTGATGCTGTGGTGACTGGGGCAGGAAATCTCCAGTGCGAAAAGGTAATCCATGTGGTTGGCCCTTCTGTGGAGGTAAACCCAACCAAGGGAATGGTCACTGCAGCAACACCTATGCTTATGAAGGTAATAATGAACGTCCTGGAGACAGCCAGAGAGCATAAACTGTCTTCAGTCGCAATTCCAGCAGTTAGCTCAAGCATTTTCAATTTTCCCTTGGCATTATGTGCAGATGTCAGTCCTTGCAGTCAAAGGCTAGTTTGTTCAGAAGAAGACTAAATCTCCTCTTGTGAATATTCATTTTGTAAACATTGCTGAAAGGACATCAAAGAAGATGGAAAGGGTGTGCAGAGAGATACCCAAAGTAAATCAAATGAAAACACATAGGGGGCAGCATGGCTCAGTGAGTCTTGTAACTGGAGGCTCGTGTCGAGGTGTCCCTGAGCAAGACACCAAACCCCTGACTGCTTCTGATGGGTCATGGTTAGCGCCTTGCATGGCAGCTTCCGTCATCAGTGTGTGAATGGGTGAATGATGTATACTGTAAAGTGCTTTGGGTATCGTTGCAGGTATAGTAAAGCGCTATATAAATACAGGCCTTTTACCATTTACATATAGCACCCACCCATTACATATAATATATGCACACACACATTATTGAAATCATTCCATATTTCCCTATGCTATTCAGAGGTACTTACAAAGAAAATAACTGAAAGAACAATTTTTTCCATTACTTATCACTTGTTGTAATTTATAAACTGAGAAGTAGAGTGTTCATTTCTAAAGTTACGGAAATTTATGAACTGTCTGATAAGCTAAAATCTGTACAACATTCATGCCGCTTCACACTGAGGAATGTCATCCTGTTGATAAAGAGGTGCTCAGTAACGGTAAACCTTCTTTAAGCAGTGAAGTTGGGATGGGGTCTAAGAGACAGATAGATGACTTGGATGAGGAAATCACTGAAGTCAGTTTAAGGAGGTCTATGGGAGGAAAGTAGTCTAAATATACATCGGGTTCTAAGGTTCCTGTGTTTGAGGACAAAGCAGTTTCAGTTAAAGGCACCGTGTGACTGATTTTCTCCCTAATAGTTATAATCTTCTCATTAAAGAAGCTCATTAAGTGACTACTACTGAGGGTTATGGGAATACATGGCTCAATAGAGCTGTGGCTCTCTGTCAGCCTGGCTACAGTGCTGAAAAGAAACCTAGGGTTGTTTTTATTTTCCTCTATTAATGATGAATAATATGCTGCTCTGGCCTTACAGAGAGCCTTCCTATATGCTTTAAGACTATCATGCCAGTCCAGGCGAGACTCTTGCAGACCGGTTAAATGCCACTTCCTTTCAAATCTTCTTACTGCTTGCTTTATACTGCGGGTGTGAGGGTTATACCATGGAGCCAACTTTCTGCGCTTTACTAGCTTCTTTTTTACAGGAGCAGCAGAGTCTAGTGATGCACGCATAGGGTTGCCAACACCCAGAGATTGAAATAAGGGACACCTCCCGTGGGCGGCCAAAAAAAATTGGGGTTTTGGGGGGTCAAAAATGCATATATAACAGCATTTTGGCACAGTTATACCTATTACAGACTACACAAACACACTAGGCTTCTGCATTACTCTTACAACAAGATTGTAATAACAACTCATGATCAGTTTGTATTTGAGGCATACATGTGAGACAGGTATCATTCAAGTATATATTTTTCGCAAAATAACATTTAACAATTGCTGTCTCTTCTTCTGGATTTTAACAGTTTTAAAACAATGTAAAAACGTAACAGCGGTAAACAATGTAGGAGTAGGCCTACTAGTGCAGCAGCACTCATTTTTCCACACGACATGAGTAGTAAACATTGGCATACATGCACTTCCTCACAAACTGCTGCTGGGATGCGCCTCTTTTGGCTCAAATACGTGACATCCCGGCAAATACGGTACGGTTGGTAACCCTATGCATGCAGAGAGTCTGCGGCACTGTCTACCAAATTATCAATCTTGTTTGGACTGAAGCTAATGCCATTATATCCTTAAATTTGGCTACAGCACTATCAGATAAACATCTAGTGTACATGGATTTACCTGATGGAGTGTCGTCCAGAAGTAAAAATTCAAAGGTTAACAAGTAATGGTCTGAAAGGAAAGGGTTCTGTTGGTAGACTGATAACTGTTCCACTGCAATGCCGTAGGTCAGGACCAGGTCGAGGGTATGGTTAAAGCAGTGAGTTGATTCCTGAACATTCTGACAGAAGCCAATTGAATCAAACAGCGAGATAAAAGCAGTACCAAGGCCGTCACTATCAACGTCCACATGAATATTAAAATCACCTACAATAATGACTTTATCAGTTTTCAGGACTAAACTTGATAAAAACCCAGAGAACTCCGGTAGAAATTCAGAATATGGACCTGGAGCATGGTACACTATAACAAATAAAATAGTTTTCTCTGTTTTTCAAGTAAGGTGAGAAAGACCAAGATCCAGGCTTTCAAAGGATGTATAGTTTAATTTAGGCTTAGGAATTATCTATAGACTAGAATCAAAAATGGCTGCAACTCCTCCTCCACGCTCTGTATCTCTACGAATATGAGTATTAATGTGACTAGGAGGAGTGGATTCATTTAAGCTGATATAATCATCTTGACACAGCCAGGTTTCATTAAGACAAAATAGATCAATCTGCTTATCTGATATTAATTCATTTACGAGTAGAGCTTTAGATGATAGAGACGTGATATTTAACAGTCCACATAACTCTTCTGTTGTGCTTAACTATTTCAGAGGTGGTGGTTATTTTTATTAAATTATTGTGTTCAGCTCACTTCCTGTTTACTACAGATTTAATTGATTTTAGTGGTCGTGGGGCAGACAGTTTCTGTGGGGTTCTGGGTGGGTGACTGCTCTAATGGAAGCACAGAGAAGTGTGTCCTGGGTTTCCACTGTCTGTGTGAAATGATGGTATTGATGGTGTGAGTGACCTGTGGTTCTACTGACAGAAGTGGGGTTGCTAATGGTGAGTTGTGTGTGTTGAGGGGATGGGGGTGAATGGTGGGTTGAGGGTGTGCATTTGTGTTCACTGTGAGTCAGGAGGTGGTTGTGGTGCAGGACTGGACCACCATACATCCAAGAACATCACCTCATGTTGCAGCAGGATAATGCACAGCCCCATGTTGCAAGGATCTGTACACAATTCTTGGAAGGTGAAAATGTCCCAGTTCTTGCATGGCCGGCATACTCACCGGACATGTCACCCATTGAGCATGTTTGGGATGCTCTAGATCGGCTTATACGACAGTGTGTACCAGTTCCTGCCAATGTCCAGCTATTTCTCACAGCCATTGAAGAGGAGTGGACCAACATTCCACAGGCCACAATCGACAACCTGATCAACTCTATGCGAAGGAGATGTGTTGCACTGCATGAGGCAAATGGTGGTCACACCAGATACTGACTGGTTTTCTGAGTTCCCAGACCCCCAACTGCACCTTTCAGAGTGGCCTTTTATTGTGGTCAGTCTAAGGCACACCTGTGCACTAATCATGGAAAATGTTTTAGATCTTTGAGTTCATCTCATAAAAAATGGGAGCAAAAACAAAAGTGTTGCGTTCATATTTTTGTTGAGTGTATTTTAAAAAAAACAACAAAAAAAAAAAACGCAAGTGTTTTAAAACAGCATTGAGAACCACGGACAGCTGCTCAGGAAATCATTTCATAGGTAAGACTACAAGTAGCCTATTCTCTTTTAAGTTACATCTGGGTTATCCCGCTCATGGTTTATTTCCCGAGTGATTTCCCAATTTTTTCTTAGTCTTAGTAGAGAAACATTTGTTTGATGAAACACCAGTCTCTGGCCAAACAACAGAAAATCTTCTGCCAAAAGCCCCCGGGAAACGCTGTCAGTATTCTGCATCCTCATTTTGTTTCAATTTTCAACCTCTACAATTTATCTACATAAGAGTGTCTCGTCTTTCACAAAAGATCTCAACCTCCAACTTTGGGCAGCAGACATCGGACAAGTCTCACAAACAAAGTAATTCACAAAATGTCAATACAATTTCCAAAATGCCTCAAACCGCAAACACTGTTTTACCACAAAACAATAGATTCAGTAATGAATTGGCTGATTGGCTGAGAAAGAGCTGGAGGGTTGCACAATTTTAATATAACAGAGAGGAGGCGATTTAACGGTCTTGAAATTAGACAAAGATTAGATCTGCATAGCATTCAAATGTGCAATTTAAGAACAACACTGTCCATGTTGAGAAACAAATTAACGGTCGTGGTTAGTTTCTCCACAAATCAATCTCTGTCAGGATGGTCTAATTTCCACAGGGTTCTTTACTACACGAGAGTCCAGTAAATAATTTCACTGATTCCGTTGCCCAAAGAGTTGCTTTTAATATCTGTCTGCAGAACAGAGATGAGATTTCAGACACACAGCAAGTGTGAGTGGAAGACCATACAGAGTAACAGAGGAGGGTGTATTTATCAGTCAGGAAGAGGAGACACGTTGTCAAGGACTTTGATACAGACTGAGCTGGCAGCGCAAAGTCCTTGCCTTATCAGTCCAGGACAGAGTGACACAATGTGCTATTGTCTCCAGCAATGCATACTTTGACTGTATCAGCATGAGTCCTCACATAACAATTTACACAATCAGCATGAGTTCACACATATCAACTTACACAATCAGGCATGAGTACACATATATCAGCTTACATAATCAGGCATGAGTAGTTTAATACATTTATTCCTCTACAGGTCCGTCACTGTCCAGCGATGTGTGTGCGGAATTAAACGCCTCTAATGACTACAACGCTGACATCTTTCTCAACGAAATCAAGCGAGTCATGCAGAGTAATGACAGATTACTCTCAGATGATAGTCTTGAATTTGTAGTCACGGCAGCTTTGAACAAACGTGGAGGTGCAAGACGCAAATTAGGAAGCGTGCTGTATGGTCAAATCATTAAAAAGAAGCAGGTGTGTCTTTACAACCCCACATGGACAATAATTTGTGTTTTTTCCATGTGTTTAGTGCATCACATGCACCCTCAACTACCTGCGGGTGAAACTCAAACTAGTGCAACAAATTCACACAGGAGCAGGGTTTCATTTGAAACACAAAATGTCCCTGAGAGAACCACAAAGTGTCACTGAGAGATGTCTAAATTTGAGAAACATTTAGATTTTAAAATCCAAAAATTGGAACTGTATTAGAGACATGAATATCCCCACTCAAACATTGTATGGCTCCATCTGAAAGAGGATCATTACTATTGTACATTGTGAGTCGCAAACCAAACAACCATCACAAAAAAAGGTAAATGCGGCCATTGCCATGTGCAGCGTAAATACTCTAAAGTAGATTTAAGAGTCAGTCATTAATTAATATCAAATTATGTATTTATAAACAATAAATTTTAAGTTATTTATAAACCATATAAATATAAACCATGAATGGTCATAAAAGGTGAAGTAGAGTGATGACACTCAGCTTCAGGTCTAATTCACTATTACTTTTAATAGTGGAAATTACCAGGGTGCCACCCTGTTTTGCTAAAACAGGGAAAACGTGAATTTGACATTAATCTCTTAGTCTCTTAATCTCAGGGTGCTACGGAGTTCTTGACCTAGTGTACAGGGATTCAATTTGCTTTATATACACACACAAGTCACATTACCACATTCTTTATAAATGAGATGTTTATTCGACAGGTTACATGGCCAAACTACTAGCAGAAAATAACTAATAATAAATGATTAATTTGATAAACTAAATGACCAGATTACTAACAGAAAATAATAGAATAGGAAAAATTAGAATAAAGGAAGATTGACGGGTAAATAATACATGGCATTGTCTCATTGTGACCACAATGGAATGAATGATTAAACAAAAAGGAAAGGTTGATGGATGAATATCTGATTAATTAATTGAATGTGACCAGTTAAATTCAGTGATGTTATCTATTAACCAAATCAAGAGTTGAGCTGTTGTTAATTAAATTTGGTTTAGGTTTTGCGTACCGTTCAGCAGTTGAGAGGAATCAGAGAAGACTGGAGCAGTTTACTATTCAGAATTTAAAAGTTTTAAGTTGTTATTGTTCAGTATTATTAAGTTTTCTAGATTAAGCTCTAAATTTTGCTATTTAATTCATAGTCTAATCATCAAACTCTTTAACATCCGAAGATGTATATGCATTATATCACTGTGCGTAGATAGATGGAGGTGTTGCTGAGGAGTGGCTGCAGGTTCTATCTGGATCTCGGGCCTTCTGGATCTGCTGGATCCCATGGAGGCAACTTTGGCTTGAGTAGCTTCATCACCAGTGGCTCTTTTGGACATCTTTGGATGGTCTTGATGCAGGATGCGGAGTAGAAGGCTCTCAATTGTATTTGGAGCATGGTTGAAGCTCTGGAGAGGCTTTTCTTCATGGCATTAGGCGCTAAGCCTGCTGTTTCAGTCTCTGGGTCAAAAAACTAGTTTGATTTCAGGCCAGCTTAAGCCTGCTGTTTTATGGTCTTTGTTGACGGTCCAGTGGGTGTAACCACTCCCATCCAAATCTATTAACTGAAATTAGACTTTCCTCAACTTCCTTTAACGTTAATACTAATGTGTTTTACTTGCTTGTCTATTTGAAAGCTTCTCATTCTCAGCTGCAGAACAACACCAGACACGATATGACCAAAAACCACAGAACAAAACTGATCAACTGAATTGATATTGGTCAATAGATTAACCAACACAGATGGACCATGATATCAGAGCATGTAGGTAGGTGTTCTACAACAGGCAGTTCCGTGCATAGCTATGCATGTCCACTTATTTCACAATCGATGCTACATGTGTCACATTTGGTCTTTATCAGAAGAAGAAAGAAGAAGAAGCTGGAAGATCGGTGTGTGGATTGACCCCTAACATAATCAACTTTACTTATATGACCATAAGCGGAACAATTAAAGCAGAGTTGGTTATTATAAGATTAATTCTTGTACTAAGCAAAGAATACAACTTGGGATGCATGGTGTGTGTCAGGAGGAATGCAGGAATGTAGGAACAATAAAAGCCCCTCTCCATGTGTGTTCTGGAGTTCCTTGGGTCAGCCAGTCATAAACTTAAGCCTTGAGCAGGCCAGGTAGGGTCAGATTGACTTCCTGGAAAGATACTCAGACATGAGATTACTTTTATCAGTTAAGTTCATTATTTTATACTCATTCTTATGCTACAGGTAAGTCGCTAAAATCAGATATGACACAAATGTTTCATTCAACCCAAAAAAAACCATTAGAACCCCCAACCATGTGTTTTACGACTTTGAAACAACAGCGGAAAGTGGAAACGTGGCCAATTTTGTCTGCGCTATCGATTTCGAAAAAAATAAATGGTGCGCTTCTGGTTCATGATGCGTCGATCTCTTTGTGCAAAACTTTAGACAGCCAAAGTACAAAAACTATACACTCATTGCACATAATACGTAGTGTTTGAGGGTAAGCCTCAGAATACAGGATAGCTGGTTGAGGCGGTGAATTATGGACGATGATTCTGATTAAAAATCAAGGCACTTGGAGAGAGATATCTTATTTGTCTTTCTTTAATGAAGATTCTTGGGCTCCACATCAACAATGACACGTGATGTTCATAGGTGTGTATGCGTGTATCTGTGTGTGTGTGTGTGTGGTATTTCCCCAGGAACGCACACAGGATATGAAAACACACACATAAGTCCATGTAGCTTCACAGTCTGCTCTGCTGCTTATTGTTGTGGCTGGTATCCCCTGGCTGGTCCCGAGCCTGCATTACCGTCTCTGGCCAGCGGGTGGCGCCTCACCTCTAGGGCTTTCTCACACAGCCGCCCCCAAATGTCTGTCTTGAGGACATTTGAAGTCCTAGAGAAAGTCTATCAGCTCTCGTCATCCTCTGGGTCGCTGATCTTGGGTAGCTGTATCAGCCGGGCAACAGGCCGGACGTAGGTCTTATCTTTAACCTTGACAGCAGCTGTTCTGATATTTCCATCCGCTCCAGGGTAGATCTTGACCACTTTGCCCACTGGCCAGAGAGCTTGTGGGAGTTGTGGGTCAACTATTAAAACAATCTGATCCACAGCAATCTGGCCTCCATCGGTCTGCCACTTAGATCTTCCCTGTAGACTTGGTAGGTACCGTCGGATGAAGGTTGACCAGAAGTTGTCTGCTAATACCTGACTATGCCTCCATCGTCGTGTCCCCAAGATACTGCTGGAGTCGTACAGGGCCTGTGGCAGTGAGGAGTCACGACGTCCCATAAGAAGAACATGTGGCGTAATCGGGTCAGGGTCAGCAGCTTCAGTTGAGACATAGCCGAGTGGTTTAGCATTTAAAACCCCTTCAACCTCAACAAGAACAGTGTAAAGGACTGGCTCTGGCACTGACTGATCTCGGAGGATGACTCTGAGCGCTGTTTTCACGGAGCGAACCTCACGCTCCCAGGCCCCGCCGAAGTGTGGAGCACTTGGGGGGTTGAACTGGAAAGAGATCTTCTGTTTTGCCAGCTGATCTTGCAGCTCAGGTACCATGGCATCAAATGCTTCCCGTAGCTCCCGTTCTCCCCCAACAAAGTTGGTACCATTATCACACAGGAGCTCAAATGGTGTGCCATGCCTGGCGATGAATCGGCGCAAAGACAGCAGGAAGGCATCTGTGTCAAGGCTCTCTAGCAAGTCGAGATGGACGCACCTGGTAGATAGGCATTTGTACACAATCCCCCACCGCTTTTCAGTTTTGCGACCAATCTTCACAATAAATGGACCAAAACAGTCCACTCCTGTGGAGTAGAATGGCGGCTTGTAGATGCGCAGCCTGCAGGGTGGAAGATCTGCCATTTTGGGAACATCTGGCTTGGCGCGCCAGAGCTGACGTTCCCTGCAGTTGTGCTGATGCCTCCGTATCGCCTCTCGACCACGCAGGACCCAGTACTGGCGTCGCATCTCAGCTAGCACCCTTTCAGGTCCAGGATGGAGAAGCTTGTGATCGAAGTCCTGGATCAGCAGTTTGGTGATCTGGTGCGCCGGGTCCAGAATGATCGGGTGGATGACATCTACTTCTAGCTCCTCAGCATGACGTAGTCTACCTCCAACACGGAGTAATCTTGTGGCTTCATCGTATTCAGGTGAGAGTGTAACCAGACAACTGCCAGCTGGAATGGGTCGACTGGCCTTAAGGGCCTTTAACTCCCCAGGGAAAGAGTCCTGCTGAGCCTGAGCTAAGATCAACTTTTCAGCGGATATATAGGTTGCCGCGTCTGCAGTCTGACCATCGCTGGAGGCAGCCGCCCCGTGAAGGGAAGTGACAGTAGCCTGGACTAGATTCCTCCAGGTGTGGAACTGAGTCAGATTTGGTAGATCTGGGTTCAATGCTTCTGATGTAACACCGATCAGCGTGGACTTCCTGAGTTCGACAGAGTCAGGCTCGACTTCTGCTGCTGTGGGCATGGTCGGCCACTGGTCAGGAGGCTGATGGAGGAAATCTGGCCCACTCACCCATCGGTGAGGATGCGTTAGATCGGAGAGCCTCAGACCTCGCGTTATGTCATCTGCTGGATTTCTCGTGGAGTCCACATACCTCCAACTGGCCACCTCGGTGAGAGTTTGAATCTCCGCTATGCGCGTACCAACGAAGACTTTGTAACGGCACGATTCTGATCTCAGCCATTGGAGCACCGTAGTGGAGTCTGACCAGAGGAATATCTGTTGGATAGATATGGTCAGCTCCGTCTGGATAAGCTTAGCAAGCTGGGCACCAGTAAGCGTTGCACTAAGTTCCAGACGTGGCATACTGAGGCGTTTTTTTGGTGCCACTCTCAATCTGGCTAGCACGAAGGAGGTGTAGACTTGACCTTGATCGTCGACTGTGCGCAGGTAAGCCACAGAACCATACGCTCTCTCTGACGCATCACAGAAGACGTGAAGTTCCCTGGATGCAGCAGGTTTGTCAGCACATGGGGGTGCGTAGGTCCGTGGGAATTTGAGGTGAATGAGATCAGGAAGCTCAGCCACCCACAATGTCCACTGCTCTCTCAGAGACTGGGGTTCGATCTGATTGTCCCATCCGATGTCTTGCTTCCAGATATCCTGGATGAGGACTTTAGCCCTGGTGGTGAAGGGAATGATAAAGCCCAGCGGATCATACTGGCTTGCTAGGGCTTTATACATGTTCCTCAAAGTTGGCTCCAGGTGGTCTGCTGGGTGGAGCTTAAAGCCTAGAGAGTCCATGAGGCAGTTCCACTGGAGGCCCAAGGTCGACTCTTGCAGGTTGTTACTGCCCTTTGCCAGCCAAAGCTCACAACGCTCCGATTTGGCCTCTGGGGGAAGATGCTTGACCACTCCTGGCACATTACTTGCCCACTGCCTGAGATCAAATCCTCCTTCCAGGAGTAGCTGGCGTAGGTCGTCAACGAGAGCTTTGGCCTCAGCTGTAGTACGGGTGCTATGTAGACAATTGTCCACATAAAAGGAGTGCTCCACGATCTCGACCAAGCTGGACTTGTCACCACAGTTGTCCCGAACATGGCGCTGGAGGGCATATACAGCGCAACATGGGCTGCATGTAGTGCCGAATGGCAGCACCTGCCATTGGTAGATGGTCGGCTCTTCCTCCCTCTGCATGTCTCTCCAGATGAACCTTAGCACTGGTGTGTCAGTGGGCTGCAGTCGGATCTGATGGAACATTGACTTTATGTCCCCACTCACAGCAACCGAGTGCTGACGGAACCTCAACAAAACACCAAGTAGGGAAGGCCCTAAGGGTGGTCCAGGCAACAGGAGCTCATTCAGTGACTGACCTTGATATTGGAAAGAACAGTCAAAGACAACTCTGTCCTTTCCGTTGTGGTGGACCATGTGGTGTGGAATAAACCAAGACTCTGATGACTGGCCAGCTTCTGCTGGTGAGACCTTTGAAACGTAGCCTGCTTCCTCCAACTTCTGGATCTCAGTGCGGTAAGACTTAGCTTGTGTAGGGTTCTTAGCAAGCTTCCGTTCTGTGCTGCGAAGCCTGGGCAGTACTGCTTCCGCAGGAGCCCAGAGAGCTACGTCAGTCGTACGGCGAAGAAGAGGAGTGGCATAGCGTGGGATGCCCTCTACCGTCACTCTGGTGGTGGCTGTCTGGAGCAGAGCGAGAGCTTGTTGGTCTTCCTTCGACCTAGTGGCAACCTTGTCACTGTAGGGCAAGGTGTCCATTTGCCAGAGGCGCTCCACGTTCCTGAAAAGCTCACTGGAAACTGAGGCAATGTGCAGACACTGCTGGACTCCAGGTGAGAGATGGACCGCATCAACCAGCCCAGCTGTGTGCAGACAGCAACAGGTCCGCCTGATGGCCCTGCATACACTGGTTGGATTGGGGTAATCAGGTGAGGCATATCAGACCCGATTAGGAGCAGAGGTTGAGCACGGTTCACCGCAGGTAAGGGAAGCTCTCTAAGATGTTTGTACTTCTACTGCAGCATGGCAACTGGATAAGTATGTTCAGCAAGAGCTAATCCCTCTGTGGTGAAAGCGTGGGAGATCAAGTGCTTCTTGGATGGCCGCAGTGGTGATGATACCTCCAGGGAGACTGAGGCACCATTGAGTTGCTCAACGCTTTGGTGCACAGTCTGCAGAGGTAAAGTCTCTGGATGGCAGACGAGGTTAAGCTGTCGCACCACCTGAGGAAGAACGATGCTCCTCTCGGACCCGTCATCGAGTACTGCATAAGTCTCCATTCTCTGGTCACCATTGTGGAGGAGGACCTTAACTATCTTCAGCATTACTCTTTGAGATCTGTTGGGCCGGTCCAGATAAATCTTTGTGGGATGTAGGCTGATGGTGTACACCTTCTGTTTGGTTTCTTGGACTGCCTCGTGTAAGACAGTAAGGTGCGTTTCCTTGCAGGTTTTACAAGGGCGCTTCAGTGTGCATCGGTCCGCGGTGTGATTGCGTCCGCATTTCTGACACCGTTTGCCATTCTTGAGCCACTTTAAGATCTGGTTAGTGTCCAACTTCTTGAATTCCTCACAGGAATTAAGATAGTGGTCCTGGCTGTCGCAATATGGACAGTAAGGTTTGGGCTTGGGTTTGGTCCTCGTCTGTGTAGGCTCTGCCGTGGATGTCTCTTCCCTGGCCACCTTTTCAGCTACATTGAAGCACACAGTTGTTGACTTCTCTTTGGGTTGTGCAGTTCGCTGATCCTTCCTAGTAGATCGGGGCGTATCCGTCTGATACAACGCTGCTGCTCAATTGGAAATGCGCCTTGCTTGAGACTTTGTTTGGAGCCACGTGGCCAAGTCCTGAAGGGTGTAAGTTCTGTCGGTGCCAGTCTGCAGGATTCCATAACGCAGGCAATGCTCAACAAAGCCATCACGATAGGTGGCAGGCATCTTGCTGAGCAGGCGATCTACGTGAGCGCCACAGTGGAGCTCATATCCATTTTGACCCTCAAGAGTCCTTAACATGCCTACCAAAGACTGGACAGACAAGGCGAATGAGTCGAAGGCGTTGGCGTCACCCATCTTGAGAGCAGGAGCGTTGAGTATGGCACCGAGCTCGCTCTGGACAAGCTGTCGGGGCTGCCCGTACTTATCTTGTAGAGCCTGCAGGGCACTCGTATACGGTGCCGGGTCATGCATGTACGCCTTGGCAAGCTGCAGTGCACTTGGGAGCTTGATGTGTCCAATCAGCACCTGATATTTATATTGTTCGTTGAGGTGAACATTGTTTCCCAGTAGGTTGTCTAGGGCTAGCTTGAGCAGAGCGAAGTCACTCTCCCGACCACTCTCGAACACCGGAAGGGAAGGTCGAGGGATTCCAAGGGCTGATGCAAGCAGTAATTCGGCTCCGGGTAGTGGTGTGTAACCAGGGTAGGGAGCGGAGACAACTGGAGCAATCTGGTGTCCATGGTGAGTCGAGAAGAGTGGTGGAGCTCCTTGGCTAGCCGGAGCAGTGTTGAGTTGCTCCATGATTGGTTGGCTGTAGCTGTAAGCGGGTTGGTATACTGATGTTGATGGAGACTCTACTGGATTGGCAGGAAGTTGCTTGAGGTCTGAGCTCGTTGCCGGTGCTGGACCACTAGGAAGTTGTGACTTATAAGATGATGCCACCTGGGGTGTAATATGGGCCAAAGGTGCCGAGGTAATGACATGCGTTGAAGGGCGTGGCACAGGTTGTATAACCGGAGTGGGGGCTAACGCTGGGCCAGGTTGTAGTCTCACTGATCTGGGTGCCATAGGTACTGGACGCTGGGGCTGTGCTGTCGGGTTTGCTGGAGGAGCAGCAGGTATAGTTGGGGTAGCAGCAGGTTGCAGCATTGGCTGTGGTCCAGTAGGAGGCACTGTAGAGACTAGATTGGCTTGTTGCGTTACTTGTGGGGGGGGAATGCGTGGGCGTACCGCGGGAGCAGATTTTGGGATTAACTGGGTTGGTAGCGAAGGCTGGGAAGCGGATAGAGGCATGTCGGCTTGTCTTGCCTGCACTGGTGTTGATAAGTTCAGGAAAGCATCTGACTTCTCAGCGTGCACAGATGATGCAGATGACCAGCTATCAGAAAGCAGCGAAGAGCGAAGCTTAGCGATCTCAAGCTCCTGTTGGGCCCTCGTTAGGCGCTGCTCTCTCTCTAGCCGCCTAGTGAGTGCTTCTCTGGCTTTGAGTGCCTCATCCTGGAGCCGCCGTGCTTCTTTGGCTTGATCGTCCAGCAGTCTACACTCCAAGTCAGCTTGAGTCTCGTGCTCAATCAGGCGGCGGGTATCTTCCAGTTCCAACTGCTTTATCCTCTCCTCCAAGATTGCAGCTTGTGCATGTGAGAGACCCTGAGTGGGGTACGTACCAACTGAGTAACATGTACGCCTGCTGGATCTGCTATGGGTGTATGAACTCCTGCTCGTGTTACTCCTGTGGTGGCTGCTATAGCGGGACACAGTAGCGGGTGGATCTGGTAGTGCAGATGGCTGGAATCCAACTAGGTAATCACCCAGGTAGGCAGGTAGGCGATGCTCTCTGTGTACGCCCTTGGGACTCTGCGTTGCCTGATACTGCATTGTCCATAATCCTCTTCTTAGGTTGCACTCAATCCGGCTCGAAGGACCAATGTTTGAGGGTAAGCCTCAGAAAACAGGATAGCTGGTTGAGGTGGTGAATTATGGACGATGATTCTGATTAAAAATCAAGGCACTTGGAGAGAGATATCTTATTTGTCTTTCTTTAATGAAGATTCTTGGGCTCCACATCAACAATGACACGTGATGTTCATAGGTGTGTATGCGTGTATCTATGTGTGTGTGTGTGTGTGTGTGGTATTTCCCCAGGAACGCACACAGGATATGAAAACACACACATAAGTCCATGTAGCTTCACAGTCTGCTCTGCTGCTTATCGTTGTGGCTGGTATCCCCTGGCTGGTCCCGAGCCTGCATTACCGTCTCTGGCCAGCGGGTGGCGCCTCACCTCTAGGGCTTTCTCACACGTAGGGTTTTGACAATTACTCTTTTGGATTACTTTACTTAACAAGGTGTCAGCCCTAGACTGATTATTCGCAAAGTAAAGTAGTGATAATGTTTGACAACCTATTTAAAACAAAGATGGCTTGATTCTTACGGCTTTCAAAAACTCCTGCAGCCTTTGGTTTTGAAGATGCCAAGATTTCCAATCTGAGCTACGTTCCTACGTTATCAATGACGTTGTTGTTTTACGCAAAGCCTGCATTGTCAATCGTGATGTGTTCATTGAGTGTACAGGTCTGGACCCCTTGAAATGTACTACACTCGCTCCATGTTGCATGGCTGTTTTTAATAACGCAATTTCTACCTCCTGACATGTTGGCATTAACCCATGATGGTGCATACATAAATCAATTTGAAGGGCCAAAAACAATGTTGAATTTTGCCATGCTTTAAACCATGGTGAGGAACAATTTGGACCATACCACATTGATGGGTTTTGTGAAAGGGACGGTGTGCGGACTGCATGAATTTGCCGGATATTTCTGGCATGGTTGTTCAAGGTGCTACACCCCCGGACATAAAAATGCTGTAAACAACATTGCCTTTGGCACTCTCTACAGACAATTAAAAAAAAAACAAAAAAAAAAACTGACCGGTCTTAGGCAGACACACAAATTACAGGTGTGAAAGATTCGACCCACGAAAATCTCTATTTAGAGGTCGTACCACTGCCTCCAAGCTGTATCACAAAGTTGCAGAGGGTGAGAAAATTCATTATCACGATTTTACTTAGCTACAGTATACCCCACCGTCCAAGCAGCATAAAAGCTGCCCCATCGGTCATCCCAAAAATTTTTCTGTGATTTCGAGTGCAGTGACAAATACTTTGGCTTGATAAAGTGCACTGTATGACCACCCCGAGGTTTGTATCACCCTATACTGCCATACCAATGCAATGACAAACTCATGTTCCCTTGTGTCGCACATATACAAAGACTGAAAACCAACCATGTGAATGCAATCACCCTGATTCTGAGCAACCTGGTCTCGTGAAATATTAGTACAAATTAGTATGAAAAATATTGCACTGAAATTTGTACATAACCCACGTAATTCGGACGTCATGTGGCATTCGATGCAGGCTGCTTCGTCTGTGAAAACATGTCGGACATTTCTTACATTCTCAGCGGACATTCGTTACGTTTTCAGTGGAGTAGTTTATGAGTTCAGGTGCGTTTTCATCACATTTCTAGTGGGAAATATCCATTTTATTTCCATAAACCTAACCCTGTAATCCTATCCCTAAACCTAACCATCACTGGAAGTGTTGTCGGGCATACAGTATTTCAATATGTATTGTAATGTTACGGTTCCAGCTGACAGTGAAAGGAATGTCCGGCATTTTTAAGGCTGTCGCTTCCAGGTTCTCCTTGGGGCTCGCACACGCGCTGATTGGTCATGTTGCCAGTCATTCATAAGATATGCATGAAAGTCTGTGCCTTACTTTTCGTATGATATCATGCGAATATTTCATGAGACTGCTTTCATGAACGTGGGTCAGTCTCGAGGTCCAGAAGGTGGTAGAAAAAGGGTATGTAGTGTTCAAAATAGAAGAAATGTTGCATTTTGCTGACGCGAGCAATGTCTTCAAAGGCTATGTCAAGACTTTCTTGCAGCGTAAACAGGAGGCTTCGGGGTACCTTAGTTTTGCAAAAGATGAAGAATCTAAAGCAAAATACATCTGGGATTATTATGGAGGGGATCCGGTTAAATCCTGAAAAAAATTAGTCAAAGCATCAACAAACTATTGCTTAAGTCAGTGTGGGGTTGTTTTTTGATGCATGAAAATCAGGCCACATGTTGGTGACAGATCCTGAACAATTTGCCCGCTACATGTTCAGTGATCAGTACGACGTGAGACAGTTTTCCTTTGTATCTGATAGTGTGGCACTTGTTCAGTGGCGCCACGCTGTAACACAAGCTGCTAAAACCAAACACATTAACATATTCATCGGGGCCATGACAACGGCATATGCGCGGCCTATGTTGTATGATCTAATGAAGCGGGGATAAGTGTATTCTGACACAGTGTGGTTTTTGTGTCAAAGGTCGGAGTGGGGATTCCAGAGACAGGATCCTTTCTAGGCGACTAACCAATGAAGTTAATGGTGACAGTGGTGGTGATGACTTCATTGTGGAGTTTGTGTGAGGAGGACTAAAATGTTATGCATACCGTACACTCCATAACAAGTCACAGCTAAAATGCAAGGTCACAACACATTAGTCATCACTCATGACATCCTGGTGGGTCTTGTGCATGAGTTTGCGAGCCGTGATAACACAGCACAAAATCTCATAACAAAATCAGTCACCATCGTTAGGAATAAAAAGGTGTTTGAGTTGAAAAACAAGTCCATTTATAAAAAGTTTCAGGTGGGTTACAACAAGTAGTGTGTCTTCTCTCATTTGAGTACTCTGCCTTACGGTTATTAAAATGGTTACTAAAGAGAGGTGATTTAGATGTGATATTTCAATATCCTTTCAGGTTGATCGTTTCTGGTCCCTCAAACAGCGGTAAAACATTTTGTGAAAATGTTAAGAGAAAAATGTAGAGAATCTAATTTCTCAAAAAAATTGAAAACGTATGTGTTCATGTTGGCAGCCTTTGTATGGTGATTTATTAAAATCAAGAAATGTTAACTTTGATGGTTTACCGCTCTCTTTGTGTAATGATTCTTTGTTACCTGTAAATAAAAGCAAATTGTTGATTATTGATGATTTAAAGAACGATGCCAGCAACAACATGGAGGTGCAGAATGTGTTTACAATATGTCCATCACAGAAATTTAAGTTTTATCTTGTTTTGTTTAAAAACCCTCGAGACAAATACCAGGTCATGCTTATGGCTAGACAGGTGTTTTGAAGATGCTGCAAGTGTTCCTTATGGGTATCTTTTGATTGATTATAAAGCCAGAACGCCTGATCACTTGGGTCTCAGAACGGACTTGCCTTCAGATGCACCTGTTGGCTATGCGCAGAAAAACAAATAAAACAAAAATGCCTGCACGAGGCAAGAGGAACTTGTCTTTATTGAAGCAATTGATTGATGCTTCTCCTGCTAAGGGGAAGGTTATTATTAAATTTGCCTCTGAAGAGCTTATTTTAACATTGTGTGAAATAGCCTTTAATGTTGTAAAAGGTAAGGTACCTTTAAACCCCACGCAGTATCAAAAGTTAAAGAAACGTGGGGATTAGACTCATTGCTGATAAAAGGGTATGCCTGTTGAAGAAAAAAAAGAAGCTTCTGTATCAGTCTAGAGATTTTCTGTTATCCCTCTTGAATATTGCTGTACCCTTTTTTTCCTTGTTTCTGCTGTGTGTTGTCTGTGATAAGACAAAATATTGACAGTCGTAGCCTAGAATTTGATGACACGAAGACCAATGAAAAGCAAAGGGGGTGTGGATGACATTTGCCGCGCTTCTTTAAGAGCATGCGAGTGGCAGCCCAAATTACAAAGACATGCTGAAGCAGTCAAAGCGTGACAAGAAGCAACATCCTATAGACAATTTGGTCCCTGATACCAGCAGTAGAATTTACACTCATGACCACCTCACTGTAATGGACACGCTGGAAGGATCCAAAATATACAGCTTTATTATCTTTTAAGCAATTCTTGGAAGATCTACAATTTTGTTTTTCTGCATTACTTCCTAATTTTGTTTTTCAAGGTTTGATTGTTTGATTTTATGCTAGTTCCAACGGTTTTGTCATCTGTCTTTTCTTGAAGTGACCTCTGGCAAATTTAGAGATATCAACTTCAGCCAGTCAGACTTTAGTGTGCCTTTTTATCTTTCTTTTTAACGGAATGTCCGACAGCATCAACAACGCAGTATTCTCTCTCTCTCTCGATTTTTTTTTTTTTTTTTGGCCTCTGAGTGCCTGATCCGTGCTGAAAGCCCAGCTGTTTTCTGTGGTGAGATTGCTACCCTCAAGGAGCAGGACGATTTTCAACGAAGTGACCAGTCAACTAGAAAAAAACGTCTGCGGCGACCTAAAGGGGTCCTTCCGCTGACAAATGCACTCTGCTCCGAGGGGCCAGGAAGAAAATCCATCAGCGCAGACTTTGCCGTGGACACAACAACAACAAATACAACTGCAACCAGCACCGGCAGCAGCACCAGCATTAGCACCACCGACGGTGGAAGCAGCACCACCAGCAACACTCGTCAATCGGATAAGTTTTAAGCTTTATGTTACTATTTTGACTTTTTAAAAAGAACATCAGTCATCAAGCCACTCATAAATTTACACTGATAAGATATTTCTGTATTTTCATTTGACTCTTCCTGTGATGTATATTCTGGGGGTGGGAAAAGGGCTTCTTCTTCTTGTACCGTTTTACCGCCAAACAAGAAATGGGCGCATTACCACCACCACTGGCTGGAGTTATATGGTTTTCCCCACAAAGTGCAAGAGCTCAGGTTTGTGGAGGTTTAAGTTCTAATCTGTTGAAAATAAATTGCACCAGGACAAATTTGTGCACGGGAATAATAATAAATAAATAAAAAAAAACATTATCACTTTTCATGACATGAGTAACTTTTTTCCCCTTACAGATAACAGTCCATCCTCAATTATCCCTGTGAGAGCTGCAAATCGACCCTCTCCCCCAACTGGAGATCCTGCAAAGCGGTCAGAAAGCTCTCCACATCAGGTAAGACTCAAACCGTCATCGCAGAGCCAAGGCAGAGGAGCATCAGCACTCTGACTGATATGCCCAAACAACAAGTGACTCATCAGACAGATGCAGCAAGCGGGGCCACCCCAACCGAAATCAATTCAGAACTTGTGCAGATAAGTTTGAATTTGTCTGCTTACCTTTATAATATAGTAGCTGTTAATCCTTGCGAGTAAGGTGTGACATTTTATGGGATTTTTGTTTACATAGTTTTCTACTGCTGTACAATGATGAATCCTGCTGTAATTTCCGCTGAATTATTGAGAGCTATAGAATAATTAAATCAAATCCTTCTTCTAACTTAAGACAATGCTGTTGTAATCCCTTCTGAAGTATTTAGTGCTGTAGCAGAATTAAATAATCTTCCTCTTGAATCTGGTGAAATTACACCACCACCCAATTCTTTATCCATAACCCAAACCTATAGTAACATTGTGTCGGACGGCAAGCTTGAATTAGTCGTTCAGGTAGTACGTAAGCCTTGCGATGGAGGAAAACGGCTGTTAGAAAAATCTTTAGAGTGCAAAATAATCCAAAAGAAAAAAAACGACACCTGGATGTTGTTCACAATATACCCAACCAGCTTTGCTTTTGCCATCAAATTGGTGCATCTCAGAGGCTTTCATGACAGACAGCCAGGCTGCAGAACGAGGCAGGGAGTTACAACGCCTCATCGGTCTAAACACTCAAACCCCCATCACCTTTCGTGACACTGGTAAATTTGAAACTTTACTAAAACGCAAAATTGTTTTTTTCAGAGGCCCCGACCAGTCAAGTCAAGTCAAGTCAACTTTATTTGTATAGCCCAATATCACAAATTATGAATTTGCCCCATTGGGCTTTACAATCTGTACAGGATATGACACCCTCTGTCCTTTACAAATGACCCTCGCATCGACTAAGGAAAAACTCCCCAAAAAAAAACTTTTAACAGGGAAAAAGAAACGGAAGAAACCTCAGGAAGAGCGACAGAGGAGGGATCCCTCTTCCAGGATGGACAGACGTGCAATAGATGCCATGTGTACAGAATAACAACAATGAAAACACATTAACACTAACATACAAAATTGTATGGAAATGTCCAAATCAATATAACAGCAGCTAATATACATTGTGTATATATAGAATTATATGAGAGTGTCCAAGGGGATGAAGAGCATCATCAAGCTATCAGCAAAGGATGAGAAGCATGTCGTCCTCTCCACCACACCAACCAGAAGAAGCCTGGGCAGCACGTCTTCCTCTCTCCACCACACCAACCGGAAGAAGCCTGGGCAGCACGTCTTCCTCTCTCCACCACGCCAACCAGAAGAATCCTGAACAGCACGTCTTCCTCTCCACCACACCAAACAGGAGAAACCTCCGCAGGATGACCTCATCACCACCACGTCGCTCAGAACCAGAAGATGAAGCCTGACTGGTCTGCTCAACCACTACTCCACCAGGTAGACTGGATCCATGGATACCTGTGAGATGAGAACGCACAGGGACTACGAGGCACAAAACGAATCTGCAGCATGTGTTAAAGGGAGGAAGAGTAAACATATCCTCTTCTCCACTACTGTAACAGATACAACCTGAGCAGCATCGCCTCTTCTCCATCTCACCACCATCAGGACAGACGAAGCCTGGATGACACCACCTCCTTCTCAACAAGTAGCCTCAGCTCACGGACACCTGGGAGCTGAGAGCACAGGGACTCCGGGGAAGAAGATGAGTTAGTAAAATGACTTAATGGAGGCATCGAAATGAAGAAGAAGAGAAGCTCAGTGTGTCAGAGAAAGTCCCCCGGCAGTCTAGACCTATAGCAGCATAACTAAGGATTGATCCAAGACAGCCTAAGTCAACCTTGGATCAGTCCTAACTATAAGCACTATCAAAAAGGAAAGTCTTAAGCCTACTCTTGAATAAGGGGATGGTGTCTGCCTCCCGGACTGAAAGAGGGAGTTGGTTCCACAGAAGAGGAGCTTGATAACTGAAAGCTCTAGCTCCCATTCTACTTTTATAAACCCTAGGAACCGCTAATAGTCCTGCATTCTGAGAGCGTAGAGTTCTAGCAGGATTATAAGGCACTATTAGCTCTTTAAGACAAGATGGTGCCTGACCATTCAGTGCCTTGTAGGTGAGGAGGAGGATTTTAAATTCTATTCTAGATTTTACAGGGAGCCAGTGCAGAGAGGCTAACACCGGAGAAATATGGTTTCTTTTCCTGGTTCTGGTCAGAACACGTGCTGCAGCGTTCTGGACCAGCTGGAGAGTCCTGATAGACTTATTAGGGCAGCCTGATAATAACGAGTTACAATAGTCCAGCCTGGAAGTTAAAAATGCATGCATGGACTAATTTTTCTGTTTTGGGAGAGAATATGCCTTATTTTTGCAATGTTGCGCAGATGAAAAAAAGCTGTTCTAGCTGTTTGTTTCATGTGGACGTTGAAGGACATATCTTGGTCAAAAATTACCCCTAGATTCCTTACAGTGGTGCTCGAGGCTGGTGCAAAGCCACCTAGAGTAAATAAGTCATTAGATAGGTTATTTCTGAGATTTTCAGGGCCAATTAGAATAACCTCAGTTTTATCTGAATTTAACAACAAGAAATTGTGCGTCATCCAAGTTTTTATATCCTGAAGACATGTTTGGAGTTTAGCTAACTGGCTGGATTCGTCTGACTTATATGACAAATATAGCTGAGTATCATCTGCATAACAGTGAAAGTTTACGGAGTGTTTCCTGATAACATTGCCTAAAGGAAGCATATATAAAGTAAATAGAATAGGCCCAAGCACAGAACTTTGAGGAACTCCATAACTGACTATGGACTGCATGGAGGACTCATCATTAATGTGAACAAACGGTGATCGATCCGATAAGTAGGATTTGAACCAGCTTAAAGCAGTTCCTCTGATGCCAATTAAATGTTCTAATCTCTGCAACAGGATATGGTGGTCAATAGTATCAAAAGCAGCGCTAAGATCTAACAAGACAAGTACTGAGACGAGTCCATGGTCTGACGCAATTAGCAGGTCATTAGTAATTTTCACCAGAGCGGTCTCGGTGCTATGATATTTTCTAAATCCTGACTGAAAGTCCTCAAATAGATTATTGTTGTGGAGGTAGTCACACAGCTGACTGCACACTGCTTTCTCAAGGATCTTAGAGAGAAAAGGAAGGTTGGATATTGGTCTATAGTTGGCTAAAACTTCAGGATCAAGACCGGGCTTCTTCAGAAGAGGTTTGATTACGGCTACTTTAAATGACTGAGGTACATAGCCTGACAGCAAAGATAAGTTGATCATGTTTAATAAAGAGGTGCTCAGTAACGGTAAAACTTCTTTAAGCAGTGAAATTGGGATGGGATCTAAGAGACAAATAGAAGGCTTAGATGAGGAAATCAATGAAGTCAGTTTGTGGAGGTCTATGGGAGAAAAGCAGTCCAAGTATACATCCAGTTCTTCAATGAGTCCTATGCTTCCTGTGTTTAAAGACAAAGCAGTTTCAGTCAAAGGCATAGTGTGACTGATTTTCTCCCTAATAGTTATAATCTTCTCATTAAAGAAGCTCATGAAGTCACTACTACTGAGGGTTATGGGAATAGATGGTTCAATAGAGCTGTAGCTCACTGTCAGCTTGGCTACAGTGCTGAAAAGAAACCTGGGATTTTCTTCTATTAATGATGAATAATAAGCTGCTCTGGCCTTACGGAGAGCCTTCCCATAAGCTTTCAAACTATCATGCCAGTCCAGGCGAGACGCTTGCAGACCGGTTAAACGCCACTTCCTTTCAAATCTTTTTGCTGCTTGCTTTAAACTGCGGGTGTGAGGGTTATACCATGGAGCCAGCTTTCTATGCTTTACTATCTTCTTTTTTAGAGGAACAACAGAGTCTAGAGATGCTCGCAGAGAGTCTGCAGCACAATCTACCAAATTATCAATTTGAGTAGGACTGAAGTCTGAGCCCTCAAGTGTATTGATATTAGGTATTGAATTAAAAGCTAATGGAATTATATCATTAAACTTGGCTACAGCACTTTCAGATAAACATCTAGTGTACACGGATTTACCTGATGGAGTGTAGTCCAGAAGAAAAAATTCAAAGGTTAACAAGTAATGGTCTGATAGGAAGGAATTCTGTTGGTGGACTGATAAATGTTCTACTTCAATGCCGTAGGTCAGGACCAGGTCAAGCGTATGGTTAAAACAGTGAGTTGGTTCCTGAACATTCTGACAGAAGCCAATTGAATCTAACAGCGAGATAAAAGCAGTACCAAGGCTGTCACTATCAATGTCCACATGAATATTAAAGTCACCTACAATAATTACTTTATCAGTTCTCAGGACTAAAGTTGATAAAAACTCAGAGAACTCAGATAGAAATTCAGAATATGGACCTGGAGCATGGTACACTGTAACAAATAAAACTGGTTTCTCTGTTTTCCATTTAAGATGAGAAAGACTAAGAACCAGGCTTTCAAAAGACTTATAGTTTAATTTAGGTTTAGGTTTGATCGATAGATTAGAATCAAAAATGGCTGCAACTCCTCCTCCACGGCCTGTATCTCTAGGAATATGAGTATTAATATGACTAGGAGGAGTGGATTCATTCAGGCTGACATAATCATCTTGACACAACCAGGTTTCAGTAAGACAAAATAAATCAACCTGGTTATCAGATATTAATTCATTTACTAGTAGAGCTTTAGATGATAATGACCTGATATTTAAAAGTCCACATTTAATTCTCCTGTCCTGATTAACTATTTCAGCAGTGGATTTAATTTTTATGAAGTTATTTTGTTCAACTCCCCTGTTGTATACTATGGATTTAACTGATTTCAGTGGTCGTGGGACAGACACCGTTTCTATGGGGTTCTGGGTGGGTGACTGCTCTAATGGAAGCACAGAGAAGTGTGTTAAACTACAACTCTGTCTCCTGGTCTCAACCCTGGGTTGTCATGGGTTAGGTAGACTAATAAACTTGGCCATGTTTCTAGAAATGAGAGCTGCTCCTTCCAAAGTAGGATGGATGCAGTCTCTCCTCATCAGACCAGGTTTTCCCCAGAAACTGCTCCAATTATCGATGAAGCCCACATCATTAACTGGACACCACCTCGACAGCCAGCGGTGGAAGGATGACATGCGACTAAACATGTCATCAGAGGCCAAGCTAGGGAGGGGACCAGAGAAAACTACGGAGTCCGACATTGTTTTAGCATAAGCACACACCGATTCCACGTTAATTTTTGTGACCTCCGATTGGCGTAACCGGGTGTCATTACCGCCAGCGTGAATAACAATAATCCCATATTTACGCTTATCCTTAGCCAGCAGTTTCAAATAGGATTCAACGTCGCCCACTCTGGCCCCCGGAATGCATTTGACTATGGTTGCCGGTGTCGCTAATTTCACGTTTCGAAGAATAGAGCTGCCAATAACCAGGGTTGGCTTCTCAGCGGGTGTGTCGCTGAGTGGGGAAAACTTGTTAGAAACGTGAAGGGGTCGGTGGTGACCCGTGGGCTGTTTAAAACTATGCTTCCTTCGGGCAGTCACCCACTCTCCCGGCTGCTTGGGAGTTGCCGGGGGACGGGTAGCAGGAGCTACGCTAGGTCGGCTCGTACCGGCTAGGGGCTGGCTAGCTACGGAAGCATAACTAGGACTTTGGATGGTGCGGAGCCGGGCTTCTAAGTCACTAAGTCTCGCCTCCAAAACCGCGAACATGCTTCACTTATTACACGTACCATTATCACTAAAGGAGGCAGAAGAATAACTGAGCATGAGACACACTGAGAAGAAGCAAGCAAGAGAAAGCAGGAGAAGGAAGAGGAGAAGCCATGGCTATACGCTAAGATAGCTGCTAAGCTAGGCTATGGAAGCTAGTTGTTAGCCGAAAAGAGACGCAGGAGAAAACCAACGAGTGACAGGGAAAGTCTAGCAAAGTTTCAGAGTGCTTGATAGGATTAGTACACTACAAATGTACGGCGGGACGTTAACCGCTGTGGATTAAGACAGTAACAAAACTATTTTTGTGGCAAAGCAGCTCAGAGTGCTGTAGGAAACAACAGAGTAGCGACTGAGACCGGAAATGATGCAATACGCTTACCGTATAGGAGGAGCTCTGTGCACAGCCACAGGAGGGAGTGGGATTTTTTTTGACCAAGGAGCTGGGATTTTTTTTGACCAAGGACCAGCGACCCCTCTCTCAATTTGAGGCTGATTTCTCAGATCGTTCTCATCCACTTTTCCTCTATTTATCACAAAACCATTATTATGGTATAAAAAAAATCAAATCTCAAGGCCTTTTGAGGCGTCAAACACGTCTGCCACTACTCTTACAGAGGCTTTGAGCATTTAGACATGCACCAATGCAAAGGTTACTGCTCTATTTGCAATGACCCCAAGACAAAGGCTTTGGCGTTCTGTTGTGTCAACTGCACCAGAATGTCACCATCGTGTTTTAATAGACACAAAGAACCCAGACAAAAACCCTCAAACGGTGTGTGTGTCAGTATTTTGACTCGTTCAAACATTGTCAGTGCTGTAAAAAAAAACAAACAAAACAAAAAACTACTATGTGGCTCATACTAAGACCTCTCAAGATCACATTTGCCCACAGGTTAAATGCCATGTCTGCAACAAGAGATTACCTTTAGACTCGGACACAAACAATCACAGCTGTTACATACAACCTCTGCCACCAACCACTGAGCATTCAGAAAAATTGCTATTTTATGATTTTGAAATGTTGGTTGGTCAGGATGGTGTGCAGGTACCATTTTTAGTCTGTACCAAAACGCTGAAGGGTGAGCGATGGTCTTATGGGTTAGACTGTGTGAGAAACCTTCTCCTGCATAGACTGCTTTACATTGGCGCTATGTTCATTGCCCATAATGCCAAAGGGTTTGACGGCTACTTGATCCTCAAACCCATCATAGAGCTGGGCTTAGAACCCTCACTCATGCAAGGCAGTAAAATTCTCAGTTTGACAGATCCCGGCTACCAGCTTAAATTCATAGACTCCCTATCCTTCCTCACCATGCATCTTAGCACTATGCCAAAAGCGCTAGGTTTCAGTCATCAGACCAAGGGTTTTTTTCCCCCCTCACGGCTTTAGCACAGTAAACCATCTAAAGTATGTAGCAGCCTACCCACAGCCATCTGATTACGGTGTAGAACACATGACTCTGGCACAGCGGGAAGAGTTATACACTAGAGAAGTACAGAGAAGCGAGTCAGGGCGTCTTTAATTTTGAGAGAGGGGCTCTGCGCTACTGTGGCAACGATGTTGATATTCTAGCCGAGGGGTGTGTCAGATTTGTAAATCAATTTCTCAAAGACACTAGCGTGTTACCCCTTGAGCTGCATCACCATTGCCTCAGCCTGCATGAAGGTGATTCTCGCCAATTAGGTTGAGCCTAAAACCCTGACCATCTCTTCACCCGACAACTACCGACGTCATCACAAAAACTACTCTCATGCCTCAATTCAGTGGTTAGAATGGGTAGTTCGTAGTGAAAATGTCTTCATCCAGCACGCTTTAAAAGAGGGAAGAGAAACAAATCGGGCCTTCCTTTGTAGACGGGTACGCTGAAATTGACGGTGTAGCACATGTGTGGGAGTTTCAGGGTTGCTTTTATCACAGCTGTCCATCTTCTTTCCACCTCTATGACATCTGCTCTTTGAGGGGTGTCTCCTTTGAAGAGCTGCACCAGGCTAGTGAGGACAAAATACAGACTTTAGAGTCTGTTTACAATGTCTGCACACACGTTATAAGGGAACGCGAGTGGACAGCTATGGGGGGGTTCACACGACGGCGTAAAATTGTTTCTCAAGGAGTTTCAAACTCCTTCCCCCCTCTCCCCTCATGAAGCGCTTTTTGGTGGTAGAACAAGTGCTGTGAGACTGAGGTATGTGGCAGTACCCAGTGAAACAGTGCATTATGTAGACATTATGTCAACTTCAGCTTTCCTTACCCATGAGGTCACCCCACCATTATTCACAGCAACTTTGATGCACCTCAAAAATACTTTGGTTTCATCAAGGCTGTGGTCTATCCTCCTAGAGGACTCTTTTTGCCCATGTTACCTTACAGAACTTCTTCAGGTCAATTAGTCTTCACTCTGTGCCGTACCTGCGCTGAACTTAATCACCAAATGGGTCCTTTCAAACACAGTAACAAAGAGAGCGTTGTCAGGGGTTTGGGTCACCAGACTGGCTCAGACTGTTGAAGTGTGCCATTTTGACCGGCGTAGCGACTCCATCTTTGTAGGGTACATGCACACCTTTCTCAAAGGCAAGCAGGAAGCGTCAGGTTACCCACCCAAGGTCGTTGATCAGGAGAGCAGAGACCGCTACATCAGGAACTACCAAATCCAGCAGGGTATCAAGTTGGATGCCGAGCGTATTGAAGTAAACCTAGCCAAGAGACAGGTGGCTAAATTGTGTCTCAACAGTCTCTGGGCAAAGTTTGCGCTAAGAAATAATATGGCTCAGACCACCTTGGTCAGCGATCCTGAACAATTTTTCAACTTTATGTTTTCAGGGCAATATAAAATGAACCATTTCAATTTTCTCAGCGACAAAACTGCCTTGATCCAGTGGAACTACCACGAGCGATGTGTGGTGCCTCCCGGCAGAAGCAACTTTTATTTTTATTTAGAGTGAGTGGGGGGAAAATGTCCTCTACCATGATACTGACAGCTTAATTTACATAGTGAAAGAGGGGAACACTCCTCTGCAACTAGGTAATTATCTGTGGGATTTGACAGATGAGCTGGATGGGGTCAGCATTCAAGAATTTGCTGCCGCTGGACCCAAAATCTACGTGTACCAGACCAGAGAGCGCAAAAAAAGTAGTGTTTCGCGTCAGGGGCATTACACAGACGCATGAATGCAGTGAGGGTCGTGTGAGGATGTCATAGAGAGCACACCATCAAGCACAATAAGAAGGAGTTTGAGTTGAGAAACTCTACATTTTCTCAAAAAGTTGTGTGGTGTATGACAAGCGGCGTTTGTTTAGTGATGGAACAACTTTGCCTTTTGGCTTTTAGGATACAGAAGTTAAAAAAAAAAAAGTCACCCCATACCGGGCCTGCAGGAAATTCAATTTGACCCCAGATTTAGGACACCTTTTTCATGTATGATTGTGGGACCTGGCAGATGCGGGAAAACCTACTTTGTAAAAAGTGTGTTAGAAAATATGGAACATGCGATGATTCTGTGCCTGATAATACTGTGTGGATTTATACTTCTTTTCAACCCATTCTGCGCTGCAAAAGACAAATAACAAGATCAAAGTTGTTGAAGGACTACCTGACTCTTTTGACAACCCTGATGTGTTTCGACTTAACTTTATTGATCCCCTTGGGATAACTCCCTCAGGGAAATTTAAAATTTCCAGCAGCACATAAGAAGAGCAACACACAGATAAAAAAAAATAAACAGTCGACAATTATATACAAACTATAAAATATAAATATAAAGAGCTGAATATGGCTTTATATGGAGTATGGTTAAGTTGAAATTATTGCACCATGGGAGGAGTGAGGCACCAAAAGAAACGTTTCCATTTCTGTGTGTGCATTTGTTGCACAAGTAGGTGTGAATGGCTACCCCCCCATTCCCTACTGTCCTCTGTACTCTATGTCCTCCTCCCCCCAAGTGCGGAGTTGTAGAGTGTGATGGCATGATGGACAAAAGAGTTCTTGATCCTGTTGTTCCGACACTTGGGATGGGGCAGTCTTTCACTGAACAGGCTCCTCTGGTTGCTGATGATGGTGTGTAGAGGGTGGCTGGCACTGTCCATAATATCCAGCAGTTTGTCCAGAGTCCTCATCTCTGCCACAGAGAGTGGTCATGTCGACCACAGAGCCGGCCCACCTAATCAGTTTGTCCAGTCTGGATGTGCCTTTCTTCGATATGCTGCCTCCCCAGCACACCAAGGTGTAAAAGAGGACACTGGCTACCACAGACTGGTAAAACATCAGCAGAAGTTTGCTGCAGATGTTGAAGGACCACAGTCTCCTTAGGAAGTACATCCTGCTTTGTGTCTTCCCATACAGATGGCTGGTGTGTGTTTTCCAGTCCAATTTATTGTCCAGCTACAGCCCGGGGTATTTGTAGGAGTCCACAGCCTCCACCTCAGCTCCCTCTAATAGGATTGGTCGCAGTCTTGGTCTGGACCTCCCAAAATCAATGACCAGCTCCTTCGTCTTAGAGGTGTTGAGCTGTAGGTGGTTAGTGTGGCACCATGCAGTAAAGTTCCCTACCAGTCTCTGATATTCCTCTTCTCTGTCATCCCTGATGCACCCAACAATGGCTGTGTCATCGGCGTACTTCTGAATATGACACAGTTCTGAGTTATAGCAGAAGTCCGAGGTGTACAGGGTGAAGAATAGAAGGGCCAGCATTGTGCCCTGCGGTGCTCCAGTGCTGCTGACCACTGTGTCAGACGTGATGTCCTTCAGCCCGACATACTGTGGTCTACCAGTGAGGTAGTTGGAGATCCAGTCCACCAGGTGGGGGTCCACTCCCATCCTGCTCAGTTTGTCCCGAAGCAAAGGGGGCTGGATGGTATTGAAGGCACTGGAGAAGTCCAAAAAGAGAATCCTCACTGTGCTGCTTCCCTTATCCAGATGGGAGTGGGCTTGATGAAGCAGGTAGAGGATGGCATCCTCCACATCAACACCTGGCTGGTACGCAAACTGCAGGCGATCCTGGGCATGTTGCACCTGGGGTCTGAGGAGGCTGAGGAAGAGCCGTTCCTTCATCATATCTTCATCAGATGTGAAGTGAGTGCCACTGGTCGGAAGTCATTCAGCTCACTGGACCGGTTCTTCATTGGAACTGGGACGATGATGCGGGATGTCTTCCAGAGAGTGGGCACTCTCCCAGTCTGCAGGCTGAGGTTAAAGATCTGTTGTAGTGGTTCTGCCAGTTCTGCAGCACAGGTTTTTAGTAATCTTGGACACACTTTGTTCGGGCCTGCGGCTTTCCTGGGTCGGAGCTTCCTCAGCTGTCCTTTGACTTGGTCTGTGGTGATGAGTGGTGAAGACTGTGTTGATGTGGGGGAGGAGGGGGGTGTTGTGGTGTCTGGGGGGAGGTGTGTGTGGAGGGGAGAGGGGGAGATGGCTGTGGTGAGGGCGGGGTTGAGGGGGCCAAGGGCTGGTTGAACCTGTTGAAGAAATCATTCAGTTCATTTGCCCTCTCTTTTGTCGCCCCTACGGCTCTGGTCTTTGTGTTGAGACCTGTGATGGTCCTCACACCTTCCCAGACCTCCCTCATGCTGTTTTCCCTCAGCTTCAGCTCCACCTTTCTCCTGTAGCTGTCCTTGGCTTCCTTCACACAGTGTTTTACCTCCTAGTGTGCTGCTTTCATGGCCTCTCTGTCTCTGCTCCTGAAGGCAGCCTTCTTCTTGTTGAGGACAATCTTGACTTCCCGTGTTACCCAAGGCTTGTTATTAGGGTAGCAGCGGACAGTCTTGACAGGGGAGACCACATCTGCGCAGAAGTTCAGGTAATCCGTCAGACAGTGTGTCATCCCCTCTATGTCCTCACCATGCAGGTTCATCAGCACATCCCAGACTGTGGTGGAAAAGCAGTCTCTCAAGGCACTTTCCTTCTCAGGGGACCATCTGCTGACTGTTCAGTTTGTCACTGGTTGCTTTTTGACCATGGGGGTATACAGTGGCAGTAGGTGGACCAGGTTGTGATCAGACTTCCCTAATGGGGGGAAGGGAGTCGCTCTGTATGCATCCCGTACATTAACATACAGCAGATCAATTGTCCTGTTGTTTCTAGTCGGACAGTCTACAACTTGATGAAAAACAGCCAAAGCAGAGTCCAAAGTTGCATGGTTAAAGTACCCAGAAATGATAATGAATGCCTCAGGGTGCTGTGTCTGTCTTGTTCGGCAGCCAGATCACATTCCCCATGATGACGGAGGAAATCGATGGCTTGAAGCGCCTCCAATTTTCCGTTAGCTCAGCCTTTAGCTTAGCCCTGGCCTTGCAGCCCCGGGGTCTCCTCCTCAATTCCGCCGGGATGGTGTGTCGTATACCGACTCGTCCCTTTGTTCGCAGAGCCAACACTTGCTCCCGTGAATAAGTGAGGAGACTGGCTCTTGGTTGCATTTTAAAGTTGAAAATATCCATAGGATATATAAAACACACCATCTCTTCGCAAGAAGAGTAAAATAAAGTCAAGGAAAGAGGTTAAACAAGGTTAAAAAGAGCTGAAAACTGGAGAGCTACTGGAGAGGCATCTCCACAGCGCCACACGCAGAACTTTTCCTCCTGTTTGCTCCCGATCAAACCCATTTGATCATCCTAGACATTATTTTTCAAGCTTCTGATCATCCTGAAGTGGTTAAAATCTTTACGCAGTACAGACATCACAGAAATATCAATGTATTCATGCTGACTCAATATGTATTTCACAGGGGTAAACACAGTCGTACCATGAGTCTAAACAGTAACTATCTGTTTTTGTTTAAAAACCCTGGTATGACCCTTGAACCCTTCAATATTTTGGCTCATCAAATTTTTCCCTCACAAAAAGCCTTTTTTTCTGGAAAGTTTTGAGGATGAAACTAAAGGTCACGGTGGACCTGACACCCGGCTGTTCAGAATCATACAGATTGAGGATGGGCATACTTTCTCACCAGTGGTCGGCTGTTTATGTTCCCAAAACAAAATAGGGTGGGGGATCATGTTGGCCTGTCTAAGAAGAAATCCTCCCTTGCTCAAAGCTCTGTACCACACCACCCCGCTGAAATGCAGGGACATTCTCGCACACAGCTCCCCGGACTTTGAGAGTTCTGTGCAAGATTGCTATAAATGTTTTAGAAGGTAACATCCCTTTGTCTTTCTCACAATTCAAGAAGCTAAAAAAAACAGAAAAAAAATATCAAACTGCTGGCTGATAAAAAGACGGGATTAAAACGCAAATGTCAGACGCTGATGAAAAAGTCTGGAGGTTTTCTTCTTCCTCTGCTGTCGGCAATCGTGTCCATCTTCGGTAACCTTTTGAGGACTATTCAAGAGAGATTGATGAAAGATGTCTCTGAGGATGGTGCAAAACATGTTTCTCGTACCACTCCACCCGTTAAATTGTCTGACTCAACCAGACTCGTCCATCAGACAAATGGCTCAAAGTGATTTAGACATGAAAATGGGAGATATTAGATGACCCTGTATTGACTCCCTATGAGAAATTAAGAAATACAATGTTCTGATGCAGAGATACCTCACACTCTTGAAGCAGGGTCAAAAAGATGAGTGACAGGTGACGTCAACTGAACAGTGAACAGTGAGTGAGCAGCGTCATGAGGGTGAAGAGAGCGATGATGTGATGAGTGTTAAAGAGCCTTCCCCCACGCAACCACAAAAATGCAGAGTACATCCTCAAAAAAATGTCTAAAACGGACGGGGATGGACATCAAAAGGGGACTTTATTCATCAAGGGAATACTGTAAAAAGGTTCTCACATGATTCATTTAATTATCTTTCACTCCCTTATAAACAATCTTTAAACTCTACCCCCCTCACGGCTGGTCAAGTTTTTAAATACTCTGATGGAACTCAACATTCCCCTGTCCTCTGTGAATAACCCTCAAGCTCATGAACAATACTGCCGCTTAAAAATGAATGAACCCCAGGTTAAAACTCCGTCAAAGAGAAAGTAGAAAATCCAGAGAGTAGAGAAGAGAGAAGAAGAGTTGGAGGGCTCAGAGAATGAAGAAGCTAAAACCCCAGCTTGGGAGAGCATACAAAGCTCAAAAAAGAAAAAGAAAAAAAACCCTCGGATCAACTTTTCTCCCTAAATGAATGTAATTTGCAAAAATTGTGATTTTGTACTCAAGATTTATTTGTCACATTCAAAAGTCTACAGACTTCTTTTTTTTTTTTTAAATGAAACGGTAGCATTCTTTAAACATTTGTAGAGCACAAGTGTGGTAAAAACAGGCATCCCTTTGATTTCTGACACAGCCCTTTTTTTTATTTAATCAAAGAAAGTCACATACTGTCTGATCATTTTTTATGACATTTTCAGAAAATAAAGACAATACTTGGGCTGGCACAGATAATAAACAGTGTTGACCGCACGCAGTGGACAGGGTGTGCTGAAGCTGATGATGGTGGTACAATATTTGTTTTGAACAACGCTGCAAAAACTGTAAGATGGTGGAGGGGTATGAGTAAAGTCCAGAGGCAATCCAAAAGAGTCAAAAAAGGTGGCTACACCATCCACTTCGAGAGTCATCGAGAGCCAGTGCTCGCCAGGTAGGTGCGATGGGTGCATGTTGAAGATAAAGTAGGTGGGTAAGATGTTTGCTTCAGTAATGGCAGCTGGTCAGAGGCCCACATGCCGCAAAATAAATCTCCCAGCAGACTGTGCAAAAGACTTTCCAGCTGATGATTATTCATTTTTTTCAGTAATAATCCACTAGCACTTGCTTTTTAGAGTTAATTTCCCAAAGAGAATCGTAACATGCATAAACAATCAGGGTGCTGGTGTGTGGCAAGGGGACACTGAATCTCATTTCCAGTCTAAAATTCCCATTCGCTAAGGGAGACAAAGCATCATTGTCTTTGCTAGATTGAATACAAACAATGAGTATCCGTCATTAAAATCAACGCAGTTGATGCTGAGAGGTATATCTTTCAAATGTCTTCTCATGGCGAGAAACATGTAAGATTTTCTAACCACAATGCCCTGATCAAACCAGGGGTTGAAACCCCTTGGCTGGGACCTGTTTTCCATCCTGACAAAGGACCAGATATTCCACGTCGTTGTGTGAAACTGAAGGTCTCTTCTCGTAGAGGCTTCATAGTGCACCATGCCCAGCACCACATAATTGGGCATGGTCCCCAGAGAGAGGTTCTCCTGGGTACACACTCGGGAATTGGTGGGGATGGAGTATGTTTTCACATTGACGTGGGACAGCGGGTAGAGCGCATTACCCTTGTGCAAAGCCGCCGCATGCCCCAGGCGGACGGCAAGGTGGCATATTGAGTTTTGCCAAACAGCGAGGCCCCTACTATTCTCACACAGTGAGCAGCGCTCTGATTTCCCATGAGGCATCGCTGGCTCGGCTCAGTTTGATTCTCAAGTCTGAGTTCAAAAGAAGTCTCTTGCAGAAAAATATATCCACATGGAGGGGACCAAACAGCTGTACTTCCCTGGAATTGATGCACAGAGCTGCTCTGGCGTTGAGACCTTGGTTATGATCGTTGTTAATGACAATAGAGTCCATAGCTCCTAGCCGTGTCTTTGTAAAACAAAACCCAGCGTTAAATTGACTCTCGATATTTCCAGAGAAGCTGAGCAAGGTTTCTATCATGGCTCGGTAGGGATGTGTAGTGTAGTCCCCCAAAACAACATCGCACTGACTGAAAAACGTATTCAGAGGATAATAGATGGGTCGAATGACCACGTTGTTTATCAGGTCTGTACCATCGTCATTGGTGATTTTGATGCGAAGATGCAGCAAGGAATCGTTCAGCTCTAAATACCTCTCACCATCCCTGGGAATTAAAAACTTTATGGGTCTCCCATCTGTAATGGCTGCCAGAGGTAAAATCTCTGTGTAGGTTTTATCTTCGATAGACACCTGCGTCTGAAAGGTCACATCTTATAGCTGCATTTGTAAATAAATATGCCTCGTTATCTTCTGCTGGAAGAGTTTGGACTTCCAGAACCATCAGTCAAGCTTCTTCAGCGCTTACCTTCAGGTTCTTTATGTATGGAAACACCACCACTTAACTTGCAATAAAGCAATAAACTGTTGTTTGTTTAATACACCCAGTGATATAAATATACTATGTTAAGGCACTGTCAATTAAAACAATCCCAAAACTCTTCAACTGTCCAAGAGCATGTCAGGCTTGTTTGTTTGCCCTGAGGGCAAAATGAAAAAAAATGGTCTCCACCCTAAACAAACTGAAAAGGGAGGCTCATACTTCAATTTCTTTACAGCATATATTTTAGCCATTAACCTGACACAATGCTCAGCATCTCTACTTAACAACAACACAAATTTCAAAAAGACGTCAGAAACAGCCTTATGTATGGCTTTGCCAGACACATACATACGGAAATGTGATTGGATGATTGCAGCCTTCAGTAATCAGGCAGTCATCTGTGTCAGCTGTAGCATCACCTGTCTCCACTTTGCAAGTAATCATTGCCATCTTGTGATCCACCTCATTTTCACTCTTTTAATGTTTTTTTTCAACAAAAATTAATTGTTCTTAAAACAAACTCTCTTGAAACGTGTTGAACTATGTTTGTATTTAACTCTGATTTAATCTTGTTTCACACTGTGTGACAACACAATTAGTTTGTGTTTCTGTTTATTTATTTATATTTATATATTTGACTTTGCACAATCTTTGTTGTCCTATTTTGCTTTGGTTTTGTATTTTTTACTCTGTATTTTTGAGTGTATGTTTTCATGGCAGAATTAAAACTAAACTAATGGCATTGCTGATGTTTTGAAGTTGATATTAACTGAGTTACTTAGTATTCTTGCACTGAGCAAAGTTTATGTTCTATGTAGGAAATACATTCCTGTTGCTTTTGAAGTTTGAAATTTAATTTTATAGTTAAGACGCCCATATGTGGAAGAAACAGGAAGTGTGTCATGTGTCTCACCCTTTGATTGCTAATTGGGAAGCACACTTGTGGCAGGGGAAGTCATGTCTATAAATTAAACTGTGTCAGAAGCCTTCTGTTTGCCCTCAGAGAGGTAGAGTTGGCATACAGAGAAGCATGGGATAACTGTTTCGTGCAAACATCTTGAGGAAAAAATGCAGTTGCATCTGAGTTAAATGAAGTATCTTGCTTGTGTCAGAAATACTGAGCAAGAAGTTTAAATTGATCTGGGTTTTTTGTGAGCTTTTTACATTTGTTCAGTACTAAATAGATGCAATAAGGCAGCTTGTTACAAGCATGCCTGCTTGTCTAATGAGCCAACAACTTAGCTTTGACTGTGTTCAGCTCTGGTCAAAAGTTGAATGAATATTAATGTGAAATGACTTCTTGCATAAGCAGCCTAGAGAGCAATAAATACCATGGAAGTTCACATGGATAACATGTTAAAGCAGCCAATGAATGAACCATAAATCAAAGAAATTTGACCATGACATTGATGCATGTATGTCAAATGAAACCAGTATTAATTATGAACTTATTAATATGACATGTTTTGTTTTTAACAAAAAGAATACTAATAGCATATTTATATACCCTTTTCAGTCCTTTTCTCTAATGTTGCAGCCACATTATGGGTCTTCATCTGCAGGGCTGGTGTCCAAATGATGCCACAGTTGTATAAAACAGACAGGCTGTTAATGACTTGATACAATAAAATGATTCATTAATTTATCAATTACCTGACGTGGTTTGGATGATGGTGAGGAAGATGCAAACTGTTTCATAAAACAGTAGCACATTCAGACTGGTATCTGCTGCTTTATTGTGGTTAAATATGTCTATTTTTAATCCCGAGCTTAAGCACTGTTCCCAGTGGCAGAATGCTCGTTTATTGAAGTGTATAGCTTCTGTCTCCTCAGATTCTCAGCCACTGCTATTGTTCTATGGCGTTTGGAAAATTACCATTTTTCCCTTCTCCAGTGTGGATGCACAAAATGGGTGACTTTTTTTTTCTTAAATATTGGCAAAATGAAAACTTATTTAGTCATTGCTTGACTACATTTTATTTCGAGCTAGCTTCCACTGACTATAGGCCAGGCCTGTGTAGGTTTTGTGACCTGATTTTTTTTTTTTTTTTTTTTTTTTGTGAAAATGTCAAAGAGTAATAAGGAACTGGAAGAGCAATTGCTGAAACAATTGCGGGTGTGAATGCCCGCAGCCGAAGCCACGCTGCTGAATACCGCTGACCGGCTCGAGCCGATCCGCTAATGCAGAATAACTCGAGCGTACGTGCCAATGTCGTATAGCTGAAGCTAATCTGCTAATGCTGAATTTTGTTTAAATCCGGTTAAAAGTTCAGCGTCAAAGCGGTATTTACGTAATTCAAACATTCGCAACGTTTTCAATTGATTACCACCGATGTCATTTTTGGGTCCTAAACTGGATTTGAACTCACGACTGCTGCGTTGGGAGGAATCCACTTTATCCACTGAGCTATTCTCGAGCTGTCAAGGAGAAGAGAGAAGTGGTATAGTACTAGTAGTATTGTATCGGTAGGTCCAAGAGTATATAGTCTATTTCTCTCTAAAAGCCATTTGCAACATTTTGAACCACTATTTGGTATTAGATGGTATTTCATTCGTTTGCTAGAGCCCGGACTCAAACTCGTGACGTTGGGGTTGAAAGGTGAGTGTTCTAATGACTGAGCTATAGGCAGCTTTCAAAGACTAAAGGGAGTCGTACTGGCTTTAAGGCGATCTGGTAATGCTGAATGCCGCGCCTCACGACGACTGGGAGGAAACTTCCCGGAATGCCTCTGTGATTTGATTACTGAAACTGTTTGTGGAATAACTTCATGGAGAATGTTATTTCATGTGTTTAATGTGGTCTGAATTGTTGTCTGTTCATCGGGCATGTTAATGTTTGTGGTGATTATGCAGTTGAAGATGACAGTTATCTGAAGTGTGAAGTGAGTGAATTGTATTACTGGGACCCAGCAGAGGGAGCACTAGAAATTTCCCCATTGACTCCCGATGGTAACAGTGCCACAGGATAGCATCAGCAGTTATCATATTAACATTATAACACCAACATGGCTGATAACCATACAACAGTTGGCTTTAATCACAAACTGCTTCTGAAACAACACAGAAATACCTCCCCCCCACCCTCCCCCCAAAAAAAGCCCTTCCATAGACAGTCAGAGGCTTTCTGGCAAGTCTTCATGCACTCATTCTTCAAACTTCCCATTTCTCAAAGTAGGGTTTAATGTTGCATTTAAGAAATTAGGCAAAAGCAAAAGACTTATTTGAGGACAACTGTCACCAGTGGCTTTTTGAGCGCAGTAAGTGGATACTGATCACCATTAAGTAGAACTTCAATAAGAAAAATTACATATTTCTGAGTTGTAAATATTTTCTTTTTTATTGCAAAGAGAGGGGGGGAGGGAAAAAAAAAAAAAAAAACGCAGAACAGCCCAACCCACAAAAGGGGCAGCTAGGCAGGTGTGACTTCCTCCCCCATTGGTGTCACTTGTGCAACCACGCCACTGCGGTACTTCAAATGCAGCCGACCAAAATAGTCCGGTGGTATTTTGAAGTTCGTTGACCATACTGCCAGGGGAGTGATGTGCCGCTCATACTTTGTCTAGCAGCTCAACATTATCCCCGGCCACTCTCGACCCTTCAACTTGAACATCATCTTCTGTGTCGATAAGCTGTAAGGGGGAAAAGAAAAAAAAAAAAATGTTATTGCTGCATAGACTTGTTCATGTGATTAGTAGTGGACAAATAGTCATCAATACAGTAAGCTAGTCATACACTCACCTCTATTTCAGTGCAGGGTGTTGTAGTCAGGGTCAACCCACATGAGGGCGAGTCACCGGCCCTCAAGTGGGGGTGACCCTGAGCAACATGCCATCCTTTAGGGGGGTGATGTTGGCCTCCCGCCACAATGTTATTGTGACTTCAGAGTCTGCCTGCAATTTTTACAAAAACAAAAAAAGTTACTGTTACAGAGGCAAATAAAAATCTTAATTTTCCCCAAATCAGTACTTAAGCAATGTGAGCTTCAGAGTTCAAAGAAAAGCATTTAACAGTTCCTTACTTCTTTCACCACAATGGTCCTCATGGGCACTGCCACACCCCCCTCTGACCTGTGTTTTTTTACTTCGGAAATCTAAAAAGGTGACAAACGACACAGTTCAGGAAACTTCAAAATGGGGTCAAGCAAATGAATTAAAAGAAATGTGGGTTTCCCCCCTTACAAACTTATTTCTTCTATCTTCCCTTTAATTGTCAGAAGCTGCTCGATTCCCGGCTCTATGTCACACACCGAGATTTCAGTCGAGGGCGGGCAGAGTAGCTGTCTGGTTTGTTCCTCAAATGAGGCAGGCACGAGCGGAGGGGGGCATGCGAAAAAAGCCGTTTCGGCACGGCACAGGATGTGACGGTCGGCACCATGTGAGAGCCCATAGTTCCTGACAAGTAGACTTTTGCCTTCTTCAACCTAGAACAGAAAAACAGTTTGTTATTAAACAATGAAAGACAGTTTAGCAGCTCTATTTCAATTTAGCGGCACGACGAACTGTTCACACCTGATCGGCAGTTGTCATGTAGGAACATATTCTTAACATTATGGCCCTCAGACATTGCTGCCACTGTGCTTTCAAATGAAAGCCGGGGCACAGCGGTACTCTCATCATAAGACCAGTCAGTGACTTTTGTGAAGGTGTTTTTTAGCATGACTTTAACTTTTAGTGGGGGGGCGGTGGTAGGGATGCTGAGCGCTTGCCATTCTGAAAGTAGAAACAAAGTTATCATAGGTTTGAGAGAAACAGCTGAAAATAAGAACGGCTTCAGTACAGACAGTTCAATAGGTAGCAAGAAATACTAAATGAGTTATATACACAATTAAACAAATGTCATGGGTTCATTTAAAAGCACTTTAAACAGCAATCAAACATTAAAAGCTGATGCAGCATCAGTCACTTATATTGATAGAGTGTCTCTGTTGGGTTGCAATTCTTCACTGGTTATACAGTGGTACTGATTATCAAGGGCTTGCCCCTGCAGGCACGACACAGCTGTCCTACATATCTGGTCGTTATTGGGCTTCAGCAGAGCTTGATAACGAGCTGATCATTTGATTCAGATGTGATGGAGCAGGGTGGCATCTGAAACATGCAGGACAGTGGGGCCCTGAGGACCAGGGTTGAGGGACACTGATTTAAGGTTTTAGACAGTGAACAAGTGCTTTTGGATTCTGTATTTTTAAAGAGAAGCAGCTGGATACAGCTCCCCCACTGCTCCTGTTCTGCTGACAACCCGCACTGTGCACTCAATACCTAGCACATACCCCAAATGTTAGGTTACAGCTTGATAATCCCTATTTGTGTAAAGCCATTAATATAGCCCATTTAGCATACCAATGCTGTAATGCTTGTTTATTGGTCCAAGCTTATTAATTATCACACTTTGAAATGGCTCTGAGATCTGATTGTGCGTTTCTGTCTCCAACAGAATTCCCTTTTAACAGTACAAAGTAACTGTGTAAAACACATATTTTCAAGGCAAATTTATAATGGGGTATGTCTTTTGTTTCATCTGCATCATTGATATTTGGCCAGCGCAACTTGTGTCAGTGCTGACCTGCTCAACTTGAAATGGTGATACTATTTTTTTCTTCTTATGTCACAGAACCAGAATCACATGGAAAGAGGAGTGGAGGCTTCAGAGGCAGTACTGCTAGGTGACTCCGAATCAGCTTTCAATGCTCCTCTTTAGCTGGACTCAAACAAATAGAATAATTTAAGCATATGCGCTCATGCCGGATAGCTTAAGCTAATCTGCTAGTGCTGAATTCCGTTTAAATCCAGGCAAAAGTTCAATGTTATCAAAAAGTATTGACTCAATTTTTCATTGACAACCTTCTAAACCAAACAACATCAAATTTGGAGACACAACCAGGATTCAAACTCATGACTCCGATGTGTGAAGTACATGCTTTATCCACTGAGCTATGCTGAGGCTATCATGTAAAAGGAAGAAGCGGTATAGTACCAATAGTAATGTAGTTGTTGGCCCAATAGTGAAGAGTTGATTTGTGTCAATTAACTAACGAATCGCATCCGCTAATGACGAACAGCTTAAGCTAATAAGCTAATTATAAACAAGGTCAGGCTATCAGTGGCCTCAAACTCACAATCTCCATGTTGAGAGTCATGTGCTTTACCTAATGAGCTATACCTGGGCTGTAGGCTACAGGAAATAGTGCTATAGTAAGATCCGTGTCGCAGCGCAATCAGGAATGAGAGGGTGAAGTGGAGCAAACGGTAAAAAAAAAAAATTATGAATAATCTGCAAGTTTCAAATTAAAAGTTGATTGTTAGAACTATATGAATTTATAATGTGTTTTTATTTCATAAGAGCATTGAAAAAATGAACGATGCCCAAGTATGTAATCTAAAATATGGGAAATATTTTAGTTTGAGAAATTTTTAGCTGAATATAAGCAAACAGGAAGCAGCTGGGTCGAGTTGAACTCTCAGTGGTGCTGAAGACTCTCTGAAGTCAGGCTTTGCTGTAAACAAAATGACAGGTGTCAAAACAAAGCAAAACAACACTGGACAATGGCCAACAAATAATCACTAACACATAACATACTAGTGTTTCATTGTCACCTCTTGTATTGTACGGCTAAATGTCGTAAACAGTAAATATTACACGCTGTGTAACCCGGCTGCTTACAGTTAGTTTGAGTCCAGCTGAAGAGTCAACCAGCTGCTCTGCCTCTGATGCTCTGGTCCTCTGGTCCTCGTGGTTCAGGTCCACATGGTTCTGGTCCACAGGGTTCAGATTCTGTGATGTGAGGACAGGAGACAGATTTGTAACAGCAGTGATGCAGATGGACATTATTCCACAGTAGTTTGCTGCGTGAACATGTTTTCTGTTTATTGACAGTGTAAAGAGTCATGTTGAACCACTAAGTCTGGTCTGACAGAGAAAAACACAGTCATATACCAGGTCCAGAGATTTGGTAAGTGGAGACAGAGTCCCAGTGCTGCTGGAGTCCCCTTTCATCTCTGATTGCCATGGATCGAAGGCACGAGAGCACAAAAACAAAACAAAGGTTATGACAGATGTCCTTCCTGACAGTCAGTACAGAATGCTTACAGAATGACTGGGTTCAGCTCCAGGTCCACACCGGCTGTCTGGTTGTCCCGTTGTCCAGGCTCCCCTCTGTCAGCATGGCCTCGCTTCAGTCACATGGATCTGCCTTCACCTTTCAGCAGGAACTCTAACAGAGCAGAGGAAGGCAGAGATGGCATGAACTGGTCAGAATGGAGTGTATCACTGGAAGTCACTTGCAGCATTGAAATAATTAAACAGTAGATACCAGGCACGGGAGCAGGCGGTTTGAAGGTGAAGCAGAGGCCTCTTGATGTTGCGTCTCCACGTGGCCCAGGCACATCAGGATCTTTGAGTCCAGCAGTGAGGAACTGTGCTGCTGGACTTCTTCTGTCTGCAGGACCTGTTGGCCTTTAAAGTTGTTTGCTCACACAGAGAAGAGAAACAGTTAGACAAGCACATAGACAGTACATCGCTTCACGTTACTTACCGTTTGTGGGCCTGGGCCCAGCCCAACCAAAACCAATTTAATTTGTTGTTCCAATCTCAGTATTGTTGCAATATGTATATATATATGTATATATATATGTATATACATATATATATATACATATATATATATATATATACATGTATATACATATATATACATATATATGTATGTATATATGTATATATATATATATATATATATATATATATATATATCGTTGTTCATTCTCATGTTTTGTTCATTGGTTGTTATCATAGGTTGTTTTGCTCGGTTACATGGAAGATGTTGTGTCATCCCCTACTTAGTCTCATGGTGCTTTTGGGGGGATGGATCGTCCCTCCATCCCTCCCTCCCTCCCAGCCTCTGAGAGGCTGGAGCAGCCAGGACAAGATGTTACAGCCTGGCTGCAATGGACGATCCCCCCCCCATTTCATCAGGATTTGGTCATTTGATCTGTTCAGTCAAACTCTGTGTTGGGTTCAAGTTTGTTTGCAACAGGTGCATGTCCGTTGGTAATATTTAAAAGTTCATTACACAGTACATGGAATTGTGGTAACTGTAGTAAGTTCTTAGAACATCTGAATACAGACAGCACTAAGGCCTTGAAATGAAAACAGGGTCCAACAGTGTATTTTTCTCTGTCGTAGCTGAACCAATCACTTGGCCGTAACCTTTAGACTGAAACAGTTCCAGTATCGGCTTGTTTGCTTCAGACAACTGATCTTCATTGAAGTCTCCACAAACTAAGATTGGATGTTGATCCAGCATTCCCAGTGCATCTAACAGGTTTTCCAGAGTTGACAAGAAGGACTGAACACTGTAGCTTGGAGGCCTGTAAACTGCTGCAATGACACCTTTGAATGGCGCTTCTAGTCTAACAACAGTAAACTCAATGTCAGTAGCGTTCTGAATGTAACGCTTCTCCTGTACCCTAATATGGTTTTTGACATAGATAGCTACTCCACCACCACTTTTGTTGGCCATGTTAGGGTAGTTTGCATACGACACACTTCTGTTAGGTTGAAACAATTTGTAACCGTCTAACTGAAGACTTTCAGGCACAAAAGATCCCACAAGGTGAGTTTCTGTTAGACACAAGATGTCTGCCAGAAGAAGCTCATGGTGACTTTTAATGTCAGAGCTATGAGCTGGTAGTCCTTCTGTGTTATGATGGACGACCGTCAGAGTTTCTGGTCTGTCAAATGCTTCTACCGGGAGATGGAGAAGAGGCATAACATCCTCTAATGAAACTTCTGCCATACTAGCAAGAGCCACTTTGATCTCTGGGTTAGCATGTATCTTTTTCTCATCAAAATCTAGAATATGCAGTCCACTTAGAGAAGTTACTCTACTGAGAGCTACATAAGCCATGCCATGTTCAAAGATGCCTTTCAGTGAAACAACAGCAGATGAAGCCGTCATACCTTGAACTTTATGGATCGTACAAGCGAATGCCAGTTTTAATGGAAACTGTCTGCGAACCACTACTTTCTGCTTCAGATTCTCCTCCTCTCTCTTTATGAACACAACCTCATTGGACCCACCAGTATTACTTCCACTGACAAGTTGCAAACCAAGTCTACACACGTGGACCACCTACATCAGTCGCAATCTGTGAAATCAGAGCAAACGTTTCATTACAAAGGTCAGCTTGGACATCAATGTTTCTGGTTATCATCACACGAGCACCAAGTGCAACATTTATGTAGTCAGGGAGTTCGTTTTTAGTGGCTTGGTAAGGTACCGCCTTTCTTTCCATTCTGCCAGTTCTGGGGTCTTTCTGATAGTCATCAGCATCTATTTTCACAATGTCAGAGTGAAACTCACTTAACACAGCAGAGTTATGCTCATCAACCTGTTTGTTGGTGGTATAGATATGCAGAACATCTTTAGGACAGTGAGCCTGATCTGTGATCATCCGATAAAGCAGAGCTTTATCTTCTCTCAACAAGTCATTTGTCTTTTCTTTGACATGGATTCTGTTCAGCATCTCAGCAAAAGGTACATCATCTCTTTGACACATGATCTCAGTCAGCGTGATCATCTTAAAATGTTGACACCAGAGGTCAAGCTGAGACAGATCAAAGACACACTAAGGTTTTGACTGTCTGATTGGAGGTAACTGAAATCTCCAACAGCAAGAACCGACATGCCGCCAAAAGGTTTCACACTTCCGTTGATCTGCTTCAATCTGTGATCGACGTAGGCAAACAGAGACCTTGAAACCATAGAAATTTCATCAATGATGAGGATTTCAGCGTTTGAGAGCTCGGCTATGACTTAGTCAAGTTTATTGCCAAGACCCTGAAAAGGAGGCTTTAGGCTTCTTGGCAGTTTAAGCAGAGAATGTAATGTAGTTCCATGTATGTTGAACGCTGCAGTTCCAGTGAATGCAGTCAACAAGACGGTAGGTTTAGATATGTCTGCTTCCTCAGCATGACGTGGGAGTCTGCTGAGTATCTTGGTTGTCTCTGCATGGATGCATTTGATCAGGTGTGATTTTCCTGTTCCTGCACCACCATTAATGTAGTGGAAGAACTGATCAGGGTTTAAGCCACAAACACGCTTCAAGCACCAGTCTCTCACAGTGTAAAACATGGATGCTTGCTTCTGATTCAAGTTCTGATACATTTGCCGTAACACCGTAGGATCAATCTCAGGGACCTCTCTGGTTACTGCACAGCCTGATCTGGAGTCTGAACCAAGGTTTAAATCAGGTACATTCTCTTGAACGTTATCACAGTCAAGTGGTCTCGCTTCAAGTTCTTCAATGCACTCTAACCTCTGTAGTTCACATTCTGGAGCCAGGTTAGACCACTCATCTCTGATGCCACCGGTTTGTTCAAACTCTTCAATAGCATTATCAATGTCATTCCTGTGTTTATCATACTTTTCTCTGTTTCTTTTGACAATCTGAAGCACTGACTCTGGATGCTCTGAACCCGGTAGCCAAACAGCAGCACCATCATGAAAGGAATGGTAGGTAGGGAAGTGACTGCTTTTCAGCTGTGACTCTGCACGATGAGGAAGGTAAAGTTTCAGTAACGTACCATAAAAGTCCTCGGGGTTCTTTTCTTGCGAGAAACGGTGATACTTAATGACAGCAGGTTTATCATTGGTTCTCCTCTGGACAAAGCCCATGTCATTCAGAAGAGGAAGAACATTGGGACCTTTTGCTTGTTCGCCATACACAATCCTACAAGTAGCAGCAAAATCAGCCAAACACATTGCGTCAAATTCTGGTGTTTCAGGTCTGCATTTGTACTTGTCAGGTAAACCACTCATCCACACGTTGTCAGAGTCTGCCAGTCTGTTCTCTAGAGCTGAGAGAGGGTAACTCATTTTCAGCGCATTGTCATCTGTCGGAACAAACACAACGCTGCTTGAACACTTTTTCATGTGGAGGCCACAAACATGAGCGAGACACTCTTGAGCACTGACTTCTCTTTTTTTGGAGTATGCCTGCATGATCTGTTTCATCTCATCGCTCTCATTCACATTTCCCTGACGCATGTTTTCAATCATTGACTTCAGGTATTCACTCAAACCATGCTCAGCTTTAGTGATGTAGCTGCAGATGTACATGATGCAGGAGTAAGCGTTGAGAATGAACAGAATGTCCAAATTTGCATCCCAGCCTTCAACAAGGTGACGGTTGTAACCATTCACCCAAGCGTCTTTTGGATCTCTCTTATATACGACGACACTGGATTTGGTCGTCAATTGTAAACATCGAAGATATTCTGCAGCGGTGAGCTCACTCAGAGACAGAAGCTGCTCAAAAGTCAGGTTGGCGTTTTCAGGTTGTTCAAGTCACAAGTTTTGTGAGTTTGACTTTTGCGCCATCAGCTGCATTCTGATCATCAATCTCGTCACCTCTCAGTATCATGGTCTGTGGGCAAGGTTGTTTAGGAAAGCCAAAACGACAACTAGCCCCAGGATGTTTAACACACGTCTTAGAATGTTTTTTGCTGTGCATCTGAACTTCGGTTACTTTTTTGTGCAGTTCAGGTTCTGAGTCTGGATCGGGCAGTTGAGCTGAAATGTATCTGTCAACAAAGTCGCAAATTTCCTGATCACTGTCTTCCTCAAACACAGGTGCACCTTCCACCCAAATAAGACAATGAATGTGTGGACCGCCTCTGTGCTGAAACTCCAAACGGTAAAAGTAGTCAATGACTTTTCCAATGGGTTCAGCCGGTGACATGAGCAAATCTCTGAACAGAGCCTCAACACGTTTGTCAAACATACGCATCATCGTAACGGGATTGCTTTGCAGTATTTCGCACTTGGAAGACCAATCGAGCTCATCAAAATTCACTCGTTCTCCTTGTTGAGCCTTAATGACTGTAATGACTTCTTTCCAACGCATCTCTGCGGCGTAAAATGTACAAAAGAAGGTGGGAGTTCCCAACTGTCTGATCATAGCAAAGAGATCTTTAGTGTTTTTTTCCCAGTAGGCTGGAGTGCCTCTCAGTGGAGTCATAAATCTGGTATTTGTTTCGCACAAGCCTTTCAACTTCTTCTCTGTCTTGCAACATTGCATTGGTTATTCTGTGACCATCTCTGGTAAATGGACAACCTTTACGCAACTGAATCTTCATGCTGGAAGTAGCCTGGTGTATCTCAGTGACAAACTGAGCAAAGAGCAAGTAGTTTGAATCTCTGGCAAAACGATCATCGACACAAGAAAGCCTCGTTTTGAAATAACTGGAAGGCGTTAGTTTCAGAGGTCTGTTTTTGTCAAGAGTGTTTTTACCAGTGGGGAACAGGGAAAGCCATCGCCTCAAGATGAGGTGTTTTGAAAAAGCTGACTGGTTTGTTTCCCTCAGCGGGGGCAACAGGGTAGATTCCTTCACTGAAGCTCAAGATCTCCTCTGCAACATCACACGGCTGTAAAGGCTCAAGAGCAATGCCACCATTAGGTTCATCACCTTGTTGTTCTGTGTCATCTGACTGCTGCTGTCGTCGATGGTCATCACAGGACTGACCGTCAACAATCCGCTCAATGTTTTCAGCATCAGTTTCTGTATCATAAAGAGCATCGTTCTCAAAAGCGCCAATTTCCATCAGATCCTCAGCATCATAATCATCATCATCCATTTTGTACTCATCAGCATCATCAGACCAAGTTACAGTATGGAATACCAGATGACCTTTGAAACACAATCGCCTCTTCAGCTTCACTCTAATCACTTGAGATTCACTGCTCAGTCTGGGTAAAGCATTGACTGTTTCCTGGACCTCAGAAGGAACACAAACAACGTTGCCTTGAACAGCTCTTTGTTGACCTTTAGGAAGCGGGATAATCTTTGCAAACGCGATGCACTTAGTGACAAGATGTCTCTCCAAAATGTTAAAATCTTTAAGCTCAGGTGGAATATCTGCAAGCTGTAAGTTGTTAGCTGTTGCAAGGGAAGGCATTCTACCATTTTTCAGATGCTCATAACAAGTGTGACATCCACTCTGTCTTTCTCTCATCAGGTACTGTGCAAGGTTGAGAATTATGACATTCATCACCGCAAACATGAACAAAGTCACCTGTCAGACAAGTTTCAACAGCAAGAGGATTTTTAACGTAATTAGCTCTGTTGCAGCGTTGAACTTGATTAGGGAACAACGCTCTGTGGCAAACTGTACAAACATGAGTCGGACCTTTTTTATTTCCGATTTGAAAAACTTTCACAGCTTCTCCGATAAGACTGTCATCTGTTTGGCTTTGTTGAGTCTCATCTATTTGGTTATTTTGTCTGTTCAAACATCTGTACTTTCTTCTAATGTCAAACGCACACTGCATACTGTTAGTCATTCTGAATCCAAGATATTTGTTCCTCATTTGTTGTCTCATTGCTTGTTTTTGTTTGGATCTGAACTCAGGGTCGTTGGCATAGCGATGGGTGACATAAGACTTTTGAGTTTGTCTGAAAAGGGCATTAAGGCGATAGCTGGAAGTTATGCGCGACTTCTGTCTCATTTTAAATCCAGCGTCTTTCCTGTAACGACTGGTTATATATGACCTTTGTCTCAACTTAAAGTCGGTATCTTGACTGTAACGACTGGTTATATATGATCTTTGTCTCAATTTAAAGTTGGTATCTTGGCTGTAACGATTAGTCACATATGAGCTTTGCCTCAACTTAAAGTCAGTATCTTGGCTGTAACGATTTCTGATGTAAAACTTTTGTCTCTGCTGGAAGTTTGAGTCCTTCTGGTAGCGAGCAGTGATGTAGGTTCTCTTTCTGCAGTCAACATTTTGTCTGTAATGTTTCATTTCATAGGATTTTTTTCTGTTTCTTAACACTGTCATCTTTAGCATATCTTTGTCTGTGTTTCCTGTTTTTAGTCATCTCTTTAATTTTCTGCCTTCTGTTTCTTTCATCATTTTTGCTCTGTTTCTTATCCAAAGCCACAAGTCTTCTTTTAATCTTTTTCCTCCGCTGTTTTGAATATCTTGATAGATCCAATTCATTTGTATCTAACATCATGTCAACACAGGGTGTGGACTCTGCAACTGAACATGAAGGCAAACACATTTCAGACATTTCAGTTTCAATCTCTGGAACACTGCGATGCTCCTGCTCTTTCTCACGTGCGTCATCAACATCATTGGACTGCACATGTGGCACATTTTCATCCACACAAACTTCATCCGCACTCTGAAAAGTCACAGGCATCAGCTCATAAGGAGGGTCTGGGCTGGCACCAAGTATTTGGAAAACTGTGACAAGCTTGTTGATCATGTCACTCAGATGAGTGAAGGTAAACATGACAGCTGTTCCTGTACCTGTACCCCATGGGCCATGAGGTAAACCATCAGGTCGTCGAGAGTGAGGGTCAAAGAAGCCGTACTTTCCTTGTTGGTCTCTGAAAACAGCAATGCACTGGGAAGCCATGATCAACAGAGCGTAACTCACATCTGAAGACAGGCACTGTAGTGTGTTTGAGAGGTTCAGGAACGTTCCAACCATTGTTTCACACTTTGTCATTATGTATTGTTGACTGTGGCCAAAAACAGTGTCAGGGAGCTCTTCAGTGGTCAAGTGTGAATGAACTGCTCATTCATCAGCAATCAGCTGATTCATAACAAGCGTATACATTGTATCGCCTTTATCTAAGACGTGATCAAGATCTGAACTTCTCAGGTGTCCCAACTCACGCAGGAACGCAAGAAAAGTAGCAGAGTTACAGGTGCACTGACTGTTGTTTGAATCTGCATATTTCCAATGTGCCTGACTGCGGGATGCCAGCACACATGTCACATTAGCATGAGAAGATTCAGGTACATTTACTTCTCTGTTGGTCTCAGGTGGAGTACTCACGGTTTGTTCAGATGCTGTCGACTGTAGAAAGTCATCAAACTTCTGCCAACGTACCTTGGCAGCTTCAGATCTCTTGCCTTTTCGAGGCATGACTTCTGTTCAAGGTTTCTTAAAGGCACTGTTTCACAAAACAGTTTCACAAGGGCAGTGTGTTCAAGGTTGTGTATTTCACCGGGGCAGTGTATTGACAAGGAATTGTACACCGGAGTCCTGTGACGAAATGTTTTGTGTCTAAATGTCGTGCGTGTCTAAAATGCCGTGTTGATTGTATCTAAGTGTGGCGATATGGGATGTCTAATGCCTATGTGCGGCCTAGTGTTCTGTTGTGCTATAAACTGTAGTGTATGTAGTGTATGGACTGTATGTAGTGTATGGACTGTATGTAGTGTAGTGTGCGCAAAAACAAAGAAGAAGGGGTCCAGGGGATGCAGGCCCTCTTCTTCTGTAGGAGAGAAAAAAGAAAAAAATAATCATCCAATCATCATAATCACACACAGGACAAAAGGTGTCATTAAGTGCTCTCAGCATTCTTAAAACAAAGAAATATTTTCATTTGAGAAAGGGGATATGTTGGTGATGAGCAACATTAGAATTATTTACATCAGTATTTTTACGTACTCCCTCTGGACACCTTCATGGTAAAATACCTCTCTTTTCACGTGTCTTTGAAGAAGTACTTGAGTGAAAAAACATGGCCTCTTATCTTTGTTGTTCTCTATAATTAATACAACTGTTGATGTGTTCATTCACGTGGCTGCTTTCACAGTGAAAGATGAACATGTTTGACTAAGGGTTCATTTCATTAGTGAGCAGGCAACAACAACAATTTTGATGCTTATTTGACATATTCAACAGTAATCGCCACCAATGTCCCATCCCCCTACTTTTTATGATATCCAAAATAATTAATGGTTCAAATACAATTAATTGCAATAATTTCATACATAATAATTCAACTGATTTAAATGACTGAATGTTGGATTGTACTGAACAAGTCTCAGGTCGTCTTAAATGGTTTTTGAAAAAAGAAGACAAAAAGTGCCATGAAGGTGTCCGGATGGAAGTAAAATTTCAGGAGGACACAAAAATTAAGTTCAACTTGGCAGCAACATTATGAGGCCCATAATTCAACTTGACCACATTCTGGAAAGAACATAAATGACTATGTCACATTATACCACTGCATATCTAATGAACTACAATAAACAACACAACATGATTTAATGCTCCTCTATTTTAGAATAGTACTTGCCGGTATGCATTTTTGGTGACAAAATGCAAGTAATTGAATCACTATTACTAACTAGAAGAGCAATTGCCGAAGCAATTGCGGGGTGTGAATGCCTGCAGCCGAAGCCACGCTGCCGAATGCTAATGCTGAATACCGATGCCGATTAACTAATTAATTTCACCCGCTAATGATTAATAGCTTCAGCTAAAAGTTGTTTGTAACATCTTAAACCACCTTTTAGTGGTATGTTAATTGCTTGCCAGGGTCCGGATTTGAACTCATGACATTGGGGTTGAAAGGTGAGTGCTCTACTGACTGAGCTATAGGCAGCTTTCAAACACTAAAAGGAGTCATACTGGCTTTAAGGCAATCCGGTAATGCTGAATGCCGCGCCTCGCGATGAGTGGGTGGAAATTTCCTGGAATGCCTCTGTGATTTGATTACCGAAACAGTTTGTGGAATAACTTAACGAGGAATGTTATTACGTGTTTAATGTGGTCTGAATTGTTGTCTGTCGTGTCTGTTTATCGGTCACGTTAATGTTTGTGGTGATTATGAAGTTGAAGGTGACAGTTGTCTGTACTGTGAAGTGAGTGATTTGTATCACTGGGACCCAGCAGAGGGAGCTCTAGAAAAATCCCCATTGACTCATGATGGTAACAGTGCCACAGATTAGCATCAGCAGTCATCACGTTGACATTAAAACACCAACATGGCTGATAACCATACAACACTTGGCTTTAATCACAACTATTTCCTGAACATCAGCCAGATCCTTTTTTCCTGTCTGGTCCAATAACAGAAAGAAAGGAAAAAAAAAAAAACAAGCCCTTCCACAGACAGTCAGACGCCTTCTGGCAAGTCTTCATGCACTCATTCCCCAAACTTCCCATTTTTCAAAGTAGGGTTCAATGTTGCATTTAAGAAATTAGGCAAAAGCAAAGACTTATTTGAGGACAACTGTCACCAGTGGGTTTTTGAGTGCCGTAAGTGGATACTGACCACCATAAAGTGGAAATTCAAAAAGAGAAATTACACATTTCTGAGTTGTGTGTGTGTATATATGTATAAAAATGGGGGCAGCTAGTCGCGCCCAACTTCCTCCCCCATCGCTGCGACCTGGGTCACAACACCACTGTGGTATGTAAGACATAAGTCCCCAAAGTAATTTGGCGGCATCGGAAACTTTGCCTGCCACACCGGCAAGGGAATGATGTGTCTGTCGAATTTGGAGTCGAGGAGCTGGATGTTTTCCCCAGCCACGCTCAACCCCTCAACCTTGACACGTTCTTGTGCATCGCAAAGCTGTAAGAAAAAAAAAACAAAAAAACACATTTAGTTATTGCTGTATAGACTTGTTCACGTGATTAGTAGTAGACAACTAGTCACACACTCACCTCGATTTCAGTGCTGGGTGTTGAATTTAGGAACAGCCCTTAAGTGTGTTATTTTAATCAGCATGCCATCCTGGAGAGCAATGATAGTAGCCTCCCGCCACAAGGTGATGGTGACCTCAGAGTCTGCCTGCAATTTATATATTAAAAAAAAAAAAAAAAAACAACACAAAGTTACAGTGACAAATAAAAATCTTACTTTTCCCAATCAGTACTTAAACAACGCGAGCTTCAGATTAAAAAAAAAAGCCTTTAACAGTTCCTTACTTCTTTCACCATTATGGTCCTCTTGGGGACCATCACACCCCCATCCAACCTGTGTCTTTTCACGTTCGCGATCTAAAAAGGTGAGAAACGACACAGTTTAGGAAACTTCAAAATGGGGGTCAAGCAACTGAATTAAAAGAAATGGGGTTTCCCTCCTTAGAAACTTACAAAAATGCCAGAAAGGATATGTTCTTTCCTGTGTTCTATCTCTTGAGTAAAAATATTTATAAGTTTTAAAATGAGTACACAACGTTTTTAAATGAAAAGGAGAAAAGAAGATCATTTTAATTAACTAAGAAAACCTTCCACAGGAAGTGTTGACTTCAGACCGTTGTGAAAAATAAAAAAGCAGATATGATGTGTCATATGTCACACTAATTATCAAATAACAACAGAGGGGGAGTGGCATGCCATGTATTTAACAGCTCTGTTACAGCCAGCTAACCTCTTCTACCAATCTGCCTACTGTGGGACAGACACTCTGCATTCTGCGAATATGGCTCTTGTTTCTGGTAAGTTTTAACGAAACTTTTGTCTTTATTTAAAACATTATTTATAGTACATTCTGTTTATCTGATTTATATTGTATTTATATGTGTTTTAAAACAGCACTGGGAGTCACTGACGACTGTTCAGGAAAGAAACAATATTTTATAGGTATGTACAACAGGTCTACACTCGTGGTTGTGTTATCCTGTTTGTTTCTCCAAGTAATTTCCATTTTCTTTCTTTGTTTTAGAAGAGAGACACTTGTTTGATGAAATGCCGTCCAGAAGTAAACAGAACCTGTCTCCTGCCAAACAACAGAAAAAAACTTTAGCCAAAAGCCCCAGGAAACTCGGTCAGTATTCTGCATCTAAAAACATGTAAATAAATGCTAATAATGGCATAGATTTATATCGCACCATTCATTTTATAGGTAACTACAACTGGCCTACACTCGTGGCTGTGTTATCCTGTCCCGTGGTTTTTTTCTCCAAGTAATTTCCATATTTTTCTTTGTATTGAAGAGAGACGTTTGTTTGATGAAACACAGTCCAGAAGTAAAGAGAACCTGTCTCCTGCCAAACAACAGAGAAAACCTTCAACCAAAAGTCCTGGGAATCTTGGTCAGTATTCTGCATCTGGAAAAAAAATGTAAATAATAATAATGACTTGGATTTTATACAGCACCTTTGATGATACCCAAAGCACTTTACAGAAACCATTATTCATTCACACCGGTGGTGGTAAGCTACATTGTAGCCACAGATGCCCTGGGGGCAGACTGACAGAAGCATGACTGCCATTTTGCGCCTACGCCCCCCCCCAACACACTCACACACATGCATACAATTCATATCATTCATACGACAATAACAATTTTCTTTCAGTTTCTAACCTCGACTATTTATTTATGCAGGAGTGTATAGAGTCTTTCAAAAAAGACCTCAACCCACAACCAAAGGCAGGACCCTGTTACCTCTGCAAGAAATATCTGCAACGTCATCACAGTCAGTGGAGCGACCTGGAGTAATTCTGATCTCTGACTCGGAAGACGACGACGGTGTTGGGGCTGTTTCACCACGTGGCGCCGCTCCAGACACCTCGGACTTGAGAGAGGCGGCGGAATCAATAACCCCGAGACACTCTCCCCACAACACAGAATCTGAAGATCTCCCGGCTTTGGGACGAATGTGACTTTTCTTATTTAACACAAAGTAAGAAAAAAACACAACACACCACATTCTTCTTTTCAGGAATTAAGGGCAGAACCGTCTACATCAAAAGGTGTCAAGGACCGAAAGCATGTAATTCCTAGGAATATTGTAATTAAGAGAACGACTCACTCAAAAAAATCAACTTAAAATTTATAAAAACGTAAGGTCTATGGAAAAGGAACTGGTTACTATCCGCAAATGCATGCGCGTTTTATGTACTCGATCAAAGAAATAATCAAATTGTCGAATCTCTTTATTGTTATTCTATTTCATATTGTTTAATCATGTCACGTAAATCTACCCATAAAACAAAATGTGGCAGACGATGCGAGATTGTCGTGAGTGATGATGAATATGATAGTGACGATTCATCTTCTTCCCTCAAAAGTTGGTCCGACATACAAAGAGAATTTCATCAGTATACTTCAGACAGTGATTACAGTTGTCTTGAAAATGATGCATCCTCTCCTTACAAAAGCTGGTCTGATATTGAAAATGAGTTTGACCAATTAGAACAAAGTGAAATTAGTGATTTAGACGAAGACAACGTTGAAATGACACCGACCGAGATTCTTCATGTTTTACAAGACATGGGTATCCTAAAAGGAGAAGCCTCAGAATTCATAGAATCAGATGATGCTTTACAAGCTCCTCAAACCGGCGGTGATACAGTACCTCACGGGCAAAGCAATTTACAAACAAATACCATTTCCCAAGTACCCCACGCAAACACTGATTTACCGCAAAACAACCGATTCAGTAATGAATTGGCCGAGCGCATAGAAAGGGCGGGAGCGTTGCGCGATTTTAATATTACAGAGAGGAGACGATTTAACGGTCTTGAAATTAGACAAAAAATAGATCTGCGTGGCATTCAAATGTGTGATTTAAGATCAGCACTGTCCATGTTGAGACACAAATTAACAGATGTGGTCAATTTCTCCACAAATCTCGCGGCACCAGACGCTGTTTTAAACGTAGTGCTGAGAGGTCCGTCATTGTCTAGCGATGTGTGTGCAGTATTAAACGCCTCTAATGACTACAACGCTGAAACTTTTCTCAACGAGATCGAGCAAGTCATGCAGAGCAATGATAGAATACTCTGAGACAAGAGTCTGGAATTGGTAGTCACAGCTGCTTTGAACAAACGTGGTGGTGCAAGGCGCAAATTAGGAAGCATAATGTATGATCAAATCATTAAAAAGAAACAAGTGTGTCTTTACAATCACACGGACAATAATTTGTGTTTTTCCATGTGTTTAGCACATCACATGCACCCACAACAGTCTGAGGGTGAAACTCAAAAGCTAGTGCAACAAATCCACAATGGAGCGGGGTTTAATTTGAGCCGCAAAGTGTCCTTAAACGACGTGTCTAAATTTGAGAAACACTTTGGAACTGTATCAGACACATGAACACCCCCACTCAAACACTGTATGGCTCTATCTGCATGATGACCATTATTATATGATCCAAAATAAATCACGTTTTTTTGGAAGTGTCTATGTGTGTAACTTCTGTTACAAGAGTTACAGTAATCATGCATTCCACAAGTGTAAATACTTTTGCAATGTGTGTCTTTCTGATGAGTGTCACAAACAGCAAAATACATCAAACATACGCTACCATGACTGTTTGCGTCTTTGCCGATCCAAGTTTTGTTTTAAAAAGCACAAAGAAACGGTGGCGCAAAAACAGCGTCGCAAGGCATTCAAACCCTGTGAAACCACAAAATATTGTAAAGATTGTGGTCGTCTGTACGTCGTGAGTCGCACTCCAAACAACCGACACAAATGTCAAAAGGGTAAATGCGGTCATTGCGGTGAGTCGTTAAAATCAGATACGACACATAAATGTTTCATTCAACCACAAAAAGCATCAGAACCCCAAACCAAATACGTGTTTTATGACTTTGAAACAACAACAGAAAGCGGGAAGCATGTAGCCAATTTTGTCTGTGCTATCGATTTTGAAAACAATAAATGGTGGGCGTCTGGTCCGTCGTGCGTCGATCTCTTTGTGCAAAAATTTAGAAAGCCAAAGTACAAAAACTATACATTTATTGCACATAATGCGTCGGGCTTTGACAACTACATTCTTTTAGATTACTTTACCAAACAGTGCATCATCCCTAGACTGACCATGCGCGGAAGTAAAGTGTTGTTAATGTGTGACAATCAATTTAAACAGCGATGGCTTGATTCATATAGTTTTCTTCCAATGCGTTTGTCAAAAACTCCCGCAGCCTTAGGTTTTTAAGATTCCAAAAAAGGCTACTTCCCACACCTGTTCAACACGACTGAAAATGCCAACTATGTAGGGCCTTACCCTGACCCATATTATTATGGCTATGACAACATGTCAGAGAAAGAAAGGGCAGAGTTTTTACAGTGGTACAACACGCCATGAGGTGCGTCATGAGGTGTTTGATTTCCAATTTGAGCTACGCTCCTACGGTATCAACGACGTTGTTGTTTTACGCAAAGCCTGCATCGTCTATCGTGACGCGTTCATCGAGTGCACCCGTCTGGATCCCTTTGAATGTACAACACTCGCATCATGTTGCATGGCTGTGTTTAAAACACAATTTCTGCCCCCTGACACGTTGCCGTTAACCCACGACGGTGCATACACAAATCAGTACAAAACATATTCCAATGCGTCAATACAGTGGTTGGAATTTGAAGCGCACAAAAACAATATTGAAATTTGCCACGCTCTAAACTACGGCGAGAAACACTTTGGACCATACCATGTTGATGGGTTTTGTGAAAGGGATGGTGTGCGCACTGCATATGAGTTTGCCGGATGTTTCTGGTATGGCTGTTCAAAGTGCTACAACCCCGGACATAAAAATGCTGTCAACAACATTGCCTTTGGCGTTCTCTACAGTTAATTAAAAAAAAACTGAACAGTCTTAGGCAGACACACAAATTACATGTGAGGGTAATGTGGGAATGTGAGTGGGAACGAGCCAAAACAACAGATCAGAGACTGCAGGACTTTTTGAAAAACTATGACGCTCCCGAAAGACTTGACCCACGAAAAGCTTTGTTTGGGGGTCGTACCAACGCGTACAAGCTCTATCATAAAGTCGCGGAGGGTGAGAAAATTCATTATTATGATTTTACATCGCTGTACCCCACCATTCAAGCGCATAAAAGCTACCCCATCGGTCACCCCAAAATAATATTCTGTGATTTCGAGTCCATTGACAAATACTTTGGCTTGATAAAATGCACTGTGTTACCGCCCCGAGGTTTGTATCACCCTGTACTGCCATACCGATGCAACAACAGACTTATGTTCCCTTTGTGTCGCACATGTGCAGAAACTGAAATCCAAACATGTGAATGCAATCACTCTGATTCTGAAAGATCCCTTTCAGGAACTTGGGTCAGTCTCGAGGTCCAAAAGGCGACAGAAAAAGGGTATGTTGTGTCCAAAATAGACAAAGTGTGGCATTTTGCTGAGAAGAGCGACAATCTCTTTAAAGGCTATGTCAAGACTTTCTTACAGCGAAAACAGGAGGCTTCAGGATACCCTAGTTTTTGAAAAGACGAAGAATCTAAAGCAAAATACATCCAGGATTATTATGTGAGGGAGGGAATCCAGCTAAATCCTGAAGAAAATCACTGTCAACAAAGCTGTGCGAAGCATCAACAAGCTGTTGCTTAATTCATTGTGGGGTCGTTTTTCCATGCGTGAAAATCAGGCAACATGCGAGTTGGTGACGGATCCTGAACAATTTGCCCGCTACATGTTTAGCGATCAGACAGTTTTCCTTCGTATCTGATAGTGTGGCGCTTGTTCAGTGGCGACACGCTGTAGCACAATCTGCTAAAACCAAAAACATCAACATATTCATCGGAGCCATGACAACGCCATATGCACGGCTTATGTTGTATGACCTGATGGATCGGTTAGGAGAGAGGTGTATCTATTCTGACACAGACAGCTTGATTTTTGTGTCAAAGGTCGGAGATTGGAGGAGTTTGTGTCAGGAGGACCAAAATGTTATGCATACTGCATGCTCCATAACAAGTCACAGCTAAAATGTAAGGGAATCACACTGACCTGTTACAACACATCAGTCATCACTCACGACATCCTGGTGGGTCTTGTGCACGAGTTTGCGAGTCGTGATAACACAACACAAAATCTCATAACAAAATCAGACACCATTGTTAGGAATAAAAAGGCGTTTGAGTTAAAAAACAAGTCAGTTCATAAAAGGTTTCAGGTGGTTTACACCAAGCGACGCGTCTTTCCTGATCTGAGTACTCTGCCTTACGGTTATTAAAATGGGTGCTAGAGATATTGGTGATTTTGATGTGAGATTTCAACATCCTTTTAGCTTGATCGTTTCTGGTCCCTCAAACAGCGGTAAAACATATTTTGTAAAAATGTTGATAGAAAATGTAGATAAGCTTGTTTCTCAAAAAATTGAAAACATTGTATATATTTATTCTTGTTGGCAGCCTTTGTACGATGATCTATTGAAATCAAAAAATGTTAACTTTGTTGAAGGGTTACCACCCTCTGTGTGACAATTCTTTGTTACCTGTCAATAAAAAATAATTTCTTGATTATTGATGATTTAATGAACGATGCCAGCAATAATGTAGAGGTGCAGAATGCGTTTACAAAGTACGTCCATCACAGAAATTTAACTTGTTTGTATCTTGTACAGAACTTGTTTTTTCAAGGTAAAGCCAGTAGAACTATCAGTTTAAATACTAATTATCTTGTTTTGTTTAAAAACCCTCGAGACAAATACAAGGTCATGCTTATGGCTAGACAGATGTTTCCAGGGAAGAGTAAATTTTTTTATGGAGTGTTTTGAGGATGCTACAAGTGTTCCTTATGGGTATCTTTTGATTGATTATAAAGCCAGAACTCCTGATCATTTACGTCTCAGAACAGATTTGCTTTCAGAGACGCCTGTTGTCTATGTGCCTAAAAACAAATAAACATGTCTGCAAGAGTCAAGAGGAACTTGTCTTTATTGAAACATTTGCTTGATGCTTCTCCTGCTCAGAGGATGGTTATCATTAAATCTGCCTCCAAAAACCTTATTTTAACATTGTGTGAAATAGCCTTTAACGTGTTAAAAGGCAAGGTACCTTTAAACCCCACGCAGTATCAAAAGTTAAAGAAAAAGAAGGCGGGGATTAAACTCATTGCTGATAAAAGGGTATGCCTGTTGAAGAAAAAAAAGAAGCTTCTGAACCAGTTTGGAGGTTTTCTTTTACCCCTCTTGAGTATTGCTGTACCCTTTATAACGAGTCTCATCGCATCAAGATCATAATAAAAAAAAACATGGACTATGCACAGAAGATGTATCTTGTGCCTCAGCAACAAGTTAATCTTTTAAGGAAGTCTTCTACACATGAGTCCATTCGAGAGACTGCTGAAAATGAATTGGATCGTACCATCAAAGAAATTCTGGATCAGAAAACCGAAGACATTTATGAAAAAGCCAAAAGTGAGATTTCTCACTGTGGTAAAGCAAGGGGAAAAGGAGCAAAACATGCTCACTTTATCTCTCCCAGATGAACACGATGACCAAAAAAACATCCCCAAAAACAGCAAGAAAAAGGCTCAATATATTTTGGATAAAATGACATCCTCGAAGCCTATTACATTTTGGACTAAACAAGGAGAATTTGTTTTTAACGGTAATGTTGTGAAAGGTTCTCATATTGATGACTTGATAAAAAATGTAACTGCCTCCCACAACGTGCCTGACAGTCAACGACCTATAGGTTGGGATGAATACTTGCAGTCAATGGCTTTATTAAATATTCCTTTGTCCGTCACACCGAATCAGCAAGTCAAGAGAAAGATTGAGGAGTTGAAGAGAAAGGCACCTGCTACACCAGAACCTGTTAAAAGGAGAAAACAGCGAATAGAAGATTCCAAAAGTCCTTTTGCATCTCCTGCAGAATGTTTAACAGAATAGATACATTTTTGAAATGTGTGTCTTTGTTTCATGCTTTTTAAATAAAAATGATAACAACAGTAATCTTGTGATCGAGAAATGTTTTATTTCAAAATTTCTGTAAGCATATAACATGACACGATATTTTTAACAACTGCTTTACATACCTTTTATGTATGAACACCCTGTACACATGCAAAACTGTTTTTTCTACACAGAACAGAGGGGTGTAATCTTTTCACAAATTTACAAACCATAATGTCATTTTTAGACAGATTGTTACTATATCTTTCCATCACATCGTCATAATCTCGTCCCTTATCCATATGATACAGAAAAAAAAACACAGTGCTGACCACAAACAGCTGTGCAGATATCCTGTACTTGTCTTGACGAGTGTTGAATAACTGTACAATTTGTCTTTAGAAAAGCCACAATTGACTTAGGAAATTGCGTATGTACCGGAGGGTTACCAAAACTGTCAAAGAATGATCCCACACCAAACTTGTCAATGTATCTAGACAGCCAATGTTGCCCGCTCCTGTAAGCACGGTCTGTATTTACCACTAATGCTACTGGTCTCTCTTGGACGGATGTAGTCAGTTTGTGCACTGTTCAACAGTTGAGAGTTTAAGAGGCATCAGAGAAGGCTTTGGAGTAGTTTAATATTCTGAATCTAAATTTTCGTATTTTATTATTCAGTATTATTAAGTTTTATAGATTATGTATAAATTTGGCCAGTTAATTTAGTATCTAATCATCAAACTCTTTAATATCTGAAGATGTATGTGTGTATCATATCACCGCTTGTAGATAGATGGAAGGTGCTGAGGTGTGAGGAGTGGCTGCAGGTCCCGTCTGGGCCTGGACCCCTGTTTTAGTAACTCACTGCTTAAAAGTTCATCGCTAAAAAACTATATTTCTGTTAATTGAATAAACATAAGTAGCATGCTATGCCAGTAACACAAGTACATTTCACGAGTTCGCAATGTTTTCTCGTGGGAATGTAGCACTGGTTTTTTATTCTCAGCTATGCGGTAATACAATACATCATAATTCTGTCCGACATCTCACTTACTATCCACAGCCATATAGTGTAGCCACTTTTCACGCATGTGCTAATTTTCCAACCTAGGTATGAAACAGGATGTAGCGGGGGTTGACCTGTCGTTACTGCTATCAACATATTCAAATAAAAATTATAGCTGATATATTTTCCCTTTATTTCATCTGGTTTAGGTGTATTTGTGAGAATTGCAGAACAATGCCTACAGTGCCTGAGAATATGTGCTGCAGGGAGATACCACAGGTAATACATGGATGCTCGTTGAATGAATGTAACTATTCAGTCATTGTCTGTCATCAAACGTCACTTAACCTCTCAAATTTACAGGTTGTAAGAAGACTGAATCAGCTTCAAAACCCACCTTCCTGCATGGCATACCACCCTGGCATCGAACCAGTGTGTTTAAACACACTCACTTCAATTCTCACTTCAAAATGCACTAAATATCTACAAAGCAGACTATGGGCCTTTACGTCTGAGGGGAACAGAACAGTAAGTGTGTTTTACATATAAATTCTGTGTTATTGAGTAATGAAATAAATTCAATTTTCCACTTTGCTACATTGCTTATTTATCTTCTGGAAAGGCAGTTAGCATTAGCTAGCCTTACACGAACAATGAAAAACAAAGCATAAATTCTTAAAAATACTTACAGGTTATTCCTCCGCCGTCTCTCCAGGGATAGTTGGTACTGCTCCCCCTTTCAGCAACAGTTTTTGGGACAGTCCAGCAGCATACTGACCAATGTTAACAAAACAGTCCGACATGAAGTGGTTCGAACACATGAACACATCTTTGCCATCATTATCCGGGATATTACCATCCATCCATTTATTTTCTACCGCTCATCCTCATAGGGTCACGGGGGGGCTAGAGCCTATCCCAGCTGTCTTAGGGCAGAAGGCAGGTAATTAGAAGACTATAACCATATAGTTATAGTCTTTTAATTTGTTTTAGAATTTAATTCTTCTTTTCCCACGGAACAACAGAAACACACCTTTGTCATGATGCTCAAGAAACTCTCAGCTTTAATTGGGTGCCAATTACTTTTTATTGGGTCACTTAATTTGAATATGTTGTTGAGAAGCATAGTTCCTGAGCTTTCATCAGGAAATGGTCATTTAATTTAAGGTTAATTCCATTTTGTTTCTATATGAGTTTATGAACCCATCCAAGTATCCAGGACGGAGGTACTGATAAAAATTGATAAAAAACAACAAAAAAAAAAAAAAAAAACAAACACACACAACAGGCAGCCGAGCTGCATCAGAGTGCTGTAGGGAGCCATTTCTGCACTCATGACTCTAGATCACTTCCATTTAATTTAATTAAATAGTTTAAATAGTTTTAAATTTAGGTTTAATTTTAGGTTTAATATTTAGGTTTGCTTATATTCTTCTTTGAGTTTTTTTACATGCTGAGTTACTGTTTTCTACATGAATGTCTAGTTTTAACGTATTACGACTGTAATTTTGATGGTCATATCTTAGAAATGTTAATTTTATGGCTTTAAGTTTAGTAAGCAAAGATGCTCCTTTAATACTCCAGCTCATCTTATCCTGCCTGGTAACTATGGTAACCTGTATTTTTTCCCTTTTACAGTGTCTGATAGACACCCGCTGAAGCCTCTGTTTTCTTTTATTTTATATTATTCATTGAATTATTTTTGATTACAGTGATTTGTGTGTACAATAAAACAACTAAATTTGTGTAAGGTCCTATCTGAGGTGCCAAAACATGTAGCATGAATACTCAAAAGCAGATTTAACAGTCAATCATATAAATATCAAATTGTGTGTTTATAGTCAGTAACTCTTTAGTCATTAATCATAAACCATTAATTGTCATGAAAGGTGAAGGAGTGGTGATACTCAGCTTCAGGTATAACCCACTATTATTTTTAATTGTGGAAATTATCAGAGTGCCACCCAGTTTTTTCTAAAAACAGGGAAAACTTGTAAATTTGATATTAATTAAGTCTCTTAACCCCAGGGTGCTAGGGAGTTCTTGGACCTAGTGTACAGTGAATCAATTGCTTTATATACACACACAAATCAAATAATCAAGTTCTTTATAAAATCAGATGTTTATTTGACAAATTAACAACATGACCAAACTACTAGCAGAAAATAACTAATAATAAATGATTAATTTGACAAACTAAATGACCAGGCTAACAGAAAATAATAGAATGTAAAATAAGTAATAATAGAATGCAGGAAGATTGAAAGATGAATAAATGGCATTCATTCACTGTGGCCATAATAGAATAAATGATTATACACAATAGAAAGAATGATATTAAGCAATTAGTTGTTTTAGTTAGGCTTAGGGTAAGTTTTCAGTAAATCAAAGTTTGTCCCTAAAGAGAGGGTGTGTGCATGTGTGACGGATCGAACAGTTTGGTTTGAATGGATTTTTCCAATAGTTCTATTTAAAAAAAAGCTTATTTCTTATTATACCTGTTTGATTGTGAATTGTGGTAAATGATTATTAGTTCAGCTGCTGTTAGCTTTTCTGTTTGGTAATCCTCTCTTGGGTTCTGAAGAAATATATCCATAGATCAACATGTTTATCTATGCATCAGCTGATGCTTAAATGCTCTTTGTTTCAAATTTTGCAACAGTTTCTGTAAGGAGCCCAACTCCTCAGTACCCAATAGATGGCACTGTGGCTACATGGTAGATACAACCACTTACTAGTGACAGTTGACCAATCTTGGTTAACCCCTTTTCCTGCTGTCAAGTCTGCCTGAAATTTCTACTGAGGATGCACCCAAAGTAAATTGAATGCTGTTCTTGGACCAGTTTGAGTACATGCATGGTTCTAGTCTTCTTTGAAAGCTGACAACCTGAATACCCCAATGAAGTCAGTGCTACTGGCACAGAGTAGCTTGTTGGAACACGATGAAATAGGATGAATTTGTTTTCCGCTTAATTTTTTTTTTCCCCTATAAAACACCTGAAGATAGAGACCCTTGGCACAACCTTGGCACACTGGATAAAAAAGGCTGCTGTTCTTCAACACTTCAAAATACAGTTATGTATTTGGGCTCTCCTGAAAGCTTATACTCTGAGGTATCATATCCCATATTCAGATCCACTTTGGGAATTACTCATGCATGTAATAATTGATGCATAAACATGTAATAACACCAATTGTCAAACTTTTTGCATATAAAGGAGTAAAAAGAAGTGCTAAATGTGATAAGTTAAAGTCAAACAACATAGTATTTACACAAACAATTATCAATAACAAATAATAAATAGCAGTATAAAATATAATAACAATAATGTGATAAACTATTTACAACAAAACACCCTATTTACAATATAACATTTTTTTCAATAAAACTAATTACAACTATTTTCAAATCACCATCCGTAATTATCACCAGAAATTGTTGGCAACATGCCAGTCGTGATAACAATCATGCCCAGTCAGGAAACAAAGAGGAACATCACAGGTAGTGCACTTAACTGGGGTCTTTTTGTGGCAGTTTCTGCACTTTAGCCGGCCGGCAGTGCTGTCCCCAGTGATGGACTGCAGCCTGTGAGGAGGAGCGGGACCTTGCACTGGCACTTCTGTGGGGGGAGAACCTATCCTTGCTTGGTCCTCTGCAAGGGTCTCCCTAAACGCCTTCTGGTGCATTGGCACCTGTCCTTTAGCCTTTGCAAGGGCTTTGTGGAGGAGAAAGGTGTTCACAATCACAATGTCCAGGAAATGATAAAAAGGGGGGTGGGGGGAGAACCACGAGAAACAAACACTGGGTACAACAACCAAAAACGCCACCACATCTGGGGGGGGAAAAAACAACAACAACAATAAAGCACCCTCTTTCCACACTAGAAAATAATAAGTCACCCATGAATATATTATAACAGGGACAACTACTGTTGCCAAATGATACCAAGCCTCATGCTTCTACCACTGTCTGTCTCCTTCTCCTTTCTGTCCTCCTCAGGCCACACTTCTCCTCCACCTTTTAACTGTGATCAGCTGATGAGCAGAGTGGAAACACCTGATCTCATGGAGGAGCATATTAGAGTGAGAGACAACACAACCAACACAGCGGTGCTAGTGCCCTAACACTGGCTCAGCTTCTGACTGATCTGCAGATCCCTAGCTACAAGAGAGAAGTTGAGGCTACATTTGAGCAAGTTGGGACAACTCATGTTCAGTCTGGATGGAAGCTACAGGGGTGGGAATGGGGGAAATGTGGAAGACTGTGAGTAGAAATAGACCCAAATGGGTTCGTATAGCAAGGGGTGATACCTCACAGGATAGTGATATGTGTAATGTGCAGGCTTAAGTAAGGAGGGCTGAGGCTGGGAGGGAGGTGAGATTCAAAGTCCTGATAAAAATCAAGAGTGGCCCTGGGTTTGTCTCTATCGGTCCCCTAAAATTAACCAAAGAGCTGAAGGAAAATATAGGTGATGTGATTCATGCTACTGTCCTGAATAATGGAATAATTTCTATCATTTGCAAGATAGAAGCTCAACAGGAAAAGACACTTAAGGGAAGGAAGGGTGGAAGGGGGCAAGCAGGATGCAGGCCAGACAAGATGCTAGCACTGAAAGGCAAATAGGAGGAGAAATGCTAAGCAGTGATGATGTCATGGTTGTGGTCAATAAGAAAATTAGCTATTAGCATTTATGGTTGAAGCAATTTGTAGGGTGAAAATGGTAGCAAACAGAAAAAAAAATCAGATGTGGCAAGGGAAATTACTGCTGGAGCAGAACAGTTGCTGGGATTTAAGGGAAACAATCTGGTAGTGCTGAATGATGATTGACCAACATGGTTCAGGGAAATCGAATCCATCTCATCTGCAATAGACATCACAATGGTATCAGCAGGAAGTAGGTGGGAAACAACGGACCAATATGTAATGGGCAGTGATCACGTACCAGTTCTCAGTAAATTTGGAAGGTGTTAGATTGAGGAACCAGATAACCTGGCAATGGGATTTAATTTCAAAAAAGCAAATTGGATAAAGTATGAGGCAAGACTAAATGAAGAAATATGCACGATAGTGAACAGGATATAGAGGACTGGAACAGATTGTTCTCCAAGTGTATATGGTCAGTAGCAGCAGAGACAATCCCTAAGAAGAAGACCTGTAGAAGAGGTTCTACGGTCCGCTGGTGGAATGAAGAGTGTGGCAAAGCCGTTCATGCCAGGAATAAAGCATACAAGAGACTCAAAAAGTATCCATTAGAAAGCTGTTTAATTGATTGTACGAAGTTGAGAGACAGAGTCAGAAGGGCCATAAAAGAGGCTAAGAAAAAAGCCAGAGAGATTTTTGCTGTAAACTGGGGCCTAAGACCTCTACAAAGAAAATCTGGAACTTAGAATGTCTGGGGTTGGTAAGCAGAACTGTCCACGTTTTGTGTCATGGTGAAGAGGAGGCGAATAACAACAAATTTTGAAAAAGGACATAGCACAGACAATGTAAGCAAGGAAAACTAACAAACTACAGGAAAATAATGATAAGTCAGACACTATTAATAGTTATTTTACATTAGATGAGCTAAAAAGAGCAGTAAAGCAAGGGAAGGACACAAGCCCAGGTAGAGATGGACTAGAAAATCAACTTTTCACACATGCAGGGGATTTAGTATTAGAGGAGCTGCTAACTATATGGAAGTGAGGGAGGAATCTCAGTCATATCTTCAACAAAATGCAAGACAGCCTGGATAAAGTGGTTTAGTGGACCAAAAAATGTGGATTTAAAATCTCTATAGATAAAACAAAGTTTATGGTGTTTGGGTATAAAAAGAAAGTGCCAGATAAAGGGCTAATGGTCAGCAGTCACATTCTAGAAAGAGTGCAGAGTTTTAAATATCTCAGTGTGGATGGATGAAAGAGTGACATGGAAGCACATATAGAGAAAACTGTGGTGAAATGTGGAAAAGTAATAAATGTTTTAAGATGTCTGGCAGGAACAGATTGGGGTGCTGACAGAGAAACCTTGCTGATGATTTACAGAGCAATGATTCGATCTAGTATAGACTAGGGGTGTATGGGTCAACAACATGCACAACTCTGAAAGCACTGGATATTGTGCAAGCAAAAACCTTGAGTATGTAGCAGAGGATTCTGTGCTACTCCAGAGTCAGCCTTATTGGTGGAAATGGGAGAGATGCCATTGGGAATAAGGGGGGGTTTAAGCTTGGTCTAAGATATGTGATGAAAACAAAAGGGCAAGATGAGTCTTTTCCAACTAAACTCTGTTAGATCAGCACTGGGCTGAAAGGATGATACTTGAGGTTGATTTGAGCTTTTTAATTAGTAAGAAGAGGGGAAAAGATGAAGATACTGTTAACAGAATCCAAAAGCATTAGAAGCAGAAATGGAAGACACACTTTCATATATAGAGATAATACATACATAAGAACCAGAAAGTGGGAGGGTGGCGATCGACATAGTAATCCCCCAGCTAGGAATAAGAAAAGGCTACAGTATATCAGATCACACGTCAGTCTACATAGCAAAGATGATAGCAGTTTTGAAGGCTCTCTAGTGGTTGGAGGACAACAAACCAAGGTATGCAGTCATATGCAGTGACTCAGCAGGTTAATATAACAATAATAATAATAATAATATATAGAATCAACAAATTGGGGTGTGAAGGGGGTTTCATCTGGATACTAGCCCATGTGGGTATACAGAAAAATGAGGAAGCAGACACTGTAGCTAAAGATGTAATAAAGCAGGAGTGGTGTTTGCTGGAAAATCTTCATCTGTGACTAGTTATGAGCTTTCTAAGGTGAGTTATGCTGTTTACGTTATTTGTTGTACAAATGTGTTTATATTACCTGCTGTGGTAATTGTATCTGAAAGTGATTTATATTGGCAGATTTATGAGAATGTGAGTGGAGATTATCTATTATTGAGCCTGCAGCTGTGGTCATGATGCAAATGAATTTGTCACATGTCGCGAACTCCTGCGGGCAGGCCGGGGAAGTATAGCCTGACACTTCATCAGGTGTTTCCACTCAGCTCAGGGACGAAATGACTAGTCTGGTCTTAAACACAAAATAACGGACTATTGTCCGGCTAACTGCCTGGCTGGTGTGAGGGTTTTGTGTGTATTGAGAACCCAAAAGCACCTAAGAAAGGAGGATCTAAACTAATCTAACTCTGGGAAAACAAAACACTCATCCTAAAAAGGTAAGACAGTAATCTAAATCTATAAACCAAAAATGCTCAACCTAAAGAGAGAGGAAATACTAATATAAATCTAGAAAAAAATGCTCAACCCAAGGTGGAGGCAAAACTCTACCAACCTATTCTAGAAAAATGAATAAAAACACTTCTTTAGGGAGGAAGGCAGCAGGAATGAGACAGGCACACGGCAGAGACGGGGAAACAGGACATGATGAACTCGCCCAAGACGGGGAGAAATGACTCTATTTAAACACAAGATAATGGGACACAGGTGGAAAAAATTGGGACATGGCAGACAATCACAAAGGCGGGAAAACAGGACTGCAGAAAGCAAAATGACATGAAACAAGAGGAAGACAGTGTTACTTCAAAATAAAACCAGAAGTGACAAGAATGCAGCCACGAGACAAAAATGCATAACCTAATCAAACCAGACAGAGAGCTGTCATCCCAAAAGCAAACAAAAACAAGTGGTCCAATAGTCCCTCTTCAACTAAATAAAACCGTCACAATTGCACGTAATCTCGAACTGACGTGTTCATGACGAAAATCAGAGCGTTTAGGAACTGAAAAGTTGGTTCCCAATGGGAACCAAGTAAAACTTGTTTTTTCTAAGTGAACCGTGACGACAAAGTAGACATCAGCAGGTTCATCCAGGTCACATGCGGTAAAATAAACAAAGAAAGTGTGTGTGTGTGTAATATGGCGGCAGCAGATGTTGTAGCATAGCTTGGTGCAGATAAATAATGATTCGTATGAGGGCAAAAACTGGTAGTCGATGATGTGATCCATGATTGTTATTTTCCTTGCTGTGACATCCGCTTTCGTATGGCCTTGTTTTTATTTGGTGGCAAATCTGTTGATGACGCATCATGAGTTCACTTAAATGGTATGAAGGAGGGTCGTTCACCAGTAAGCGCTTTGGTTCTCAGTGGGGCGGGAACCGGCGCTGGCACTGTTCTGGCTGGCCTGAAAACAGCAAGCGTGAGCTGAGGTAAGGGGATATAAGCACAGCCTACTAATTACCATTAGCTGGGAGAGGGGATGCAATTGTTGCCTTCACCAGGCTATAATAAATTCTTTAAGACTGCCAAATAGACACAATCAGTACCAATAATCTGGAGCCTCTGTTATCTATTAGTGCACAAAATCAGAAATCAGAAAAATTAGTTGTTATCACTTTTTCAATTTGGTTTCGGGAACGAATATTGAGAAAACAAGTCATTAGTTTTTTAAATTGTGGTTTTGTTTTTAAAAACGAATGAACAAATTGTTTAATGTTAATGAGCCAGTGGAGTTCATTCTTGATCAAAAACAGGGCAGGACATTTAAATACATTTGATTGTTGCAGCCTTTGCAGTTACAAGGAAGTAATACACAGCAGCAGGAGAACCAGCAGTACCACTCTGTAAGAATGTACTTCAAAGAAAACACTTTCTTGGGGATGTGTTGAAAATTGTTGAAATTGTTGAAAAATGTCATCATACATAGATGATTGTGAACTCATGTAGTGTAATGTTGTGAATGTAGTGTATACTGTGATGGTTCCTGTCCTGGGGGGTATTCCATCATAGCAGTGCTTAAGTGATTAAGCCTCGCTTGAAGTAGCATCAACTTTAACATGAGGCTGAAGCTGTTCCTTTAACATGTTAAAGCTGCGCCTCAGTGGCGTTAACGTCAGTGAGGCTTATCCAAGCTCCTATTAGGCGCATGCGTGGGGTACACAAGAAGCCCAGAGCTGATATTTTTCAATAGTGCAGAGCAAAAAATGCTTTTGGGACTATATGAGGAGTATAAACCGACACTAACCAAGAAGGGAAATACGTGGCGTGGCAGGAAATTGCCGGCTGCTTAAATGCGCAATTTCAGTTTTATAACAATGTTAAAAGTCAAATTTGTTTTTTAAAGTAAGGATATGTGTTTCACAGCATGTAAATGACCTGTCAGTACGATAGAGGAAACGCTACAGTCTGATATGTGGGAGACCGGTGTTCGGTACCCACTCAGTGCAAATGATGTGTGAAATACACTCAACAAAAATATAAACGCAACACTTTTGTTTTTGCTCCCATTTTTTATGAGATGAACTCAAAGATCTAAAACGTTTTCCACATACATATTATCACCATTTCTCTCAAATATTGTTCACAAACCAGTCTAAATCTGTGATCGTGAGCACTTCTCCTTTGCTGAGATAATCCATCCTACCTCACAGGTGTGCCATATCAAGATGCAGATTAGACACCATGATTAGTGCACAGGTGTGCCTTAGACTGCCCACAATAAAAGGCCACTCTGAAAGGTGCAGTTTTATCACACAGCACAATGCCACAGATGTCGTAAGATTTGAGGGAGCGTGCAATTGGCATGCTGACAGCAGGAATGTCAACCAGAGCTGTTGCTCGTGTATTGAATGTTCATTTCTCCACCATAAGCTGTCTCCAAAGGCGTTTCAGAGAATTTCCCTATGAGGATAAGCGGTAGAGGATGGATGGATGGATATTTTTCTGAAGACATGAGGAATGAGCAGACAAATGCAGCATGAGCTGTACCATGGAAATAACCACCAATATATCCTATAAATGTACATATGTTGGCTAATTTTTACATGTATCTATAGATTTTGTCAAGTCTGGGTTTGGGCATAGACACATCAGCTACAGGTGAGGAAATCCTGTCCAAAAGCTTTGTTGAAAGTACTAAAGATGCCATGATAAATTGCATCCAGTGCTTTCACAGCCTCCTCAGCTTTTGGCCTCTGTTGCTCATTGTGCTGTGTTTGTGCATCTGCAAATGGTAACATCACTGTCTTTTTCTTTAATTTCAGTAATTAATCATACATCTTATCTTAAAAATCAAAAAGTAACTAATATTGTCACCATGTTTGGTTTGGGGAAAGAATGTTCACTCAATGTTTTCTTGACACATTGTATGTTGCTGTCTTGCAGAGACGGGAATGTTCTCTAAAATTTTCATTTCAACAGGGCCAAATCTGCCCGGTGGGAAAATTAAACTGTAGCTGTCAGCTCCACCTCAGTTGTGCTGCTGTCTGTGTGAACACCCAAACGAGCAGACAAAACCTATCACCATCTAAATGAATCCATTTGCAAATACATTATTCATGTTTCCCCAGTAAGCACTAATACATTTTTACCTGCTGCTATGTTTAATTCATTACTTGGAGACATTTCTCTTGCCACTAAACTGGGTGAATAAATTGTGTGATTTTTCTCAGAGGTTGTTGTGTCCACTCTGGTGCCATGCCCCAGATGGCACTAATGATTCCTCCAGCACCAAAATAGACCTTACTTTTGCGGTAAACATTTCTCTAGGGATTACCGTATTAGGACAAATAGCAGGTGCTACAAGTTTCATTTTGTGGTCAACCTTTATTTAGCCCTGACAGCCAAGTGATTAAAATGGCATCAGCACTAATGAAAAGCTAATATAACATTGTTACTTTTTGCCCAGGTTTCCTGAATGAAGGCAGTTGTTAAACTTTATCTTTTTCTGTCCAAATACTGACACTATAATGGACTGAAAACTATTGCCACATGATCCAAAAGGAATAAAAGACATTTCCATTCTATTGAGGTATTTTGCAAGAGCATATTATAATTATTTTCAATTGGCACAGCCTATGTTCATGTCAATTCAGAGTAGAATGTCTCCCTATGTCTCCCTTTACTAAAGAGGCAATGTACATCGATCCAAGGTCAGGAAGAAATTTTCATACAGTAAAATTTCAGATTAATCGGAAATGAGAAAAAGTATGACCAAACAAGCTGGGCAATAAAGAGTTTGCCTGACATAAAGTGATATCAGGATGTGAATAGGTGCTCACTACACCTTGTCAATGGACCTAATTCCCATGATTTTCTGCAGTTGTGATCAGACAATGAACAAGAGGATGAAGTAAATTGCAGATGAAAAGGCAGAGAAATGAGAAGAATGAACCTGCTGGGGGAAAAAAACAAAACTGAAAAGCTTCATTGTCTCTGTGGGGTAACAACTAAATAAGACTCCAGTGGAAGTATCAGAATGTAGGTGTAGCTCATTGGGAGAGGGACAGTGGGGTAAATGAGACACTTAGACAACTAAATGTCTCAAGGTACTGATGACAGAGTAGTTTAGAGAAATTCAAAGAAATGACTGCTTGAAGTGGAAAAGTGGAAACAGAACTCTTAAAAAAGTATTGCTCCTCTAACATTGCATTGTTCATATTAATATAACTTTTAGCAACATATATTACCACAGAGCACAGGTTGTTTTTCTTATTAGATTTATCAACAAATCCCATGCAAATACAGAAAACAAACATGAATTTAAAATGAGTTATGTCTTGATTGTCTGTGCCTCTGTGTCCGAGAACTGTGCCATTCAACAGTAATGACTTTAATTCCATAGGGTATAGTAAAGTAGAAAATATTGGATGTCCAGTAGCTGCTGGCTCCTTTTCACAAGGCTGTAAGATAACAACAATAACTAAGAGGTGTTACATTACATTTAACTTCAGTAAGAATGAGATTCATTCATCTTATTCATGGACCCACCCCCTACAACTTACAGACCTATAAACACAATACAAACAACCAAGAGTGTATCTGTCTTTAACCACTCACCAGAGTTATTTAAAGCCAGCAGGTTGTTTGGAGACAAAGGATTATAATTAACAGTTGAGGTTGTCTGGATTCTTCCTCGTTGAAGGTCTGCAGCCTCTTCGTCTTCCTCACAGCTCTCTACCTGCCAACCTGCAGAAGTGAAACTGAAAACCTATCAATTATTGGAGAGCAAGGCTGTGAGATAACTGATATGGATCAGGATGAACACTGACTCCTGTGTGTGGAGGCCGATGGAGAGGAGAGGCTGGAAATGTTTTGGAAAGAAAAGGTGAAACGTGTGAGGATCATCCTTTTTTAAGGTGCACATTGTCTGCAGGCAGACATATTTTTAAGTTTTAAAATTTATGATCTGCTGCTGTTTATTTTCTATCACAGATTAGCTGTGTTTCTCCAGGTTATTTTTCTGTTAGAGATTATCTTCTATTGAGAAGGAAAGACGGAAAAAGTCCAGGTGTTCTTAATTCAAAGCTCTAAGGATTTTGAGCAATCGGATAAATATTTTCTACAGACACATACAACAGCAGCTCCATGATAAATTTCTTTTAATGTGCATTTCCTTGTCCTATGTCACATTTTGTTTTGTTCTCCTTTCCCAAGACATCAGTTGATAGCCTTCAGCCATGGAGGTGTGAAATTATTCACTGGGAACATATGTAATGGAATGGAAAAGGGGCATAAACAACCATATTCTCATTATTTGTTGTAAGTATCTTGAGAGTTACATGTCTAATGTCAGAACAGTCAACTCAGTTAACTTGAACAACCTATAAAATAGTCTGGCTGAATTTAAATTTTGTGGGGCTAGTCACGTGTGGGACAAAACTGCTTCAAATGCAGGTATGGTTTCATTAACTGTAGTTACAGTGGATGTTTCCCCCATAAACAGAGGAGGAAAGTAATGATCCCATTTCATCTTGGCACGTCAAATAGAATTAAAAAGAAGTGGAAGCCAACCCTCTTCAAATTAAACTCATTGAGTGCCAGCCGTTTTACAAAACCGAAAGTGCCTTGTGCCAGCGTTTTTGGCCATTTAGAGTCATTTTTTTTTAAAATCCACAGAATATTTTGTACTATGATTCTGAAAACACAGAATGGCTCAAATGAAATGAAAAAAGAACAAACTCTTTTATCAGAGGTAGAGGAGGTAGAGGCCAGTTTCACCAAAATCACCACTTTTTGTCCAGATTCCGTTTGTTTTACTCTCTAATCGTGATCATCTCCACTTCCTGCTTTGACCTCTGCAGCATATACCGTCTCTTTATGTCCTGACTACATCTTCCAGAAGTCCCAACATTACTCACAGGCTGTGTGAGAGTCCCTCTTGTGCTTGCGGCCAAAAAAACACTTTGGTGTCATACATCAATGGCACGTACTCGTTGAATTTTTTTTTATGACATGTAAATGCGTCAATGGCACCCAAAGAGTTAAAGTTTGATCCCAACCATCTTAACCCTGGAGTATCTTTGGCATTTAAACTGCTGGTCATTGGACACTGGTGTAGAAGCCACTTCCTGTAGCTCAACCAGGGGTTCTAGGCTGGGTCTTAATATTAAAGCAGCAAAATGTTGACTTTCCAACCATTTTTGGTACTTTTTTTTTTATAGAAAAACTGTAACCTTTTTTTCACCAAAGTTCATTTTAATAATGACAGGTGAATAGAAATCACGTCCAATCTAAGGTGAAAAGGTTTGGGAATCAGAAACCAAACCCTCTTGGGGAATCTTAAGGCCCTCCTCATGGGCAAATTTCACAGATCTTCTTAAGTGAAAAAGCCCAGGTAAAAATGAAATGAAGTGAATGGAAGATGAGAGGAGTGACAGTGGACCAACATGCTGTAGGTGGGCTGATGATTAGCAGGACAAATGCTGCCATCTAATTCCTCATCTGATTGAATTCAAACTCTGCAGACAGAAATGTCTCCACAGTCGCACAGATTATAAACTGCAGGTGGGCGAGATAATTAGCAGCAGTGTGCTATGAGAGATGAGATTTTCCCTACAGCAGAGCATCATGACAAACCATTAAGGGTTTCAAGTCTTCTGTTACTCCTGCTACATAATCAGGCAAGATCCTCCTCTGCCAAAACTGATATCCCCATCTGCATCAACAACCATAAAACAGACAAATCCAAAAAAAGCAATTTGATTGCTGAAGTTTGTGAGGCGGACAGGAACATTTTTTATTAATTTTGACAAAATGTTTTAACTATAGGTTCTTATACCAGTTTTTGTTGGATCTTTCAACTGTCTCACAGTCTCCATCACTCGTTTTGGAAAAAAAGCCAGTAAGTGGAGCATTATTCATACCTCTTGCAACAAGTGTTTCCCATATGATGTTATTGGTCATACCATCATCTGACCAGTTGGCAGGTAAACTTATCAAAGCAGGAAGTGAAGACCATAATTAGAGCACAAGAACACAGGACTTTAACCAAGAAGACCAGTGTTGTTGTCCCATGTGTCAATCTAACCAAGTTGTTTCCCGTGAAGACAGGAGAAATTGACAGATGTGAAACTGACACAAGGGGAGTACATGGGGTGCCGCAGTTTGAAAATCTGATTGTGAAACAAAGATGAATTTAAAGACAATGAATCTATTTCACATGATTGTAAGCCACATTCAATCAAAAGCCCTGGCTGAGTGCCAGTATTGGAAATAGTAATTTCTTTCTGTTTACTTTCCTTTAAACATATTTTAGAAGACTGATCTTAATTTTGAAATTGCTTTTATGGGAAAATGCGTTTTATAGGACGGCATGGTGGTGTAGTTGTTAGCACTGTCGCCTCACAGGAAGAAGGTCCCAGATTCGATTCCCTGTGTGGAGTTTGCATGTTCTCCCCGTGTCTGCGTGGGTTCTCTCCGGGTAGTCCGGCTTCCTCCCACCATCCAAAAACATGCATGGGGATTTGGTTAATCGGTTAATTTAAATTGTCCATGGGTGTGAATGTGAGTGTGAGTAGTTGTCTGTCTCTGTGTCCTGTGATGAGGTGGTGACTTGTGCAGGGTGTTCCCTGCTTTTCCCCCCAAGACAGTTCGTATTGTTACTTCCAGTGAATACAGCCAGCCTGTTTCATGTCCAGAGTCTGTCAGGTTTTTGTCCTTGCCATGAGTGCCTGAGAGCTTGTTTGATTTGTTGTTGTTTGTTTGAGTGTGAGTATAGTCAGAGTCAATCACGTGTTTGTTTGTCATCAGCCTTTTTCCCTCAGCTTTTGTAAGAGTCTTCAGTCAATTTATTATTTTGATTTTTTTTTCTGCTTTAGTCCCTCTTTTGAGTGTTTTTCTGTTGTCTAGCTCTGGTTGATCAGTTAGTGTTTAGTATCCTTCTCCTTAGAGAAGCACCCTTAGTTCTTACATATTATCTAGTCTGTATATCGTTGATTCTTTGTTTTATTTTTGAGTAGTTTTTCTCCGAGAGTGTAGATATATTTCCTTCCTTGTGAATCGCTTTATTTTCCAGTTAGTAGATCCTACAGTCTGTTTTGTTCTTGATTGTCAAGTGATTTTCTGTTTTGTAAAAAAAAAAAACTTTTTATTTAAGTTGTTACTTTGTCCTGAGTCATGCATTTGGGGTCACCGTGAGTTCTGACAAACACACACCACAATTGGAGTCAATTGCAACTGAATTCATGTGTTCTTCATGAAGGAGCACAAATGGTGGAATCAAACTCCCAGACTCTGCCACACAAAGGCTTAACTTACCACTTCTCCCTGGAAAAGTATGTTTGTTATGGCACTATGATGCATTATATACTGTATATGCATTACGGATCAAGACAAATTTATAACTTGTATACATCAGATGGGATAAATCTCTATTATCCTTCCAGTGTGGTGGCCCAGTCTGCTCAAATTCAGCTGGAGAACTCATGAATCTTTGTGGCAGATTGACTGCCGCTGCATTGAGGCTTTTTTGACTGACACCAGAGTCAAGTCAAGTCAGTTTTATTTGTATAACCCAATATTACAAATTACGAATTTACCTCAGAGGGCTTTACAAACTTTACAGGACATGACAACTGTCCTTTACCTGTCCTTTCATCTGTCCTGTACAAACCACTCTCACATCGACGAAGGAAAAACTCCCCAAAAGAACCCTTTTACCAGGGAAAAAGAACCGGAAGGAACCTCAGGAAGAGCAACAGAGGAGGGATCCCTCTTCAGGATGGACAGACATGCAATAGATGCCATGTGTACAGAGAAACAACAATGAAAAACACATTAACACTACATATAACAACAGTTAGTACATATAGAATGCATGAAAGTGTCCAAGGGGATGATGAGCAAGAGTGAACAACAATGATCCTGGTGGTATTTATTGTCCCAATAAAATGCATTAACTGTACGTAACTGTACACTAAACTGCCAACAGATTGCTGGTAATATTTACTGCATTGTGTTTATTTATCCTTATAATGTTAAGTGTTTTCAGTGATTTTGAAGAATTGAAGGCAATTTAGCTTCACACCTGGTTTTTGATCACATGTAATAAGATGAATCAAATTGATCACTGATCTGAGTCAGGTGAATCATGTCAGGCATCTTGGGTGTTTAAACAGGCAGAAAAGCTCTTTTCAGATAATCACTTTGACATATTTTCCCTCATAATAATTATAATTATTAAATTTAAATATAATTTTAAAAGTTGGCCTGAGGATGTAAACTCTCAAATATGGTATGTGTGTAGACTACATTAGGTTATTATCTACCAGACTAAATTAAAACACTCTGTGACAGTCTGTGGGAAAAAGTTTTTTTTTTTTTTTTTTTTTTATTTTCATCAAACAGGATTTTGTCTGTAACTAAACAACCAGAATCATGTTAAAAGTCTTCTGGATATATTTTTTTTCTTTTTTTTTTCCAATGCATTTCACTCAAACTCACTGATGTTACAGTTATTCACCAATCAATCACCAATACTAAAAACTTTTACTATAATTACACTGAGAGTCATTCAGCTTAACTACAAACATTTCCAGCAAAATGACCAATCTAGCATTAGCAAAACCAAATTCATTCAATTTTATGTCCACAATCCTTTTAGATACAGGTACACATACAATATGCGGGAGCAATTATGCAGTTATTTTCTTTGTCATTTGAAAGAACACTGGTCTGAGACTAAAACTACCAAATGTTCTTCTTTTCCTTTTCTTTTTAGCATCATTGTAAGATCTGATAATTATTTTACTCTGCCCTCTTAAAATAATTAATAAAAGTGTGTTATTAAAATGTGAAACAAGATGTCTGAACTTTGTAACAAACATGACTTCACTTTTGTAACAAGCAACCCTAACTGCTTCAGTTTTACTCCTCATTGAGTAAAGAGTGACTGCTGCACAAATGATGCAACAAGGATGCACAGAACTGGTGTTCCCATCAGCCGCTCAATTATTGTTGTTGTTGTTGGGTGAAAAAAAAAAGTTTATGTTTAAAGACCCATTTTGAAGTTTCAGCAACTTTTGTCATTAAAATCCCATCTGAGATTTGGGATCTTGCAGAGCGACGGTGGTGTGAGTTTGACAAACAGCTGCTGTCAATCCTCTTTCTGCTTCCCTCACTCTATCTTCACACATGGGTTAAATTAACATTTCATGAAATCGTTTTCATTTAATGAACGTTCCACTCGACACTATCTCTCAGATTATCTTTTTGTCTTACTCTGTTAATCTCTCTGTTTTCCATCAAATCACAATCCACCTGTCAGCCCAAAGCAGATTAGCATTTCCGAACACATTAACTTTCTGTGTGCAGTGAGCAACGGCCATAGTATTACAGAGACTGCACTGCTGTCAGTGTTAAAAGCTTTACTCTTCTGAGACATTTAGAGAACTGGGAGAGGGAGCTCCCAGCAGGGGGCATGCAGCATGGAGGACAAAACAAAAGTAAAGGCGTTTAAGGGAACCACAAGTGTGGTTCGATTTATAATTTCGATTGAAATTATTACATTTCATGGATGCAAACTGGCTTCCCGCCATTCCTATCATATTTAGAAAAGAAGGAGAATGGACAAACTGAATGCCCGTGTCAGTCCCATGCTTACAATCCAGATATCTCAAAACTCTGTGGCAACAAACACTCACAAACTCCTTAACATATGTACGATTAATGACGAGGGGCATAGTTTTAAAGGGAAAGTGTCGTTTTTTTACAAATTGGACCTTATTTCTGTAATAAAATACTGTCATTTACTCACCCGTTTCACTTCAGAGTCATTTCGAGTATTTCCTTCGAGTATTTCTTTGTTTTGGCGATATCCATTTAACAGGAGTGAAGCAGGCACAGAAATGCAGCCAGTAAATGACACAAACTTAACCATTTCTCAAATAATAGATGTTTCTACTTCCTGTATATCATAGCTTACTAAGGACCCCTCGTGCACACTGATGTGGCCTTCACAGTGCCTGAACTACAATACTTATTTGTGATGTTGTCACATAGGCATACATGCTTTGTTCAGGCACTGTGAAGGCACTAGGGGTCAAGTTTGTGTCATTACCTCCGCCAAGGAGGTCATGTTTTCACCGGGGTTTGTTTATTTTTTATTAATTAAAGCATTGATCACACTTTCATTTGTCTCCAAAAAACAAGGATACTCTGTGAAATTAATGAGGCCCTTTATGAGTTGAAAAAGCAGCTTCCATGCAATTATTATTATGATTAATTTTTGGTGGTGATCGGATCCGATTCAACGACAATACCAAAAATTAATCAGTTTTGAGTGAGGCCACTTCCAGCCAATCCTGAAATTTTCGTTAAATACTGTCCATAACTTTTTGACTTACCGGCTTCCTCCCACCATTCAAAAACATGCATGGGGATTAGGTTAATTGGCTAATTTAAATTGCCCGTAGGTGTGAATGTGAGTGTGAGTGGTTGTCTGTCTCTGTGTCCTGTGATGAGGTGGCGACCTGTCCAGGGTGTACCCTGCCTTTCACCCTAAGACAGCTGGGATAGGCTCCAGCCCTCCCGTGACCCTGTGAGGAGAAGCAGTAGAAAATGGATGGATGGATGGATGGATAAATAATTGGTTGCAATTCTAAACATGATTAACGTTGTAAATTGAAATAAACTTGTGTTTTTTTTTTTGTTTGCACTCTTCCTTGTGATTCATCAAAAACAAACAAAATCTGGAAATTTGCTGTCCCTCAAAACATAATTCACAATGCGGTTTTGTAGGTTCAACATTTACATTCTGTAATTGGTTTTCTATATGGTTTGTCATTGTTACTGGTGGAGTTCAGGTCCTTCCCTGGATTGCAATTGCTATGGTTTCCTAGAACATGGCAATGATCACCCATTCATGCTCCTTAGCTGCTGCACTATGTTCACCTACTGGTTTATTTGTTGCTAAAAACAGTTGCCTGCTGCTATGAGAGTGACCCAAAACAATAAAGCTGTGGACCTCACAGTTGAACAATGAGCTTAAAGTCATTATAAAGCTCTGCAAAGCCAAGTGGAGCTGCAGATTCAGGTGATAATGAGTATCAGTAGGTTCATCACTATAAGTGACTCCTTTAAGGATTATGAACTTTAAGCTCAGGAGATCATGACCAAACTCAAACATTTGGAATATGTTCTGTAACAAGTTGAGAGAAAATTCTCCATCACTGAAATACATTTACTTTTAGATATACTGAAGTTATTTTCTCACCAAAGAGCTTACAACGCTTAAACCCCCAAAGAGAGGAATTAACAGCTGTAAGTAAACGGAAAGGATGGCTAAAGGGGAAAAAACAGCACATTGTTGAATGTGGATATCATTGTAAAATGGGTTTAGGGTTCATGAGTCACCTTGTAAAAGTAAGTGATGTTTAATCACCAGCAAACAGCATGATGACTGAACTTCCAGGGGATGTAAAACAACATCCTTCCCAGCTCTCTAAGAAAAACCTAATCAACTTTAGTTTCACATTTCCCAACCCATACATCATCAAATTTAAGATACATCCATTATACATACATTTCTAACATTTCAATATGACACTAGTCACATTGTTACAAAGACATTAATTCAACATTTACATTTTTTTATACTTACAGTTTAAACAAAAATATCAACACCTCAGAAGTCTCATATTGTTGCCTGTTTGTACCTGATATTTACAGTAAAGCAACAGAAAGACAAAACCGAGTGAATTGTTCTTTTTTTGCCTCATCATGCTGTTGACCCACAGCCCAGGCACAGGGACCAGGTCCAGGTGTAAAGTCCTGAGGCGCAGCAGGACTCTGCTGTCTGTTCATCAGGCCTCCAGTTAAATGAAATACTCCTTTGGGTTTTCAGTGGAGACGGTTTGTGAGTCAGTCTGGTTGTTGAAAGGGAAATCTTGGCTATCCTCCTGTTTGACCCCTTTCACTTCCTGGTTTCGATATGTCTCTTTCCTGCGGTAGAGGAATCTGGCAGTTATCACCAGGCCAGTCACGACCATGAAGATCACCACCGCTATGACACCTGCGAGATAGAGTTCAAGATTTCAAATTGAAATACCCAAGATTACAGCCATTTAATTTTCTAATGTTTTGATCTTGCCAATCTAACTTTCAAATACATTAAACATCAGTTCAAATCGTTTAAATCTATCGGGCTCTTCTGCTCTGTTGAGCACATTTGGGAATATGAGAGTAGGCCTCATTTAATTGGAAATCAAAATAAGACTGAAATCAATTTAATACTATATTACATTATAAAGAGGCCAAGCATTTTTTTAAGATAACAGCAAGAAAGTTTTCCCATCAGCAAGGAATTCTTGCATAGGTTTAATTAGGTGAGCTGCCCTTTGCGCAGTGAGACAGAGTCAGGCCGGTTTAATGCACAGTTTTAAATAACTTTTCTCTGGGTCTCACCTTTTCTATCTACACGATTATAGATTGAACCTTTTCAGTCCTCCCTTTGAATCAATCTGTGCTGGCAGAGCAACAAAGTTTTTAAATTAGTTTTAAATGAGCTCTTGCCCTTCACTCTTTCACTTCACTCTTTTTTGTACCCCAACATCTGTCCTCAACATTTGTCACTTTTGAAAAATGCACCAAAAAATGCATTAAATGTGAATGTTTGACTGATGATAATCTGTATGATTGACTTATTGACTTGAAAAGGTCAGAAGTATACAAAAACAAATATTCTGGTGTTGAATTTTTTCTGTACAGTGAAATACGGTGAAAAGGTTCAGTACCTCCAATCAGAGCCGAGTCAGTCCTGATGGCATTGACTAAAGGTTGACCTGAACCCACTGAACCAGACTGGTCTACAGCAGGGAAAGAAGAAAAAACAAAGGGCACCAAGAAACAGAAGACATGTCAAAGAGCAAAATAAATGGCATAAAGGATAGTGAAGAGACAAGAAAACATGAAGTGCAATTAGAGGAAAGAGTTGAGGAGATCATGGAAAATGAAAGAAACAACAAAAAGGATCAGAAAGAGAGAGGGAAGGAAAAAGAGAGATCAGAACATCATAATTCAGAGTAGAGAGGGAATACTTCATCAGCACACCAAATGACTCTAATAAAGTGGATGAGAAACAGCCCAGAGGAGTGAAATCCCAAAGGAAGCTGTCCTCTGTGGTCCAAATTAATTAAAGCATTGATCACACTTTCATTTGCCTCCAAAAAACAAGGATACTCTGTGAAATTAATGAGGCCCTTTTATGAGCTGAAAAGCAGCTTCCATGCAATTTCACACAGTAATGGAAAGACAAAGACATGTCCTACCATTTATAGGTTAAACCCCAAAGCAGTTGGACTACCATGAGTTGACGAATGCTATTACTTATGCTATGACTTAGCAATGACATTTATCCCTGTCATATTGGGAAGAGTTATACAGCCCTTAAATATACTAGATTTAAACATCTGTCTTAAGGAATATCCATTCTTTTGATATTTACTTAATGTGGTTTCCATGATCACTATAATGGCGTTCATAGCTCCCAACCGATGCATGGATGGCTCAGTATTAGCAAAGGCAAAACAAAACCCAAGGCAGAATTAATTGAGCCCGAATGCTACATAGTAAGCGTTTAAGGCTTGACGGGTTCGCCAGAGCTACTTTAATGAGTCCCAATCTGGCAGATAGCACCGCACCATTGCTGACTGTGGGTTATTCTTCAGTGCTTAAAGAATGAAGCTGACTACATTCTACGTTTTTTTTTTTTTTGTTATTGTCAATAAAAGCCATGAAAAGACTGAAAGAAGCAATGATGGTCCATCTCTCAATATTTTCTGCCTTATCTACCCTCCACTTTGGGATGGACTATAAATAAATTATGGTATACTATCTATGGCACAGGTGACCTACAGGTGACAATTATTAGTAGGATCAACTCATCATTGACTTTGGTCCTTTCATGAAATGTGATAACAAGATGACTGGAAGGAAATATCATATCCTATATGTAGTGAACCCAAGAATGTGTCACCACATTAATTTGAATTTCAAGGAAATTAATCCTTCTGTTAATTTTTACGGATTGAAGATGTTTCTCCGGTAATGGCTGTCATACAGACATTTTATTTTTCATGTACATTGTGGGAAAAAAAAGGGAACATTAGTGAGTGTAACCTTTGAGGCTGGAATTGTTGACGTTCGGGTGGTCTCAGGTGTGGACTTCCGCCCACTCGGCAGACGCAACTTGTACGGCACCTGAACAACATTGTGTCCTCATTGTTCTGCCATTCTGTCTGTTTTCACAGGTCAGTACGTGACGAAGGTTAGAATTTTAAGTTGCTTATACTTTTATTTATGCATACATATATTTATGCTTCTTGGTGTGTATTTATTGTCATTAAGAGAGTCGAAAACTCTCGCCGTTACTGACGGTAATTGTGGTTTTTTTTTTGCCACTGCCCTTGTCTCGCAGGTGGTGAAGCCTGCTCTAGGTTGCCACACACACATAGGCTCACACCTACAAAGAAGGAACACACAACTCATATTTTACACACGGTTCATTGATGTTAATTTAATAATAAGAGTTAAAGGTGTTAGTGAGAGCTGTGTATAGAGAAATGTCTATACTCCGTGAGTCCACTGATGGGTCAGTGTGTATCACATTCAACAGCACATGTAAACTGCATGGTGGTCACAGTAGAAAGATACTGTAATGAATACTCTATTTTGTCTATTTGCCTTGTGCCTTGTGTACAGTTAGTTTATTTGATGGATTTGTGTGTGATTTGTGTTTGAGAACATTGAATGAATGTGATTTAGGGAAACGGAAGAGAGTATGACATTTCAGAGCTAATGCTATCTGTTGAAAATGTGATAATTAAAGAGACGCAACTTGTACGGCACCTGAACAACACCGTGTCCTCATTGTTCTGCCATTCTGTCTGTTTTCACAGACCACTGTATTTTGTCTAGGGGTCCCATGTTTGGGACCCGTAACATATATGCAGTGTATACTGTATATGCAGTATATCCTAGAGTATGTCTTGTAAAAGTGACTTGTCTTTAAAACTGTCATTTACATTGTTTTGTAACAATAACAGCTATTACTACAGACAGTCAAACATATGGTGGACCTGACTTTTAATAATATATCATGTGACATTTGCAAAAAAGAGAACCTTAACACTGATTAGTATCCTCACCATCATATTTGAAAATACACATAATTAGTAGGGCTTTCAGCTTTAATGCATTAATCACAATTAGATGAAGAACAACAACCACAATATGCTTCTGAATAGTTTGTTTTATCTTGAAAAAAACTCTCAGACGACTCAGTCGAAAAATTACTATGTAAAGTGGGATTAAAATATCACTGAAGTACTTTAAGTTTGATCTCGATGCTGTGTATTTTATGCATGCACTTTTGCATTGCGGAACAGTGTAATCCTTCCAAAAATATATATTTCATATAATAGGGACTTTGAAGTTGTATCCTGCCTCCAGGCCAATGCTGAGAGAGGTTCAGGTTCCATATCATTGTCTTCATCTGAGCTCTCACTAGCAGCAGAATGAGATGAGGTAGATCCTGTCTCATTTTCTCTTTCTCTCTCTTTCTTTTTTAGTTGAACTGTCAACATTTGAATTTGGATCTTCATCAGCAGTGGCAAAATCCTCTGCAAAACAGTTGAACGTTTTCATGGATTTAGCAGCATAATCTGTCACTGTGCACACAAACTTGTTTTGAATTCTGAACTCTTTATGCACCTCTGACAATGCTTTGGTGAGCACATCGTGTGTGCTCCAATGACACAACGACATGCAAGGACTGCAGAGCTTCTCTGACAGATTTGCCCATATACACCTTGTTCACAGCAGATCAGCAATCTGCTTGTTTGCATCAAGCTTCAACTTCAGATCGTTCAGAAATATTCTCTGAGAATGTATTGCCTGGATGGCTGCGAACAAGTAACTAATTAGATGAACAATGGCTTGTCAACCTTAATAAAAGGCTGCAGATCTTCCACAATGTAATCCGGTACAAATTTGTCCACTTGCTATTGGGAGAAGAATGAAACGGGTCCTTTACAAAATGGAATGAGCTTCACTTGGGTGGATGCGCTAAGCAGCAGTTATCTCAGATGGTTTAATGTGCCGCTTTAAATTTGACGTTGATGTGACTGACTTATGCACTTGTTTTTTAAGACCAGATGGGCACACTTTGCACAATAACATGAGTTTTTTGCTGTATAAATCTTTGTTTATAGGCTCATAAAACTCTGCCAAGTGCTCTGCAAAAGCGGCTTCAGCACTAGCCTGAAAACGGTTTTCTCTCGCGAGAGTTTTTAAATGAACGCGAACGGTGCTTGCAGGTCATTCTCATGAGAGCGCCGCTCCCATTCATGATCACTATTTGAAAACTGATCCATTCACTGCCCAAAGAGTCTTTCAGCCAGCTTTCAATGTTAAAACAGTGGTTTTCTTACCTTCCAATTAATTGTTTCACTAAAAGAAAAGGTAAATCTAACAAGTTTATTTCAAATAGTGTAAACAAATAATCATTAACCTTGAAAATGTTTGGATCTCAACAAATGTTCAAGGGTACCAGTTGCCCTACACACATGCCAACACTTATCAGACACATTACTGTTCATTTTCCTGAGTTTGTGTGGTGTAATGTGGGATCTGAATAGAATCTTTATTTGTGTAACTTTGTTCCTTACACATTTTGAGAGACGGCAACTCAATATACCTTCCCACTGTTTCGTAGTAAAATGTTAAGTTTCCCATTTCCCATTGTGCGTCCATGGATAGTAATCATGTAGTGAAGGAACAACATAATAATCAATAGATTTTACAAATATTACCTCTGCCAGAGATTGCATTCTTTAATTCATTATCAATAGATTCATTATTACCCACAATAGTATTTTTTTAAGTGTGAAGCTGCACAAATGAAATTTAATTTGTATACAGTATATGCTGGATGAAGTCTGAATTATTAAAATCAAAATTGAGCTTGAGTTCATGAAAATGTAATAAATCCCCATTGTTATTAATATATCACCCAGCTCAGTAATGTTTTTATTTTGCCATGTGTCATTCCTAAAAAGTTTTCCCTCAGCCATAAGTAATGGTTTTCTCTACTTAACACGAGGGCAGAGAAAGGCCAGTCGTTTGCATTCACGTATGTAATCCTTTAGCTATTCTAGATAAAAACAGAATGATAGGGTTTTTGACGCACTTGCATTTAGGGTGGTACCAGACCAAACCCAAAGAGATAGCTTTGGCTATCTATCTAAAGAGCGATTTTTGGGTAAGATCATCTGCTCCAGCCATCTTTCGGTTCCTACATATGCTTGCTCTTTCTTGTAATATCGGGTAAGATATACAGCTCTAGAAAAAGTTAAGAGACCACTCTCACAAATGTAAACACCTCTACATCTATGGCAGCCAGTCCATTCCAGTGTTTGTTTGATTCCAACACAAGCCTTCTCATTCTACTAAATGAGACACTGATCAGGTGATCACCTGGACGAAAGCTTATTTTATGAGAAAGATTAAAAATCACTGATGTGATTAAAGATTGAGATTATCCCACCAGTAAGGATTTCTAAACTCTTCCTAAATTAAAATATTAGTGTTGTGTTGTTTAAAAAGGAATATGAACATGTTTTCTTTGCATTATTTGAGGTCTGAAAACACTGCATCTTTTTTAGTTATTGACCAGTTGTCATTTTCTACCAATAAATGCTCTAAATGGCAATATTTTGATTTCAAATTTGAGAGAAATGTTGTCAGCACTTTAAAAAATGAAATAAAATGTTCATTTTACTCAAACGCATACCTATAATTAGTAAAACCAGCAAAACGAATAATTTTGCTGTGGTCTCTTAATTTTTTTTCCAGAGCTGTATAATATGCGTACAAATTAATTACCTTTATTCCTTAGGAGAAATTTATCTTACCATAGGACTCAGTAGAATAATTTATTTCATTAAACCATTTCTGAGAGATTTCTAAAGGGAGAGCAGACAGAACAAAATGCTAATATGGGGAGCACATTAATTTTAAGCAGCACTGCCCTCCCCCACAAAGACAGCGGTATATTTGTCCAGCTATTCAGATAATCTCTTGAAGCTTTTAGGAATTTAGAGCTATTCAACCCAAAATTACTGTCAATTGGGATTGGGTGTTAATACCAAGATATCTCATACCCTCTGACTTCCACACTATAGAAGAGTTCAAAAGGTCAGCATGTGAGAGACAATTTAAAGGCCTTCACTCTTAGGACAGTTGATACTTTATCCTGACAAGTTTTAGCAAATAGGTCTAGACAAAGTTAATAAAAATATCATCTGTGTAGAGATTAGCTTTAAAATTGTTAAAACATAATGGCTGTTACATTTGGGTTACTCCTCATAGCCAAGGCCCCAGCCCAAGGCAAGGGGCTCAAGTGCAAGAGTGAAGGCAGTTGTGAGGCTGGATATCTCTGTCTGGTGGATCTGAAAATGACCAGACTCAAATGACCAGGATATTAAACCATTAGTTGTGACACATGCGACCGGTTGGTGATATAGGGATATACTGTATATGATATACAGTATACAGTATATATTGTATGCTTGCTGGGCCAAAACCAAACTTTGCCAAAATGTGAATTAAATAGGACCATTCTATTCAGTCAAATGTTTTTTGGCATCAAGGACTATTGCAAAAGAAATGTCTCTGACATCTGTAAATTCTTTACATGTTGTGAGCAACGTGGCTTCCAGCAATAAAACCTACTTGATCAATATGAATTAATGAGGAGATGACTTTCTCAAAGGGGCGGCACTGTGGTGTAGTAGTTAGCACTGTTGCCTCACAGCAAGAAGGTACCGGGTTTGATTCCTGGCCTGGGGCCTTTCTGTGTGGAGTTTTCATGTTCTCCCTGTGTCTGTGTGGGTTCTCTCTGGGTATTCCGGCTTCCTCCCACCATCCAAAGACATGCATGAGGATTAGGTTAATTGGCTAATTTAAATTGACCGTAGGTGTGAATGTGAGTGTGAGTGGTTGTCTGTCTGTGCCCTGCGTTGAGGTGGAGACGTGTTCAGGGTGTCCCCTGCCTTCTGCCCTAAGGCAGCTGGGATAGACTTCAGCTGTGAGGATAAGTGGTAGAAAATGGATCGATGACTCTCAATGTGCATAAACATTGTTCAACAAACTTAGGGGGCAGAAGTTGTTCATTAGTAGATGGTCTTTACCCGGCTTTGGCAATGGGTATTGACGGCTTTGACGGTTGTATTCATGCTATGAGGCATGGACTAGGTTGCAATCACATGTCTATATACAGTAGTTAAGTCATAAATGGAGACCTGGAAGCATTTATAAAAATAAAAACAACAGCATGTTATTAAACTTCCACTGTTTATAATGTAAATTAAAGCAAAGAGAGAATATGATACGGGAGCATCTGAAATAAGGATGTTGTGTTTATCACATTCTCAATTAATAAGTTTGACAGAAATGGGTAATCTAGTCACGATTCCAGGACAGTTTATTTTTTGCCGCGGCCCCCAGGATAAGCAGTTGGTCACTCCATTGTAGCAGCTGCACGATGTATGGACTTGGTGGTTCACCTGGATCCGAGGGTGGGCGAAGGGACCTGTGGTTTCTGTCGACCTCGGGCGCTGGGTCTCTCTCATACCGGTCAAGAATGGAGCAAAATATCACTGCCGACTCCTTGCCTGGATCTTTGCTAGGATCATCTCTTTCCAGTAATTCTTCCTCTAGGCCCACCATGATCACTGATGGGAGGCTTGTCAGTCATCCAGTGACCAAATATGTCCCTTAGCATTTCCCCTGTTCACAATGTCCCTGTGTAATCTCCTTGACTGAGTTGCTCAGCACATCAAACCCATTTTGTAAGGAGACTTTCAGGGACATAACCTGTGTCAGAAGTTCTTTGGCCCAGGCAGGTGGCTGTTAGCTTTCTCCCATACTTTGTTTGTATGAATGCCAGGCAGCTTCTCATTGTTTTACCTTCTGTCTTGTCTGTCGGCACTGGCCTTAGCTTGACGTAAAAAGACAATTTTTGCTTGATTCTGATTTTAGATCGTGAAGGTTTTAAAGGTAATTTATACTTAATTTCTCTGACATGCAGACGCAGATAGACTCAGTACGCCATGCTCCCTTGTCACGTGATCTGACAAGGGAGCATTCAATCTGATATTGAAGTGACCTACCCCGCTCCTCCCATCCTACCTGACAGGTGGTGTGTGTTTTCTGCTGCATACGGATTGGCTGAAGCCGAGGAGCCGCAGTTTGATTGGATTAAAGATCCGGTGATGGTGACTGGGCTGGTGTCCGGGTGGAGCAGGGCAGATTTCAGTGGACTGATGGAGTTAAAGTGGACCACCGAGAGACAACCGGTAAAACCAAGAGATGCTAACCTGGACAGGTCTGGGTCCAAATCATTGGATCCTGTAAGAAAATGATAAAATGCGTGATGCACATTAAGCCAGTTGTAAGTGTTTCTATGGCAACCACTGCACATTGATTGACCACTTCCAAATGCTAAGGTGCTGATGCAGGTTATCTACACATGAGAATTAATGTTTTTGTGGCACTCTCTCAAAAAAAAGTCTGAGTCAGTGGTTCTTGCTGCACAGTATAATCTTTCACACTCTGTCTCATCTTAACTCAATACATGCCCTAAGCCATGACAAACACTCACAGGCACATTGACTCTACTGCAGATTTTGCTGTTAAACCTCATTGTAGGAACATTGGTAGTATTACTGATTAGGCACCTATCTTTTACTCATTATACTAAGTACCTTTGTTTGTTTACTCCGCTGATCTTTGCAGCAGGATATTAAACTGACATGAAATTGGGATCCATAATGGTCATCACCATCCAGTCAGAGAGAATGCCAAACATACCCACAGTCACCACCATCATTACAGTAGACAGACTATTGATGACTCAGCTTTCAGTCTGCATGGATCACTCCTTTAGACAGATGTGCACTCACATCTCTATCTGCTCACTTCATTGACTTAAATCTCCCATCATTCACCTCCACTCGTTCAGAGCAGTGTAAACAGCAGCTGTGAATGCCGACATTAGCACTGTAAGCAGCTGCATCAATGTCTGTTCAGAAGACTGAGAGGTGTCTGTGTTGTTGTTTTATTTTTTAACCGGGCACATCTGCATGTTGATGAGAGCAGCAGGAAACACGACTAAGCCTGTAAGCTCCTCTCAGCAGATACACTCTTCACTCCATCATATCTCTCTTGCCCTTTCTGTCTCTCTGTATTCCTTCTGGAGCCATTAGTTGGGCTGATGGATGACAGGGTTGGCAGGAAACGACAGGAAATCCACTTTCCTGCTGCTTTTCTGATCCTGATGTGACTCTGCCTCCACTGGTTGACAGAGGCGAGGATCACTCACATGCTGACATGATGGGGTTAAAACACACTGAGCTGAGTGATATCGTACTGGAGCTTTACACCCAAACAGACAAAGGTCTTGGAGAATAAAATAATATAAACCAACTGATGACAATTTTGCATGCAGTATTGTTAAACATTCTATTTCATGCCCAAAAATAAAAGGAATTCCAGCATTCAAGCACTGGGAGTAGGCCTGTGAAACATCAGTTACAGCCTCAAAAATTGTGCTTGCTTTTATTGAATGCAGTTAACGTACATCTTCAGAAGTTGTTCAAGGGTTTCAAATATACAACCATTAAAATGCTGACTGCCTACTGCATCATGTCCATAAAAGTAGAAAACAATGACCAGTTGTGTCATTTTTTCCAACCTTAGCACCAAACACTGCTGGAATGAAAATACATACCACAAAATATCAACACACATAAATAATAATAATAATAATAATAATGATAATAATAATAATAATAATAATATAAATAACAACAACAAAAACATCAACAACAATAATAATATTAATAATTATAATAATAAATGCTGGAAAGAAATAAGAAAGACATTTTTAAAGTGCTGACTCCTACAGCTACAGCTAAATAGCCATTGTGTTTACTTTTAAATTGCCGTTGTGTTTGTGTGTCGTCAGAGAGCTGTGACTGCAGCCTCTCACCCCCTCATGTAATTAAAAGCCTACATCTCAGTCTCTGATGCTATGATGAAGCCAATTACTGCCTCGCTCTCAATTCTGTTACAGGTCCCTGTCCAAGACTACACAAATAAATGAATAAAGGAGGTCACTAATATAGCCCTGGTTGGCGACACTTCCCAATGAAGCATCTATTAAATGGACTCCTGTAACGGATGTGAGGAGGAGGTGGTGTGTGAAGGCACAGTTAAACAGTCTGACTTTTTGGATTGTTATTACTGCACATATTTTACCATATTTTTATATTAATGTTGCAGATGCTCATGTTTCATGTTGATAACATTGTCATGTATTTATCAGAAAGCCAGAAAGACAGGATAAATTCAACTTTGAATGATAAAGTTATTCAGATTTTCTTATTCGTATTAACAACTATGGCCGCATTTATTCTTGCAGTTTGGGTTCTTACAAAAGCACATACTGATTGTTGTATGAGGTCAAACATCTCAGAGCTGTCAGAGTACTGTCGAACTAAAAAGGCCTTGCCTCTGCTTTTTACTGCCTCCTTACTTACCCTGCACTCTGCCCAACACTAGCGACTTGATAGCATTGAATTCTCCCTCAGTTGTCAGGTTGAAGTCTTCTTTGGGGTTTTGGTCGATCTGAAATGACCAACACGTTTATCTTATTAGTTGTGATCAAATCACTTGTTATGGTCACTTTTAATAGATGTCAAAGTTGCTGTAAAATTGGTGGAGGTGATACAGCTCTTAAATGTCTACTGAACCTTGGATGCTGTTGACCACCTGAAAAGGAAATCAACATGAGTTGGCTTGGCCCGAAATTCACCCAATGGTAAGCCTCTGTCTTGTTATAATTAATGGTATACATTGAAATTAAGCCAAATTGGTTAATCATTGACATTATGATAGGGAGTTCTCAGGGTTATTAACAAATACATATAATATTTTAACATCAGAGGCATATGGGTAGGAGAGACCTGGAACCAGAGTGATACCATGAGCTTAGAACTGATGCCACAAGCCCTCAATATCATCTGAGAGGGAGTCAATTAATTACGTCAGGCGAGTGCTCCAGAGTGGTTAGCCCTGTGACTGATTCCCCAGCAACCTCTGTGCTGATGTTTGGCTCAGCAAGAGAAGAACTAAGGTTGTTATCTGACATTGTCTTGATCGCCAACACCAAGAAGCTCCCACATCATCACAAAGCGCTTTGAGGATGGCAACGCAAGCAGAGACAGAGACAGCAGAGACCTGTCAATCACACGTTAGCTACACCCCAAAGCTTTATGTGTTCTTTCACCATATATTTGACCATAATTCAGGAAATGGACACCCTTTTACATTAAAACATAACTTAAAAAAACTAACCACTGGGACCAAAAAAAGTTACTTCCGTATAGGCTTCATTGAAAAGACCCCGTTGTAGCCCATTTTCCCTACTAGTAAGCATGACAATAATCACTTTGAATCTTGAATGAATAAGTGTACATCGGGGAATGTTGCTGAAAGAAATTTTTGCTTAACCCCCTTTTCACATAGGTTTCTTCTACTCCAAAATAATCCCTGACAAATACTATATCCTTATAAATGGTTGCAGATAAAACTTTGTAGTAGCAATAACAGTATATAAATAAAAAAGCTGTCTTTGCTTTAAATTGATATGATTTCTTTTAGTTTATTTCAGTTTATTTCAATTTCCACATCTTTTACCCTGGAGCGTTTCTCCTCTGAAAAGACTGAGACTAACTGGAACATGCTGTGAAATCAACAGGAAACCCTTAGAGGAAAACGGTTGACGCTGGCCTCTCTGGTAACTGAACGAAAACAAACGATACAGTATATTCGTAGCCCCGAGTGATTTAGGCTTCAGTGAGTCATTTTTCAATGGGACATCTGCACAGGGACCCAATCCCGGTGATACTGTTCGCTTGAGAGACTGGACATCGGGATACAGCACACTGAAACTGTTCTTGAGATTCACCTGATGTCCCCGGAGTATATTGCTAATGATATAATGATTCAAGGTGATGGAAACTGGCAAGATGATATGCACCTCATATTTCACATGAAATATGAAAGACAAGGTCAACTTGTATTTCAGTGTTGATAATTATACAGACATTGTGGCTCCTGGTTAGATCAAGTCAACCTCATATATCATGTAAGGCTGTTGTTAACAAGATAAAATGTTCAGAAGATCCAGACATGATTAAGATGCTTCATATTAACCTCAAGCTCATGTGAGAATCATTTTCAGTGCTTGTGTGCATATATACACATACATGCTTTCAAGTCTGCTTGTTCTTTTTATTTTTTGTCCTGCTGTTTTTGCCTGTTCTGGGTGCTACTGAAGTTTCTGACAAACAAGCTGTAAGAGAGCATGTCCACATGTGGAATCTAGGGTCAAGTTATAAAAGTCTGTGCAGTTTGAGCACAATGGAAAACCAGCATGCACCCTCAGCCAGAAGTCGATCAACATGCTTTTTGACATTAGATGAAAAGGATGATGAGCTCTGTTGGAGTCTGCCAACAGTGAGAGAAGCCTTATTGATTGTTTCCATATATTTCAGACTAATATCCCAACATGGTGTTGCTCAACTCTCTGTGCCAACAGGTATATGGTGTAAATAATAAATACATACTACATGTGATTGTGCGTGTGCGTGTGTGTGTGTGTGTATCGTTACCTGCACAGACACAGCGTCCATCACTCTCCTGATGGTAACAGTGTGTAGTTGTCCGTCGGCCAGGCTCTTCACTCTGCTCCTCAACACGTCAGCATCCCTGCTGCTGTCCAGCTTGTATCTCACCTCCAGCTTATCTTCACAGACACAAACACACAAAGTTTTCCCAATTTAAGCTGTTTTTATCTAAAACATCCAAGTCAACGCTAATCTCTATGTGTAATTTTAAGCATGTATTTTTCACTTCCAATGATGAATATGAATGATGAGTATCTGAGATAATGAGGCTTTTCATAGTGGATTAAAGGTTTATAACACTACTCCACATTTAATTAATTTTCCTAATATTCAGAGAATTAAAAGCAGATTCAATAAAACCCTGTGATGTCAGGGATTCTAAGATTAATACGATGGAAAGGAAATTACATGTGTTTCCTCACAATGCAATTTTTAATATTTTATCAAGTATTGTAATTAATCACATGAAGAACATTTCATAGTTTTGACTTAAAAATGATTTTCATTACAAAGGTGTATTTACCAAGATGGAATAATTGTGTGGTGTTTGAGCTCATCCTTTTAGCTGTTTCTAATAATAAATGTATGTATTCTTGAAAACAGGTCCAAAGTGATTAAGTAACAAGGTATTTCTGTGTTTGGGTTGAAGGAGGTTTAACTGCAGCAGCGGGATAAAAAAATATAGGAAATGAGCTGAACAAAAGAAAGCTCTCAGGGATTTAATTGGACACCACATTAAGTGCATTTACCTGGTGACTCCACGGTCAGCATGAAACCTTAATGCCCTGCTGTCCATCAGCTTTCTCTGAGTCATTAACCAGCAGAAGTAAAAAAACAACAAACTTTGCTGCCAGATTTGCAGCTAATCTGGCAGCAAAGTGCCAATTTTATTAGACTACTGTATGCTGAAAATGTAGTTTTAGCCTCCTACTACACTTAAAAGTCACACTCACTCATAATGACTTCACAGCAAAGTTCATAAAACACATCAGCAAGCTTTCTTCTGATTTATTCATCAGCACACCGACCTGCCACCCATTGGCAGCCCACCAAACTTTTATTCCCTCAGCATCACTCATCAGGTCTCAGTGATGAGACCAGTGAACACCTTTTCTTTCAGTCTGAGACAAAATGTAATAGCTGGACCGGCTGGATGGATTAAAAGGCAGTCGAGGCTGACGGGGTGAATCCAGAGAGTGGAACGATCTGACAGATCCTGATCTAGTAAAGCTGTAGAGCAGAGGAGGAGGAGGAGAGAGGAAGTAAGAAGGATGGGAGGAGAGGTTCATATTAGGAGAAGATGACAGGAGTGCAAGGAGGAGGAAGAAGAGAGGTAAGATGAGAGGCTGGGAGGAGACACGAACAGAGGAAAGTAATTGAAAAAGGTTGGAGGGAGGAAGACGAAATGACGCAGAAAAGAAAGTACCTTGACAAGATTTTTCATTTTTGGTTTGCAAATATGAAAAGCATATAAAAAAGTAAGAACAATAACCAAGAAGGAAAAGAGAAGTAAAAGGATGTAATTAAGCGGAAGGCAATGGATGAGGGAGTATACATTCAGGGGGGAAAATACGTGTTAAGAGACAGCAAGAGTAAGCAGGCTAACAAGAAAAAAGTTTATGAGAATTGTTAAGAGTGAAGTTTGTAGACTTCTACAAAATGATAGAGCTAATTATGTTTAAATAATGAAAATGAGAAGTTGAGGTAGACAACACTATAAGGTAGACATAGTAGAGGTAGACAAAAATAATGAGACGTATGCAATAGCTACCACATAAACATAATAAACTGCATCAAAATAAAAGCCTCCTCCTCACCGTGCTTGTTGATGAGAAGGGCCAGGTACTCTCTGTAGTAGGAGTTGACGTACAGCAGCAGCGCTGGACTCTGGTTGGTCCTGAAGCTCAGGGAGATGTTTTCTCCTCTCAGCGTCATATCAGAGAAGATGGAGGACGGCAGGGTGCTGCTGTTCCTGCTCAACTCGTACGGTTCCTTGAAGGTGTAGCTGATGGACGTCCCTGACTTGAAGCTGGCTGACACCTCTGGAGGAAGGAGACAACAACAGATAGGTCACAGCACAGGTTTTTATTTGGCAATATCAGAAAAGGATAGATAGATAATCCAGAGTAACCAGTAGCATTGATATAAATATAATAGGGCAGTTGAAATTAATGCTGATTAATCGTGTTGCGGTAACTTGCGTGATGGTAACTGTACTTGGACAAACAGTGGGAAAAACTCCAGCCCCTCTTAGCTCACAACATCCAAGGTTCCCAGTAAGCAGCAGACAAAACCACAGCTTCATCACTTTTTCACATTTACCATCACCCGTTAGAGTGCTGATACTCTAGCAACACATTTTGGGAGTTTGTCCAAGTAGAGTCACTGTTGTGTAAATTAGGACTTTAACACAGATTATTGCATTATATGGCTAATTTTGAGAAGCATATGGGACAAACTTCTTCAGTCTGTCAGTGGAGCAGGATGGAGACAGCAGCACTGAACACACTCCTCTGTCTGCTGATGGTGCTGCAGAGGCAGTAGTTCAGCTGCAGACAGCTTCCCCTGTGCCAAACCACAATGTCCTCCATCAAGCTCAAGCTGAGGTAGTCTGTGATCCAGTTAACCAGGTGTGGTATAAGGGGATGGATCATGCTGAAGGTGCTTGAGAAATCAACGAAAATGACAGGATAGTGTCATCCACCCCCACCTCCTCCTGGTATGTGATCTGTGGTGGGTTGGATGTATGGTTGACTTGGGGTCTGAGCAGGAGCTGTTCCAGAGTCGTAATAAAGTGTGAAATCAAGGAAACTGGACTGTGGTCCTTCCTGTCTTTAAACACTCTCTTTTTCTTGTTTAGGTTTTTGACATTGCTGGCAATCCAGGGCTTGTTTTCAGGGAAGCAGTGTACAATTTTGGTGGGAACAGCAATGTCCATGCAGAATTTCAGGTAGTCTGTGGTATGTGACCCCCTCTGTGTCATCAATATGTGGTTCCTACAGCACACTGCAGTCAGAACACTCAAAGCAGTCCTTGAGAGCTCCCACTGCCTCAGGGTGCTATTTCCTGAAGGAGCATGTGGTTGTGGGTTCCATGATTACCCGTGACTTATATTGGGGTTGGAGAAGGATGAAGTTGTGGTCTGATTTTTGGAATGGCACTTAAAGCCTCATTCACATTTTCCTTTCGGGGCAGTTAATGAACATGTGAAAGGCTGGGAGACTGGAGTCCAAGGTGACATGATTGAAATCACCGATCACCAATCGAAGTCTCTGTGTCGGTAAACACAAACAACAATGGAGTAGGAGAACTCCCTGGGAATGTAGTGCGGCCTGATACTCAGTGTCCTTACAGCACAGAGTCACTTTAACAGTAACAAGAAAGCTGATATAGCCAAGATATATGAAAGCACAGTGTCCTCTGAAAGTTGCGACACTGGCATAACAAACATAAAAGATAGATCTCTTTCTGGCAAAAACATCCAGCATTCTATGGTGTCTTGATTGTCAAAGTTAATTTACACCAGCAGGACATATGTACAAGCTCCTATTGAGATAAGCATGCAATCTTCTTTGAGGATAACTGGACAGGAGCTTTAGCAGATAAACTGCCACTCTTGGAGGAAGTGAACCTGTGAATACCTGGCCATAGTCATAGATATTGCTGTGTAAGTGATCATGATCAGGAATAGTTACAGAACTCTGCAGAATTAAAGTGATGCTGTGATTCATAGCCACAATGGCAGAAAATGTATTTTACAGGTGTATTAATTAAGGTTTTATTGCTGGATTTCTTGGAAGTAGAACCCAATGACTTTTTATCCTGCATGAACACTATTTTCTTCACTGTGCAACATCTCTATTTTTTTCCTCCAGTAGAGTAATCAATCAGTATTATCAGAAGAAGAGTATTTTTTTACCAGATGGAGCACAATTCATATATTTACAGTAACTTTCCACTTTGTTTCAAATATAAAAATAGCTCTGGGTTACTTTAGCTCAATAGGACATTTGGAGCATTTAAACAACTACAGCACAGCAGCAAAAAACAAAAAGTCATGCTAATGACAGAAAACAGGACACTGCTTTACCCATGCAGTGTTTCAGAAATACATGAAAGCAATTAAAACCATGTGAATGAGTCACTGAACTCGCTAAAGTTCCTGAGCTTGGACATGCATGATTTATGCAAGACTGCAGCTCATTATACCCCTACAAATCCCTCCATAAGCTCCAACTGGTCCAGAACTCAGCTGCCTGGATCATCACCAAAACCCCCTCCTTCCACCACATCCCATCTGCCCTCCAGCACCTCCACTGGCTCCCGCTAAAATTTCACATTGATTTCAAAGTCTTCCTGCTAACATTCAAAGCCCTCCACAATCTCACCTCTCCACATCTATCTGACCTCCTCCATGTTCCCACTTCTTTTTGCTCCCACAGATCCTGCTCCTCTATCCATCCCCTCCACCCATCTCACCACCATGGGGATCTGAGTTTTCAGTCTCTCTCATTACCACCCCAACTCTGAAATATCACCCCATTCCCCTTTTTCAAATATAGACTCAAAACCCACCTGTTTAAACTTGCACATCACACCTGACATTTACTGTACTGTGATTTTATCCTGTTTTTAATATAGTGTGTATTTATTTTTTTTGTGTATATTTACTGTTCTGTACAGTGTTCTTGAGTGCAAGAAAGGTGTGTTGAAATTAAATGTATTGTTATTATAATTATACAGACAGTATATACATGCAACCTCACATGGTAGCAAAGCACTTCCTTTGTGAAAGTACATTAAACTTCTTAACCTCAACAGCAGCTGAAAACACCCACACACTGGCATTCTGAATAAAAGTGCCGTCTTGTTTTGTGTTATTTTTAATTGCATTTTCATCCTGTGTCAGAGTACACTGAGATAAGATAGACTATTAGAGTCCTATAGAAATAACTACCTGCCTATACGCACACAATGAGTGATTGGACAGCATCTTTATGGAGACACAGAGATCTGGTAAGTGAAGGATTCTGTTCAGACCATGTCCTCCATAAACTCTCCTTCAAAAAGAAACTTCAAGCTGACACAATAACAACAGAACAACCTTGGATGTTGAGATAAATGGGCCTACTGCAGGAAATGTAAAGTGAGTAGGAAGAGACGGAGGCATGATGTGACACCATGGAGTATGTTGGTCAGGTCAGATTAGGTTGGCCAATCAATGGTGTTTGGGCTGAAGAGAAATGCATGAATAGAATAATATATTTTAATGGCTCCAGCTGTATAAAGACTGTGCCAGCTTGAGGTTTAAATACAGCAATCCATCATTGATGGTCAGTTTTAAATGGTGAGACAACAGCCCAAATGTCCTCCAAATAGATGTGAATAGTATGACTTATATACAGTACACATGTGTGTACCTGTATGGCAGAAGACCCCGGTGTGTGCTGACAGGCTGCAGTCACAGTGGAAACCGTTGACTCTCTCCACACAGCGGCCCTGGTTCTGGCAGAGTGAACCGTAGCTGCCGCAGTGACCCGGGCATCCGGGTCGAACCCCGGGTGTGATCTTCGCCCTCTCCTCCAGGTCCAGAGTGATGCCGTTCAGCTGCAGGGAGCGAATACATCCCCTGAAGCCCTTCTGCCTGGATGCTGTGCCCCCTGAAAATATAAAAAAATATATTTACACCTCGTGTTTCCTTGTGGAGATGGCTATGTCGCTAACGTCACAATCAGTCAGCATCAAAGTGTGCTCCAGCGCACAGAGAATAAAGCTTTTAGTGTCTGTCCTCTTTGTCCTAGCCTTTCTTTCATGTCTTTGTATGTTGACTAGTCTCTAAGTATTCTTCCCTCTAGTTTTTCATTTTCCCCTCATCCTGTCATCTTCAGCAGATCCATACGTCACCCCCAGAAGCCCTACACTGTCAACACTCTCCTTATGAAATGCACAACATAATGACAGACAGCAATGAGGAAACAAGTTGAAGGTGGAATACTGAATCAAGGACATAAGTTTCAACAGCTGTCTTTCTGTCCATCTTTTCCTTCCCTTTCAATCTCTTTCCTAATTGCACACTTTTTCCATCTCATCTCCACCACCTCATTTGCAAGGTGCCATTTTTTTTTCTTCATAATAGCTCCAAAGTATATATATCAAAAAATGTTTCTTTGCATTCACAAATACTGAGGCCTCATATGTGACAGCAGCATCAATAGTTCAAACATGACAACCTGTCATTTCTGCAAAGACCAAAGATTGAAATTGTTGTCCTCAGCGTTCAGACATGCCAGCGCTTTGCTGTTAGCGTTCAAAGCTGACAACTTCCTATTGTTCAGCAAAAGCGGCAGCTTTTTGCACCAATAAATCATTAAGCTCTTTTCAGCATTTCTTTCAGCACTGATACAAGTAGCAAATAAATTAATAAGGTAACATTGTAGAGGTAAATATTGCAAAATGACATAATCTGAGAATGCCAACAATCACAGTTAGTCAGGCTGGAATTCAACATTTCGCTGAGTCAGGCTGTTGTCCCCACATACCTCAAAACCACCACCATCATCCCTGTCCCGAAGAAGTTATCACCCTCCTGTTTCAATGACTACCGTCCAGTCGCACTCACCCCCATCCTCATGAAGTGCTTCGAACAGCTAGTGTTGGAACACCAAGTCTGTTCTCCCACCCTCCCTGGATCCCTTCCAGTTTGCATATCGACCGTTCAACCGATGATGCCATCTCCTCTACCCTCCACACAGCCCTCACACATCTGGACACAAAGACTCCTACATCAGAATGCTGTTCATAGACTTAAATTCAGCATTCAACACAATCATCCCCCAAAAGTTCATTGTAAAACTGGCTGGGACTCAACACCTCATTGTAAAAACAGCTGGGACTCAACACCTCAATGTGCAACTGGCTACTGGACTTCCTGACTGGGAGACCGCAGGCAGTTTGGGTTGGTAGGAACACATTCAGCATCACCACACTGAACACGGGGGCCCCTCAAGGATGTGTACTGAGCCCCCTCCTCTTCATTCTGCTGACCCACAACTGCACACCGTCGCACAGCTCCAACCTCCTCATCAAGTTCGCAGATGACAACACTGTGGCGGGTCTCAACAGACAAAGACGAAGGAGACGGTGCCACAGTGGAGAGGGTGAGCAGCACCAAGTTCCTGGGTGTGCATGTCAAAGAGGACCTCTCCTGGACCACCAACACCACCTCACTGGCCAAAAAAGCCAACCAGTACCTCTACTTCCTCTGCAAACTGAGGAAAGCTAGAGCCCTAGCCCCCATCATGTGCACCTTCTACAGTGGCACCATCCTGCAACATCCTGCAGGAAGACCCTCCAGCGCATCACGAGAGCAGCTGAAAAGATCGTCGGTACCTTTCTTCCATCTCTGCAAGACCTCTATACCTCTTGTCTCACCCATAAAGCCCTCTGCATCGCAAAGGACCCCACCCACCTATCACACAGCTTCTTCAGCCTGCTGCCATCAGGAAGGAGACTGAGGAGCCTGAGGGCCAGGACCAGCAGACTGAGGGTCAGCTTCATCCACCAGTCTGTCAGGATGCTGAACTCTCTCCCTGCTTTGCCCCCCCCTCAAATGCCATGGACTCTGACACCTCCACCCCCTCCACTTCGCTTAACTCATCTTAACCAGACAATAAGCTAACTTTTGCTAACATTTGCACTATAATGATATATTTACACTTACTGTATTTGCCTTGTCTATTTATTATTATGTCAGTTAATTGCACCCCTATTTATTGTTATATTTTTACTGACTTTATTTTTTATACATCGAGGTTTGAGAGAATCATAATTTCAATCCTCTGTATGTCCTGTATATGTTGCAGAATTGACAATAAAGCTGACTTTGATAATATTTTTGTTTTCCAGATCCCCCTCCAGGGGTACCAGGGGGAACGGCTCCCTCCAGCAGACGACCACTGGAGTCCTTGTAATCTGGTGCTAGATGGTAGAGTATGGGTTTTATGGTTTAACTTTCTAAAGACTTTCTTTCTTTTTTTCCTCCTTCCCTTCTAAAGACTTTCTTGAGACTTGTATCCTGAGAGTTTTTGCTTCAGTAATCCAGTAGCCTTTTTGTGACTCTGCTGGACCTGGACCTGGACCTGAGGCCTAGCCGAGCAGTCAGACCAACAGGTTCTTCCAGCTGAGGTCTGGCCAGATCCAGCCTGGAGCAGCCTGGACAGACTGGTCCCTGTCCAGCTGGGTTAGTCCAGGATGGATTCCAACAGGACTGATTCCTGTGGGAGCCAGTGCAGGGAGTCCACACAATAAAAACACTGTGGTGTCCATTAAAAACAGGTTAAATCCAGGCCCAGGTTGTTAAGTGGCTGCAGGATGTACTAAGACAAAGGTCTCCAGAGGGTGTACCTTGGTCCTGTCAGGAGCCTCTCAAGGAACTGGCCCAAAGCAGGCCCAACCCCCCCCAAACAACATGATATGAGACTGTGTTCAAAGAAACCACGGGTTGGATAAAAAATATTTTAATGGTGTTTAAAACAGTAAAAGATGTCCATTCTGGCCAGAGATAAAAGGTTTCCAGGCAGCCCAGCCTCCTGCCGGCACCAACTTGATGACATGACGGCGGGTCAGCTTCTGAAACTGGACCACAGCCGCCTACACCACCAGCATTGTGCTGCAGAGAGCACATTGCCACCAAACAAACCAACAAACAAACAAAACAAATACCACCCCGCTATCCCGACACTGCACCTAACACACACCTCTACCTGAAGAAAACAACCAACATAAATAGAAAGGAAAAAAAAAAACACAACTCAAACAAACCAAACACTCTCAGCTCCACTCAGTCCTTCATTCACTGTTCATACGGGTTTAGTCATAATTCTAAATGACATTTCTGCTTGAAAAATGAAAAAAAAAATTCACTGAATCTAAATGTTAAAAATGTTATTCTAAATCTAAAATGTTAATTTTAAATGCTCTTGATAACACTTAACATACAGTAAACGGTGGAAAGGTTACATTGATGACAAAGAATAGCTGGCTCTGTTGCAAGAGGTTGGTTTCTGGAGTGACAATTCAGCCAAACAGCCATTAAGAGTGAGTTTTTTCAGGACCTGGAAATTTTGAACAGCAATATAAAACTGTGTAGCTGTACAGCTATTAAGTGAAGGATTTCAACCAATTAACCAGCAGTAAATCATTGATCATAAAACATCAAATGAACACTGGAAAGGTATGATAATTTTTTTTCCAAAAAAACAATGAGGGATTTTGTAGAGTAAATATTAAAGCTCAGATCAAAGGACTGCAAACCTCTGACCCAGTGAGACCTTCAATATTAGTGGGAATTTCAGCTTCCTATTCCACAGCAGCCTCTCTGGATGAGATCATACTGTGAGAGCACACTCTGTACACACTGTATGAGACCAAAAAAACACTGAAATAGAGATCAAAGCAAGGCTTGACAAAGGCAAAGTGTACAAAGAGAGAATGAACTCAAAACTGGAAAGTTTCAACCACACATTCAATGCAGTCTCTGCCAATAGACCACTGGTTATCTTTCCAAACCAGGCCACACATCAAGCAACGTGAAATGCTGCCTGCAAACATGCAGAAATATTTCACCTGAAACTGCCGCATGTTGATATTTTACAAGCTACAGTACAAATACCAGGCAATAAAGAAAATGGGAAAGGAATCCTATGGCTTACAAACCCATGTCATTCGATGTCATGGGTTATTAATTCTAACAATGGAATTCACTGCCTATATGGAAATGAGTGTAAGGCATAATTGAGGCACATAAATACACTGTTTAATGAATTGTGGCTTATGAATTCTTGAAGGAAGACACTGTACATTAATTCAGAAAGCTAAGTAGCCTGACTTGTAAATCTGTCAAGCTCTCATCAATGTACTACATGTGACAACAGAGTTTGTCCAAAAACACATATGGTTCCAAATCCAAGCAAAAACATTTCACCTGAGTCAAATGCGGGATTCCAATCGATCCATAAAATGTACATCATCTTAGAATTCAACAGCATTTTGGTTTGATTGCATACAAGCCCAGCTAATATCAATACTTATTTATACATATAGTGGGTATTTCACATTCACAGTTCAGGCATACAATCAATGCTCTGAATAGTTCTCTCACGGACACTTCAACAGAAAATATTTTCTGCTTGTTACTGTTTTCTGCTTCATTCCTGCAAATAAAATAAATTGATACAAACATTAATTTGCAAATCATTCTGGGACATAACATGTGCTCATTTTCATTCAAACACACACAACTATCAGTCTTAATTCATTGACAATTCAAAGGTAAATATAAGTAGGTCCAGGCTGACTTCAGAGTGGATTATTCAGCCAATCAGTATTCACCTGGATTTCCCTGCTGCCTTCATCCAATCTCACCAATGTTTGTTGGTTTGTTTGTCCTCCACACTGCTGTTTACTGATATGAAGTGACTAACTGTTCATAATATTTGTAGAAAGATAACATCTAATAATTAATGATGGATTTTCAATATTTTTTTCTCCCTGTGGCTCCAGTGAGAGGTCACATGGAGAATTGTTGTATTGAACTGATGAGATAAACAAGCCTGTAGTATTGATGAAGTTTGTATTTGAGGTTCTCAGCTCGCTGACAGTTAATTACATGAATGCCTGACAAATCACTTCCAGGTACAGGTTATTTAAACACCCTCTCCGCAGGAAATCACATCACATAATACCTCACATATTACCATTCCCTGATGGTTGCTTTATTTATTAAACATTAGTATTGTTTGTGGTAAAAAAACATCTACTCAGCACTTTCATATTCATTAGTGCAGAGCAGCTGATGGCATTTAGCCAATAGCCAATAGCAGTTTCACCTCAAATATTTCTTTCTTTTTTTGAAGTTGGACTCTGTGGGAAGAGGTCAAAGATGCTACTATCATGAGGCTTGGATCACAGTCTATCCAGAGTTTATAGTGTAGTGGCTGAAGAGGCGATAGAAGCCCTAGAAAAGCAGACTCAGCTCAATATCCAATACCACTGAACAGACAGCAAGAGCCGGCAAAGAAGATGTTAGCCCTTTTCTGAGGATTTAATCCAAGTGTGACGGGGAAACACAGCACTCTGTGGGATGTGCCTCCTCCTTCAGTACTGATACCCTGTCCTCAATATGAATATATCAAATTGTGTATTTATCAGCAGACAAAAAATAACTGATATTTGTAAATCAGTTCAGCATGTCTGAAGAAACACATTCAACACCTTGAGAGGAGGTACAGAATACCTTCAATTAAAAGTGTGTGTCTATAAAGGTCTCCTGTCATATGAAAAAAAGAATATACTGCCTAGTAAAGAGGACTAAATGAGATAACTTATTCTTTACAAAAGCCTTGAATAACAAGACAAAGCATTGTTTTTGTCTGTTTCGTGGAGTACTTCATGAACATAGGTAAGAAACTAAGATGTTCTTCCGGGAGAGTCAGAACTAAATGTTCTGTGATAGAGCTGCAGAGAGTGAAAGCCCTGAACTATTGTTTCTCTGAAGAACGATACGAGAAATGGGATGAGAGAATCAAGGCATGCAGTGTGTAGAGGTTACTGCCTCAGAGACATGGTGAAACAGAGAGACTTCTTGTACCAGTTCCAGGAGCCTTGAACCTTAATAAGGACAAAATTCTCATGGAAGCTCTTTCTCTCACACAAACACACCTTTGTGCTTTTACAAGAGGCTTTTAAGAGGTTTTAAAATCAGTGTATAAAGCAACAAACAATGGAGAGTGTAAAGAACACTATGCTCCTCACCTATGAACAGCTGGCTGTTGAGCTGCAGGTGAAAGTGTCCGTCAGCAGGAGCCTCCTGTGTGATGACAGGAAGTCCGTCCAACTGAAGCGACGCCTCCTTGATGTTCCGCTCGGCTCGGACTCGATGCCACCGGTTGTCATTCAGAGGGACGCTTGACTCCACACGGACCTCTAGCGGCCCGTTACCAACATCAAAAGAGAAAATTACCTGCTTGGAGGCTGATGGAGGGTGAAGAAGTGGGGTGGCAGGAAAGGGGAATTGATTTGACAAGTAGAGGGATATGTGAAAGGGAACAGGAACAGGTTAAGCACTATTCTAAAGTGAGCAAGTCTCCACAGAAAAAAATGGGTGGCAGCTGACTGCAGACCAGGAATGATTTTTTTAAACATAAAAATAATTAATGTTCATGTTCATACCTGCATATTTTTCTACAACAATTACAGTCCATCTAAGACCGGCAAATGCCACCAATGGAAATAAAGGCCTTTAACAATCAGGTAGGTTGAACTAAAGAGGTCAGCAGAGCTCTCTGGAATGTAGTTTAATTACTCCTTTACAACAGAACAACAACCACAGAAGCCAACAAAGCTTTGACCTTGGTAAACTGTGTTCAGTTTTCACAGGATAATAACAAACAAAAGATGACAGAGTCTGGAAAGAAGCTCTGTGCTGATTAGGTGAATAACTAGACTGCTGCAGACACATACAGGTACAACTGTACCTTACTGCATATGATGTAGATGCAGCATATTCTGTAGCTGAACAATTAAACACTACAGAATTAAAATGCTACGCTAACATGAACACTGATACTCTCAAACTCTGAAATATGTGAACAATGCAGTCTTTTTTTAATTTTTACCTCATTTTGCTTTTTTAACTTTCAGGCTTTAAGTTTTAACATATAATGGTGTCAAATTTTTATCTTTATTTGTAGTGTTGTCACAAGTAGAGAATCTGGGAGAAATGAATTGGCCTTCATATGTCTGAGTTACAATAACAATTTCATATTCAAAAGACTTATTATCAGAGACACACATTACTACTTTCTGAGTATTTTTGGAATTTGTATTTTGACCACAGAATAATGCATACAAATCAGAGCAGATCTGGGTGGTTGGTAGCACCAGGACAATGATGACTTCATAATAAATTATCAAATACAGAATCAAACATGTTATTCATAATGCACTTTTCTAAAAACTCATCACAAACTAAAACATGATTGACATGGTGTTCAAAAGTGAGGTGACTGTCAAAGATGAAAACAATGTTATAGATTGGTGAGGAGACAGACAGGGATGTGTTTTCTGTGGTGTGACTCAAATTGTGGGTGGTTTTTGTGCAAGATTTTGGACCAATGACTATGACATCAGATTTATCACACTTGAGTTGAAGGTATTTAGCTTGCATCCAGGGTTTAATGTCAGAAACACAGTTTGTCAGGGTGGAGTGGATTCTGTTGGTGATGATTTAGGTGGAAATGTGAAACTGGAGACCAAGACAACGGATGACGTTGCTAAGTGCGACAATGTAGAGAATAAAGCACATTTGGTCCTTTTGTTTATTCTTGTTGAACTCAACTTTCTTTTCATACAGTTCCTTTGTATCTTGAAATTTTTTTATTAATTCCGAACATTGTGAAGACAATTTCTTTGAGGTTGACCCACATTTTTGAAGTAAAATGCCTGGACTAACCCAGCATCATGGTGCTGCCCTGTTTCAGCACCATGGACAGCACCTCGGTGCTGAATGTCTCCCTCTCTGCTCAGCTCTCTCTGCAGCAAACAATTTAGGAGAATGCAGGCGAAGCAGACCATAATCCTTCATGTTGTGCTAGTGGAAGGTGAGGATGTATTACAATGGGAGTACAGAACAAGATGAAATGCTATTCCACATCCTGCGGTAACTTCAAATAGAAATTGTTCTCAGCCTTGATGCTACAAAACGTTCTGAGATAGCTGGCAACAAAGCAGTAGTATTGAGAGCTGGAACAACCACACTGACAATGATTTCCCCTGAGGAGAGAGGCTGAATGGTGCACCAGGGTCCCTGGATTAGATTCTGTATATGTGCCCCTTCAAATTCCATTTTCTAAAACAATTTCATCTGAAATGCAACAGAAAACGGGCCACAAAATAGCAAACTAAGTTGGTAAAGTGAGGTGAACAAGGTTCAAAGGGCAACTATGGACTCTAATAACTGATCTGAGGCATGTATCCAAGCTGTTCCTAATGACACAGGCTACTGCTGCCCATAAATGTGTTCCTCCTACCAGCCGCAATGCTACCATAACGACAGAGTCACAAGGACACAGTGTTGGATAATTCAGCTATATTTTAAATGACACAATATAGTGTAGGCTATAAACATACATCTCACACCAGCCACATTGCCATGGCACCCATAACCTAAATAACACCCTGTTGGTTAACACTTGTCATAATCTAAATGACATACTATGAGACCCATAAATGTGTGCATTACATAAGAATCAATCAACAGGAATTAATGGAGGGTCACAACTAAAATGCCTTTGAGAGTTCATTAAACAACTGTCAAATTAAAAAGGGTGCAATGTTTTATGTGTTGTGAACTCAATGCATCATCCACAGATGCATACGCAATGCATTCATTTGTGTTCAGTGGGGGAACGTAATGTTGGAAAACAACTAGCAATCCAACCTAGAGCAGAAAAAAAACATGCAAGCAGCACCAGAGGAATTCACAAACAAGTCCAAGAGAGTTTTTATGAAGTCTTCACAGTTCAACGAGAATAAACAAAGGACCAAATGTCAGAAATCTGATTAAGAGTGAAAAACTATACTCCAGAGTTGAAAAGAACAGTGTTTTAGTTAGTCTGCAACACTATAAATCACAAACAAACCATAAAGGGTTTGACAGACAAATACATTTTCATTTCATCATTTGGATTTGCTCTTACTCACAGCTCAGTTCGATCCGGATGAAGTCTTTGATGCCCAGGTTTTCTAGAAAAACACCAGACGAGGATGTGGTTTTAAAAAGGAAGGCGATGTCTGCACTCAGCTCTCCGTGAAAGGTGGGAAAGTGGAGGTACGATGTCTCCTTGTCAAAAAATGCAGCGTTCCAGAAGTTCTCTGAGAAGCAAAAATAAAACAAATCAGACACAAATGAGCCAACCAGTTAATTAACTGAAAATATTATCTGGCTCCACATTGACATGTGTTAAAAGTATCCATCTAAAAACTGTAATTACTAAACAAGTGCAGACGAAGCGAGATTTTAACATTGTAATATTGCCTAAAACCTAGGTTTTACATCTTTTCAGGAGGCACTACTTAAAGAAATAGTTCAATATTTTATATGGATGAAAGAGGGCCTATTTTCAGGTGCATACTTTTGGATTCCTACTCTATCATGTTTGCTTGCTTTACTGTTCAATAAATGCTTTGTTTTTCTCTTTTCATCCTCTGTCTGAAACACTCAGTTTGAGTTTTTGTCCCCGTATCAAACCCTTTGGACTCCACTCTAGCTCCACACTAACTAGCTTTGTTGGAGGGTATGCCAAACATCTGTGAGGGATCACTTTGTTGTGATCCCTCAAACTATATAACACACACAAACTATATAACACACACAAAAGGAAAGACAGAAAAAATTAACAGGTCCCCTTTAAACAAAGAAGATACTGTATGTGTTAACCATACTCCTACTGACTATTTAATAATTGGAGTTCCTGGGGACCCCAAGTATAAACTACTCTAAGAAACCTTCATAGCATAATGTTAGTGTATTTATTTAATTAATTCTGTCAAAAATGTATTTTTTTTGACATTTGATTTGATAATTGATACATCTAGTGTGTAACTGGCAGCATCTAGACAGGTCGCATATTGCAACTGAAACTTGTAAATGACCCCATTGACAGCAAGTGTTTAGTTTGTCCTTTTTGGGCTAACTCAGTGGATATAAACAGCTCATTTTAAGGTGATGAAAACATAACGATTCTTATTTTCAGGTCATTATTTACTAAAGTTAACAACTGGCAATGTTGTGTTGCATCCCTTCCCCCTAAATGCTACACAGTAATGTGTTAGGGAGCCTCAGAGATGTTGGTAGATGGATTTGGACTGAGTCAAGCTACTGAAGCTGTTTCCAGTCAAAGTAATGCCAAGCAAACTGACTGCTGGCTGTAGCTTCATATGAAACAGACAGATATGAGAGTATTATCAATCTACTCCTGTAACATTCCCAAATGTTTTTGTTGTTTCAAAAGCATTTCTGAGTCTGAGAAGGTATTTGTCATCATGAGGTTATCAGTAACATGGATCACTGGGTTGTACGTACTGTCTCCATGACAACGGAGTGGCCCCACCCGATAGGCAGCTTCTGACACCGGCCTCTGAATGTCACCCAACACCAGAGACCTGACAGGGAGGCTTTCCTCATTGGTGAGCAAGCCTGAGTCTTCAGCCCTGCAAGAAGAGAAAAGCCAAATATGAAAAAAACGAGATGTCGAACGAGCAGGAGATGATCTTCAGCTACTGGTATATGCATAACAGGAGGACAGAAAAACAAATCAAACATTGCATTTTTTGCCTAACATTTGTCATCATGCGATGCGACTCTGACTTTAGTGCTTGAGCTCATGTTAACGGAGACGAAACAAAAATGGCAGAGCTAGATGAGACGTCTTTTCAAGGGTGGAAATATGCACATTACTGAGAATTTGTTATGCGAAAGGACAAGAAAGTGACAGTAAATTGTAAATGAGTACTGTGGCCTTGTGCATTTTGCTGTGAAGTGCTGTTTAGACTGATGTTCACAACTTGGCTGTTAGCTTTGTGATATTAAAGAGCAGAAAAAGAGATCTTGTGTCTGTCCTCCTTTTATTACGACACAGAGCTTTCACTTTAAATTGTTTGGCAGTTGAGTTACTGTGCATCTCAGGTGAGTACCGAGTATTACAGAGTAATCTAAAAGCAATGTAAATATAAATAGTAGTGTAACTAATTATGTTTGGAAGTGAGTAATGTAGTGAAGTAAGGGATTGATTTTTTTTTTTTAAAAAGTAAATAGAAATATGTAATCCATTACTTTTTTAGAGTACCTACCCCAACACTGATGACAGTATTATGCGTTGTAACTAGCTGATGCAAACATTGCAGTGAGTAGGTGCAGGCTCTTGAGTGACCATTTATTCCTGAATTACAGCCATCCTGACAGCAAACATCCATCACAAACACTTTCTGGAACAGCTACTCCCAGAACAAGACAGACACCTCCTGTCCATTTACACCCACACACAGCTTCACGCACTTAAGATAATCCGCCTGTTAGTCTTGTTGCTGAGGAAAGATGTGTATAAAAATACACCCACTGACAACGAGGAGTGTACACAGCACTTTGTGAGTCTGATGAAAAATTGAAGAGCAGCAGCTCGGGTCTATAAAAAAAGAGTTTGTTGCACAAACAGTTTGGACTGGGAAGTGATATAAGGCGGTAAGTGAGAAGGTGGGATTGCTTAGAGCAAGGGGAAAAGTTTAAAACAGTTTACGCTCTGCTGAATTTGTTTGCTAAAGTTGCAGACACCATTAGCACTTGCATTTAGCATTCTACAAAATAAAATTAAGAGCGTAATTTCAGTGAGGGAGACCGCTTTCCATTCATTATGAATTGTCTTTTCTTATGTGCTTATCACCTTGACAACCACTTCAAGTTTCTGTCTTTAGTAACACGTAAGACACAGTTATGTGACAGATTTTTGATGTAATGACAAACAAAATGTGAATGTGAATAGAAACATGGCTAATGAGCAACAGAATATTCTGTCTTTATACTATTTGCTTGTCTTCTCTATGAAATGATACAACATATGGTAAATATTTGAATGTGTAAATGTAAGATACCCTAAAATAAAGGCCAACAAATGTAGAGAAAACAATACAAAAATGTGATTGATTTCAGTACCACTCCTCACGGTCGGCGTCACAGTTGCAATAGTGTTGTGGGTCCACACAGTCGCCCTGCAGGCCGCAGACACACTGCTGGCTGCCTGGATGAGCTCCACCCCAGTACATCTGGACACGACCGGATCCAGGACCACCAAGCCACCAGCTGAACGGAGAGCCCTCTGAAACAACACACACACGCAACAACAACAACTAATACATGCTATACACTATGTGTGTCTCTTCAGACTAACACTCTATAAAAGCAAGAACAGTTCCTTCCTTTGCACATTTGACCAAAAAATAACCAAACTCAATGTGGCAGATGTGTCCATAATAATCAACTGATATGTGAGGCTTGTCATTTATTTAAACACAGTAGCTTTTATGGACATCATTTGATCTCACACTGAAACAGTACTAACTATGCTTGATGATATGCATAAACGGGTGCGTAAAATGTTTGCTGGCTCTGCACTTCCCCTGAGAAAAGATGCTTCAGTATATCTGGGCTCTCACAATAAAAACTGAAAACCTTCTGGCCATGAAATTAAAAATTTGAGCTGTTGCGTACTGTGAGCATCATTAATATGAGAACATTTTGAGTTAGAATCAGGAAAGGTCCATCCATTTCCTCACTCCCCCCAAAAATCTACAAAATCCCTCTATGTTGATTTTAATCCATCTGTTTTGGTGGAACTTCTGTCCTACACAAAAAACTAAAGTATGTTTTATTTTTTTTTACATTTCCAAGTCTGGCCTGGGATCACCTCAAGATCCCCCTGGAAGAGATAGACAAAGTGGGGGAGAGGGAAGTCTGGGCTTCCCTGCTTGAGCTGCTGCCCCTAGCCTAGAAATCTAGACTCACCCTAGCAGCAGAAAATATTTTTGCCTAGCAGGATGGTCTAGCTGCGATGAGGTGGCGACTTGTCCAGGGTGTACCCTGCCTTTCGCCCTACGACAGCTGGGATAGGCTCCAAACCCCCCCCCCCCCCCCGCGCTATATGCGTAGCAAGTTGTTGGGGCGGACTTAGCTCAATGATGACAGGGCTGTGTGATGCTGGAGATAGCACAACAACGAAGATGGCTGTGACTAACAGCGGCCATTTGAATCAGCTCTGTCATCGATTTTGAGAGTTAGAATTTGGGCTTTTCTTTGAAAGTAGAGCAGAAAGAAGCACACTGGGAAAAGGAAAGGAATCCTTGGAATTTCGTAGAGAGAGTTTTCTCCAGATGTTTTTTTTTAAACATCTGTATGCAAAACTCATAAAACTGATGTATGTAAAAAGATTTAAAAACTAACCTTACCAAATGGAGGCCCTTACCTGGAGTATTGAGCAGACGGGACTTCTTACAGTGGTAGGACAGTTCCTGTTCGCAGTGCTCTGATTGGCTGATGACGGACAGTAGCTGCTCTTCTTCGGTCGAGTAGTCAAAGTGAACTAAATGCTGGTTCACACTTGGAGACGGCCGAACTCTGGTCAGCTCTGTGTTGTTGTGCTGGATCACCATCCATGTGTTCTCCTCTGTTCACAGATACAACCATTATTATGACACACATTTCAGTATATGGCAAAATTTTTGTCCTCTTTCTCACTGTTTTCAAATTAAAAGTCCAGAGAACGGGATTGGGGGAGGGGGGAGGTTTGGCAGAAATGGAATACAGAATTCATAACAAAATTTTATGTCTATAACCACATTAAACTGAACATTCTTGTGTTTTTCAAGGCTTAGAATGAGTCCATCATAAGAAGGAGGAGTTGGCTATGTTGCTTTACCATGTTTCTACAGTAGCCCAGACAATAGACCCCAGGACAATAAAACCAAAAAAAAAAAAAAAAAAAAAAATATTGCTAGATGTCGCTAAATCTTACACACTGAAATAACTCAGTATTCAACACCCAGTATTCCTCATAAATTTTACGATTTTATCACACATAAAAACATTCCACTATATCATATATATCATAATAATAATGATATATATATTGTGATAACCTGTGTTATATGTGTTCTGTTAATGTTAAGGTTGGCGTTCTTAATTGTGTTTGTGTCTTTAAGGGAAACTGGGGAATGGGGGGGTGCGCGGTTCTGTGTTGGTTAATGCGCATGCGTAGAAGTGCTCTGGCAAAAAAAAATGAAAGGAAGTTTTGCAAGTTTTGTGACTGTTTAACGCTGTTAACAATTGCGTGAGCTGTGGCTATAACAACAGCTCGGTTGTGTTAAATAAAAGCCTTGAAGCGACACAAAGCCTGGGATTATTACTATATGTATATATATATATATATATATATATATATATATATATATATATATATATATATATATATATATATATACGTATATATATATATATAACAATAATAATATATAACAATAATAATGACCATTTTAAAACAATTATGTAAATAGTGTGGAGCAATGATGCAAATTGAGAGGAAGAACATATAAGAAGAACAATAAAATCTTCTTTATCATCATGATAAAGAGTACCACAACTGAGGGAGATGTGTGGGAGAGGTATGTTAAGTGGAGAAGAGGACAGAAAGAGAAATTATCTTGTAGAAAAGGGGGGGGGTGGAAGATAAAGTGGATCAGAGCGTGATCAGTGTAGCATCCTCATTTACAATTATGTAAATGATGATCATAAAACACATTGAAAGCTGATGCGAGGAAGAGGGGGATGTGTGTATGTATGTCACCTGTCATGTTGCAGTAGACCAGCTGTGGTTTGATTGGTCCGCTGCCGTCCACGTCAATATAAAAATATCCTGACGTGTTGCCGTTGTGTTTGTACGCCTCGCAGGACTGCTCGTACACAGCTGGAAGGAAAATAAGGCTTAACATGAATCACAAGAACATCAACACACCAGCTGGTAGACACAGCGATGAAGACTGCACACTGTGAATGATTACTGGTGCTAGTGCCACTGAATGAAAAAAATCATGTTAAGTTTTATTTCAGCAGCAGCGTCCTCTAAAGTAAACATGAATCCAACTAGAGAGGACAGTGATGACTGATGGGAGCACAAAGACTCAATAAATAAAAGTCTTTTATCAGCCCTGGCTCTTCCTCTCTGTCTCCACTAGTCTTCCTCCCTCCTCTCTCACACCAGTGCATCCTCTGCAATCAAAGAATCGAGCCCTGCAAGTCAAATCCATATCTCAAGGTTTCTACACTGTTTACCTGTTTATCTCTCTTCTTCTCCACAGTCAAAGGACTTTTATTCATCACATCCCCTCAGCGTGGACAGAGAAGATTTCCACAGAAAATATCAGTCAAAAAATCTTTTGGCTTCACCGATTTAACTTGAGGGAATCAGCCTAGAACTGGCATAGTATATCTCCACCAAAGCTCAGCTCTCTGCTGCATTTTTTTAATTTATTCATTTGCCATTTGGGCGTTTAGTCATGCCTACAGTCTCATTAACTTCTACAGTCTACAGTCTTCATCATATCACTAACATACAAACAGGTTTTTGAAATATTCTGCATACTAGGCCCAGCATCACATGAAGCTCACAAAGGGGTTGTTACTTTTTAAAATGTCCTCAGGTAAAAACCAAGAAATAATGTTTTTTATTCCATAATACCTCACAATTTGCAGCACCTACACTAAAAGGGGGAAATCTGGCCAACTGTAATTACTGAGCAATATGGCTGCTAAGTGCACTTGTGATTGGCAGACTGGAGTTTAAACTGTAAACGGAACCTCTTGGGCATTTGCAGCTGCCAAGTGCAAATCTCTGTAATGCCCTTAACATGAATAGACTGACATGTTCACAAAAGCAGCAACAAAGTCTGTTTTTATTCATTCATTTTTAATCCTGTTGTTATTTTGTTTTAGTATTATTGCTGTTATATTTCAATCTTATGCCATATTTGTAGATTTGTTTTTAATTTTTAATCATTATCTGCCTATTCCACTCACATTTTGTGTTTGGCTCTTGCTCTCTCCCTGTCTAAATCGGTCTCAAACCATGTGTTCAAAGAATTACATCCATATGCTATCTGCAACATCAAATACATTTTGGAGGAAACACAATGCTGCTCAAATTATGTTTCATATCTACCATAAGTCGAGCTACGGCAGGGGTAGGGTGGTTGGCCGCCCCAGGGGCTTCCTGTTATTGGGTGTTTATTTTTTAATTTTAAATCTAGCTAACAGTTAGGTGGAAAAATAAGGAAAGCACAATACTGGTATGTTAACATGCAAAGATAGCATCCTTTGCTCTTTTTGCATCTTTGTCACAACTTGCTTGTCCCTTCAAAACAACAGTGAGGAAAATGTAACAGTACTAGATGTTAGCATTAGCCTGACATTGACTAATGATACACGAGCATGAGATGTGATGAGGTGGAGGATACATTTCCCAAGAGGAGTACCCAGCTAAGCCAAAGCTTTTGTGAAAGGCATTGTCCATGTCAGCCCAATAACAGTTTCTCATACAGTATGACCAGGCATATCTCGCTAGGCATAACCCACTAAACATTAGACGTCTTATGGACGTGCAGATCATGTCTATATTGCGTCCATAGGTCCAAGACCAACTCTGGATTACTACATGACGTGCAAATTATGTCCACTATTTGGACGTCTAACTATGACCCCACTTGGGCGTCAATATGCAATTTGAACCGCGGACTAGATGACTTTTTTGGACGTCATGGGGACGTCTAACACAGGTGCAGGATGAGTATAATACTTTTTTTTTTTAATTTATGAAAAATATCAACATTGTTATCAATATTATTCATTAAAATTTATTTGATTATTTGTGATTAAACATTTATTACAAATTATTTATTTGAGTATATTATATTTTGTTATCTGTTTAATTAACTAATTTAGGTATTTATGTATGTTTATTTATGTGAAAATTCAATTTGTGGACAATTACAGTCTACTCATACAAAAATGATGCTAATTCTATGGGCCTATTATGAGTTCAACCAGTAAACGCCACTCTGATTGGCCGAAACACGCCAGGCCGAACTGGCAGATTATAAGTTTTTGACATGGAGCAATGGGTGGAATTACAGCCACCTGTACAGCCATGTCCCGAGCAGGTGGCCTGTGTGATGTTCCAATATATGATTGGCATTGATTTATAAGAATTGTTTAATTTTATTTAGGCTCTTCACTAATGGCCTGATGGCAAACTTTAATATGAAGGGGAGGGGGAAAAAGGACAAGAAGCCTTTAGAGAACAGTCATGATTATAAAGCAATACAATATAATGTTGTAAAAGGAAAGAAAATTAGCCCCTTCCAATGTAGAAATAATAAATTGAGCTGACAAAATATTTACTCTACTGTACTGTACTGATGTGAAAAATGTAATGTAAACTGTTTACCATAGCTATCATCTTTAACATTTGCTGTGATGTTTTTGTATTAATCCAGTATGGTAATGGATGCATAGGCAACCTATTTTTGCGTCAACGGTGACAGAGGGTTTCATAAGGCTGTGTGCCTGTGGACACCTGAAACACTCACCACAAAGATGGGGAGGTGGAGGTCACCCCACCCTTTCTCAAGATTGATAAATAAAAATAAATTAAAATGAGTGGGGATTGAATTGTGATTCATTTATAAAGTGTAAATGCTGTGTTTTTGTTTGTTTATTTGTTTTTAAGGCTCCAGGTGCATGCAGTATATCATTCAAATATTCAAATATTTGTTTATTAACTCTGAAATTATTAAAAGCAAACAATTAATTTTGCATGTTTCTGAAGATAGACTGGATTTTGAATCTTAACTCTTCAAGTACATGTGTAACTGTGGCTCTAGAAGGTGGAGAACCTGTTAACTAAACTGAATAAAATGAGTTTAAATTTAATGTAGATCTCATTTGGACTAGAATTGTCCCTCATCTGGAGGTCCCGGGAACGTCACTAGTGGACCTTCGGAAGACGTTGGAAAAAAGGTGTCATCTGGCGTTACAGTGGACTGAGATTGGACGTACAAAATGACCCTAAAAAGACATTGTTTCAACATCTTTTTGTGTAGTGGGAAGTGTTAGGTGGGAAGCTCAGGCACAGTGGAGCAACAGTGGTTATAGTTTATTCACGCAGAGCAAACTGTTTACTTTGTTTCTGTAACTGAAATAAAATAATGAAACTGCTGGAAGAGTAAGAGCTGATTTATATAAAGGATTTTCTACATTGAAGAAAGGGCACTTCTCTGAAGGTGATGGTCTGCTGTCAAACACATCTGAGTTAATGTTTACGGTGGTGCTTTGGAACAATTTACTTCAGAAAACATATATTCTGATTATCTCCAAAAGGATTCACTAGATGTCAACATTGCTGTATGGTAATTATTTTTTTGATGTTACATAAATGTGTATTCGCAGTACTCCAAAGTGCAAAGGACGCCGATGCTAACAAGAAAATGGTCTGCTTACACAGAAGGAATCGCCAAGCCAGAGGATGCTGTGGATGAGCTTCTCTATTTTCATATGTTGTAGTCTGAGTTAAACATGGATCCTAACAATGATGCAGTCCTACCATTGGTCTTTGCCGACATCTGAGGCTCATTAAGAGTAACTGTATTTGCATTCATGCATGGATGAGATCAGACCACCACACTGCACTTTGCTGTGTGTTAAACAGAACATTGACAGTGGCATTTTAAAATGGACCAGTGCAAAGTTTAACAAACTGCTGGAATTACTGGATTGTTGAATTTTGCTTTGCCAGGTGAGTGAAACATCAGTAGTCTTATACACTCATGTCTTGGTAATGAAAACACCAGATATTACATGTTTTTGTTATCATTATTTTGACGCACTGTTATTTGTCTACAACACCACAGTGGTCTACACTCTTGTTGTAGACCACTGTATTTATTTTATGTTTGAATAGGCCTTAGTGCTGAAATATTTGCACTTGAAGATTTGCATCTTTTTTTTTTTGTTCTTCAGACTAAACTTGGAGGCTCAATAATTGACAAAGTTTGCACCCCTGCAGAAAGCCACTCCACCACTTTAATTTAGTTAAATATTTAGTCAAAAATAACTTGAAGCACAAGACACAATGTGTATTGATGTTTAACCAAAACAACAAATTCTTCCTAACCTGAACCAAAGGTCTTTCATTGCCAAAACCTGACTACATATACTATCCATTAAAATGCTGTGCTGATGTTTGCCTTACAGCTGTGGCAGGTCGCTCCACTGTAGCCACTCTCAGAGCAGTTACAGTGAAAGAAAGTCCAGGACTGACTGCAGCGGCTGCCATGTTCACATCGACTGGGAGAACACCTGAGAGAGAGAGAGAGAGAGAGAGAGAGAGAGTCAAGAAGAAAAGTCTATCACAAACTTTAAAGCCTAAAATATACAGACAGATGTGTATATGCATTATTTTATATACTGTATATACCAAGGCAGCAGATTTGAAAAATCAATTTGCTTGTTTTGGCAGCTTGAAGATTTGGAAACTCTTCCGAAGAGTTTGCTGCCAAGAACAACAAAAGCAGTCTGTGCTAAAAAAAAAAAAAAAAAAAAAAAGAAATCAGCGAAAGCATTCTTTATGTTTTTGCTGGGTCATATATCTTGATGAGTGGGCAGGCTCAATGTGTTTGTGGAAACAAAGCTGTCTCTCTGGACCAAACCTCTGACCTTTCGGGATTAATTTATAGAAACTAGATTGTGATGATTGGCAGAAAATAAAATGAATGTCTTCACATAATATAAATAATACAATTTAAAAAATAGTCTGTTGCATAGAGAGTTTGCACTGACTAAAGCATATTTGTTATTTGCTAATTTAATGTCTTATATATTATTTGGAGGAGGTCATATTTTTTTTCCATTTTGGCAAAGGTTATTGCTCTGCATTTGCCTCTTGAAACCCCCTTTTCTTGTTGCATCTGGCAGGGCTAACAGTGCTTTTATTCACTGTGTATATTGTATCTGTCAAACTCAGATTGGAATACTGAAGAGGAAACAGAAGATTGTACAGAATCTGCAACCTCCCCTGTATTTAGATAAAAGCACACACTAAGCAGCCTGCTGGTGCGATTTTTGTCCACACCGCTGTGATCTATTCAATTCAATTCAGCATTCACAGTTCAATTTTAACCTACACATCCTGCTGTATATGTTGAGTTTTGATATAAAAATAACAGATATGATTCTTGGGGTTGGCATTCATTTGTTTGATGAGGGGTTAGGGGTTAGTATTAGGGTTATGATGGGTTTTAATGAAAAAGCTTAAAAGATTAGCTTTTATGAAACAATATAATGAACAGGAGAACTGACCTCAATAGAACATCCACTACCAGTTACAGATATAAAGACCTCAACCATCCACCACTCCCACACACACTCCAGGCACACTGTCTATATATACACACTGCCACCACACAATATATATTTCATGGAACTATAACATAGATAGCTTCTGACAACTATGGAATTTCCCCTGCAGAGATAAAACAACAGAATGGCACAGAAGGATGAGCAGTTCAGTTCACAAATCCACTTTGATGCCATTCACAGTTGCTCATGGAACAACCCTTTCAACACTAACTCAGGGTCCAACAGCAATTTCACTTACAGTTGCAGGAAATGCAATGTATTTGTCAGTAAATTTGACAATATAAGACACCAGTAATTTTGGCCATTTTTTGACAGTGGATCAGTTTGAAAGATTGCAGGAATTAATGGAACAATAAATGTCAGCCACAGTAAATGAAAAGCAGCAGATGGCAGGCTGCGCATCTTCTCACTTCTCAGTGAGGTCACAACTTTCAGTGACAGTGGCCCGAGAAGAAAGATTTCTGTTTTGTTGGACCATTTCACCTCCCTGTGTCTTTTCACTCTTGTCACCACCACCACTTTCTAGGAGCATTTACTGTTGCTGTGAATGGCTTTACACTGCAGTTAATGGAATGGCCTTGGGATAAAAGCAGGTAGAGATGAACATTCCCTTTCACCATCTCAAAGTCCAAAGGGCTCTGACACATGTTATGAAAAATCAAGAATGCAAAAAAATGTGTGATAAAAAATGTGTTTTGCCAATCATGCTGTTACAGTATAATGACACTTGGCTGTGACATGTGAAAGTATTAAGTTGTAAGCTGATGTTTAAATTAAGAGGTCCTTTGTGGGTTTGAGCTCCATTTGTGCTCTTACTGGAATGTTTGCTTTGGCTTAAAATAGTCTCTGCTACTGGCAACGATAATAACACACACACACACACACATCTACCACACAGAAGCTTCACCGGTGAGTCTATTTTCCACCTGACTTTATAGAACAATATATCCCATGGGCCCAAAATGCAATCAGCAGGATTACAGTGCAGACATGAGGTAGATTTTTTTCTCTTGCTACTAGAAAACAGGATTTTTTTTGTGAGTTTGTTTTGATGAAAAGTCAGATTTGAACTACATTCTGCAGAGTAATCAAATTATTGCAGGAACAGGGAGGCAGTTAATTAAAACCACTCAAGCAGATTCTCCTTATCTAGCAAGGATATATGGTTATTTCAATATTTGTGTCTATGTTGGCGTTTACATTCAGTTTATTGCGTGTGTGAGTGTGTGTGTGCTATGCCCTAGGGGAGGGTTTATAATTGTTGTAATCATTTCATTAATTGTGCTGCTATTTAGCGCGACACCATAACAGGAAAACAATTTGTTCTGCACTCCCTCCCTCTCTGTCTTATCTGTTTAGGCTTAAGTTATTTCTCTGGTACTATATTGTTATTGGTGACATGCATTTTTATGCTTTCTTTTATCATCTTACCACCAATGACTTGCATTGAACACTATTTATTATTTCCATGAGGTTCAATTCAATTATGGCTATGGAAGTGATTGGAACACCTGATTCTGATTAATTGGATGGGTGAGCGAATACTTTTGGCAATATAGTGTATGTTGCATTTGATTGTGTCCAAAACCTAATCAGGGTTTTAAAAGAAGTGTTTCTAGAATCAAACTTGTTATATCAACAGATAGCGAGTATTTTGTTGCTTTGATTGCATCTTTCAGATCGTTACCCATGATATTTTTTTTACCATTTTGTTTGTTATTTGATAGATGTCATGTTAATAGCACACTCCATTTCAATATTCTGAATTATTCCAAATGGACCATGTTCTGATCAAGATGAAGAAGAAGACAATTACTATGTTATTGTGTGGGACCAGTATTTGAAGAGCATTCTTTGGGCTTGTAAACAGGACATACAGGATGTATACATTTAAAATACGCACCCAAGTCATTTTTTTTTCCCAGAACTTTGTGACAAACTTGCTTGTTTGTGGTTATGTGCATTTTATACAAACCAACTAGCCAACACCTACTTTTAATATTAGAGAAAACTTCAAAAACAACAGGTTTTTGGATGAGTGCAAATATTGCAACACCAAACTTTTCAAGAAGCTGGAATGCTTCCTTAATCACAAGTATGCAGGGCTGCATGTAAATGGAAATATGGAATATTAATTTTTCATTAGCTACTCTATGTAAACAGCTTAGTAGCAATGTTTTCTTTATTCAATAAGGACAAAAACATTAATATTTTGTATGTTGTAATAGTTCTTTATTCAAAAAGTAACTCAATTACTTTACTGATTACTTACATCAAAAAGTAACATGTTACTGTTAAAATTTAAAATTTTTTAGTTACTCATAGGTCCCTGGGGAGTGAGAGTTCGCCTTATGGTGTGTTCACTGGAAGTCAGAACTTGGAGCACAAATCAATGTAACTTCAAAGTTTGGTGCTCCCAGCTCTTCTTTACAGATATACAAAAAATCATATAGCTACTGTTTACATCAGTAGCAGATAGCATGAATTCTATGTCAAGTTGGTTAATCCAACTTTCCGAGTTGGAGATCTGACTTCACGGGGGTTCTTATTTAAATTTTGGCTTGAAGTTGGATATTCCGACATTTGTATACAAGTGAACGCACCATGAGTTGGATCACAGAAATGTGAGGCTCCCAGTTGCTGCTGTAGTGACATTAATGATCTGTTTTACCAGCGATGTTTGCCGTTTTATGCTGGGAAAGTGGAGGGAAGGATCAGTGTCTCTAAAATAAACATTCTTGTCTTTAATTTCAGTGAGCGAGAAGTAGTGCCGGTACTCCCAGTTTGAGAAAGCTACCTTTGAATTTCCCTGGCTCGTAACCAGTAAAAGTTTCAAAAGACCAATACTACAGTAGTTCCTGTTATCATGTCACTCTGCTTGTGCTTGGAGTCAAGCACCATCAGCACACTGTGTTTGCTATCATACTTATAAAAATATCCCCCATTTTATTCTTCAAAATGGTTGACCAATTATAATCCTTGCAGATCCCATGGCCTAATAAGTGACTGCATTCAATGCAATGGACACATGTCTTTGTGGACAAAATCAAGCAGCAGAAGTCACAAGATGGCCGAGTTGAAACCAAGCATTAAGGCGTTGATCCAATGTTTAAAAGCCCTTGTGGATTCATACCCCATTCCTGGTAATCAGTGATATTTATTAACTAGGGATAACTATAGCCTCTACACAAAGAAGGGCTTCTTTTATTCTGAAAGTGGATGATTCTTTTAGAAAGCTTTCAGATACTTTCAGATCCCATCAGGAATGCTAGTGGCTACATTGGAGAGCCAATGGAACGGTTAAGGAGTTGGACTTAAGATCCAAATGTAAATGCCCTCGTTAAAACATAAGTGATCACTGTTATGAATTTGTCGTTTTAAAGCAATATCAGCCAAATTTTCACAAAACACAAAAAATTGTGACTATGAGAAATATTAGGTCATGGTTCCATTAGGTCTAATAGCAAATAAATAAATGTGTCTTAACAAATGTCTCTGATTCTTTTGTGGGGTAAACTGACCTGTCGATGATTCCACACATATCAATATGCAGATTGCTGTAGATTCCCAGTTGCTTTTGCTGCACCATGATCAGGTCCACAATTTTCTTGTCCAAAGTTAGGAGACACATGCAGCCCTGAAAGACATTAAAGGGGTTTCTGCACTCCTGCCTGTCATCTTCAGCAGGACAACCTACAATGAATAGAGACAGAACACCAATAAGAGAAGGGTCCACATGAAAAACAATCCAAAAGATAAACTGAGTCATATCAACATTACTACTCTTGTCTAAGAAATATAATGTTAACTGCATTCATAAGCAATAAAATTATGAATATTTTAAAGCTTACAATATGCACCGATCAGACATAACATTATGACCACCTGCTTAATATTGTGCAGTTCCCGCTTTTTCTGCCAAAACAGCCCCATACACAATTTTGATGGCAGCATTAACTTCTCTGGTCTGTTATATTGGATCACCTGGGCCAGCCTTCATTCCTCACCTGCATCAGTGTGCCTTGGCCGCTGACCATTGCTCTTTCCTTGGACCACTTTGATACTGAGCAATGCAGACCAGGAACACCCCACCAGAGCTGTAGTTCTGGAAATGCTCTGATCCAGTCCTCTAGACATCCACAGTTTGATTCTTGTTGTCAAACTCACTCAAATTCTAACATCGGAACATTTTTCCTGCTTCTAACATCAAATTTGAGGACAAAATGTTCATGTCCCAGGTGCCATGATGAAGAGATAATCAGTGTTGTTCACTTAATCTGTCAGTGATCATAATATTAAGTTTGATTGGTGTATACCTTGTACACGATGAGACCTGTAACTCCAGTGGATGGGAGATTTTTTTTTTATCTGGTGTTCCTTCTATGGTAACATAGTTTCACTCCACTTTAGCTGGCACTTCAGTCAACTTCCATATATCTGTTTGATTAATGGGGTTTAATTGGTTAGAAAAATAGAGTTGGCCTGCTCCATTCTTACCACCAAAGAAAATGTGACTTTCTATGCTGACAGGAAATGAGGGACTGGCTTGAGCACTGCCTCCTTCCTCTTTATCCACAGTGATGTTCAGATGGCCTCGCCTGGAATTCAGCTCCACTGAATGCCACTGACCGTCATTCAGACTAGAACCTGGGAACCAAATACCCATTAACACACTCACACATACACATCGTGACACATCGAGCCATTCAGGCCTGCAGCAGATGTTGGCAGTGAAAAATATCCCTCCAAGACTAAATGGGACGAAGTTAGGTTTACCATCACACAACGGTCTACCACACATGCACCAAATTGTGATTTGAAAATAGCTTGTTAATCATCTTTCTCATACTGAAACCATGCTGCAATTATTTGAAAAATTAGTAAAGATTGGTGGTAGACTTGGTACAAATTGATTGCAAAATCCATCAGGGCTAGGAGATTGCAGACCATACAGATACCTACTTTATTTTCTGCATTCTGTGTGCGATTGATCTGCATTGTGAATCAGTATGTTGTTAAGGGAATAAATCAATATCTCATTATCTCCTCCTTTTCCTACTGACAATAGTTTGTCCTCCACCCACTGTTGGTGTCCCCCACTGTAGCCAGAGATGCTTTTAACTCTTCTCCAGCCTCCACTGGTCTTGTTCTGCTGCAGCTGAACCTCTATTTTCTTCCTGTAGCTCATTTTTCCTTCTCTGATCTTCCTCCACAGTTTCTTTACAGTCCTCAACTCCTCCCTGTTGTCTGACACAAAGGCTCTCTTCTTGTCCTTCAGTGGAGCCTTATTATCAGGAGTAATGCAAGGTTTGTTGTTGGAGAAGCACCGTAGAGTCCTGGTGGGTACAGTGCTCTCCACAAGGAAAGCCAGCTCACTGCTGAGAGCAGGACATCACAGGCTGCATCGGCATTAGCAGAAGGGGGATGTACCCTACCATAATGATAGCATGCAAGAATTCCCTCAGTAGGTAGAATGGCCTCATACTAATGGCTAACAGACCAATGTCCTTGACACATTGCTGCTCCTTATCAGTGATGTGCCAAGCGTTACAGGTTTACAGTGCCGGAAACAGAATTTTAAAAGTGAAAATTGAGGAGTGAGAATTGAGGTTGGCACGGTGGTGTAGTGGTTAGCACTGTCGCCTCACAGCAAGAAGGTACCAGGTTCGATTCCCAGCCCGGGGCCTTTCCGTGTGGAGTTTGCATGTTCTCCCCGTGTCTGCGTGGCTTCTCTCTAGGTACTCCTCCCACAATCAACAAACATGCATGGGGGTTAGGTTAATTGGCTAATTTAAATTGTCCGTATGTGTGAATGTGAGTGTGAGTGGTTGACTTGTCCAGGGTGTACCCTGCCTTTCACCCTAAGACAGCTGGTATAGGCTCCAGCCCCCCCATGACTCTATGTGAGGATAAGCGGCAGAAAATGGATGGATGGGTTAGAATTGACTCTTTGCTATATATATATATATATATATATATATATAGCTTCCCTGTGCATGTGAATTTGAGCTTCCTCACTGACACTGTTTTCTCTTTATATTGTTGCTTTTTTGCTGTATAAAAGCTTAAGTCAACAGGATGGCCATGTAGAAGAAGAAGAAGTGGTCATATACATAGTTGTCATCTGCATTTAACCCATCCAACAGTGGGCTGCAAAACAAAGCACCCGCAAAACAACTTTGAGGTTAAGTGTCTCGCTCAAGAAAACAGGATGGAACCTATAACCCTGGAATTGAAAGGTAATCGCTGTTAAAACAAGGAGCAGAACATCACGAGTATAGTTGAGGGGTTAAGGTATTGAACTTCAGATATAAAAAGTAGAGGGTGAAAACACCAGTCCTAGTAATCTAACATGGGAGCTTCATCTTAGGGCTGAGAAAGGACTTAAGATCCAATGGGTAAATTTAGATTCATTTGACTGACATGTTAAGGAGATACCAGCATGAAACCTGAAAGCTGAGATCGCCATGACGGCTGAGAAGTGATAGCACTGTGCTTATAATTGAATTTAAATTGTTACTGAATTGATACAGAAGTAGTCGGAGCACAACAAAATTTGGTCCAGTGTTCTGACTGTGAAACTCAAAACCAAAATGGCAGTGTAGTCTAGTTGTTGCACTCAAGACACAATTGACCAAATTGTGTTTAGATCAACATGTAAGAGTACCTGCACTGAGTTCCAGCAGCATCCTGCCAGCTTTCTGGATCTGTAGCCTTAGTTTGGCCTCACTCAGGTATAGCCAGACCACACCTCCTCCTTGAGGCAGGTCAAAGGTGAGCAGAAGTCCCGCCTTGTTCCACGTCCTGAACTGGAACCCAATGGACACGCCCCCTGACGACGACACTGTAGCTCCCCCTGGCAACTGGAGGAAGCTCTGGGGGCCGGGAAACGTCACAGCTACAGCAACTGACTCAGCACAAGAAAAGGTCACATTACCCTGAGAGAGAAATATGCAAAGTGGAGAGAGAGAAAAAATGATTACTAGAGAGATAAAACAAAACATGAATATTAATCAGATGCAGAGGGTGTGCCGATGTGACCTTTGTTGCAATGATCTCATCAGCAAGTCTTCTTAAGAGGACACCGATATTACCATATTGATAATAGCAAGGCTTAGAATAAGATTAGGAACGCAAACTGAGCATACCAAAGACACTTAGCATGGAGGTAAAATAGATAAAGAATGTAAGAAGGAGAGCATACAGTAAGCCCAGTACAATGATAGCTTGACATCTTAGTTCCAATCCATTGTTTTGAGCAGTGGTGATGACACTGGGTTCACGGCTAAGGCTGCAGCAGTTCTATATTACAATCTCAACTCTCTTCTGGGAATATCAGCCTGTTATCTTTACAATGCTCTGGAAACACAGATGACATCTAATAGCCCTTTGTGGTGCAGTTAAAGTGATGTATAATAACTCATGTTGGGAGTGGGCTGTGCTACTGCATAACACAAAGTACACAGAGTTAACTTAAAAACCCACAAAGCCTGAGGATAACAGCAGTCACACACCAATCCTCCTTCACCCACACTCGAATCTTCTCTATGTTAATGCCCCCTCACAGAGCCATATGAAGCACCATTTAGTCTCTCTATTAAATTGGATCATAACTTTGTGGCTAGTACCTATTAGATCTTTAGTCATGCACGTAAAATCTCTGAACCTCTTTACCAAGAATTCATGTTTTCCCTGCTGCCTGGGCCTTTACTCTAATGACAGAACATGTATTACCCCCTGTAGAAACACTTCACAGCCTGTCCCTGATGAGCTTGCTCCATTCATGGTGCATGTAGAAACATCTGAAGGTTATAATGGCCAACATAAGTAGGCATTTTTAAGAGTCAAACCACTCTCTGGCATAACCCACACCCTTAAAGATGAACATGCTGGACTTTTTGGCTTCAGAGGCTCTTATCCAGTGATTGATGCTGTATCCTCTCAGATAAAAATATACTAAAGCAGATGGTTGAGTCTACTTTAATTAACTTACCGTTACAGTCACTTGGTGGTCATTGTGTTTAGCTAGTTTGATCAGGTTGAGGCTGTTGTACAGCAGGTTTTCCAGGCAGCCGTGAAAGTTGTGCTTGGAGACATGACCCTGGACTGCCCCTAAACTCAGCTGGAGAAAAAAAAGACACAGGGTTGCATGCACATTAAATAATATAAATACAACACACTTCCTCTGGGTCTGAGGTTTTGAATGTTCAGTATTTTTTTTTCTAATTGAATAAAAAGTGTGGAGTGTATTAGGATGACACAATAATGTCTAATGGTTTTCCTGTCTTTTCCCCGACCTGCTCGATGTCCCAGCGGCTGAACTCTGCAGGGATCTGAAGCCTCTCTGTGTGTTTGTCCACAGTGAGGTTGATGTGAGAGCTGTGTCGCTCCACTGCTAAATGGTGCCAATGCTGATCATCTAACAGGCTGCCGAGGGAAGTGAGGCGCAGGGGTTCAGAGGACGAAGTCCTACCTATAAGAGAGGAGGTGGCGAGAATAGTGAGGTGAGGAGAAGGAGTATGAAAATAGGACTTCCTAATCACAGTATGAAGATTGTTTTGTACTGACCTGGTGCAGAGAGAAGTGAAAACCAGGTTAATAAAACTGTCTTTATTTTGATGAATATTTTCATTTTCTCTGTATCCCACAGAGAGGAGTACATTGAGGTCAACCTCTCTTGTCTCATAAGGGACCACAGGATATCTGCATAGTTGAATTAGAGAACTGAAGCCAAATATATGAAAATGCAGAATAGGAAAAAACTGCAGTAGGAACATGGTTAAACATCATTAATGATAGATGAGCACCAGCAGGTCCAAATTAGTGGATCCATTTCTGCATCCCCTCAAGTAGTGGAAGGGAAATGCTGTGTTTCTGCTGAAAGACAGAACTGTAGAAAGAGCTGAATACAGTCAGCCATTAAAAATGTATTAGATATTCTTTAGAGAGATAATTCTAACTTCAAAGAGAGGAACAGAGACAGTTCGAAGATGACAGACAAATGTATTTTGGAAATTTTGGCCCATTTTGTCTGTAGCTTGGATGAGAAACAATTTCAGAAAGAGGAAGGATATAGTCCTCATGAAATAATAAGGATGGCAGGATTTTAAATCACACCACATCTTGTCAGAGATCAAGTAGAGAGAGAAAAGCCAAACAAATAGAACATGAATGAAATATACAGAGCTCAGTTTTTTCATGTGGTCTCCTGTGTACAACCTTCTGTCAGTGAGACCTTAATCGAGAAAGACTATTGTATATAACTTGGAATGCAGGTCACTAGAAACCAGTAGGTTATTTGTTGATGGTAGCATGGACATGCACAAGAAATATTAACAAGTAAGGGGGAAACAGATACTGTACAAAAAGTTCAGTGTGATAGTGGCATGGAGGAAAGGTCACACAAATCTGAATGAAATTAATAAGGATGTCTCCCTTTTCTCTCGTTTTGTGGTTAGCTTGGTGTTGTCTTTTGTTTGATTCAGGGAATTTTTTTCTGAGCACCAGCATCTTTTATCGAGGTAAGTTTTATTTTATTTTTATTTTTTTTCTTATTTTGGTCCCGAGAACTCAATATGTTACTTCCTGTGTTCCCCTCGACATACATTTAAAGGACACATTAACATATAGCAAATTTTTATTTTTTTAAAATTAAAAAAAAAAAAACATTTGGGAGGGAAAGACTGGATGTGTTTCTGCTTTTTCAGACCAATGTATCATATTCTGTGTGCAATTTCATTAGAGCTGTCCACTGTGACTTCAAATCTGATTAGCCAGGAAGACAACGTCGGTCCTTATCAGGAGCTGCTGTCACTTTAATCAGCTCCAAACATAATTTTTGAATTGTAAACACACTTTGGGAGAGCAAACATTTCAGCACACTAATCATTAAGATTGTGTCGGGTCTCCTCCTTCAAAGGTTTGTATCTCATAAGGAAGATGGGTGAGATAACTAACTGGCTTGCTGACTTTAAATATGTGCCCGATTAGTCCAAACATCACTTTACAGATAAGCTCTGGAGCAGGACCCATTAACCCTCAGCCTGTTTGTTTTCCTCAAATTACTTTAGAACAGGAACAGTGCTGGGCTGAGTCATGAGCATATACAACATTATATTTCACTGACATTTTAATGAATGTAAAGCAGAGGGGAATGTTTTTTTTTTTTTAATGTAGCAGATATAAATCTCATTAAACCATGTTTATTCCAGCAAAATGTGTGCTGTTTTGAAGTTTTGTAAATTGAGCTGAAATTACACTCAGATGATTTAATGTGTGAGACATGATGATAATACCAACTGAAAGAGACCTCTGTGACCTAATGGTCTGTAAACAAAGCACCTCACTTTGAAGACATGGGAGACAAATACTAAATGACAGTGGCACAAATCAAAAAGGAACAGGAACAAAATGTGATGGAAAACAGCAGCAGTTTCCAAAGTGATGATTATGGTAGATGCCGCAAAAAAATAAAGTAAATGCATTTTAATAAAGTTTTGACACAAACAGAACTTGGCGACATATAAAAATAAACCACGCTTTCAAACATGTAAGAAAACACTGGCTTTAGATAGGAACATTTTCGTAGCGGTTCACCTCCACTCCAGGAGAAATTTCAGATGGTTCAGAGGTCTGCACATCACCACCACATGCCAACAAATCCAGTACACTGCACCTTTAGGTTCTGACCGGATGCAGTATACTGAACTCGATCTTGCCAAATTCAACTTAAACTGTTCACAATATATGAACAGCTAGTTAATGTACCATTTTTGAACCCTGTTATGCAGGCCAGAGTTGCAGAGCTTTTACTCTGTGTTGCCTCTAAAAGTGAACAACTCTGTTCTTGGGGGTCACACCTGGAGGTGTGTCAGGGTTAACAGAGCAGAGCGGCTCATGCAGCACAGCAGATGACCTAAATAACACAATGTACAACCCAAAAAAAATATGTAGAGAGAAAGAGAGGGGGAGAAAGGATGGGAAAAAATGGACAAAAAAGGAGAGCTGAAACAATATGAGAGAATGATGAAGTGCATCCAACTAAGACATAAAAAAGAGCTGCAAGCTGAAATAGTGTAGCAGATTGTCAAAAAACATGGTGAGATATAAGTGTGTTGAGCTGATAAAGGCAAAAGGCCTTATGTGATACTGAAAACAAAGTGAAGGGAGATCTGTAGAGATCAACACCATCATTAGCAGTTTGATCAGGAGGGGGAGGACAAGAATGAAATGAACAAATTAGACCTCAAACACAATCTAAAATCCAATCAAAGGTTTGGACAAAAACAAAGCCCCTAGTATTTGTCTATTTATTTTCCCTGTCACGTTACAAACTCTTCTGTCATTACAGATTCTGCCACTCCCTCCTGCCTTGTAGTAAACCCTTTTCCATCACCTGACCTTCCCCGCCCACTTGTGTCTCATTTACTAATCACCCTGTCAGTACACAGCAGCCTCTTTTCTCCACTCAGTTCTGACTGTCTGCCTGGGTGTGACCCTTGCTTCTTTTCAGATTCACTAAATTTAACATTTATCTTAACCTGTCTGTGAATCCTGCTTTTGGGGTTTAGTCTGCTGCTTTTCCTGAGCTGTTACACCCTTGGTTGCTCTACCATAGTAATGTATGCACATCCTCAAGTATAAAATGGCAGTTACACAACAAACGTACTTAATTTAACTCCAAACTCAATCATTTCCTTAACCTAAGTGTTTTTGTAAATCTCACTAGATGTTTTGTTGCCTAAACCTTTATGCCAAGAAAAAACATTTTGAGCCAGAAATGTTGGAAGTTTATTTTTCAAAATAGAATATATGCATGTATCAAATAGAAACTGCACATTTACTGTGAACACAGAAATTAATTTAGAAAAGATACTATACATGAAATGTGTAAAAAGTGTTCAAAAAGTGACAAACTGATGGAGGGAGGTATAGAGAGATTAAGTGATGGATGGATGGGTGGAGAAAGTATTTCAGCAGCCAGATGGGCTTCCTGATGAGAGGTGAGCCATATGGTGATGATTCAGCATTGCAGCCTTTAGTTTAACCCCAGTTTACCAACCCACACTTCCCTCTGTGCAGACTGTAAGTCATACATCAAGTTTTGCAGAGTCCAGCTCTAGCACATGCTACGGTGAATGGGTACAATCCATCATGGCTGCAACTAGACAGAGATGCAGCAGCAGAGCAGCAGCCAATATTTAAACCAATCATGCGGCAGCATGGGTGACGCCCACCTCATCCAACCGCCACAGTCTAAAGTTATTAGAGGGCTTTACATTGTCCTCCTCTTTATACTTTGTTGAAGTTGTCAACAATATATGCTTCTGCCATTTCTCCTGATAAAGGTGGTTATGCTGTCATTCTGCAAATACATATTGTATTTCTATAGCTTGTTGTGTTATGCTCCAGTTTAGTAAACCTATGAATAGATGTCAATATCTGTCAGTAGGCTATAACAGTAGCCGGTGTGTTGTACCTTGTCTGAGCAGCAGCAGCAGCTTTCCTCTCTCCAGGTCCAGACTAAGACCGAGTCCTCCTTCTCCCTCTGCATGCAACAGTGTCCCAGAATTCCTCAGGGTTTTAAACTTCAGAGAGATGACCTCTTTGGATGTCCGCCTCAGGCCAGGCCTCAATCTGTATGCCAAACTGCTGCTGCCACCTAAATTCATGACATCAGAGGCTGAAAAAGAGATACAGCAGTCAAGTCTTTATCGTCATATTGATATGTTGCAATATATCACTTGAGAAATGAGGCATTCTGGCTCTGGATTAATAATTAACATACTGAAGAATATTGGTCTGGCAGGGGATTTGGTAAAAGCTGTGGCAAAGATGTGGCACATTTTTGGCACAAATAGAAAGTCAGAAAAGCCTGACTGATTAATTAAATTACTGTATCTTTCTGCATATATACATCTACTACACTTACAGACAGGTATATGGAAACATGATGCAAACATAATTCCATCCCAGTTACTTTTATATTAACATAATGAGGAATGTGCTCTGTGATGAACAGGGACCTTTCACCCTATGGCAGCTGGGATAAGCTCCATACATTGACACGCCTGCTCCAGAGCAGGTTCCTTTTGCAGTCTGTGTTGCCACAGTGACATGGTCTGCCCCAAAGTGAGCCAGCATCTGTCCATTTTTATGAAAACCCTGGAGAGTCCAATAAGGCCAGTGGAAAAAAACACTTACTTTTGAAATGTAAAGACTTACTGTATGGACATCCGTAGGTCTCCAGCCGGAGTCCGATCCTCCCACTGGGGTTCCAGTCCAGAGGAATGAGACGGAGGAAGCGAGCGATCGCTGGCTGCTGTAGTTTGTACTGAACCACACTGTCTGCATTACTGTTACCTGGAAAAGACTGTCAATACACAAACACAATAAACACATATTTTTAGGTTAGGATTTTTAGATTCAATCATCATCAATTAGGTTTCCACCTAAATAATATACACATTTGAACAAAGTTCCCAGAAAATCAGGAGAAGATAACGCAAAAATGAATATATCATGTTTCTTGTTTTCTAATCCTGCTTCCACAGCACTTAGTTGTTTTTTTTAATCAGTAAATTTTGTGAAACTTTTGGACAATTCATTCAAATTCTCAGTATTTAAGATAGAGATATATACACTAAGAGGCATTAAAAACGCAACATTGTATTTTTTCGATATTAATTTGAATTTTTATAATTTATTGGGTGACTTCACTTGGTATGATACTGAACATGAATGAACAAAAGCAACAATATAATAATTAATCAACATGGATTACTAATGTCAGTATCTTGTGTGATCGTTGTGGCATAGACATGATGAGCGCGTTGATTTCGGCCACTGGAATCGCTTCCCACTCAGATTACCCAGATCAGCAACCATCACCGGCAGTGGAATACAACACCGTACACGGCGATCCAGATTGTCCCAAAGGTGTTCAACCGGATTCATATAAGGGAAATAACCTGCACATTATGTCTGTGCATAACGTGCCTGCAGGTGTGAGATAGTGCATCTGTGGACACCAAAATACCTGGCTACCCTCGCTTCGGTCATTCTGGATCTCAGCATACCAATGGGCTGCTCCCTCATGTTTGCTGCTAAGCGTGGCATGGTGACCGTCTGTGACAGCTTGCGTTTTTCCTCCAGGTTTTTAAAGCCTTGACCAGTTGAGCTCAAATCACCAAAAGAACTCATTGAAAGCTTTCAAACAATGTCCTAACGAATCACACATGCAAAGACAGGGATTGGTACCGTCTGCCACGTTAATTTATTGTTTGAGCTGAAAAATGTGGCTCCATAGTTTCAATAGCCACGAGTGGTAGTAAACAAAACATTCTTTTGTATACAAAGTAGTTGTATCCAATTTTATTTTACATTGACTTTGTCGCATTTTTAATGCCTCTTAGTATACATAAAGAGATACGCAAACACACTGGAGTCTACTTTCATCTCACTTTCACATTTCACAGACCAGCCACTCTTTGGAAGCAAATTGGTAGAAATAACTAATTACTCGACTGATAGAAAAATAATCTGCAAACTATTTTGATCTTTATTAACTGTGTTTTCATCCAGATATACCAATTTATCTGGTTTAAGCAACTCAAATATGAGTATTTGCAGCTTCTTTAATGCTGGGCTCTACAAAATTCAGACGAGGATCATTAGATGAATTGATATGTCTCCTTTCAAGAGAATTCCCGAGCATACCCTGTTCTCATTCAATATTAGTACATAGTCCTACGAAAAGTAATGCACTATACAGTATGTGACCCATGAAATCACTCTTCCCATCCCATCCCATCTCTCATCTGGCTATTCATCCTAATTACTTTCCTCTTTTGAAGTTGACATGCAGGTTAAATGGCTCTCCCACTGCTGAGTAAAAGCTTAGGTGCATAATTAACTTATTAATTCCTTTGTAATCATGCAAGAGTAAGGTCCTCATATCATGAAGAGAAACACATTGTGCAACCATTACAAATGTTATAACAGTGTTCTTTTTGATATTTTGAGTGCTATTATTATTTCTTGGGTTCTTTTAGTGAAAAGGACCCAATCAAATCCACTGCTGGATGCACAAACATTTGTTTAGTGTGTGGGTTTACAGCACATTTTATATACCATGTGTACATCATAATTTTTTCCTGCTTTATCCTTATGCACACATGAGGTGGGGTTGGATGTTGCCTACCAGTTAGCAACAGAAGACGTGTTAACACTGGCAGGTAAGATGTTCTTGTTTTACTTCTGTTGATAATGAGTTTTTCATCCCTCACTCAAGGTGGCCCATATTTCTTTTATTTCAGAGTTTGTCCAGTTTAAGCATTTTTTGCACAGAAAAACATGACAAAAGTCAAAGTCATCTTAAACTGTAAGAAGTCACTCTATGCTCTCTCATCTACAGTGCTGAGATAAACTGGATTGGCTCCATGTGAAGAAATTGCCTTGACTCAACTTCTAATCAACAGCTCCTGTCTGTGCCACTGTAACCTGGATACATGTCCATGCTCAGACTATATTTATATACAATGTTTTTCAAATTTACGTTCACACAACATTTGTGTGACATGAAAAAAATGATGTCTGCTGTTCATCAAACAGATTTCTATTTACTTAGCTGACTAAAGACTAGAAACAGGGACAAACAGCTAATTGCCTCCAAAGATGACAAAATCAGGCTACAAGCATCTCTAAAGCTCACAAATTAATGTGTTCTTGGCTTTGCATTATGTACAAAAACTCAAGAAATGGTTGAGTACCTAAATGGCAAAAAAGTATTGTCTTTCACATGACTTTTAACAAATTCTAAACAAGATACACCTGTTGATATGTGTACAAATAAAAGTGTTCTTGAAAAGGAAAACAGGTAAACGTAGACCCCACGTTTGACAGAGTGGAATTTTTCCTCATTGATTTCAGCATCTGGCATTGCTCCAGGCAGCATCACAAGATCTCAGCCGGGAAAGCGACGCTCTGCTGGCTGTCTGTCTCACATTGTGTCCATCAACAGCAGCTTAAGTGTTTTTGGCAACATGTCTGCACAGTCAGCAGACTGATTTCATTGGTTCATACATTATTAATGAAGAGCCAAAGGCTCCTGTTGACTGTGATTATCTCCTCAGGATGGACTGATCCCTGCAGACAAGAACTGATAAACGCCATATCCACTGTAAATATGAGTGCAAGTAAATGAGCTGTAATGAACCTGAGTGATGTTCATTTTTATATCTGTTATGCTATACCTTACCATGCTGTCTGTGCACTTTAACTGCACTTAAGGTGGTACTGTCTCTTTATTTAAAAATAAATGCATTGTTTTTGCCTTGTGTTCGACCCTATCTATACTGCAGAAAGAAGTCTCATTGTAAGACACTATGTGGAAATTAGCCTACTTATCACCTCTGTAAACATTGTGAACATGAGTTTATGCTCTCAATCGCAAGTTTCAAGTTTTCTTCAATACAGCATGATGTTCATGTTGTAAATTGTGATTTACAGGTTGCTACATTGTCGTAGTACTTTAGCCCTTTCACGGTGTTTTCAGCTGGAACATTTTGATTGCTAAAAATGTCTTGGTCAGCATTTCACTACACTTGGCTCCACTTCTGATTGCAAAGAAAAGTTGGTGACAGCCAACAAAGATGGTGGTGACCAAATGGCCAAACATAAATCTTCGAAATCATAGTTCATAAACCAATGGGTGAATACTACTGTATATGTCCACTTGTTATAGACAGTCTATGACAGTCCTAATTGTTGACAACAAGCGCTGATCAAGTAGCCTTTCTGTTGAGATTAAATGCCAAAAGTAAAAAAGTTTTACCTGTAAATTTAAATGTGTATACACATGTACTGTATTTTGACATACTGTATGTTTAACAGTTGCTTGTGTATTCTGTATTTCATTAATATGAGAGAGCTTAAGTGAGCAATATTTGCGTACTGCTTGCCAGAAACAGCTGAGTAGGTGAAAAGACTGTAAATACCTCTCAACATGACCTTCTCACAGAAAGTCATGTTTCTTGTACATATGTTTATTTACATACTTAAATTATTCCACACTTACCCCTATACTGTCCTCCTGTCTGTACTGTTTCCAGTTGTGTCCTGTGTCGCTGAACATCAGCAGGTAGGACGACAGCCAATCAGAGCTGCCGTAGCGGCCCTGAGTCGCAACAGCTGTGATCTTGGTCCGCTTGCCCAGGTCCACCTCCAACCACTGATATCTGTCTGAGGTGAGAGGAGACCAACCTCCAGCTCCTGCAGGGAGAGAAATATTGACACATTTCAGTCTTCCACATACGTGTGTGAGGGATGAATTGCTTGCCCTTTATGGATTACCTTATGTAGCCTAAATAGAGCAGAAACACATGCAATTTAAAACCCTTTTCAGTGCCATAATTGAACTCAGTGTATTTTGCTTGTTGCACTGGAACAAATGATTGGTTTCATTCCAAGACACTGCAAGAGTATTTTTAATGTAGAAAAAAATGGAATTTAAAAGATATAATGCACTCAGGATGTTACACAGAATGTCCATTTGTATTCATAAATCAAAAGAAGACATTTATCCGAATCAAAGCAATTTTCCAATTTACAAAACCCACAGCCTCCACAGCTTTCCATGCTGGCATGACATCTGAGGACTGATATATATACAGTCATGGAAAAAATTATTAGACCACCCTTGTTTTCTTCAATGTCTTGTTCATTCTAATATCTGGTACCACTAAACGTATAATACAATGAACACAACAAAAAATGCAGCTGGTCACATAATACTTTATGTCCTATTTGACATTCTTAAGCTTAATTGATTCCCAGGGTATATAAGAGGCCATTTCATGTCACAAGCAGCACTGCACATGCAAAGGCCTAGAGTGGTTTCCTGCTTACATTCAAGCCGTAGCACAACTCAGAAGTTGTCAGCTCTCACATAATGCCTAAAACAAAAGAATTATGTGAAGCAACAAAGGCAGCCATCTTGGCACTGCTGAAATTGGCATGAGTGAGAGACAGGTAGCGAAAAACTGAAGATCTCCAAGACAGCCGTTCATTACAACAAAAAAACAAGCTGAACATGGCACTACCAAATTGCTACCTGGCCGTGGCAGGAAACGTCTTTCTACCCCACGAGATGACCGTGCACTCATCCGTTCCTGTGTCAGGAATCGTCGTCAGACCTCCAGGGACCTTAAAAATGAGTGGGCACTGTCGAGAAATGTGACTTGCTCGGCAAGGACAGTTCGAAACCGACTTGTTGAAGCTGGTTTGAAGTCACACAGAGCACGCAAGAAGCCCTTCATCAATGAAAGGCAGAGGAAGGCCCAGTTACTCTTTGCTCGAGACCACAAGGATTGGACTGTTGATGATTGGGCTAAGGTTCTCTTCAGTGATGAATCCAATTTTGAATTGATGCCCACTCCAGCCAACTTACTGGTTAGGAGGAAGCCTGGAGAAGCTTACAACCCAGACTGTCTTGCCCCTACAGTAAAACATGGGGGTGGATCAGTCATGATCTGGGGTTGTTTCAGTCTGAGTGGAACAGGGCAAATGCAATTGTGTGAAGGCCGAATGAACCAGGTCAAGTACAGGACTACCCTTGAAAACAGTCTTCTTCCATCAGCTGGAAAACTCTTTCCTGCCTCGAATGACTGGATTTTCCAACAAGACAATGCCCCTTGCCACACGGCAAGGTCAGTTAAAGCCTGGATGGAGAACCACAACATTCGCACCATGCCTTGGCCTGCTCAATCACCAGATCTTAATCCAATTGAAAACCTGTGGAAAATCATCAAACTCAAAATGGAGAACCACAAGCCCAAAAACAAAGAAAATTTGTTTGAATTTGTCCAACAGGAATGGGCTGCTGTGACAGCAGAACAATGTCAGAAGCTGGTGGAGAGCATGCCAAGACGCATGGCTGCAGTCATCAAAAACAATGGTTATGCAATCAAGTATTAACTCTTGTGTGTATCATGTGTTTAAAGCAAACAGAAAAGAAAACATGGAATGCTTAAAAGTAGTGTTTTTGGCGGTACAATGCCATAGCTATTGATGTAAGAATTTAAGTAATTTTGGTTATTATCAAGAAAACCATGGAAAATGAATAATCCTTAGTTCTTAAATTAAACTCTCATGAGCTATTTTTGTTGTTATCATTATAATTGTCCAAACAAATGTACCTTTAGTAGAGACACTCATTAAAAATAACAAGACATTTAATAAAACAAGGGTGGTCTAATAATTTTTTCCATGACTGTATATAAATATATATATATATATATATATATATATATATATATATATATATATTATAATACAAAGCTGTTTAATAGCAGACTCTCTGGACATCACTTGAGACTTTTCTCAGCACAAAAGCACCACTATAAATGAATTTCAGCCTGTATTTATACCAAGGTCATGTGAGAGCAATGCAAAAGACCACCTCCTTTTAACGTCACCCGAGATGAAATCAAATCAAATCAAATTGGAAGGCATGTGGTGTATTTCTGACTTCGACGCCTTCACTGAGACTGGATTTAGATCAAGACAAACAAGTTTACGCCACACATTTTTGTGTGCTGCATTTCCAAATAAAACCTCATCAATATCATGGCTATAGTGCCATGCATTGATTTGTTGCCAGACCATTAACATCCTTCCCCAAATATAGCACTACTAAGAGGTTGTGGTGTGATCTATCGATTAGATGTACAGTTTGCTTGCAAGACTAGATAGTCTAGATGCTATATAAAACATCATCAATAGGAGGTTGTGGTGCCAAGCATTGATTAGTTTTACGGCACCCCTGCAGGTCTGCATCCTTTCCCGTACTAAATATCACCAGACTAAAAATAGAGGGTTTTTGTGAAAGAAACACTGAGTTGACTTTAAAAAGTGCATTTTTTAATAGGCTTGTATCATTTGCAATGTACAGTATTGCCTCGTCACACTGTAACAATGTGTCTTATCTCAAAACACTTTCAATGAAGGTGGTGGTTTTATTGATTTGCCGATACAATCTTACTGTCATTAAATCTGTCTGTGTTTTCAGACGCATACAACTGTGTGTGTGTGTGTGTGGTATTTCTTTATCAGGCACAAGTGACACCTCAGAGCTCAAATGCCAGATAGACAATTCTGAAGGAGGAGGTTGCTGACCATCGTCCCACTGAGTATAGACAAATAAAGAGAGTATGGCTCAACCAACAGAGAAAGAGCATTAGACACGACAGAGTCAATATACAAAGAATGTGAGTCGACAAAGGAAAGGATGACAACAACAAACAACGTAAATGTCACTTGTCCTGATGTTGTCACACTTGTCTGCTTGCTGTTGCATCAGCAGGAAGCTAAAACTTTGAAACAAAGAAACAAACAGGATGTATCCTAAGCCTCCAGGGGACAGTACTGAGTTGTTCAATTATGGTATAAGAGCTGGAAGCAATGCTGCCTTAAGCTTTTCTGTCTCACAGAGCATCCCAAAACATTTGTGTGTCAGACATTTGTGTGTAAATTGTGTGGTCCAGCATTCAGACAAACATACAACAAGCAGAACCACATGGATGTGTTGAAACTGTGAGTTTCACTTTCTCTTCACCATGATTCACCATGAAGTACAATGCCTCCATCAGTACTGACACTGCCTGTCGATGCTATGCTGAATTTTTCACCCCACTGAGTCTGCAGAGTATTTCAGCTTCCGCACAGCTGGAGGTGCTGACACCCATTCCAACTTATTCATGTCTGGCAGCAAACAACCCATTAGAAGTCCCAGTCTGAAGGAGGCCAACAAAAAAGCAGGTTGCAACATCTGGTGTCGACTGCTGAGATGTTAAAAATTTCACCTAGTCCTGTTTTATAAACTCTGGAAAGCTTGCTTCAATTCTTGCTTTCATTCCAACAAGTGTGTCATGTCAAGTTAACCATATTTGTCTAGTTCATTCATCTTGTCCCATCTATCTATCCTGTTTTAATTTGAAGTAACACTGTCTCCCTCTTGTTTCAGATCACTTTGCTCCCAGTCCTCCTGTTGTCCTCTGTCTGTGATCATCTGTCCCGCCCTAGGACCTCATTTATCAAAAAAACGTGTAAATCCACCACTAAAATTGTAGTCCACCAAAAATCTGAAAGTAACGTATACGCTAAAAATATACACGTTTTTCAGAACTATCAAACTGTGTGTATGCATATATGTGCACAAATTTCCATTGATGAATCACACAGGGATGGAGAAAAGCGCAGAGATGAGCATGTCTCATATCCCACTCTCTACACACCCAAAGATGACATATATGGTCAATGAATATAAAGTAGCCATGTGCACTCTGGGATTTGAGGAGTGATGTCAGCAGACACAGAGATTAAAACGCGTGTTGGAAACTACACAGACAACTCTTTGACAGGTCTTTGCACTAAGTCTATATGATTAATGTACTTCTACAGTTGATCCGGTGATCTTGTTTATTTATCCTGTGGTTCATTTAGGAAGAAGAATAGAGGCTACAACTAACAACATAAAGAGAATCATAACAGACAAACAAGAAACAAGAAATAACCCTTATAATAACAATAATAATAATCCTAAAATAAGGTAAATGCCAGTAGGAAAAACACAAGGTTCAAACTTGTGAACATCAACAAGGTAAGTGTCCAGCTGTGTGCTACCAAACCAGTTTGGAATTATCTGACAACTGGAGTGGAGGAATAACCATGCTTTTATGGAGTGGCTGATGGTATGAATGGGAGTGAGGAATGCCTCGTCCCTGGAAAATTCAGTCAAATCGCCCTGTCATCATACGCCCTGATGAGAAAAATATGGGGAGGGAAAACCACTTGGCAGAGGACTGAAATTATTCCCTTCCTTTGTCTCTAAACAATGTGTGCTGATCTTTAAAGAGCAAAATGGCAAAGCTAATACCCACTTGACTAACTTGTCCAGTGACAAGAGAACAGAGAAGAGCAGACACTCTGACCTTTACCTCATGAAGATTAGACTGGTGAGCAAAAGAGAAAGAGATGAGAGAGAAACAACTCAGAGATTCAGCAGTATTACTAAGATTCACTGTGTCCACCTTGACAGATATAATTGAAACAGAAGTGAAGTGACTGCTGGTGGTCTGAACTCTTTCAGTCATGGCTGTCACTTTAAATCAAAGAGATCTCTCTGGGTTCTTTAGATCCTACTGTCTGTAAAGGAGCCCAAACTGAGAAATGAGAGCTTCCCTAATGTGAAGCCAAAACATCTTGATCGGCCACTAGTGGCCACTAGTAATCGATCCTGAGCTATTGAAAGTCTGTTGACATTTTCTTTGATTTATTGGTTTTATGGTCTATTTGTCAAGGAGAAGACTTGTCTCAGCAGCATTACCAAAGTCTGCTCCAAGATCATTGGAATTCAGCTAAGAGACTTAAACTCCATCTGGACAAAACAAGTTATCCAGAAAGCCAGAAAGGTCATCAGTCATCCTGACCACATCCTCGGTTTGTTTGATGCCCTCAGGGCACTGAGGAAGGCAAATAGATTCGCAAATTCATTCATTCCTTCAGCCATCACGCTTTTAAATGCTGTTGACAGCTAATGAACACAGAGCCAGAGGCTCAGGAACTGTAGATTAGGAACATGAAGGGGTGATGGGACTTTAACTCACTGAGTGCTAGCACTTTTATAAAATAGAAAGTGGCTTTTGTCAGTGGTTTTGGCCATTTTGTGTCATCTTTCACAGATGACAAAATATTGATGACAGAATATTTTGTACTATGAAAACACTAAATAGTAGGAAATGTTTTTTGCATATTGTTACATTCTTATTTTACCTGAAAGCTAATCAATAGCTCCTGAGGCTAATTTCACCAAAAAGACCAAAATTACTCACAGGGTGCATGAGAGCGCCCCCTTGTGCCAGCTGCAGAAAAAACACTTTGACCTGTACACTGTATACATCAATGGCACTCAATGAGTTAATTTTCCATAACAGTGACTAATCATATAAATCCTCAAAAAGGCTAGAGCTAACCATTTATCTTTTCTTTTCTATAAAATAAAACTGTCCTTCAGTGGCTTTTGTGTAACTGTAGTCACACAGGCTGCTGTTGTGCAAAGGCTGAGTCACATCAGTTACAACACCAATTGGTGTTATGACTGTGTGACTGATACCAAGATACTTTGGAACTAAAACATTTACAAGACATACATTTACCTTTCCAACCATCATGAGCCACCTTTTCTGGCTGCAAATGTCAGAATAATAATTTTATATACATGTTAACGTCTAAACTGTTCCTTTTGGTATGTCATGTATATTTGTACATCTGACTTCTCCACACAGTTTCATGTTTAATTATACTCAATTTATTTATACTTCTCATAAATTTGAGTAGTAATAATAAAAGATTTTTGAGCACATAATGACAGGAATACACTGGACATACAGTATGAGTTCCTCAACAACCTCTTGTTTGTCATTTTTAGCACCTGTGGAAACAGATTAGGCATCTCCTCCAGTAAATGTATATGGACTGTGCTTCTAGTCATTCGACCACTCGAAGCCCGTTACACGACATATCACATTTACCAATTCACACACACACATTCATCCATCAATGTGCGGCATTGGGAGCAAATTGGGGTTAGGTACAGCACACACTGTTGGAGATGGGAATCAAACCAAGAGCAAGTCTGCAGGCCAACCTGCTGCACCACATCTATAGAATATGTCATGAAGATGGAAAAGGTGAATTATTTTTAACTGAAAACAGTTTCTGCTAAGATAAAAACCCTTGAGCATGTGTCCAAGATGTAAGCCTGATATTCTGTGTTCTGTAATGTTTTGTAACATAGCCTTCACATTACCACCTGTCTATCAAGTCAAGTCTGTTTGCCTTTCTCCCTCAATTTTCTAATTTCTGTGGACCTTTCCAGATCTTATCATTCCCCACATGCTCTCACTTTCTACTTTTCCACTGAGAAGTTGGGAGAAGTTTTGGTTAAGTCAAACAGAAATTAGCTGATAAAATTCCTGTTTTTTTCTGGGAATTTCATTCCATAAAGTATCAGAACTTTTTTTTTTTTTTTTACTTTCAATTTATTTTGGACGATTGAGGACTTACTTTGTTTCGCAAAGCAAAAACAACAACAACAACAAAAAAAAAAAACATAGCTTGAGTGTGGGTTTCCTGCTCTTCTTCTTCAATAGCTTCAGTAGGTCACTTCACCTGTAAGGGCTCTGACACTTGAGACCAACTCAATTTGTCCCCTTCTTGTTATTAGAGCAGCAGAAGCAGTGTATGCACCCAGTGAGAGTAAGAGCCAGTCATGCTGCACAGCTCTCCTTCAGCTTCACTGTTGAAGGGAAACCAAGCATGATGTGAGTCAGCTTTGGACAGCAGCTTCACTGAAAGGAACAGATGGATGGATAGGGTAAAGAAAGGACTGCTGAAACATTAATAATGCACCGATATTCCACCTGACAGGTACAGAGGACAGACGGGAGCAAACAAAGAGAGAGACACAAGCAGAATGAAAAGTCAAGGAGAATGGAAAAGTTCCGGACAGGCAGAGGAAGATGCGAGTCGTTACAGCAAGCGACAGGAAGATGGGTGGCTGAAAGGAATATGGACAGGTAACAGGCAGACTGTTTTATATACAGGCCTGGAGTGTCAGCTCATCATTTGCATGAAAATACCAAGTCTGGATGGTAATTTCAGGAGCCTGACAACATGTCAGACAGACAGAGAGTCTCATGGGCACAATGCAACAGGAGGCTGGGAAACATTGGACGTCTTTTTCAGGCAAAGTATAACACATCCATTAAAGTTTAACACTGAAGCTTTGCATTTAAGTACACACTGAACACACCACATGTAAATCAACACTTGATTAGTTGGCAATCTATGCACAAAAGCAGAACAGGCTCTAATTCAGTCTGATTCCACTTTTAAATGTGTTACAAAGTGATTACCGTGGCACAATGATTGCTTTTTTAAAGTCTATTCCACTATAATTGGCAGCAGTGTCACTGACACAGCTAATGCCCCCCCCCCCAAAAAAAACATCAAGACTGCTCTTAACATGTGGCAGAGAAAGAGCTGGTTAAATGAGTTCTTAAAAAGAAAATGTGTCTGCAGATGAAGAGGAGAAAGAACCTAAAGAAATAAATAAAGAATAAAAAGAGGCTAGGGGAGAAATGAAGGAAAATGGACAAAATGGGAAATCAAAATGAAGTAGAAGACAGACCAGGGATCAAAACATAGCGGTGGGGAGCCAAACGTAGTGACTTAATCATCCTGCAGGGTCTTGGTGAAAGAGACATTCATCTCCAGTCAGCTGCCTGCCAGAGATTTTAGACAACCCTGGGCCCAAGATGTAAAAGTGATGTGTGTGCACAAAATATCGAGCGTGCCACCTTTAAGAAGAAGCTGCTCTGTATAAAAGAGACTACTGTGTTTCTCACAAACACATTTATCACTGCTGAGCTGTGTGTGATAAGCACCCTCTGTGTGTGGCACAAAAGCAAGTCAAAGAGAGAATTTGTGGACCTTTTTCCAACTGAAACCTTTTCATAATCTGTTCAGCACACTGTACTGTAAAGCCCACAACAAGGACCATATTTTTTACCATATTGCTTCAAATTATTAGTGTCAGATGAAGGAAACAACAACTTTGATTCATTTTAAGCAAGATAAAGTAGGAGCCAGTTAACATCTAACAGAAGGATAGAGTTCAGGCTTATGCATGTGCATGAACACAGGGCAGAGCTGGTGGGATATATATCTATATTTTCAGTGTCCTGACCTGTGTCCTTCAATAATAGGGTAGAAAATTTGTTTTTAAACTGCTGATAAAATTATAGTTTAGAGAAATGACTCCAGCCTCTTGGTATGGTGTTCCCCATGTGAGTGTGTTATGAATACTGACTCATCACTGGTAAGGCCCACCATAACCTTCAACGCAAAATATGTACAGTACATGTAATATATGATATGACAACACAGTACCATGATTTGTTTTCAATTGAAGTGAAACCATATGACAACTGTGAAATATTTGTTGGTGGAGATAATGAAGCTTAAATCTAATTAAATGTCATAATGTCAAAATAAATGTCATAATCTACACATAGTGTTATCATGTTTGAGGATAACAGCAGAAACTGTAAACAGCAAAACTCACCAAGTCACCAACAGATCCTGTCCCTGTCACAATCATTTATGTTGTTGTAAGCCAATATAAATGTTTGCATTTTCATTACAGTTCATTGATGATGATACAATCTAGGATTATAAAGACCACGTATAATGCCTGCATTTATCTTGTAGGTGGTATTGCAAGTCTCTGATAATCCGTCCATTTAGTGAGCAAATGAACTGAAAGCAAAGCTCCTCCTTTGAGAACGAGTGGAGGAGGCAGGGGGTTCGTGTCAGCAGCAGGAGATGGAAATGAGATGAGAGACAGCCGTTTATTCATTGATTTCCTTGGCAAACAGCTGGAACCGTGTGGGCTTTACGGCATTAATACAGCTAGGAAGGATATGTGACACAAACAGCTCTCCTAATCTCCTAACTAACTAAACTTTGTGTTATAATGCCACCAACAATTGCTTGGTCATTCATTATTAAATATACTGACATCATTATTATTAATTAGAGGAAGTCTGAGGCATGTGCATATTCATGTGCCCATCTGCCAGCTGCTGCAGGTTTGAAAGATATGCTATGAACTGTCTTATGGTGAACTTAAAGCAGAAACTTTGAGTGACCTGACCACTTGGTACAACAACCTGTAACACACACTGATGTATCATAAAGATGATGAACATATTAACTTTTTATACTTTCAGTTACATAGAAACATAAGCATGCATTTGTGTGTGTGTGTCTGATGAATTTATGTTCAATATTGCTTTCTGCTCTGTTTTTGGTCTCCACCAACCCCTAGCTCTTTAGCTTTCTCCATCAAATCAGCTACTAACGCTGCCTACTTTTTTACTTTTTACATTAAACGTAAATAATAATGAACCGTAATTACCACCTCACAGTTGTATGCATGTATTAACTGTCCTTAAAGTCTTTGCATAATTTAATCTTTTAATCATTTTGTGTGAGATTAGCATATGAATTCTTGAGTTACAGTATGGCCAAAAAAGTGTTTTGTGAGGTCACAGTGACCTTTCCCTTTGACAACCGAATTCTAACCAGTTTGTCTTTCAGTCCAAGTAGGCGTTACTTCCTGATTAGAAGAAATTCCTGCTACATGTTTGTGAGATATTGCATTCAATGGTTGACAGGTTGACAAACTGAAAACATAATGCCTCCAGTCACTAAGTCAGAAAAATACAGCAGCACTGAGACATAAAAATCCAGATTAGTGCAGCTTAAAGCATGATAACGCACCAAAATATGTCAAATAAAACATAACCATAAAGAAACACACAATGTTGAGTTAGTATGATGTTTTTAAAGAGGATGGGACAAGTCCAAAAGGTTGAACGGCTGTTACAAGCCCAGTGATTTAACTTTTTGCGGTCTGGTTGTTGCATGCACATCAGCAAACAAAGATCGCAGTCTAGCAGCATTTAGCAGCAAATTAATTTACTTTACGTCTCAGCCATCAAACAAAATGATGAGCGAGCCTTGTTCTGCAGGCTCTGCTTCCTTTAGATTCCCAGGTGGTGGAAATCATTCAGATCCAGATTCAACCCATTTCAGCCTCCCACCTGATTCTGGGCTGTGATGTCAGGATAAAGCAGTGAAGCCTGTTCCCTGCAGAAACCTAGACAACAAACACATCCTCATCCAGCACAGGACTCCCTGCTGGGGTTTTATGTAGTGTGAACAAACATTCACATTTATAAACCTTCAATACAAACAGCATCTGTAGAGAATAAAGATGGGGCAAAGCAACTATTGCTTGTTCTTGCTTTTATTTTATCTCATATTATTATCATAATTCTGATTATGTGCCTCCCCTAAACTACTGACTGGTGTCTTTGTGTGTAATCCAGTAAAACCTTTGTTAGGTTTTGTGCTTTGTGTCCTGGAACACGATCTGTCCTGAGCTGAGCTCCACTGCTGCATCACATATGGAGAAACCAATCGAAGAAGTAGTTTAGTCTTTTCACTCACAAAAGGGAAAATATACTTCAGAGTGCATACAGCTAAAAACGACAATTTGCAATTTCATATTTGAAGATGTAGTTTTTTTAATTTATTGAATGTCACACCTGTCTCACCCCATGTTTCCTGTGTGCCTCTACACTATCAGCTATGGAATAAAGGCAGAAATACCTTAAAATTCCTAATAATGATAAAGCATTAGTATCATCATTAGGGTGCACATATAATTAGAAATACAACCACTTGTGGTGAAAAAATGGACTACTGTACAATATCACCAGATAGAAGACATCTATCTTATGACAGTGACAGTGCTGTCTCATATATAAAACCAGTCACAGCTGGTGTTTAAATCACACTCATCACACTTCCTCCAGTCTATAATTCACTCATTCATTCATTCAGTCTCCCTTACCGTCTCTCCTGTTGAGTTTGGCGTATCCCGGCGCGTGACTGCTGGACAGCTGTGAGGAGCTTCTGAAGGAAGATGGCGGCAGATTGGACACCAGTGCACTGTCACACACCTCTGTCAGCCAATCACAAAGAGGGAAAAAAATCACACAAGATAAGGGCTTCATATTTGTCTAATAATCCAATCGTTTCTGAACTCTGTGGGTCAAAATACAAGTAAACCTAGAGGCGAAGAGAGAGACATGAACATCACATTTTTGAGCCTCCATATCTGAGGAGAAGTGGAGTTGTGCTGCAGGTCAGGTCTTGTCTCTCCTTTTATCAGGAGTATTAACATTTTTTTGGCCAAAATCATAAAATCAAATAAACAAAGTCTCCCAATGCTTCTTATGAGTCACAGCTGAGCAATTCAGAGAGCACAGATCAAAAGTAAAAACTATGCTGAGGACATGACAATATAAGATGAAGCTGAAGGTCACATGGCACACAAACTAAATCCTTTAAATCAAAAGGTTTCCCCAGCTTCATTGTCTTGTAATCAGCTTGTTGAGTCTGTGAATATCAGTATGAGTAGCAGGGAAGCAGGTTTAATGTTTCCCAGCTGGAAACGTGTCTTTCAGCTGTAATAGCACCATGTTAGATGAATGAGCGGTGCAATAAAGTGGAGGAATTAATGTTGTAATCATGTAATGATGTGGGGATGAATGGCGTCCTGACTGGTTTATTACAGACTGGATCCTGATGGAGACAAATCAGTGTTGTCAGAAGAAACCATCATGTTTCACACTTTAAGTCTTAATGGATCCCTGTCCGCAATAAAAAAGATGTCACATAGTATACATGATACTCTCATTCATGTCACAAATGAGGGAATTCACAGTGTTACAGCAGCAAAGCTCAGAGCCCCTCTCCAACCCATAATGTTTGTACAGTTGCTTAATTCTCTTTACATTTAAATAAAAACATTTAGGACTAAGACTTTATAGTATGAGGCACTCCAGCAGTACACACAGTATGTCATTTATCATTTGGAGGGAGAGTACACTAAACAGTAAACAAAGACACAGAATTGCAGCCTGTATTGCAACTGTATCCCACACACACATAGAGTACATACACCGATTCATAAACAACAGCTCAATAAATACTGTAAACTGTAAGCTGAAGCCAAAGTACCGCTGCCTCCATCTGAAGCCTCTCTGTTAATGGATGTTGTTCTCCATCACTGAGATAAGAGCCAATTACTATGATTCACACTGAGGTTCGACCACAACTCTGACAACGAGGCTTCAGCTTCAATTACTCTGTCAACATTAGTGTACAGTACTTCACAGGACCTTCATCTGCCTTTCAATACCCACTACAGCCTGATGATTTCACTTTTTAAAAGACCAATAACACTATATTTCAAAAGACAACTTTAACAATAGCTCTCGATTGTTCATCTTGAGTTTGTATTGATTATAGGCCACTTTGAAGATGAGTTGTGATACCTGAGTCATTGGCAGAGCTGCCTTTAGTAAAAGGACAATGGTTTGTGTTAAAGTAATAACGTAACAACGTAACAGAACTACCATTTGGGGCCACGGCCGATGCTGTTGCTCTTATTGAGAGGACATTCTTGTATTTTTTGTGATCAACCACTAGCTTTTGCAGGCTTCTGTATGCATCATTTGGAACCAAGCTCCATAGCAAACGAGCCCTATTAGCAAATCACTAAGGACCTGTTTCATACTGGAAGAAATAGCCCAACAGTACCTGAAGCCATTTAACCACACATTATGCTGAGCACAGTGACATCACTACCAAAAAAAGTTTTTTACACATCAGTATTCATAAATAAAACTCACAATCCTATTAGTTACATTAGGCCAAAGTGTAATGCTTTACTGATGTTAAAATGCTGCATTCAAAGGTGTCATATATGCATATAGAGAGTTTTTAAAGTCAACAGTCCAGCTGCTTGAAAACATCAGAAAGCCTCTGAGCTTTACAGCAGTGATGCTGTGGCTCTGAGTAGTTTCTCTTTGATGATGAAATTATGTGGCAGACTGAGTCTGAAGTTAATTAATTACAGCAGTTATCATTAGAAACCCTCACATTACACAGACTGAGCTTCACACAGGCTCTTTGCAGTTAGTCTTTAATGTTTCTTTCATTAGTAATAGAGTGGTTTTAAGCTTCATACATATTTAATCCCACTGTTGAAAATGTGGTCTGGCTTATCAACAGTGATCAGGAGGCCTCTAGCTCTTTGGTTCTATAAAGCGCCTTCTGATGGTCTTTATCCCTGCAGGCTTTGACCTGACACACACTTGTTAGTGTGGGTGGTGGGGGAGCCCTCAGCGTGAAAAGCAGGTGAATTACAGTCATCAGAAGAGCTGAAATAAGAGGGACGACTCTCCAGTGCTGAGTGCTGTAACCCCTGAAGAGATAATGTGTGGAGAGACCACAGTCTTACTGAGATAACACTCAACAAAGAGAGAGAGAGAGAGAGAGAGCGAGAGAGAGAGAGAGAAGCAGTTTTTAAAACACTGGGCAGCTTGTCCTCACCTGAGCTTTGGCATTTAAGAACCGACGGCCCTGACATTGTGACCAGTGGAGCGCAAACACATACGACTCAGAGGAAAACGGAGCTAAACGTTGAATACCTGCTGTACTCTACAACCACTGAACTTTCACACTGACCCTGGCTGTGTTGGACACAGAGCTTCCCTGAATATTAAACCACTATATCTTCATCCTAAGCACACACACCTCTTTTCTCTTCTTCTCTGTCAGCCTCACAGTCGAGGGTAAACTAAACATATTTCTCCTGGAATTTATGTTTTAGGCATCTGGAATAACAGAAGAAAAAGATTGAATTTCTGAACAAATGGCATTACTTGAAACCAGCAATAAGATGCCAGCGCTATAACACATTTACAGTTGGAAAAAAAAACTAAGCTTGTTATGGTGAAAGAAGCTACTAAAATGAGAACTATTATCGGAGAAGAGGTGATTTAATGTGACTTTTCAGCCTGTAACAGACTATAGGATGTGATTCTATAGTCTTCTGTGGAAATAACAGTGTTACCTGACCTAACACTGGGCCAAAGTATATTTTGATGTTTCTTCCTGATGTATAAGAAAAAAAAGGAAGCACAATGTAGAGCTTCACTAACAAAAGCAGGAAAACATTATACTGAGATCTGAGTGATAGGATATGGATTTTTATCTCAATTAAAGATCCTTCCATCACAGTAATGTCTAATTGTTTCTGGTACCTGAGATATAAAGAAATTAGGGTGAATGAACTGTGAATTTGATGGCAGAAGAACATCTCAAAGGAAGAAAAGCTTTGGGGTGCAGAGGCCTTGGCAATGTCAAGCAGGATTAATCACCACTGACATGATGTGTAGACAAATACTTGGCACAAGAGACAGGGAGCCCACAGTTCATTCACCTGCATTGTCCACTTCTTTACTGTTTTGCTGAATAACAAAGCAGCTGCAGAGTTCATGACGGAGTTGGAGACCCTGAATACCGATGAGCTCCATCCATCACCGACACAAACGCCTGTAAACAGAAGGTCCTGCACTTCAGAGCTCTATAAGCCCCACAAACCCAGAGTTCAGTGCATCTCAGTGTGAGCCCAGTCCACCTGTTTAGCCATTCAGAGCATGTAGCAGTAAGCAGGATAATGAGGCTCTTCCAGCGATGCTTGTTTTTACTCCAGAGCACTAACAGTCATCCTCAGGCACAAACCGTCAGTGTTCATTTTACTAATCCGCTCAAATTCCAGTTACCTCTGGTTTGACCCAAAGATATTCAAATAGGATGTAGTGGATAAATATAAATATAGTACTGTGTGGTTGTGTAAGTTGATTTAGCACAATGAGGTGTCATGAGTCTGTGTTAGTCGTCCATGAACAAGCCGATTCCTTGTACCAAATGAGAAGAGCCAACTCCCAAAGGGGAGAGCCAAATCTCCGGCAGGGACAGTAGGCTACTCATTTTAATATGCACGCCAAGCGGCCAGTCATAAGAAAGGACAGACTAGGATCATACCATTACAGACAGAGAGTAGTGGAACATGCCAAGTTTACACAGAATGACAGGAGCCTCAGATTTAAATACGAAAATGTTCAAAAAAAGTGAAGAAATGAGGAGAAAAGTGAAAAGCAGCAGCATCTGGCTGCATTCCAATGATGTTGGAAAATCCGAGTGGAGAATGTATAAAATGAAAACAGGAGCAGGCTCAACAACAAACCTGCACAAAAGACTACTATCTAAAGTGTCACCAAACTTTGGGTTTTAGTAATTTGATTTGTTTTCTGTGTTCAGTAGTTCATTCCAAAGTTTGATGAAAATGTTGAACAATACAATGAACAAAACAATGAACAATAGTAACTCTGTATATGTTTCTTCCCTTTTAATAACAACATGCATACAAATGTGGTGTAAATGAAAACCCTCAATGAAAACAAAAATGCTGACCAACACAAAAATCTATGATAATTGCAAAGGTAAGCTTAGCTAGAAGGCTCTGAGTGATACTAAACAAAGAGCTGCTCTTCTGATGGAGCCAAGCCAAAAGAGCTGAATCTCTGAAAAGAGCCAGACTTCCCATCACTAGTTTATGCAGAGAGAAGGATTATCAATCACCATAACTAGGAGATTCTAGGACATTTATTTATCAGTTTACCCCATTTAATTTTGGACTGTCAGGTATGCACACTGGCAGACCATCTTCTTGGTGCACATATTTTAGTTAATAGGTTATTGCTTTCATCGCAAGTCCAAGTCACTGTCCAAAACAATGCAATCCAAACTGTTGTAGCAGGCAAGCTAACTGCTAAAATGTTAGCACACTGGGACTATGTTAGCACTAGTAAGTCACAACTTTCATGACCAAATGTTTTCGCCCAATTTCAGTTGTGATAAATACGTGTAAAACAATGTCCCAGTTTTCTGCAGTCACTACTAAATTGCCCCTGTTTTCACAACAATTACAAAAATAAGAATGTTACACTTGTTGACAGCACTTACACATTTGTATTTCTTCTGTCCCACGCATTATGATGTGTTAGCCAATGTGTCAAGGTTGTTGCTATGATGACAGGTATCTGTCATGCCCAAAAGAAATTCTGTCTTTTCGAAATAACTCAAACATTTGCTGACATAAAAACTCATATTAAGAATTTTAAATTATTATTATTTTACTCCACACAATCCTTTTTGCATTTACTAGTGTTACTATGTCACTGCAGCATCATCGGGAGCCCAGTGTTTGTGTTTCCGACTCATGGTGCGTTCCAGTTGTACACAAATGTCGGAATTTCTAAGTCAGAATTTAAATCACAACCTTCCATGAAGTCGGATCTCCACCTCAGAAAGTCGGATTAATCTCACCAACCAGACATAGAATTCATGCTATCTGCTACTGATGTAAACAGTAGCTACATGTTTTGTTATATGTCTGTAAGGCTGGAAGAGCTGAGAGCACTAAACTTTGAGGTTGATTGACATTGATCTGAGTTCCAAGCCAATGTGCCTAATATTTCAATATGTTGAAAAACAAAATTAATGACCTCATTTAAGAATGTGTGACAACATGCACCAGACATGCACCAGATGTAAAGATATAACCAAATATAACAGTTATTTTTTATTAATTCAACTTAATTTAATTAAAACACCATACAAGATTTGTGTTCTGGTTGTGATGGATAGAACAAGCTGATTTAAAGTGCTGAATTATTCATCGGGAGTCAGTATCTGTTCTCAAGCTGCCTGTGGCCCGACTTGTTAATTGATTAATTGAAATGCAGAGCAGCGTACTGTGCTAACTAATACCCTGAAGGTAAGGACATGGCAGGAGCGCTCCTCTCCTCGTTTAATTAGCATTGCTTTGACATAGAATTAATAGCACAGGATGAGAGAATCTGATCGGCCTTCAAACCAGCATATGGTGCCTGCCATCTACTGCCAAGACCTCACTGTGGTATTTAAAGCAGTTTATTTAGCACATACAAACACACTGGAGGATTTTTTTCATGTTTTTCTATCCTGTATCCAATATCTGCAGATTATTTAAAAACAGACATTAAGTCTGACACCTACAAATAACACGTATGGACTTAAATGGGAGACCTGACCGACACCGTAATTTTCAGCATTTTCCATCCCTCTAAATTTGACTTGCTGATTTATGCTGCAGTTTGAGCAGTAAGGGCAGAGCAATTGAAGTGGCAAAATAACCCACACTACAATTGAAATGAGCCCAACAAACTTCTGCAAACAGCAAAGAGAGAAGGAGGGGAGACAAGATCATGCTGAGCTGTGGCTCAGCACTAAAATCTACATGGCCTAAAATACAGGTCAATAATGATGGCATTCCGAACACAAAGCACTCTTTCGCCATTTATTTCTCAATTATCAAAAATATTAATTTGTTTTATGATGTAAACTGTCCCAATATCAAACCTGATCAAGATAACTGTGACAAATAGTGATTTAATCAGACAGAAATCAATTGAAAGCATGGGTCTCTCCAGAGGAAGTAAAATCTGCCTATTGGCGCAATTAAAGCCTATTAATAAATACATCATGTCTGATTTGTGTAAAACTGACCCATAGGAGTTGTTCCCATTCATAGGTTTTGGTATTAGAAAAAATGAAAAACTACTCACTCAAATCATCATGCAGTAGTGGTCATTTGCCTTTTTCAAGGTATGCCTTGTAGACAGAAAGCAAAGTCTCAGATTTGGTACTCCATTCTGCTTAATTATAAGGCATTGTCATGTTGAACACATCTTCACATCTTAGCTAAGCTACTGCAATGTGTGTATCCACCTTTAAACGGTGCAATAAGAAGGCCACCCCTCTGGAGAGACAGTGAAATAAAAGCTTTTCTCCTCAATGTCGAAAGATCTGGATGGTTCATAAATGCATATTAATGCATTATGTGCAGTGTGCAACCCACACAAACAGCACCCTAATGCATACAACACTAAACTATTGCTGCCTTTGAAAGGATAGAACAATCCTCCTCACTGATCGTTACACTGAGTAGAGATGTGGGTGGATGTGTGGGAGACAAACATCAACCAAATGAAGTGATCAAAAACAGCGACGAGCAACATCATGGCAGCATTTAAAACCTCTTCATCCTTAAACTGCCTGATTCAACTCACATAAATGCAGATGAGAGTTGAAACAAGCTGCTACAGACACGACTGGTTCCCAAAATATTGACTGTCAATCAAAATGCCATAATTATGCAGATTTAGAGGAAAGGCTGCGGGCTACATCACTTGTACTAATGGCTCCAGAGGGAGATATGGATCACAAAATATCTACTAATTCACCAGCTGCAGTAAGTAGGTGATTTGAACATATTTAATTAATTGAAAACATCAACACATCACCACAGAAAAAAGTAATTTTCTTCTGTCATTCAGGCAAAAAGCACAGAAATATTTGCATCAACCAGGAAGCTTGGCTAAATTAATCTATTTCTGAAGTGAGACGTTACATTAAATGGGACACCCGGGACTCGTGAAATTGAGAGAAAAATCTCAGCACTGCTTCAGCTGAATGAGTTATAATTGTGATGCCAGAACAGCATATTACAGCCCTGTTTTCCTGTGCAATCCACTGATTTAAGATGTTTCTTTCACGACGGCAGTCAAAAGTCTGTCTCCTCTAACTTTAGTCCATGTAAAGATAGTGTTCATTGGTTTAATCCAATGTCTAAGTCAGTGTGTACACCATTCGTCCACCTCGACCTCCTCCCAGATGTTTTGTGACGGTATAACAATGATGTGCCATCTCTTATTTTTATATTGAAAAGTGAAAAAGACATCTCTTTAACTCTTTGAATGCCATTAACGGCTTTTTCTATCATTCAAAATCCGACGCTTGAGTCTCGTTTGACTCTCCGTCAAAGTGTTTTGTGAAAAGTCTATTTTTCACCACAAGCACCAAGGTGACATAATACATATTACTGCCAAATGAACAGGGAGTGAAGCTAGAATGCATATGAAGATGTTGTTTCCACTTCCTCCCACTATACAGAAGTGAAGCCAAATTTTGACGAGAGAAGCTCACGTTATGTCGCATCCATAGCAGCATACATCTAATTAATACCAAATTTATCAAAAAAGGACAAAAATATACATTATATATATATATATATACAGTCATGGAAAAAATTATTAGACCACCCTTGTTTTCTTCAATTTCTTGTTCATTCTAATATCTGGTACCACTAAACGTATATTACAATGAACACAACAAAAAATGCAGCTGGTCACATAATACTTTATGTCCTATTTGACATTCTTAAGCTTAATTGATTCCCAGGGTATATAAGAGGCCATTTCATGTCACAAGCAGCACTGCACATGCAAAGGCCTAGAGTGGTTTCCTGCTTACATTCAAGCCGTAGTACAACTCAGAAGTTGTCAGCTCTCACATAATGCCTAAAACAAAAGAATTATGTGAAGCAACAAAGGCAGCCATCTTGGCACTGCTGGAAATTGGCATGAGTGAGAGACAGGTAGCGAAAAAACTGAAGATCTCCAAGACAGCCGTTCATTACAACAAAAAAACAAGCTGAACATGGCACTACCAAATTGCTACCTGGCCGTGGCAGGAAACGTCTTTCTACCCCACGAGATGACCGTGCACTCATCCGTTCCTGTGTCAGGAATCGTCGTCAGACCTCCAGGGACCTTAAAAATGAGTGGGCACTGTCGAGAAATGTGACTTGCTCGGCAAGGACAGTTCGAAACCGACTTGTTGAAGCTGGTTTGAAGTCACACAGAGCACGCAAGAAGCCCTTCATCAATGAAAGGCAGAGGAAGGCCCGGTTACTCTTTGCTCGAGACCACAAGGATTGGACTGTTGATGATTGGGCTAAGGTTCTCTTCAGTGATGAATCCAATTTTGAATTGATGCCCACTCCAGCCAACTTACTGGTTAGGAGGAAGCCTGGAGAAGCTTACAACCCAGACTGTCTTGCCCTACAGTAAAACATGGGGGTGGATCAGTCATGATCTGGGGTTGTTTCAGTCTGAGTGGAACAGGGCAAATGCAATTGTGTGAAGGCCGAATGAACCAGGTCAAGTACAGGACTACCCTTGAAAACAGTCTTCTTCCATCAGCTGGAAAACTCTTTCCTGCCTCGAATGACTGGATTTTCCAACAAGACAATGCCCCTTGCCACACGGCAAGGTCAGTTAAAGCCTGGATGGAGAACCACAACATTCGCACCATGCCTTGGCCTGCTCAATCACCAGATCTTAATCCAATTGAAAACCTGTGGAAAATCATCAAACTCAAAATGGAGAACCACAAGCCCAAAAACAAAGAAAATTTGTTTGAATTTGTCCAACAGGAATGTGCTGCTGTGACAGCAGAACAATGTCAGAAGCTGGTGGAGAGCATGCCAAGACGCATGGCTGCAGTCATCAAAAACAATGGTTATGCAATCAAGTATTAACTCTTGTGTGTATCATGTGTTTAAAGCAAACAGAAAAGAAAACATGGAATGCTTAAAAGTAGTGTTTTTGGCGGTACAATGCCATAGCTATTGATGTAAGAATTTAAGTAATTTTGGTTATTATCAAGAAAACCATGGAAAATGAATAATCCTTAGTTCTTAAATTAAACTCTCATGAGCTATTTTTGTTGTTATCATTATAATTGTCCAAACAAATGTACCTTTAGTTGAGCCAGGCATTAAAACTAACAAGAAATTGAAGAAAACAAGGGTGGTCTAATAATTTTTTCCATGACTGTATATATATATACGTATATACAGTATAGGGCTGTAATAGTTGGTAATGGTGCATATTGATGTCAAATCATCACAGCATGGGGATGTTTCGGGCTGGTGCACCCAGAACACATAGGATGTTGAAGGATGCATAATGCAGAAGAAAACTGTGCAAATTCTGCCAGGAAATGTCTAGCCAGTATGTGTTAGTAACAGGTTAGCACAACATGCTCATTGTGAGTCAGTCACACGATGCTTAACGATGACATGTCCACTGAATGCAAAGAGTCTAAGTGAATTTGTGATTTGTGACTGAAAGTGTGTGCAGCCTCTTTGCATCTTCACTAAACCACAGCCAGCAGCTGCACTCACATCATATACAGTTCATCTTTACAGCCGTCCTCCCTCAGGAGACATTAGACCATAAGTGCTCTTTAAAAAAGCATCTCTGCAGATAATTTTATGTTCTCCATCTTCTCCTGCTTATCAAACACTCAGAGCTCAGCTTCTCCTGAGGCTGGAAACACAACAGATACTGAGACTCCTTCAACTAAGGGAAGAATTTTCGTCCTTCCCAGGAGCTGTGGAGATGAGCAATGATGCAGCACTTTCACACTGAAGTCCTAAACCTCCACAGGACAATGGAATATAAGGGTAGCAGGACTACAAGTCGTGACAGACTCCAATTAGGGCACCGGTCTGAAATGTAGGATATGGTGGCGTAAATCTCCTGTCAGAGCTTGTTGGTCACACTCTTCACTGAGCTGTTCTTGAAAAGGAAGTCTGATGGAACATTCTATCAGAGAGAGACTTTAGTCCAATGAAATTATAGCGGCCTGGTGCACAAATGGTGCAGTCAAATCCAACTTTTGCAATTTGGGAGCAGATGATTGAAGGTGGCACTGCTCAGGAAACAGTATTACACACTTTTGCCCCCCCCCAGGCTTATATCATTAGTTGAACAATAGCACTTGCAGTATCTTCATTATGGCATGATTGTCATTACTTACATACTGTGCTCTCAAAAGTCAGAAAGGACAAATATGCCAGATAAGTCCACAGTCTTTGCTTTAATAACGTCATTCAGTGCTTGTAGTGAGAGAGAGGAAATCCCAGTTTGAAAGAGGCTGTTTCAAATATCACTAGAATCATTTTTTTGTAAGCCAAGAATTAATATTGATGTCAGTGCAATCTTGCAAAATCTCACAATTTGCATGGATCTGCAAAACTGAAAGCTGAATACAAATACACACACTCCTACACACACATAAAAGCCAGCGGGGAGTGAAATTGTAGCAGCAGTTGAGAATGTCACTACAGGGAAATGAACAGTAGGAAAGAGCTCTCTGAGCAAAACTATCTCTTCATGTCTCCCATATCTTCTTTTTCACACTCTTTGTTCTTGTGTTGACCCTTTCACTCCAACCATTGATCACATATCATTGCTTTCCAGCCTTCTCATCCTTATTTCTCTTTTACTTTACTTATTCCTTTTTCCTTCTCTACTTCCCTCACTATCCTTCATGCCTTCTTGTCCTTCCTGTCATCCTCCTCCTCTTCCTTCGACTTATGAAGTCAAATCTCAAAGATGTGAGGTGGAGCATCCAGAAAGCAGATGGTGGCTCATACACACACAGCAAAGTCATTGAGGGATAAAATGGGAAAATGAGTAGAAAATGTCACTGCAGTTGTGAGAAACACAGAGGGAATATTACTAGCAGACAGCCAGCAGACTCTGACCCCTAAACTTCATCCTCTCATACTTTAGATTACTCTTCCTCCTCTTCTTTCCTCTCACCAAACACATATCTTCCTTGTTTTCACCTTAGTGCTTAGTTCAGATTAAACTCTGTCTCAGTATGTTGAAATTCAGCCTTCCACTTCCTTCTTTAATGGCCACTGACTCAGCTCTGTCCTCCTCTTTAATGCAAACTGACCGGTCCTGCTTCCTCTCATCAGCAGTCGCTGCAGAGCAGCAGTCTGCAGAACTGTGGTCACACTGTACCGACTTCATAAAAAATACACAGCAGTGACAGATGAGCAGATGCAATGATACTGAAGACAGATATTACCAACTTAGCCGAGCAAACATTCAGGAATTAAGGGGCCAATTTTCAGATTCTGGAGGTGAAACTTATTATTCTAATGAGTAGAGGACATATGAAAATGTGACATTAAAATTCCCAGGGAGTTTCCAGAGTTTTGGAAACACCACCTGCCTATCGCTTTCTCTTTGTGTGACTTTATGTACAGCTTGGATTTCATCATTTTTTGAAGCTTCAATTGAGAGCAAAGGAAATGTAAAAAATTGTAGCAGTGCTTGCTAGTTGTGGATACTTAACATAACTGACATGACTGAAGAGATTGTTGCACCCCCGTTTAATGAGGTCAACAAAAAAAGAAGGGTAATTAATGACAGAAATTCAACTATCAATTGCAATTAATTACATTTTTTATTTTACATACAGTATATCTATATATATCATATATGTATAATACATATATACGTATACGTATATACGTATATACGTGTATATACATTATACGTATATACACGTATATACACGTATATACGTATATACGTATATATATACGTGTACACATGTACACGTATATATATATACGTATACATATATACATATGTATGTATATATATATATATATATATATATATATATATATATATATATATATATATATGTGGCCCTTCCCTTGCTACTTACATTACTGAATATGACATTTTTCAGCACTGATTTTCTGTGTTACCTTAAAGTGGTTGCTGTTCTGGCAAACCAAACTAATTAGGTTTCGGAAAAAGATCATGGTTGGCTTTAAAAAATATGAAACATGTCATAAACATATCTGATGTAACTTCAAAATTTAAACACTTATGAACACTGGCCTCCTGGTTAAAAGTTTTGTATTTATTAGATCTGCCCAGCAGTCACAGAGTTATGTATTGCCATTCAACATTTTGTATAAATTGGTTAGGTTTAGACAACAAAACAACTTAGATTTGGTTTTGGAAAAGCTCAAAGTATATAGGAAGTGGTTATGCTGCACCAGAAGCCCTCTGGGTCAAAGTGTCATACAATGACTTGGCCATTCTTTATTCTTCTCTTGCTCATAATCACATGGATTACATACAAAATCATTTTGTGGTACATTTACTTTTTTCATAGACACAGCTATGAATGTGTATGAGGACAGCCTATTGTCAGTACAAACTATGTGGCATACACTAGTCACTCCAAAAAGGACACTGCTCTGTCATTCATACAAGATTTGGTGTAACAAAGTATCATGACGTCAACAAAAGGAAACATCCAAAATTCCAAGCAACAGGAAGTCATCTTCAATGACGCAGGCTCCATTTGATGGATGGCTTCATTTTTTGGGGGGTCAGACTCCCTCTGGGGGTGGCCTTGAACAAATACAGCAGTCCAGTCAGTCCCAGTGTGAAATGAATGGACTGCAGTCCTCTCTCAGCTCTTCACTTAACTAATAAATCCAGATTCATGACTGGTGGCTCCACATCCGTTCCGTAACCTTGACTTCATCAGATCCCATTCATGGCTCCACTTTGCCTACACACATCTCCAGAAATGACGCTAAAGAAGAAATATGAAGGGAATTATCCTCGGCTACTTTCCTTTTCCTTATCCTGGCTCTCGCTGTTGCTGCCCTCTCATGAGTCATAAAGGACCGGGAGGTTTACTGGGAATTTCAATAGTATATATTCACAGGTTTATGTTCTTCGCAGTGCAAACAACGAGCTCACTGGAAAGCAATAAATTTATATGACACAGGACAGCACCATGCCTGCTGAATTTGCACCTTCAGCATTTTCTTTACCAGATAAATCTTGGAACAGATGAGGGATAATTCATGAGCTCAGGAATTTAATCAAGCACCTCTAATATTCCCCTGGAGCCTCCACAGTTTAAATAACCAACTCTTTTGGAAGAACCCAAATAGCATTCATTCAGTGAGTAATAACACCCCTGAATTTGCCATTTAGCCCCCAGCTTCATCTTCAAAAATATGGTGATAACCAAACAATGCAGTCTTTACTTTGATAGCATAATCCGCATGCCATGTATGTCTCTTTGTGGCAGGACACTTGGGAGGACAGGTCTCAGAAAATGTCTGAATATGAATGAATTTCACCTTGACTTTCACATCTGACTCCCGAAAAGCTTTTCAAACTCAGCAACTGACTTTGAGGCAAGACAGGACACCTTTCTTTCTCTCTGCAGGCAGGCAATAAATAGACGACTAATAAAAGCTTTAAAACATCTCTCCTTGGGGACGTCTGGGAATCCTGTGTCTCGGAGGGAACCAGTGATCCGCCACCCAGCAATGGGGATGAAAATGCAAATTGGCATACACACACACCCAGTCAGAGTGGTATTATCTGTCATTAGGCAAGGATTAATAGTCACTTAGTGTTATTGATATTATCTGCCATTAGGCGATGATTGTAGAGCGCACTCCAGTGGCTCTAAACCATCTCAAGGGGAAGATAAATGCCTCAAGGAAGACTGATGAGGCAGAGAGAAAAAGAGAATGAAAAGCAGAGAGCACACCTGAAGATGACGGCTGGGAAAGTGAGTGCAACCATCTATCCGTCATGTGTGGATGATGAGGAACATGATTGATGACTTACTCGACAAAAAAGATTTCTGCCAATGCTTGAAAAGATAGCATTATCAATAAATGATAGGCTGAGTGTCTATATAGCAGTTCCATGTGTTAATTGAAAGGACCTTTGCCCAGAACATGATCAGAAGATAACTTTAGAGGGATGAGGAGCTGTTTTAAAGTTACAGTGCCTGCGGCCAAATACCCCTGGCTGCAGTACACAGATTAGGGATCACATTGGGTTAGGCATATCACATCTGATGCTCAACGTTGAGCCACTCCCTGATCCGCGGGCTCCAGCCAGGGGCTATTCACGGCAGCAACCAGCCCACCATGGATAGACCCAGATCACCACCAGACACCAACACTACGCTGCTCGAGGTCCAAGCTGTGTTGCTGGGCCGACTGGAGGGAAAGGAAGCACTAGAGAACCAGAACCAGGACTGAATAGGGCAGACGGTCAGACTCTGCAGCAGTAAAATGAGATGTTTTCTCAAAGGACTCGGAAATTCTATGGGGGTAACTTTAAATAAATAAAAAAAAAGTAGCCGCTGCCGCTACCTTGGTGGAGGTCTGCGCTCTCTGAGTGCTTTTCTAGTTCTGTATATAATGATTCCCCTCCACAAAACTGATCTGTATGTTTTTGGAATAAAACTGTTTGATTGCTTCCCTCATTCATGTTGTTTGTCTGTTTGCTTGCACACAGATTCTGGATTGTTGTGAAGGAAGAAACATAAACATCCTAACCCCAAAGGATGTATTTTAGCTCCTTCATTTCACTGTGATAAACAGCTTCAGAGAGACCTTGCCACAGGCTCTGGCACTGAAACAAATGACATGTGGATAGAAGTCATGAATGATTATTAAGTGAATGATGAACAGTGGGTTAGATCTCTGCGGAATAAATGTCTGAAGGACAACTTGATGGTCTGAGTGAGGTCTTGGTTCTTTTTTCTCTTGTGGCCTTGACTTTTAAATGCTGCTCTTTATAAAACGATTTCTATTGACGGAGTCTTTAATCCAGCTGATGTGTGTCGATACTAATGTGATATGGTGGTGTAAAACATACACTCTGCTCTTTTGGTCCAATCCCTCAGTAGTAATTTTCTTTCTGAAATATTACAGCATGTGTGGCTAATTGTGTCTCTGGTGATTCCTATTTGAATAGAGTTAGATAAATAAATAGTTTTTTATTCACTTGCTACAGCAGCATAAACAAGTTATAGTAAGAAACAAACATTAAACAACACTAACTGAGGCACACTTAGGCAGCAGACAGGACTGAATCTGTGACCCTGGGGTTCAGGGATGACCACTCTACCAACTGAGCTACAATCACCCCCTTATGCAAGCATTTTAAACTGAGAATACTTTCTAATTTACAGTCAGAGCCTTAGGAGAAGGAAGGAGAGTCCTCTCCTCCACAGAGCAATGTCACTGTTTTTACGAGCAGGTCACATATGTCTCTTTCACTCCAGGCAGCTTATTAATGTGCTTACATAAACTTTAACTTCATGTTGGCTTAAATATTGAAGGCCAATCCAATTAACTTAAACCTACAGTGGTGAGAGAAGCACACACTGAGACAAGTTTGGTTTAGCATGTTCAACAGGCTAATATTTACACAGATTTGGCTTAACATTTCCAGAGTACCATTAAATAGACATCATGTGTCACAAACCTGAGGTGCAGGGCAGGCCAAAAGCAGTTTGAGTTGCTTTATGGGACATGTAGGATTCAGCAGTTTTGGACTTTGACATATACAGTACAGTATTAAAGATAGGTGTGAATATCTAAATTGCCGGAGTACCCCTTTATAAAACTGCTGTATGCACTGTTTGTTCTGCAATGAATGAATGGATGTGAGATCCATGAGCCTGTTACAGTCCCTCAATAACAAGAAACTAAAACACATTGTACTGCAGCTATAAAGATAATATGTCACATGAATCACTCAAGCTGATCTCAAAATTTCCACATGAGCCTTCATGTACAGTTACACAGTACAGTGAACAATTAACAACTGAGCATGGAATTACATAACTGTGCTTGACATGTTTTGATGCACCTAATTTATGCTTTAAGAAACAGTTATGTTTTCCAGATGAAGAACTAGTGCAGGAGCGAGGAGGACTCTTGAAGCAGCAGAACAAACCGCAGCTCAAAAACAATACTGCAAAGCTAATTAAATGATCCACTAATTATTGTAGGAAGGCATTCAATGCAGTGTTGTCCAATCATACTTGGAGAAACAGCAAAATATACCAGAGCAAAAAAAAAAATCAAGCCAATTAGAGATGCAGCAGGATAGCAACAACGACTATAGTCTCGACTAGTGTCTCTCTGCTCTGTAAGAATTATGGAGCAGGCTTTATTGTTTCTGATCTCAATATTATTCAGAGAAAGTCAGCAAAACAAGTGCAGTTTTTCAGCTTAAGTTTGCATAAGTAGCACACATTTACATTTATAGCCATGTTGGCTCTGATAATCATTGGTGTCTTTTAACTCTTTGAGTGTCATCTACGTAATAATACGTCAAAGTGTTTTTTTTTGGCAGTGGGTCACTGATCACGGTCTCCTGCAGCCTGTGAGTAATTTTGGGGCTTCTGGGAGATGTCGTCGGAGCATAAAGACACAGTATACGCCACGGAGATCAAAGCAGGAAGTGGAGACGATAAAGATTACAGAGCAAAACGATGGATACTGGACAAAAAGTGGCATTTTTAGCGGGAGCGGCCTCTACCTCTGATAAAACAACAATGGAACAAGGTAAAAACATTTTTTTTTCATGATGAAATAGACAGTCTCTTCTTTCATTTGAGCTCTTCAGTGTTTTCAGAGTCATAGTAAAAAATACTCTGTGGGCATGACTCAAAATGGGCAAAAACGCTGGCACAAGGCACTTTGTGTTTTAAAAATGGCTGGTACTCAATGAGTTAATGAAATATCTCCACAATGATTGATAGAGGATGGATTTCAAGGTTTTGTGCACACATTCACGCCTCACTTAAGATGGAAGGTGATAACTTTGGTGATGGTAATTGACATGACAAAATCTTTTTTTAATAAATTATTTTTCCAGTAATTTAGTTTATGACTAAATCTCATCAGCATCAACTGCACTTTAAGTTTTGCACTAAGTGTAGGCATCAACTTACTTAATAGTGCATACATACTGTATATATATATGAAATCTGATGTCTACATTAACCCATCCTTGGTCTGAACCTTTTAGGAGCAGTGGGCTGCTGGAAAGCACCCAGGGGCAACGTGGGGGTTCAGTACCTTGCTCAAGGACACTGCAAAACACACACAGTAAGAGCTGGGGATTAAATCACCAGTCTTGCAATTAAAGGACAACCACTCTACCCACTGAACTACAGCTGGGTTCAGCTTGTTAGGTTTGCCATTGTGAGCATGTTAGTCGGTGTTTAGCTCAAAGCACTGCTGTCACAAAACACATCCTCACAGTAGCATAAGTCTGGCTGTAGCCTGTCAGGAGCAGAAACACAATTTTCTGTTACCAGCATCTTTGAAACACTAGAATTCCTTTACACAATAGACTTGGGAGGGATAATTTATTGTTTTCCAAAACAGTGCATGAGTATAGAAAGAAATTAGGCTGATGGCCCTGTTTGTGGACCAGCGCTATGATGACAGACACATGCTATATTCAGTACAGCATGCCCACAGGCTGCATTGGATTCTGGTCTGTTTCTCTGCAACTCTGACTGGATAAATTGGTCTCTCTTGCTCTGTACGATGAATCTTTAACTCTATGATTTTGTGTTACACAAGCCATTGCTCCTCAGACACACAATTCTGATCTTAGTGGCGATGTGTAAAAAAAGTTTTTTCTGAACCTTTTCTTCACAAGTTTGCCCCCTTGTAGTATACAGTCGTAAAACAACAAACTTTAATCAAATTACTATGTGGTAACGCTGCGGTTTTCCACAGCTCAGTATGTTTTAGTGCGTTCAAGCTCATTCTTGTGGTTTTACAGTCTGTAACTGTTTTGGTTCAGTGTTGGCTAGAAACATGATTCCAAAGGATTCTCTGATGACTAACTGTTTGCTAATGGTGCCTGACTTTATGAGGTGATAACATTTTGACGTTGCTTGCAGCTTGTTCTTCTGCCCACACATGGCCAGAAAAATCACTTCTTTAACATTGTCACCTGAACTAATCTTTGTTTTCTCCAGATCCCCATTAGAAAGGATGTCCTTCTATCTGGATCGCTTATGGCTTCTACAAACACTTGCCTTCATTGGACTACCTTCACGCTAGAAACTATTCCAAAACACGGCAGCTTTATCATGCTGTTAATATCAGAAGGTGATTAAACGCACAGTGACTTTAATGTCCTGTCAGCATCTGTTTCACACCCTGACTTCCTTGAATCTCATCACATAAACCCCATCGCTTTGCTCCTCCGGCTAACAAGTCGTCAGTGCACCATCTGTGGCTGTTAAAATATGTATTTTTGCTTTGTTGTCATTTAGTACCACTTCTGAAATGAACAGTGCAGCTGTCTGCAGGGCGGGGAAGGAGATGAGGTGGAGCTCAGTCTGAAACCTGCTGCTGGGATCCCTCCACCTCTGCAGTCTTAACTTATTATGTTGCTGTGGTTTATGGTCCGTGCATGATGAGTGTGGTGTGGGTCAAACCGCCCGAGAGGGATACGGAGAGGGAGAAAGAGGGAAGGAGAATAGACAAAGTAGGAAAAAAAAAGAAACCAAAACAAAAAAAATAGAGAAAGAGCACCTGAATGCATCTAAAGCAGGACTCAGCCCATGACTGAATATTCTACATTGAGTCATTTTTATCAGCTCTGATATGATGGTTCTGGGAGAAAAAACATGCAGCTAAATCACTGACTGTGTGGTAGATAAATGTGCTGTGAATAGCTGCAAAACCACAGTCATCAGTTTTAGCCTCAGTGGAGCATTTTAGAGTCCCATTGTTGTCTAAATTGTGTTTGAAAGGTATTTACAGCCTGACAGGGATGAAACTAAATGTAAGCATTGGTTTAGGACTTGAAATCCCCTTATAAAAGAAGTCCAATTTGCAGTGAAGGAGGGTGATGACAGACATGAGACAGGAGAGAACGTAAAGAGTAGGAGGAGAAAGAAATGAAGAGATGTAGCCAAGAAACAAGAGGGGAACAAGCAAGGGGGGCAAAGAGGAAGAATTGGGCAGCAGCTCTCTAATTCAGCAAGAGGGCAAAGACCCAGGTAGAGGTGAGACAGTCAGCATGGAAAGAGAAACACAGAGAGAAGTAGAGAAAGACAGCAGGCACTGAGGGGAAAGTGCTTTGTTGACAGGAGAAAAGAAAGAGAACGGAAGCTGACAGAAAACAGCAGGAAGTGTAGACAAAGAAAAGAGCAGCGAGCATAAAGAGAGGATGGAAAGTGAGCAGCAGATCTGAGTCAGAAAGGAGATGTGACTGAAGGAGAGAAGCAGCAGGAGGGAAAGAGGCAGAGAAATCCAGGCATGGTGAAGCTGTGGATATGTCTATCAGGGAGGAAGGATGAAGGAAAGACAGCTCTGTTCCAGATGCAAACTCCTCTTTATATCACATCTGTCAAACCAGGGGAGTTAGATAACTGTCTTATGTCTTTAAACTGCAGCAGACCCCAGTGAGCGCTGTGCAAGTTGCTTCTTTTTCAGTATTTTGCTAAAAGGACTAAAAGTGCAGAGGGATGGGGGACTTTTACAGCTATCTGCTTCTCCTAATAACACATTTATTCATCACATCTCATCTCCATCAGTATCCTGTAATCTGGATTCTGTCCATAACTCTGCTAAGAGTTCTTTCTCCTTCTCTCCTCATGCAGGGGACAGACATGCCAACACAGCAGAAAGAAGCTGCGTATTTACAGGAAATGCCTGAACACATTAACATTTCTGCATCACAGAAGGTCAGATAGTCACAGATAGTGCCCTCGGTTAGGCTACTTTTGTCCATTTTGCTTTCACAGACACGTTCATGCTCTTCGAGTGTGTGCGCTTGGTCCCAGGATACCCATGCTTGCTACACTGATCAACAAATTAATGGTGATTTTTACACAGTGGGTGAACTGGCTTCTGACGCATTTAGTGACAAATAAATATTTGTTTTTTGGCTCCGAGATAGAAAGCGTTCCTGATAAATTCTGTCCTGAGCAACAGCATCCCTGCAATTAAGCACAGTTCCCCATCAGGGAATTATGATCAATTGACTCTGGAGGTAAATAAACAGCTCATTAAGGGGGGACTTTAAATACCAAAGTCATTTAAGAGCTAACTGCCTTCCGCTGTGAAAAGTAGGCTAATTCAGTTGTAAATAACAGAAAATTCATTAATGAGCATTCATAAGAAAGCACTTCAACTCAGGTCACCCAGCGCTGATGCGTAACAAATACGCGCAAAACCCGAACAAATCCCCGTACTTTATCCAAATTAACACAACAACTTGTAGAGACAGTTTAAATTATTATATTATTAAATTCAGAAATAACCCGATTTCTATTTCCCATGCGGAATGACAGAGGGATGAAGCCCTGGTTTAAAGCCGCCCCTCCGGGTCTGCGCTGCTCGGACTCGCTCCGTCTCCTCCGGGGAAAGTAAAAAAGCGCACAGCCTGCTCACCTTCTCCGCTTGTCCCGCACAAACTGGAGAGAAGCAGGACGACCTGAGCGATAATCCCAACGACTCTTTTAGTCCCAAGATCCATGATGAAGAAGCGAAGAGAAGCCCGGCGGCTGCTGGAGGAGAGAGACAGCCAACCTCTCCTCTCCAGCTCCAAGAGAGATCTCCTCAAACCCGACTGGAGGGAGAGAGAGAGAGAGAGAGAGAGAGAGAGAGAGAGAAAGAGAGAGGTCTGGACCTGTTCTGCAGTCTGAAGTAGCCTAGACAGGCACAAAGTGTAAATTCTTTAACGCAACTTTCAACACGTGATGACAGTGTCCAAGAAGAGCAGCATCAATCTGTAGACAACACATCCTCCTCTCCACAATGCTAAACAGGAGAAGTCTCTGTAAGATGTCCTCCTCACCACCACCTCACACAGTACCAAAAGATGAAGCCTGGTCTGCCCATCCACTACTCCACCAGGTGAACTGGATCCATGGATACCTGTGAGATAGAAAAAACTGAGGAACTCCGATGCACAAAGCTCAGTCAGTAACATGCATGGGTTAATGGGAGGGAGAGGAAACACATCCTCCTCTCCACTGTTCCAAAACATACGGCCTAAGCAGCATCACTTCTTCTCCATCTCACCAAACAGATGAAGCCTGGATGACACCACCTCCTTCCCACCGAGTAACCCCTGCCCAAGGATACCTGGGAGATGAAAAAACAAAAGGGCTCTGGGGAAGAAGTCAATTTGGTAACTGACTTGAACTGACTAACTAACTAACTGACTTAATGAGACATGGAGGATCCAGATGAAGGATAGTGTGTCAGAGGAAGTCCTTCAGCAGTCTAGACCTGTAGCAGCAGAACTATGAACTGCTCCAAGGAGTTTTGACCTATAGCAGCAGAACTATGGACTGATCCAAAGTGTCTAGACCTATAGCAGCAGAACTATGAACTGCTCCATAGTGTCTCGACCTATGGCAGCAGAACTATGGACTGCTCCATAGTGTCTCGACCTATAGCAGCAGAACTATGAACTGCTCCATAGTGTCTCGACCTATAGCAGCAGAACTATGAACTGCTCCATAGTGTCTCGACCTATAGCAGCAGAACTATGAACTGCTCCATAGTGTCTCGACCTATAGCAGCAGAACTATGAACTGCTCCATAGTGTCTCGACCTATAGCAGCAGAACTATGAACTGCTCCATAGTGTCTCGACCTATAGCAGCAGAACTATGGACTGCTCCATAGTGTCTCGACCTATAGCAGCAGAACTATGAACTGCTCCATAGTGTCTCGACCTATAGCAGCAGAACTATGAACTGCTCCAAGGAGTCTAGACCTGTAGCAGTAGAACTATGGACTGATCCAAGGAGGCTAGACCTATAAAAGCAGAACTATGGACCGATCCAAGGAGTCTAGACCTATAGCAGCAGAACTATGAACTGCTCCAAGGAGTCTAGACCTATAGCAGCAGAACTATGGACATAAAGTACATACTGTACACTCAAGTAACCTGCTCGATACATAAGTGCCACTCTGATGTTTTTGTAACTTTATGATAAGTAGTATTTTTAGACTATGGTTCTATCCATCCATCCATCCATCCATAATCTATCACTTATCCTCATAGGGTCACAGAGGGGCTGGAGCCTATCCCAGCTGTCTTAGGGTGAAAGGCAGGGTACACCCTGGACAAGTCTCGAGTTCATCACAGGACACATAGAGACAGACAACCACTCAGACTCACATTCACACCTACGGTCAGTTTAAATCAGCCAATTAACCTAATCCCCATGCATGTTTTTGGATAGTGGGAGGAAGCCAGAGTACCCGGAGAGAACCCACGCAGACATGGGGAGAACATGCAAACTCCACACAGAAAGGCCCCGGGCCGGGAATCGAACCCGGTACCTTCTTGCTGTGAGGCGACAGTGCTAACCACTACAACTATGGTTCTATCCTTTACTTAAACAAAGTATTTAAGTACTTCTTCCATTACTGGCTATTTTGAGTTGGAAGTATCTATGGTATGGTGAAAAGAAGGAAGTAGCCTAAAGAAGTGGTATCAAAAACCTGTCACTATTCCTGCATTTATATCTAATTGAAATAAACACCATGTAGTTTAATCAGCAATTTAATATGCATTAATGTAATTGTTAATGAAACAAGTAGTACAACAAAAGTAGCCTGCCGACTACAAGGCTGCAGTGTTGGTAACACTCTTGGAATATTTGGTGAACACCTGGAAAAACACAAGGTTTTCTGTTCTTCCCATTCTGGCAACCCACATGACTGTATGGCATGTTGTGCCAATCCACCTGGCAGATGCTGAGACTTCACAATTGAATTGACCTGTTGCTGGCGTAAGATGAAAAGTCAGCGGATTGCCACAGTCATTCAGATTTAGCTCCTGTAGATCACAGATGTCTGCAGAAAATCTCATGCCAATCCAGCAACATTTGTTGAGGAATTTCAGTTTGGACCACAATCCTGCACCTATGCTGACATCCTTCATAGAGTATGGCAACAAAACAACATACATAAAAATGAGGTGTACATGTGCTACACAGTTCTAGTGGCACCTGCTTGTCTTTAATGCCTCCCTGGAGGTCTAAGCTTTAAGTTACAAAGACAAGAGCTACTGTACGTGAGTCATGCTAAGAGTAAAGAAGGCTGACTTTTGACTAGAAAGTTGTCTGATTTTGTTTAACAGCAAGATGTACAGTTCACTGTCCATCAAAATCATATGCCACCCCAAAATAGTCAACAACAAATAGGAGTATTGGTGAAAATTTTGATGTACAAAGGTAACATGTAAAGAAATCTGACTCTTCTAAGGAACAGGAGAGACAGGAGGAGTATAAGTGTAGAGCATACAGAGAGACAGCAATATTGTTATGTTTAAGAACAGTCTGCAAATGCATATGCTGCCCCAGGGGTTTCAAAAACATGCACTGTGTAGATTATTAACTGTAAACACAAACAACTGGCTGACTGCCTTAAGCATGTGCAGAACAGGGAAAGACGACAATCAAGAATAGACACAATTAGGAGTCAGATCGCGTAGACTGTGTGGTAAATAACGAGAACCCAGAATAGACATGACAAGCTGTACAGTGAACCTATCAGGCCATGAGAGAGTCATAATAAAATAAAATGACAGAATCTGAATAAAATAGACCAGATATAGTGATTTTCACTGACAGCTGACTTTTGTGAGAATCCATGTGTTAAGTCAACTTTAACAACATTGCATTCTCTTCCTCTGTCTCTCTGTGATTTATTACCAACCTTCAAGACTTATCTGCCAGTGTCTTTACAGATGAAGGATGAATCACTTTCCATGAGCTGAATCAAGGCAGGGCTTCATTTGCGATAAAGACATCTGAATAAAGAGTCAGCTGTGATTCAGTATAGATTTGATTAAACAGATCAGATTATCCTCTATTAGTCCAACAAATGGGGAAATTTGTGTCCTTATAGCAGCAAAATGGATAGTGCCACATTACAAAAAGGGCCTATATAAAAATAAGAATATGAAAATAAGTAAACAAATAACTAAATAGAAAAGGCTAAGATATTTACTTATTTACAACATAAGTGAATAATTAAGGCAAAATATCTATATTAATTGGTGGATTTGATGGAGTTGACACTGACAGAGTTTACAAAATGGCATGTTTTTCCCTTTGCAGAAAAAAATACTGCAGCTAGCTAGTTTTTTGGCTATTGCTATCTGTCTCTGTAATCTCAATAAAATACTTTAATTGATTTCACTATGGTTTTAAAACAATATCATAACAGAGAGATGGTGTTGACATGCTCCAGGTGTGACCAGAGGAAAATTGTAATTTTTCATCTAAAACACCAAAAAATGTCAAACTTACTTGACCACATGTGGTACTGCTGCATTCACCACAGCTAGCAGAATGAAAAGGGATCCTTTGGGATATAGCTGACCATGCCATTGCCTGATTTAATTCATTATTATTGAAAAAGCAAAGGACACACATTTCATAGACAGATTTCTATGGAAAGTATTTTTTAGATTTTCATGGCATGCATTGTTTTATACATTTATAACCATTATCTTTGATTTGATATAAATGTTTTCACAATTATAAATGTTTTTAACATTTTTTTGAGGCTGGTGAATATTGTGACCTCTTGCTGAGGACAAGAGAATAACATGGGGCGTCTAACCACTGGTCATACATTTTAACAAATATCCCCCAAACAAGTAATTATCTATGCTAAAACATAATACCAGTATTCACAATTCCTTTAGATCTAACTTTGTGGGTATGTCAGTCATTATTAATTAATTTATTCTTGATCTAAATAAGACTTTTCTAAGTAGGACATGTTTTGTCCCGACTCTCAAGATTCAGACAACATAAGTGAACACAGTGGACCGTCTGGTGTAAATGGTATAAATGAATAAAAGTGATATTGCACATTGAGATATAAAAGTATTGCACATGTAAATAATGTATATTATATGAAAGTTGCAGCACTCTTTCAACAGAGGTGTTATTGAATATAAGTATGAATATTATTTTCTAAGAATATGAATACATAAGTCTGTTTATTCATTGCATGTCCACTGTATTGTTGGATTTGTGTACAGGGGCGGTCCTAGCCTATTTGGTGCCCTGGGCAAACAATGGTTATCATCAATATTAAGTATTTTAATATGAATATTTTATGAGTTAAACTCAATAGGTTATTTTGTTTAAGTTGGTCTTTCTCATGGTAGACATACAAGGTAATGGTCTGATGATGATCAACAGGCACAGGCTGCTGGTGTTCCTCTTTAGGACCCTGGGGAGTGAGAGTTTCCCTTATAGTGTGTTCACTGGAATTTGGAACTTGGAGCTCAAATCAATGTAACCTCAAAGTTCAGGGCTCCCAGCTCTTCAAGCACACACTAAGGGGGGCACAGCCACTCACCCTTCACACACACGGAGGGTGGAGCAGCCGCTCACTAAAGGAGCTGCCAATGCTACCAGAGTGTCCTGCAGGGGGTGGGAGGTGCCGTTCAGCAGGGATGATAGCTTAGACATTCTCCTGTCTCCCACCACCTCAACCAAGTCAAGAGGACATCCCAATACAGAGCTGGCCTTCCTCACCAGCCTGTCCAGTCTCCTCTTGTCACTGGATGAAAGGCCAGCAGACCACTACATAAAAAATGTCCGAGGCCACCACAGAATCATAGAAGGTCCTCAGGAGTGATCCCTGCACCCCAAAGTCTTCTGAGCACGGAGAGTCTGGTCTGACCCTTCTTAAATAGAGTATCTGTGTTGTCAGTTCAGTCCAGTTCATTGTTAAATGAACACCCAGGTACAGGTAAGATCTGACAACCTCTATGTCCGTTCCCCGGATGTTCACTGGTGCAGCAGGAGAGTGTTTTCACCTGCAGAAATCCACCACCAGCTCCTTGGTTTTACCCTCATTGATCTGGAGAAGGTTCTGTTGACATCAGTTCTCAAAGGCCAGGGTTGGTTCTCTGTACTCATCATCATTAAAATTGTAATAGAGAAAAGTGTTGATGGCTAGTCTCAATTAATACTCATAGTTTTCACAGTGGAAAAAAGTATCACAGTACAGAGGTGAAAAAAGAACAGTAGCATCTTTGGGCGTTTTCACACCTACCTTGTTTAGTTCAGTTGAACTGAACTCTGGAGCCCCCTTGGTGCGGTTTGTTTGGGGAGGTGTGAACACATCAATTGCACTCGGGTGCGCACTAAAACAAGCGGACCGAGACCCCGTTGAAGAGGTGGTCTCGGTCCGCTTCGAAATGAACTCTGGTGCGGTTCGATTGTGGTGAGAACATGATCCAACCTCGATCCGACCCAACTGCAGGGTGCACTGCCTGTTTTAGACTAACCTGCCTCCCGTAGCCAGCTGTGCTGTGCATTATCTCAGAAGGATGCGTGCCTCTGCCTGAACTGTCTTGATATGCATTGTCAGCGACTCCAGTGCATCATGATATTATTTTCTAGTCTCAGTCTTGCCTCATTTTCAAATTGTACTGTTTGCCTACAGTGATTAGTGCAACCGACGTAATACACGATGACCAGGACCAAGAGCAACCCGCATAGCTTTACCTCCATTGTAAAATTGAAAAGTAGCGCTCTGGAGTCTGCTCTTCTTTGTTTACTTCCGGGAGTTTTGCAGAAGGAAATTCTGACCAATCAGAGAGCAGTTTCCTCACGCATCGCACATTTTGGTCTGCTTGTGAATGCTGCTGTGTAAACACAAAACCAAACTTGAAGCAGTTTGCAACACTGCAACAAGTTGGTCCCTGTTTCGGACCAGAGCAAACAAACCATCCATCCATTATCTACCGCTTATCCTCATAGGGTCGCGGGGGGGCTGGAGCCTATCCCAGCTGTCTTAGGGTGGAAGGCAGGGTACACCCTGGACAACTCTCCAGTTCATCACAGGGCACATAGAGACAGACAACCACTCACACTCACATTCACACCTACGGTCAATTTAAATTAGTCAGTTAACCTAATCTGACAGGGATCCATGGCAGGGAACCCAGGCGCACGACAGACAGGCTTAGAGTGCAAACAAAAGTCTTTAGTAATTATCTCAGAGAAATGAGCGCGGAGATCCAGCAGGGAGGTGGACGGCGGAGACGCGCACCGGGAAATCCCTACCCTCACTGCACTCAACTATCAACGGGGGGTAAACACAAAACCACTCTCAAAGCTGAGAGGGACACAGATTAACATTACCTTTATAACAGAAATATAGTTCTAACTACAGGCTATGAAAATTACCATTGAGAATATAACAGAGGACGCAGGGGGGAGATAAACTAAGGGATCAGGGGAAGCGTAACACTTATAAACTAAATCTACTAACACAAAGACACCTACGACTCTACACTAGAGGAGGGAATAAGCTCAGGAGAATAATCTAAGGGGGAAGGAACAACTAGGATCTACTTGAAAGAGGAGTCTTCTAGTGAACTGACAGGGGCGCGGGGCGCTAAACAAAAATCAGGAAGTAAAGGGATAGCTCATCTAAAATGAGCTATTGGCAATAACCAAGCTAAGGATTTAACTGGAGTTTCCAAGAAATCTGGGTGTACATGCGTGGCAAGAGAGTTGAATTACTGAGTGAGTGTGTTCGACCCAGAGACTCTAGTTGGTGCTACACCCCTTTCGCGTTGGTTCTTCTGGTTCTTCTGCTACTGTGTTGTTGTTGTCATCCCTCTTCTGTGGTCTCATCACTTCCTGAAGGGGGAATGCCGCTAGTCAATAGTCCGGCTGACTGTGGTTTGCATAGGCTATATATGCTGGAAAAGCTCAAGCCGGAGTAAGGTAATAAGTCGAATCTCTCTAAGTGCATGTAAATGTAGTGTGTCTGAGTGTCTTTTTTGCTTGCATACTTTATTCAAAAGAAATACTTTTTATATCCAATTCAAATTAAAATGATGTGCAGTTAGCAGCATCAAAAGAAATACCAGTGGTGGCCAGAAAGAAACAGCATGCAAAACGCCACCCATTTTTCATGCAGCTCACGTAGCTGGTCATGAAATCCTGCATAAAACAGCTTCACACACAACCCCTGTCCGTGCACAAGGGGGGGGGGGGACTGTGGACCCACATGGGAGAGGAGCTCTTAGTATCATTGAGCAGGGTTTGTTCGTTAAAAGAAAAAGCCTTGAAAACCGAGGAGTGGGGAAGACGTGCAGAAAGAGTCAGCAGGGGAATCTGATAATGAAAACCTGCTGAGAGTATAGACAGCAGGGGAGTCAGATGATAAAAAAAGCAAACACAGCGGGGGAATCAGATAACACTGAAGCCAGAGCCTGCGAGAAACAAGGGATCACATCGTGCACTAACACACGCTCCACATGAGTGTCACATACCTCAGTGGCCTGCAGATACATCGCACACAGAGAGACCAGCTGGCTGTTTAATGTTCAAATCAGAGGGGTGAGAGACTGCGCATACCTGAGATGCCCAGCAGGCTATTTAATAGTCTCAATGAAGATTTCTGTTAGCTTTATTGTGTGAAGCGCAAAGCTTCCACCATTTCTCCTGAAAACCCTCTAGTTATGGGAAATGAGGCTTTTGTTAACACTCTCATTGTGGAAAAAAATCCTCTCACCATCTTCAGCTTCACCTCCTGTCAAAAAAGTAAAATGATGCTATTTCTGTTTTGTTAACGGACGATGACTTGGTTTGATAAAAATCTTTAGGCAAATGTGAATAAAACTGGGCCATAATGGGGATACATGTAGAGGAAAGCAATTTGTTTCAATTCAAAAAGAATTGTACTTTTTTTTACTGAATGAGCCACCAGATGGTTTCTTACACAGAACCATGCCAGCGAGTGAGACAGTAAAGCGAAAGGAAATGGATCGAAGTTAGCAGTTGTAATGTCTGTAGAAAGAGAGACAAAATGTGGGCGACAAAAGGAACTTCTAGCTAAAAAGAACATCATGTCTCCTATTCGAAGCATTTGGATACAAGAGAGACAACATGTTGCAAGCACAGGTACTATACATGTGATACTGGTCAACATTTGTGGCAACCGCCAGAGGAAACATGACTAATCTCCATAGCAACCTGATTTACACAGTTTGTTTGTAACACAGAACCATCCAAGAAGCCGTGATAGGATAGGCACTTAATATTAAAAATACTTGGACGAGCTATCTGTCAATCAAACTAACGAAAGCAAAACTAACTGATGGTGAACACTTTGCTCTTCTTTCAGTGGTGAAATACTCTGCAGTTCTAGCATGTTATTCCAGCATCTGTGCTAACCTCTTCAGAAGCCACCATTGTTGTGTTGACAAACAATTGCCTCTTGAGATTTTCATCTGATGTATGAACCCTTGATTCTCGTGACATCTAATGTGCAAGGTAAGACTGAACAATGCTTTCACAGAATGTGCCTAGAATGGCATCGTAATCAAAAATCAAGAGCCGTTTAGTCACCATTAGGCCTTGTGGTAATAAAACCTAACTTTGGCAGGTGGATTAACGATCCCAGTCTTACTGGACCGATGAGGTCGAGAGGGAGCAGAGGAAGCTCTGATTTACAAAGTGGTGGTTAAGGTCATGAGCTTTGAGTGGTAACAGAAAAGATGAGATACAAGATAAAATCAATTCCCTGGGCTCATCCTTGGGAACAAGGTGAAGAACTTGGATATCCAGGAGTAAAAAATAGCCAGTTAAAGTGATTTAAGCATCTGATCAGCATGTCTCCCTGCAACCTTGTGGTCATATAGTAGCACATTTATATTTGCTGATAGTCCTTGGCAGGGAATGCAGTAGTATGCTAACTGGTAAGAGGGATTACTTTCTGATAGACATTTTTTCATGGAGAACGTTGTAAGAAAACAAGTAATTCATTATTGATAACTGAATACCTGGTAGGTCATTGTATTGCAACTCTGCCACTCATAACCTGTGTGTAATACCTACTTAGTGTTAGTGGAGGTCAGGATGAATTTAATGCAGACAGGTATTGCAGAGGTAAATAATTTGAAATAATACTGAGTCTGCATCCATGCCAATATGCTGTGAGACTGTAGAAGGGCATGTTCCACAGATAAATATGGCACATAATGGGAATTGTGAAAAGGGTTACCCCCAGTTACCCCCCGTTTTACAAACAAACAACAAAACTACTTGGTTTTATTCATGATTGAATCATAGTTTGGGTTATAATGGGTATGTTTTTGAACAGGCTGTTCCCCACATCTGTGCGGCACATACAGTATATCTCTCTCAGGGTTCTATGCTTTGGGCTGTTGTGGGAACTCATCAAAGGGAACATACTACGGAGTTTAATGTGGACATGGGACCCAAAGAAAATCCCCGACAGAATCATCATATGCATACAGTTACAGTACATGGAATTTGGCTACTGTATTTAACCCATTTGAACCTTTTTTAGCAACAGTGGGGTGTAAATCACAAATGTGAACCTCATGGTGCAAGACGAGAAGTCAGTCAATCATGAAGTACATGAGACTACACAGTGTATTCTAGGAAGCCTGAGCGTCTGTACAAAATGTGCCAGTGTATGTTGCAGTTAGATTGACAAAATCAGTGAGTGTCTAAGACATCCTCACCGGTCTCTGTGTTGAATTCTCCTGACAAACCACGCTGCAGTTCTTTTAGAAGAGGAAATTAACATGACTTTTTAGGTGCTTCAATTCATTAGTGTCAGCAGAGCCTAAATGACTACACTCTCACTTCGTCAAATGAACCGCACTAATGAATAAGTAACTCCGCACTTATTCACCAATTGACTCTGATTAGCTAAATAAACAGTTTGAATGAATGTTTTTGAAAAACAGAAGGGAAACTACCAAGGAGCAGGTTGGAGGCTTTTTGCGCAAATTCCACTGATATGATGACAGTATCATCTGCACAATAGATAATTGTGGATTCATCCTGGTTGCATCTTTTATCTCTGGTAAGAGCATCTGCTCACTGAATTATCCCACGCATCCGTTATGACTGACTGTAACATTTTGTACATACATAATGAGAAACAGCTGAATATTCATGTACACACAGTGTGAATGTTGACACAAAACATTGACAGGATTTGCAGTTAATTCTGTTTGAGTTGAGAAGAAAAGATTTTTTTTGTGAGACAGCTTACAGTAAGGTTATATTGGATATGAATTATGTCAGTAATCTATATATAATATCTGTTATCATGTTTGTGTTAGAGATAAGAGCTTCCTCTAATGAACACAGAGGAGGAATGTGTTGTTATCATTGTCTGCATACTCATATTTTGTCAATGAGCTTATCTTCATTCCAAAAGAAAATATATTTAACTTATTTGAGTTAAGTGAAATTAAAAAAAAAAATCTAGCCAAAGTGAACTCGGTATATATAATCTCCAATGATGTTATTCGTGGAAAATGGAGTAAACTGAAGCATTAAATGCTCAATGTGTCTCTGGTCTTGTCTCTCTGTTGAATACCAGATAGAGTGGGCTGGTGATCGATGCACTCTGACTCTGTTTTATATTCACAGCAGCAGCTGCAGGCTGCTGGAGGCCTGCTGCCCAACCGGCCGGCCAGTTGGCTGAAACAGAAAAGACACTCAGAGAGTCTTTGAGAGCAGAGCAGAGATCAAGCTGCTGGAAGCCAGAAAACAGACAGAGAAATCAACGAGTTTCACAGACAAGTCAGCTCTCCTGTGTACTGTACACTGATGCATTGCACTTTAAGAAGAGAGGACTGCTCCTCTTTGTTGAAATGTAGTAGCGGTTGATGAGGGTTAAAGACATATTGTTTGTTATGTTGAGGGGGTTCCCTCAGTACAGCAGGCAGGCACTGACCTCCCACAAGGCTGCTACTATAAAGGGCTGACATCTTGAACTGCTTTTTAAGTAACACTGCTCTAAAAGTCCCGAACTGTTCTTGTCCTCACTATGTGTGTGTGTAGGTGCACAGCTATGCAGCAGGCCAAACATTAATCCAATAAAGGTTGAATACAGTTGTAGAACATCAAACTATAAGATAGTGATTACAAATCAAAAAAAGATGAGATACAAAAACAAAAAAAACAAAAAAAATTTCGATTCAGATTTAGTTCAGACTGTTTGCTGGTCGGCTTACTATACTTGTAACTAACGCTTTGTGTCATGCTTCGTCATGTTTTTAAATGAAGTTAACCATTTTTGGCAGTCATATTCGTCCTTTTTTTGCTTTAAATGGACACCATGTAATTTTTTTCTCTCATCTAGTGGTTAAATTAGCCTTTAATGCATTGCAACATGGTTGGAACTACGGTAAGCGGAATGGGTCAATTCCCAGGCGGCCACTCTCACCACGGATCCCCAGCCCCCGGCCCGGAGCTCCAGTCATTTTTCCACAGACCTCCACAGCCCTCCTCCGGTCCAGAGGACTTACTGGTGGTCCCCGGCCAGCCGTGGCCAGACATGGGGTGCAACCGGGCGGCCACTCACTGCGGATCCCAGGCCCGGAGCTCCGGTCATTTTAGGGCCTTTTACGCTTTTTTGGCGCAGCATAAGTATGGTCTGGTATTATGACCAAAAGTGCAGTGCAGGTTTTAGTTTAGTTCCGGGTAAGTAAAACCGGCGTCTCCACCTTGCTTCTCTGTGAAAAGTGAATCACAAAACACGGAAATGCATTTTGTCCTATGTGTACTAGCAGGTAGTGCTTTATGTCCCTCTCTGCAGTTCTTAGTTTTTGATAGACCGGAAAGACACGGAAGTCTCCGTATGAGCGACCCGCTCTATGTAAAGACAGATAACTGATTCTTCACCCAGGAGGATAAGTCAGATTGTTGGCATGTGTTATTTTACACCAATGAGGATCTATTTATGAATGAAGACATTGATTTGAGGTAATAAAATATTTAAAAAATTACATAGTGTTCCTTTAAAGTAACCATGTTTCCTGTAACCTGGTGAGTGTCTCCACCTGTACACCCTTATGTTTGTCTGATGCACGTCATTCTATAAGCCTTATTCCATGACATTCATGTTGCCAAGTCTTGCTAGGAGTAAGCCATTTTGCTGAAATGCATTTCTGTTGCTACTTTGACTGCTAGGTGAGAGTCATTTCCCTGAGTAAGATTTAATTTGTTACTTTGTCTGTTATACAGGTTTTTCAGTGATTTAGAGTTTTTAATGTTTAATTTGTCTTGTCAAGAGTTTATGCCAGTGTAGCCTTTATCTTTTGATACGTATATATCTTAGTTCCTTTGTCAAGTCAAATGTTTTCATCCAGTGTGATTTCCAACCAGCTGTTTTTGGTCATCCATGCCTGTCAGTTGTTTTGTGTTTCCTCATTGTGATTAAAAACTTAATTTTGTAAACTGTCTTGAGAGTTTGGGTTGACTGAATTCCACGGATCTGACAGCTTTAAGTCACTTCTGCTTCACACATTTCCACCTGTTGTATCACACAGTGATGACAAGGTGCTGGCTGTTCTTTCAGAAATTCCCATTAGTTTGTAAGAGGGGACTCAGTATCAGATGGGAAGTCACATTTAGCATGTTTTCAATTTCATCGTTAAAATGTATTGTTTGTGGTCTCCCATATGGCTAAAATTTCACCGTGATTTAATAAGGCAGCGATATATGCTTAATAACACCTATTGTTTCAACACAAGCCCCTTGAACTTTTCAGGTATTCGCACACTGAAGATCTTATCAAACTGTTTACTCAACTGATAATATTTATTCACTCATCTTAAAGTTCCACTTTTGCTACTTTTCTTCCTAATCTATTTGATTTCTGTTTGCCTTTCAAGTTTCTGCTAGAACAACAATATCCCCTCACAACAGACCAAAACCTTTCATCTTATTTCTTCTCTATCATAACAAGATCTTCCTACCCTACTACAAAGAGGTACTCCCGAAAAAACATGATGAAAAGTTGCTGGCTTTCTCCAACTCACTGCTGATAGAAAACTTGGAGTGAAGTGTGTTCCAGACTTTAAATGTCAGGTGCCCATCAAGCCTTTAAATCTAGTATATTCATATTTACATTGCAAATATTTGCATTGTAACTATCAGAGCAACAGTGGCCTCAATGCTGCTGGGATGCCCACATATCATTACTGTTGCATTGCATTCACACTAAATTCCAGCTGTCACATTCAATATTTAGCAATCCTGAAACAGTTGTTAGTGCTGCATTTAGAATTTAATCATTATTATGTCAAACTTCCCTTCATTCAAAGCTGTGTGGTTTAGTGCAGGCTGTATTTGCTCTCCAGATTCTTGCATGCAGTGTGGTTCCATAAGAGCAGCAATATTGATGTGATGATCAATCAGTACACTACTTGAGCTTACAAAATCTCAACTATTTGATGGAGTTTTGTACAGCCATTCATTGTCTCCAGAGAGATGAGTACTACAGTTTCATGACTTATGTAATCGTAACTTTTGTGCCATCATCTGATCATTTTTGTTGAATGTTTTTCTAAAACCAATCCCTGCTATTTACACGTAAAAAGATGAAATTTACTGCGGGCATAAAGATCATAGATTTACACAAACTTGTTGCTAAAGTGCACGCTCAAGACACACAACCGCTCTCCACACCTGCGGCGCTGAAAGACGCACAGCACCATGGCTGTACAGCATGTGACCGCTGAATGATCATAGATCCAGAGCACACAATGCCATGAAAAACTAGTTTTTAAATTGGTCAGTAAATGCATTAGAAATAGTGGGATACAATTAACATTAAGTCAGACACAGTGTAAATAATATAATGTTACATAAAAATCAGCTTACCTTTACACAGAATCAGCGTCTTTCCATAAACTTGAACTATGAAGAACTTGTAGAACTATGTACAGTCACTTGAAGCCAGGTCAGCTGGCTAATACATGGATGGCAGTCTGATGACACAGAGTGCTAATTCTTTAAAACACCGGTTTCCTCCAGCATCTTTGAATGCCTCAACATGCAGCCAAAATGCATCAATGGCCTGATCAAGCCTGATGAAGCTGGCTCATGCAACGTTTTTCCACCAGCACTCTAAGGTGTCGATCGGGCATGAGAAAAACTCAGTGGGCAAGTTTATAACTCCTGGCCTATTTGTCATGGACATCACTGAGTTTGGACAAAACAGCTCCAGTTTGCGCAGCATTTCCATTGATGCAGGAAGGCACATTTGATACTGCCCCAGCACTTCCTTGGGAAACTCAAAACACCGTGATGAAATTCTCTTCTTCAGTTCTGGTGCTAATGTACCGGCTTCCAGCAGCCGTTGCAACGAGGAACCCAGGTCCGCATCCTGGTGTGAGAGGTAGAGGCTGGATGATTTCAGGTCAAGTTCCCTGAGACGACTGTCATTGTTCATGCGTAGTACACTGGGCTTCACAACTCTCCTCAATGTAGACATATATTGCCTCTCAAGATCCCTAAACACGCCCAGCGTATCTCTCATTTCCAGCTGAAAATATTTGTTCACAGTCTTGATTTCCACCAACACGGGCCGGAGAAAGCACATGTACAGACTGATTTGTCGCTGTACATTTCATGCAAAATCCTTCCGGCATAGCAGTGCTCTGCACCTGGTACCAAAATGAAGTGTAGCTTGAGGACATCTTCCTGATCTAAAATCCTCTCAATACAGTCTGCAATCATCAACCAACGGGTTGAGCTGGGTGATATGAATTTCAGCCGACAGCGACCATCATTAATAGCCCGGTAGATGTCATTATAGTCACTCTGGCGTTTTGCTGAATGTGCAGACCAATTGGAGGTTTGTCTAATCATATATTCCAGATTGCTTGGGAGAAGTTGCATAGCTTTGTTAGCAACAAAATCCAGTAAGTGGCGAATGAGCTGCAAACTAGGCTACTTCTGTTTGGGTAGTGTAAAAACCGAGTGATTTTTTTCCCGACCATAACACCATCTGTAGCTATCCCCACCATATTTTTTATGTCCAGGCCGCATTCACTCAGAAAAGACACTATTGCATCTGATATGCATCAGCACTGAGAAGGTCAACAAGCCCCAGGTAGGTAGTGACAAACTTGCTGTGTTTCTGTGATCGGTACCTCACACATATGCAGAGGAGCTTGTTCACTGATATGTCAGTGGTTTCATCCAGGTAGAGAGAATATGGAGACTAACCAATATCTTCCTTTAACTCCTCTCTGAAGTGTGGTGCTAGAACAGACGTTATAACGGCCGTACACTTAGTCCTGTGTATTTTGAATGCTCCCATCTCCTCTTGGAGTATATCTGATAAGTCCTCCACGGCATTGATGGAAGTGTGGCAGGCAACATAGGTTGCAATCCTGAGTTCACACCGTTTTTGTTCATCTTTGATTGTGCCTTGTCTCACACCAGATCCCACCAGTACAGCAAAGGATTTGACCCTAGGCACAGAGCGGGACTTGAGCTTTTTTGTGGCACCATGTTCTTTCAGATCATTGAGATCGGCTCTTATTTCTGTATTGCAATACCTGTATGCATGATCCATGTTTTTAATTCAGGGTCGCTGACCCGTTCCTTCCTGTACAGTTTTTTTTATTTCCCCCACTTCAGCATGATGCCAACTTAGCCTACCAGGTTCAAGCGCGACAGGCTTCAATGCATCTGCGTACTATGCTAGTGTGTTGAACTTACGTCATGATACATTGTCAAATTAGATGATGGCGATTGATTATAACTTACCCCAATCAAATATTTTTTAACTGAATGAATGACCATAATGTGAGTGATTTGGAAGTATACTGAATTTTGTATCTGTGATGTTTGTTTAAACCATAAAATAACAGCATGTGCTGTTTTCACGATATTAAAAAAAACTGCCAAATTTTGGCAAAAGCAGCATATTTCATATACCTGCCCAATGCATTTTTTTCCCGGCCGATGTAGTCCAATTGGGCGGAAAAACCACCCAATCTGGCAACACTGGCTATGCAGTCCAACACTGGAAATCCGCACACATAAATGTCAAATTGGCCATAACTTTTCTTTTAATTCAGTGCTGCCAAATGCGGTAGCAAGCCTGTTTTTTAGATCCCCCCCGGGTACTGCGTTATTTATTATGCTCAACATTATACTTTTCTTATATGTGAGCCTGTACCAATGATGACATATCTTAATAAATTTATTAGACCACCGTCCCTATTTGTCTCAAAGACCAGTCAGCATCAAGTGCTTCAATCCTCTCTCTTTCTCATTGAGTTCACTACACTTTACCATTTTGAACAGGAGTGAGGAATTTAAACTGAATTCACCTTTTTAGACCCATATTTGAGCCAGAACACTGGACACCATGTGCTTTGCTATTTGCTATTTTTATCAGCTTTTTTTGTAAAACACTAAATTTGAAAATCCAAAAAAGAATTATATTTTAGCATCATTTTGATTAAAGAGCTTTTACATATTGGTGGATTATTCAGCAATCCTGGGCAGCAGTGGCACACGCCTTACTCTGGATGGTGGACTAATAAATGTATGTGTTTGTGTGTGTCTATAAAAATAAGTTATCTGACCTTCCTTCACCTTGGAGCAGCTCTTCCTGGCTGATGCTATAAATATGAATGCTTTTACAAAACATGGTCTGGTTCAGTAAAAGCAGCCTGAAGGTGTTTCATAATCGTAGATTTATGAAATCAGGCCAGACAAGAAAGGAGATCCAAATGACGTTAAAAGTGAGCTCTGTCTAACTCCTCCTCTGTTTTATCCTTGAAAACACTGACATTAGACAACAGACAGCAGCTTCACTAATCTTGTTGGTTTCTCTTTCAGGGCAACTCAGGTTTTTGTTGTTTTGGAACAAAGCTGATCAGACAGGCGGCAGCCGGCTGGAAGCTTCAGATGGTCGAGGTGTTCGTCGGTTCACAGCAGCTCATCTCTGCCAGGAATTAACACACTAACTGCTGGATTAGACACCAACAGGCAGCAGCTCTTACGGCCTTACTTTACGTCATGAAGTGAAAACTTTTCACCATGATCTCATGTCACAATGTAATCCTCAGACTCTTCTTTAACAATTAATCATCAAAATATCAAAGCAGAAAGAAAATAAACAGTGTGAGTAATTCTCTTTCATCATGACACAAGGATGATATTGCTAATCCATCTGAATGAAGTAATTAGAAGAATAAAGTACTTTCTACTGTTTTACTTTTTCTTTTTATACAAATATCTCACTGTGCTTTTTCTGTGTAAAACCTTTTTTATCTAACATGAGCTAAATTAAGCACCAGTGTTTGATGTTGTCTGACCAACATCATGAACTTTTGCAAAGCAATTACACTTTGTATAATTACATTACTAATCTACAAAATATACACAGAGCTGCATCAGGCTTTCAAGTAACTCTCATCTATTTATCAACTATATAAACCATCTATAGCAACATTAGACATTTACAGCAATTGCTGCAACAGGTTAGTGTGGATGGAAAGGGAAAACAGACATGACTTTCACCCAGGAGGTAACATACAAAAAGATATGTACATGAAGTTATGTATGTAATGTTACAGACACAACTCAAACAACCATCCTTTATTAAACCTAATCAAGTAGTTTTGTTGCCTAGACAAAAATGGCATCTGTTGGTTGAGTGTTACAAAGAAGGAAACATGAGCTCACCCAATTGTTGTAAGATCTTTTTTTTTCTCTCTTATGGGCAGTAAAGATTTCGATGTATTTTTTTTTCCCTACTCGTAATTGTTATTTTTATTATATATATATATATATATATATATATATATTTTCCTTGTGTACCTCAGGGAGAATAAACACCGCTCACTTGACTTTGCCAGTCCTTTGTTATTCCATTTTTTATTGTGGGAAACAACTTCATAGAAGGGTTTGTATTTTAAAATTGATATGTGATTCATTCAGTTATTAGTGTTTGTTCTGAAAACCTCAGGTAGCTCTGTATTATCATGCAAAAGTCGGTTGCAAATCTATGAAGCAAAACCACATATGTCGTGTTACTAGCATGATCTGTGCTTGTACACTGATTCCACCTGAACTTTGCTATTATTATCCACGAATGACCTCCTTGAGAAAAGAGGGAAATGGATTTCATTAAACCTGAAAATACCATTTCTGGTCACCTCCTTCATTAAAAATGTTGTTGACAGGAAATTCATCAGAGGCCAAATCATCTGCAGCAGCTCACCTAGTGGAAATTCATCATGCAGATCATAATTTTCACTGTAACAATTGTCTGGACACATCTGTCTCAGCATCTCCAACCTTCAGTCAAGAGTGATTATTTGTAATGATTAATGATTAAGTTAAACGTGGATTTACTTGGATATATTTTTGATGCTATTGAATGTGTATTTGCTCGCTCCACTTACTAGTGCCCTATGTGTAGTTCTTCCTCACTATCAGCATCACTATGGTGTAAATCTAGGAATTAATTTCAACATAGATTCACTTCCTCTCATCTAAGTCTTGTCATAAGTTAACACATACTCGGCCAGGTCTACTAAGAGCCCAGTTTGTGAGTACTAATTTGCATGCACAATCTAGAATTTTGAGTGTGGGGTTGAACTGCAGTTTGCAGGTTACTAAGAATGCTAAATGACAGGCGCAAGTGTGTTGGAGACATGACTATTTAAAAGAGGGTTTTGCATGTTTCAATCTTTGTCGCATGGCGAGTTTGGAGAGATAAAAGCGAAAACTGAAATTGGACCATTAGAGGTGTTGGTAGATGAAGCCAATAAAGACTTGATGAGCTACAGCAAAGACACTGTTTGGTCTCGTTCTAGGAGTCCAGAGTGCACGGAAACCTAATAAACCTGGTCATCAGGTGTGACACGGCATTTAGGACTTCAAACAGGACTGGGAGATCCCAGCTGTAATAGCTACCGTACGCTGGAATGACGCAGATGATATAAAATGCAATGAATTTAGTCTTTGCAGGTATTGATTGACTCCTTCTAGCTTATCCAGATCTGCTCTGAGTTCCTCCAGCAGCTCCTAAATAAAAAGGCTGGATAGGTGATATGTTTTAATGAGTGTTTCCTCATTCATTCCAAAAATTGTTCACACAAGGTCAAAAAATGCGTTCTCTCTTTCTTCTTTCATCATTTGCATGTCTCTTTCTTGCGACAAAAACCACAGTCATGAGTGCACGACAACACATACAAACAGTTTGTCCCTTCCTTTGAGATGTGTTAAATATAGACACAGTTTCCATGAGCAAAATTGCTTTCAGGTTTAATAAATCACTTTGCATATGTTAAATTAATATATTTATATTTTCCCCTCTTAGTGTGTAAACACTCTGTATTGTATATCCTTATATATATTCTACATACTAACTGGATGCAGACAAGCTATAAGCAGAGAACACAACCCTTAGTGTGCACTGTTTGTACATTTTTTAGCATGTGCAATGAGTTTGCACATTTTTCCATACGTAAACTCTAAAATCTAGTTTCACTGGATCATTTTAAAACCATGTTAACAGCCCATTTGACTAAAAAATGCGATTGCTTCATTTAAACTGGTGTTACGATTCCCTGTTGATTCCCTGTGTTCCCCCTTGTTTTCCCATCCTTGTGTTTCTTGTGTTCACTTGTCAGTATCTCCTTGTTGATCTCTGTGTTTGTGTGTGTGGGCATGGCACATCTCCCTGGTCCCTCCTGGATAATCACAGATGAAGCACACCTGCCATTCTTCAGCACACCTGCCTTCCATCAATTTATCACTTCAACTGCATATAAACCCTGGCCTTCCTCTCGCGCCTTGTCAGATCGTTTGTTCAGCTAGTGTGGTAGTTTACTTTCGGATCTTCTCAACTACAGCTACTCCTTTGTGTTTCCTGTTGGTTTCTAGCCAGTCTCTAACCTCTGAGCCTCTTGTGCTCAGGTTCATCACCATCATCACCTCCTGCCATATTCCTGCTTGCCTGCTCTTTACCGAACATCTCCGGACAGCCCACAGTCCGTGCCTCCACTGTCTAGTCCACCCACTACTTCACTTCAGCCATTCCCTCCACCTCACTGGACCCTCTCCTTCCCCTTTTCTTCCCACGTCCTAAATAAATCCCCTTTTTAGCCGACCTTTGTCTGAGACTGCATTTTGGGTCAGCACCTGTGTCATCATGACAACCGGTTCATTATTTTCTGTCTCACATGTAAGTCATAACTGTTGTCTTCTGATGTTCTTTTTTTGTTGCTACTGGTGTGCTGTCTTGGTCAGGTCTCCCTCGAAAAAGAAATCTTAATCTCAAGGGACTACCTGGTAAAAATAAAGGCTAAATAAAAACTTTTCACAGATCCAGACCACAGTGTAATATTGCCAATTGTGCCAAAAGTGTTCTGACAGAAAGTGGCAGGCACTCACAAAGGCTTTATGTCTACCAGTCGTGTATGCATTTATATGGCTAAGAATACCTTCCTTTAGTGTCATTGTTGATTGACTTTATATGTAGAGGCATTATTCCCATTTGAAAGTTTCTTTCTGGTTACCATAGAACATACCAAACACCAATATGATTTCATAAACCACTGCATAAAACTGAAATAAAACCAAAACCAATTACATAACAGATAAATGAAATTATCATAGCATGGAGGTACAAAAGATATACATGAAAAAAGTATGAATCATCTGAACTTTCAAAGGTGTATCTCCTTGACACACCAACAGCCTAAGAAGTTGAAAGGTCATTTTTTTATAGATAAGAGACATTAGAGCTTTTAGCAAATATATGAAGGATATAAAAATGACTGTTTATTGCAGAAGAGACATGATGTAGTGACATTGTCTGGTAAATACAATTTGTTTGAAATGTCATGAACCCAAGCTTATCTTTATTACTCCTTTCATTTCTTCAGGAGATTGTGTCCTGAATTGAGTTTTAGTCTCACTGCACCATCATCCTCATTCTCTTACTCCAACATAGTCTCATGAAACAGTTTTTATGATATCATACGAGATGTTAGGCACAGATTTTCACGCATACCTTTCATTCACAGTGGAATTGGCAATATTTTAATAAAGTTTATGCATTGAAATATGCTTTGACAACATTTCTAGCGATGGTTAGGTATAGGGTTACAGGGTTACAGGGTTAGGGAAATAAAATGCATATTTCCTGCTAGAAATGTTATCAAAACACATTTGAACTCATAAGCTATCTTAAAATATTGCATTTTCCACTGAGAATGTGAGGAATGTCTGCCATGTTTTCACAGAAAGAGCAGTCTGCATCCAACATCACATGATCACAACTCTGGCTCCCAATTATGTGGGTTATATACGAATTATAGTGCAATACATTTCGTAGTAATTTGTATGAATAAATTGATGAGAAGAGCCTGCTTATTGTGGCACTATGTAATAACTTTGTATTTTCTGGACCACCGAATGCATGAGTCAGTCATGCTGTTTTTGTTCAACAGAAGTGTTTACTCATTGTTGATTAAATTAGTGCTGATCACTAATGGAGCAGAAAGAGATTTGTTAATTAGGAATATTAGTATTCAATTAAAATGCATGTGTAGGATGTATTTGCACGTCTGTGGATTTGAAGTCTGTTACAACCTTAACACACTGGACCAACTGAGCGACGGTCACACTCAGTGTTTTATCAACTGTTTTATGTACTTAGGTTAGATTAACATTGCAAATTACAAACAATGCCTGTTTTACTCCAGAGCAGATTAGAATATCCTTGTACCTGTTGAATGACATCATCCGATGAAGAAAAATCATTCACACGTGCTTCAGCATCACTGCTCACAAACACATGCGTACCACAATAACATCACACAGTTTCAAACAATCCTCTGGGAGGGAGTAAATTTCACTGGCTGTTTTAAAACAAGCAAACTGGCTTAAATTGGTGTGAGTTTAAGTTATTGTTGGGCTGCCTGTTTTAATTGCTCTTTTACTGACTGATGAACTAGCTCACTATTTTTATGACTGTGAGGGCACTGAGAGTGTCGTGGAACACATCATTAGCTCAGAGATTCACAGCGGGTCTGAATGAATGACTCAACGGCTGTTTGACTGACTGATTTTCAGGGTTTGTATCCAGCTGGGGATCCCTGAGGGGTGTTATGAAGCGTGATATTAGACCCTGAGCTTCACAATGGGAGGCTTCAGAGTCCTAACAGCAGAGCATCTCCGACCCATCATCTTTGACTGACAGCAGCTCTCATCTGGAACAAAACTGCAGCTAAAAGAGAGAAACTGATTGTGAAGTGTGAAATGACAAAGAAAGGGTCAGCAAGCTAAACCTGACTTCAGATTACTGGACATTCTAAGACTTTATGGATTTGGATGAGATCAAGAAGCGAACCTATACTAATAGAAGAGATTACTGATCACATATCAGTGGATAACATGATGATGTCATCAAAAGTTTAGGTTGACGATCCAGTCCTGTCAGAGTGACAGTAAAGTGAGGAATTACAAGAATTAGGAATTATTTTTACAACAAGAAATAAAGGTAAAGGTTAAACTTTTTCACTGTGATTGATTCTTTTGTTGTATGTTAAAATAATATTATTTCACATTTCCAGTTACAGTTTTTAAGATCATGTTTTCTATGAATGTATATGCAATGATTGCAGTTCACAACAGTCTTCCATGATGTTCACTGGTCTGTAGTCAGCTGCCAACATTTCAGCATGTGCTCGAGTTAACTTGTTCTATTTTATTTCACTGATAGATAAGTGGAGACTTGCCCACTCCAGGATAGTGCCTATGCCTGTTAGCATCCTTCTGAGTAGCATTTTTGTTTTCTTACTTCTAAGTTGATCATGATGCTTTAAAAAAAAAAAAATTCCCAATGGTGATCAATAAAAATATCCTGGGGGTGTGGAAATGACTGCCAGGATGAATAAACAGGTTGAAGGCAATATAAAATTTCATAAAAGAGGCTGTTGTAAATGCTAAAAAGATATTCTGGAAACAGATTGTGGTCCAAAAGGAAATTTGCAGAAGATTTGAGTTTGCTGTGTTCGTGTTCATTTTAAGTGTTCTATTCATGGATTAAAGAGCTAGAAGACAATTTGTCAGGCCAAAAATTAAATTGTTACCAAAGAAATGCATTTCCAAGTCGTGGAATCATAATCTTATTTCCCCTACTTAATTTCACTTACACACACTGTGTAGATACTGTATTTCTCCTTGAATGATGTGATTATATGGGATTACTGTCAAGTTTTTGGGAGTCATTTTATAAAATATTTCAGTTCTGGTGCTCTGGTTTCAAAGCCCAAGAAATTATAATTATAAATTATACCCACCTGCACATTTGAACAATTATTAATTTTGATTAACCTACTTCACATTACTGGATAATAACATAATTTCCTGCTCTTCACTAAATTTTAGATATGTTTCTCCTTTGTCATATGGAATTTCCTCCTCTATTCTGTCCTCTCCCTGTCTGTCTCTCTCGTCTGTTTTGTCAGTGTCAGTCATTTTTCTCTGCAGGGCTCCTTCCTGTCACAGATGACACTTGTTACCCCTCCACCAATCTCCTGCTGACAGCAGCAGGGCTGATCTGAGCAAACAATTTCTACTCCCATGTAAACATCTATTACTGAGAACATAAAGAGAGAGGAAGAGAGAGAGAGAGGTAAGATGCGAGGAGTTGTGGCATTCACTGACATAGCTTTGACCTCATTTCCACAGCAGGTGAAGACATTCTCATTCTGCAGGCTGCTTCTATCACAAAAACTCAGCTGTTTCCATCAGCAGCTTTCTACAGAACAAGACATCAGCAGCTGCAGCGCATGTAGCAACAGCAAGTGAAGAAAAAGCTGCTATGATCATGCTGTGTCCATCTAATGAACGTAAATCCAATATTCACTCTCTTTTTGGTTATCTTTCGGTCTCCACCAACTCTGATCCCCTGTGTTCACCAGTTGCTATTGTCTGGCTAGGTGTAACATAGTTGGTATATCTGATTTTTTTTTTTTTCTGCTGATATATCAAATAGTTGCATCTGGAAAAAGAGCCCATGAGAGCCATGAGAATAAAGCAAAATAGTCAAGTCAACACTCCTGCTTGGAATGGCGCCAATGAGAGTGGTGAGACCAAACTCATTTAATTAAAACCATGATCTGAAAGAGAGTAAATTATTGTGTAGTGCTGCAGAGTAGGGCAATAATAATCTTTAGGATTATCACTGTGGTACTCATTGGATTCAATTGTTAATATTGATCAAAATACAACTAGCACAAACATGACAGATGGCAACTGTAGAACATTTCTGTAGCAGCAGATTAAAAGTATGTCCTTCAATGCTGACAATTAAGGTTCAGCTATTTGCCATTATATTCTACATCCCGACATATCATTTATGATTATGGATGTAACATTAAACTGATGATGATGAAACCTTGGCAGTTTCCATGGTGTTCTTGAAATGTCGACACCTGTGCATAAAACTGTCAGATGATTCTTTTTTTTTTTTTTTTTTTTTTTTTTTTTATCTCATATGGGCTTCCTGCCAAGTCCCATCAAAGGTCAGACTGGATTGACATTGACACTAATGCTTACACTGAAAAAGACTAAGTTAAACAGCTCATTTCCCATCAGCACTTTGCTACGAAAGGTCAAGCAATCATACGACAATTCAACATTTTTATCTATGAGCTGAAACATTTCTCAGAGCTCAAGACCGACTCGGGATTCACCATCAAAATGTCACCGATCATCTGTTGGTTTTGTCACTTAATGTTTGACCTGCAGTTTTATTTGAATTGTGATTTTCTGTCTAAGCTGAAGAAGATGAGGAGCTGATTGGCTCTGCTGTAATGAGCCTCTTTTCAGTAACTGAAGACAATGCTTGTTTAGTCCATCGGCTGTTTGAATTGTTGACTGCAGGAGCCGAGTGTGGAGAATTAATTAATACACTAATGACTCTACTGAACCAGAGTGGAGCTGTTTGTGCTTCAGGGGCTGCAGGTTCAAAGGGTTAATGGATTATTTCTCCTTTAGGGCCAGGAAGGAAAATAACATGATAATGTGGCAAACTGAGGAGAGGAGATTTAACAAGACCTGGAACGTTATCGCTCTTTCTTTGTCTCTAAAAGATCCAACCTGCAAACACATTTTAATTCTCCTCAAAGGTGTTAAATTTAATCATAGTTGCTCTCATTTCTGTTCTGCCAAGATCAATAGATGCTTAATATTCCCTTTTTGTCAGCATAGGATTAATTAATGCCCTGCTCCTGCAAAATAAAAACTGTATGCATATAATGAATAATTATTGAAATGAAAGCTGACATGTTTCTATCCAGCAGTTCAGAATCTTAATTGTGATTAAATGAATGCAGGGCACATTAATTAAAAATCAACACAGAAAAATAAAATATGACCTGTTGCAAACCCAAGGAGTCATGAAGAGGTATTAAAGGACCAATTAAAGGAAAAAAATCCCTAATTACCTGCAGTGATACAGAGCAGTGCATATTGCTTATAGGGTTAAGTTTGTCTCTAATATTTCTTTCTGTCTATAAACCATTGCTCTGGGTAATTCACACAATGTCAACAACTCTATCTGGAACTATTTTCTGAAATATATTTATTAATGAATCAATGAATGAGTGATGTATTTAGTGGTGGTGTGTGGGTCAATACTGAAATATTGATATCTCCAAGACCAGATAATTCTGTTCTATAATTGAAATATGATATTATTTTAAATAAACGTGTAGGTTATCATTAATAGGAACACAGTGGAAAGTAACCATGCCATCAGGACCACATCCTTGTCAAACTGACTAAGTGAACCTGTGAATGAGGGAAAATTTGAGGACACTGGTTGTTACATTTTCTGGCGAGCTTGATTAACAGCTTGATCACTAAACAAAAACAGGAATGTTGAATGCTTGTGTTTTTTCTTGTATGATAATTCTCTATAATTAAACAATAAGAATGGGTAGGCTGGTGTCTTGTACTCGATATGAAGCTATAATTTGAAATGCATTACATTTTATTTTCCAAACACATTACGTTTTTGTACAAAGCTATCAGTATCGGATCAGTATTGTCGGAAAGGAAATCAGTGGTATCACACAGTGGTGTCTTTATTTCTCTGTTGTCTCAGGATTCAGTTCGATTGGTTGTAGATGAACAGCCGTAAAACTGCAGGAGCAGCAAGTAAAGGAAAGTTTTGGTTTTCCCATTTTAGGAAAACTTAGTTTATTTGCTTTCTCGCCAACAGTTAAAGGAGAAGATTGATACCACTCTCTGCAACCAGTGCCTGATTCTTCCCAAGGCCAACAATACCAATGTGAAGGGTCTAGTCCCGGCGTGAATCCAAATGTAAGACTCTGTGGGGCAGTACTTCAAAGTAACAGATCTTTTTATTGAGAGCACAAAACAGGTAGGCAACACAGGCACTTGGTGTGGATAAGTGTAAACTGAAAGTGCACTCTAGGGAAGGAGTGGAAAAAAGGGAAAGCCAAATCTAAACTAGAAACAAAAATCTCTCACAAGGAGGAGGAAATATCCCTAAGCTAACAAACACATATAACATAATCCACTCTTAAGGAGCCCTGAAAAAAAAACACGAGGGGATAAGAAAAAGGGAATAGGCCCATGGGTATCTACACGCAGGGAAAAAAAAGGGCATCAAACTCTGAATAACCTACAGTAAGTGCCGAAAAACAAAATCACTCACAAGGAAGTACAGCTAATATTAAGTCTCTGAACATGGGGGAAAAATTATCAAACATAAAGCGCCCAATGAGGGGGATAAAGGGAAAAAAAAATCCAAAGAAGCAACAAAATTAACTCTCAAACGGGAATCTAATCTAAATACTAAGGCACAGTAACGACTCGGAAGACTCTTTTCCAGAGGCACAAATCAGTAAACTTATCATAGAGTTCATGGACCATGGACCATGGGAACATATGAGAAGTGACAAACGCACACATCACAGGGGGAGATGGGACTATTTAAAATTTTTAACTGGTGGGAACAATCAGGGCGGCAACTGACAATCACAAAGGAGAGAAATAGGAGGGCAGGAAGCAAAGTGATTGCATTACTACAAAATAAAACAGGAAATGGACGGGACAACATGACTGCACGAGACAATTTGGGCAGGCCCAAAATTGGGTAAACTTAACTAAACAGACAGGTGGGACATGACAACCAACCCAGACTATAAAGGTCACTAATTCTCATCTAACACTTTGCAAGAATATGAGCAAACTAATTTCCTAAAATAGTAAACTACTTCTTTCAAGCTATCAAGCTGAAATATTCAAATTTTCCAAAAAAGAAAAGTAAGAAATCCTGTTTTTTTCACATTACTGCACTTGCTTCATCCCCAAAAAATCTGATAAACTACACAGTGAAGAGATGATTAGGGAACAGCTTCACTTGAACCGTTGGTGTCCACCGGGTCCATTCACTTCACATTGGCTGTATGAGTGAGACTCTCTCAGCTTTGTGTAATTATCACCCATTTGACACAGTCTGAGCATCTTGTCTGGAATATAAATGAGGAAGATAAAATTCTGGGATCACAGCGAACCAAAGCGTTGTACCTGAAGGAATTATCAACGCCTCGACTCCCATCAGTGTCCTCTCTGAGCCGTCACTAACACACAACTATTATCTTGGCTGAGGGCATTTTGCCTCCTCACATCTTCAGGCTGCTAATTTCCTTCCTCTGAGAGGTGAATTCCTGCTGTAAATCCTAAATATCAGAGAGTGTGTTGCAGGTTTCTAGAGGCACAAAGCCCAGACCTGCTATTGATGTGAAACTTTTAGCCATGCTGCTAATAAGAGCCTGATGATTTCTGTGTGTATTTTAATGGCTAATCTTTTCCTTGATGTCAGAGGTCAAGTCCAGGCAGGTTGTCATCACATCCTGTTAACTGACCTTTGATAAAACAAGTAGAAATCCAGCCTTTCAAACCTTTTCTTTAGCATTGACCTTCCTAAAATATGCTAATCCAAAACAAACAAAGGCATCCTTGTAAACTAAATCCTTTCGTTTCAGCTCCATCCAACGGCTGATATGTGACAAAAGAAACTAAATCGCTTCTGAGCTAACTGAAGGAAAGCGTGTTAATTGCTGAGGCAGGTTTGGTACTGAAGGTTGAAGGACATGCTTTAAAAAACAGCTTGTATCCCAGTTACTTTCAGAGGGGTTGAATCATTTCCACTCTAGATTGAGAAGGAAGGATTTCCTTTTTTTTTAATTTATTTAATGGAGACATTTAAAAGATTAGATGAAAATTTCACCAGACATATTATCATCATCAGTGATGATTTGTCAGCTCTGACCGGTAAGTTTCAAAGAAATAAATCTTCTTGGTTTCCCGTGTCAGCTTAGCTGCCCTTGGCTCTGCCAAGCCTCATTAGGCCCTGCAGTGAAAAAAACAGCTGAAGGTCCATACTGACTCGACTTGTCAAGGCCTGACTGGCAGGCTAATGGCCCCGCTGGCTAATTGTACCTCATACACTTTTTCTCCAGAGATGGAAAATCATAATTTCAAGTCACTGTGTCTGCAATAAAAACTAAATGGACTGCTTCAAAAATACACATTTTGTAGATGCCTTGAAGAATCAAGTATGCTGCAGAGTTAGAAAGAAGTTGACATGAAATAAAAAAATACCAAAAATGTAACTCAAATTAAATTTTAATTTTATATAGTTAAATTTAACCCAAACAAAAACACAAGATTGGACTCGCTTGAAAGTTGTTGAAGATGTTTCACCTGTCATCATCTGTCCAGATTCAACCCAACTACCTTCTGTAGCTCAGCAAACTGCCCTCTGGAATGGTTATCAGGACAAGTACTTCAGATACAACTCAAGTTAGTTTAACACTTTATTGTATACACATATGCAATTAGCACTCGTACGCTAGCTTGACTGCTACCGCTACGTTAGCCTACCGACAGTCAGCTTTTTAATTACAGTGACGTCAACCCAGTAGGTTGTAAACCTGCACTGTGAACACAAACACGAAACCCAGAATTACCTGATGAAATTATACATTCAACCGTGTGATAATGATATCTGACTCAAATAATTTCTATGCTAATTCACAGACACTCACCAGCAAGGTGTACCAGCCCTGACCATTGATTAAATGAAACTGAAACCAAAAGTGAGACACAGTTTGTAGATCAGGAATGATAACAAACATGTAACCAAGTATGAACTTAACAGATATGACATACATAAAATATGCCTGTGCATTTGGGATAAAGTGGTGAACATACACACTTATTACCTCATACCAAAGAGCATTATAACAACCATCACTTATGCATGTCTGTTTACATATGCAATAGCAACAACTGCTGGAAAGTTCTCCATCATCCACAAGGCTTCTTCAGTCAACTAAGTGTTATAGGGTCCAAACATTTAAGCTCCTGGAGGACCAGTAAAGAAACAAACAACTGAAACCAATAGGTCTTGTAAGGAAGGAACTTAAATCACCTTTATCCCCCCCAACAAACTAAAAGAATATTTTTACAAGATGTCCAACAATTAACTTTTGTATTTACATTTTATTTTAAAAAAGTTTCTGAGTCGAAAAAATGATAAATACAGAGCTGAGGATGGGGGTAATTGTGATGAAAAATCAGACATTTACAGATTGTAATGTCAAACATTTGAAAAAACAAAACTCTTTTGGAAATTGGATCAAGCTTATAAGCCACTGAAGAGTTTGTAGCAACCGTGACAAGACAGACAACATCGTCTGTGAGAGAGATTAAAATAAAGTAGCTCCAGACATGCAGAAAGTGGTATAGAAGAAAAACAAAACAATTATTTCTTTATCTCATTGTGACCTTTGTCCAATAATGCCAGCCCACACAGCTTTGTCTGCCTATCTGCTGTCTGTCAGACATGAGAAGAGATTAAACTAGATGCAAGTTTTCCACATGTCAGTAGAGGTAAAGATGAGCAGAACGTGACCAGAGCAAAGAGCAGAGAATCAATTTGAAATCAGATTTAAACGTGGCTCTTTCCAGTTGTTCAGGCTGTTCGATGTCAATAAAGTTGCCACAAACCTCAACTGAACTTTTTTGTATAATCCTGTATACCACAGGAATGGTGATTTGGTCAAATAAGAAGCTATAGGCTAGGCCAATGATATATCAATACCACTGATAGTTTAATGAAATGATGTGTTTACTTTCAGCAGCAAAGATAGAAATAGTATTACATTATGTCACGATTACGAGGGAAGGATAAATTCAAGTATCTAATGCACTGTAGGTGATACAGTAGTAGCCATTAGAATCATCATAGACTAAATATTATTTTTTTGTAATTTCTACGCAAGTACTAGGAAGCCGTGGTTTAACACATTTTTAAAAGCGCTTTCTCACGATAACTGTGTTTTCTCGAGATAAGTTAATTTTGTGGCAAACTAGAATTCAAAACATTGGGCTAATCACTGTAGGGTGGTGTAGGTGTCTGTCTACTACTTCAGTAAAGTTACAAAGATATTGGCAGATTCCTGGATCAATAAGTCAAAAATATGCAAATGTCTTTTACACAAGAAAACAAAGCTTCTTTTTCCTGAGATAACAAGAAAAACTAAGAAAGCACTTGGAGAGCGCAGACCTCTGCCAAGGTGGCAGCGACTTTTATCTATTTATTTAAAGTTATCCCCGTCGCCAAGGAGATTATGTTTTCACCAGGGCTTGTTTGTTTGTATGTTGTTTTGTTTGTTTGCAAAGTAACTCAAAAAGTTATGGACATTTTTTGATAAAAACAACAACTCAAACTCTACAAGGAGTGTCATGTCTGTCAAGTTAAGTGTGTTTATTATTTCGGTCTTGTCATTTCCTGTTTTATTTTGGAATTAATTGTCTTCCCTTGTGTTTCAGCTTCACTGTTCCTGTCCTGTGTTTCCCTGTCTGGTGATTGTCAGCCCAGCCCCTGATTGTTTCCAGCTGTTCCCCATTACCTAGTGAGTTTATGTCTGCGTCTCCCCCAGTTCTGTGCCAGTACGTCTTGTGTTCTCATGCCAAGCTACCAGCCCTTTTCCTCGTCTTCGATCCATGTCAGGTTTTTCCCCGTTAGTGTGTGTCTGTCTGTTGAGCTGTTTGTTTCTTTGTAACTTTGTTTGTCCAACCACGTGTAGTCTGTTAGTGTAGTCAGTCCTTTATGTTTAGTGTGCACCTTTGGATTTCCTCACCATTGTGAGCGCTTTATGTTTATATTCATTAGATAAGACCCAGGTAGAACTAGGGCATTTTGTGTTGTAACTTTTGTAGCTATAGTGCTTTAGATTTTCTGTTCTTTTGATAACTTTTTATAGCCTTCTTTAGTAGCCTTGTTGTGCTTGTTTTTCAGTAGTCAGGTTAGAGTGTAAATCCCTCCCTGTACTGTTATTATTATTTCTGTTAATAAATCCTTGGTTGATACTTTGTTTTTGAGTCGTGCTTTTGGGTTCACCCAGTTGAGTGCCAAGTTTTGACAAGGAGGGTATTAAGCTATAAACTAAAGGGGAGAATGGGAAGTAGGCTCTACTCACAAAGAGGACTAGACTACTACTAGGACGGGAACAGGGAAGAAAACAAAAAGGCGCTAATGCTGTAAAAAATTACAAAATAAACAATCCCTGGAGAAACGAGGAGCTGGGAACAGGCACGGGAACATGACGATCTCACAACAAGCCAGGGGGAGACAAGACTATTTATACATGAGGAAGGGGGAAGAGGTGGAGACAATTAGATTCATAAATGATGTTTCAGTGTCCAACTCCTCCTGAGGAGGTTACTACAGGACAACCAGGGCTATAAGCACCTCAGAGAGACAACACAAAGACTTTCAGTGCAGCTGAATTGCTGTCAATAATGTATTTCAACCAAGATAGAGTAAGAGAAGCAGAGAAGGGAAAAAAAAAGGCGGAGGGTAAAAAGAGAAGGCAAGACAATCATGTTGAGATGTTTGTTTCATGTAACATATTCCAATGTGGACAGAATAGAAGAGGGACAGAGACAGAAGGAAATGAACAAAGGTGTTTTTGTCTGACATATCAATGTACCAGGAGGAAATAAAGGAGTGAGCAGACGAGACAGTGGAGCTGTGTGTTCAGCTGGTGAATGGAGCTCCTCAGGGAGGTTATACACACAGATTTTCTCCTGAATCTCAGTCATATAATCCTTTGATGAGCTGCTGACGAACCCAGGAGCAGGGCAATCATTGTATCCATGTGAAAACACCTGAGATCTGTTAAACAACAGTGAAACACTTAAACAGTGGTTGCACTGCATTACATTTTTTTTTTTTTTTATTTTGGAAGAAATCAGTTCACAACAAACACAAATGTGTTGACATGAAAATCATTGATGGTATAATGTGGCCTATTCATGTGTACAATCCACTGTGGATCATCAAGCTATTTTAAATCTAATTCTGACTCTATTAAACATAAATGTTTGACATCTTATGATGATTATTTACTTTAATGTAAACAACTTCTATTTAAAATGCTGCAGAGACATTTCGTTCCCCAACCAACAAAAATATTAAAGAGTTGAATCCATCAGAAAGCGCTCTAATTGGACCATTTATGTCCATTTCCTAATTAATAGGATGTGGTGACAGAGCCTTTAACAGACTGAAAAGGAGCACTTTGTCACAGCCACACTGCTAACAGCCTGGTTAATGTATTCCTTCTTTGTGAATTGTCATCTTGTTACATATCAGATGGTAACTCATGAGATGATAAGGAAACTAAAAAAGGGACACTTGAATCTGTTCCCAGTTGTAACTGCAATTATTTCCTTCATCCTCCTCCTTGAAGGATGGTTGCTGCTCTGGTTGTTGGAGGCGTTTTAATATTCAAGTGTCTGTCTTTTGAGACTGAGGAGGCTTCAAACTGGACTTTAATTACATTTCACAAAAATCTGAGCATTCTCTGACAGAGAGAGATACTCAGATCTTCGGAGTAATGGCTTCAGATTCAGTTGTATATTTAATTATTTTAGGACTTTAAGTCTCTGATTTGAAAAGCTTTTGAGCATCTAGGTATATATACACATATATAGGCACACAGCAAACAAAAGCAAATCCTTGATTTCATGTGATATTTCGTGTTATAACTCAAATTCATTGTTTGGCTTTGTGTGCCCAAAATTTCTCAATCATGGGAGTGTAACATTGGAAGTTTTGGTCAGTATATATATATATATATATATATATATATATATAGTCATGGAAAAAATTATTAGACCACCCTTGTTTTCTTCAATTTCTTGTTCATTCTAATATCTGGTACCACTAAACGTATAATACAATGAACACAACAAAAAATGCAGCTGGTCACATCATACTTTATGTCCTATTTGACATTCTTAAGCTTAATTGATTCCCAGGGTATATAAGAGGCCATTTCATGTCACAAGCAGCACTGCACATGCAAAGGCCTAGAGTGGTTTCCTGCTTACATTCAAGCCGTAGCACAACTCAGAAGTTGTCAGCTCTCACATAATGCCTAAAACAAAAGAATTATGTGAAGCAACAAAGGCAGCCATCTTGGCACTGCTGGAAATTGGCATGAGTGAGAGACAGGTAGCGAAAAACAGAAGATCTCCAAGACAGCCGTTCATTACAACAACAAAAAAACAAGCTGAACATGGCACTACCAAATTGCTACCTGGCCGTGGCAGGAAACGTCTTTCTACCCCACGAGATGACCGTGCACTCATCCGTTCCTGTGTCAGGAATCGTCGTCAGACCTCCAGGGACCTTAAAAATGAGTGGGCACTGTCGAGAAATGTGACTTGCTTGGCAAGGACAGTTCGAAACCGACTTGTTGAAGCTGGTTTGAAGTCACACAGAGCACGCAAGAAGCCCTTCATCAATGAAAGGCAGAGGAAGGCCCGGTTACTCTTTGCTCGAGACCACAAGGATTGGACTGTTGATGATTGGGCTAAGGTTCTCTTCAGTGATGAATCCAATTTTGAATTGATGCCCACTCCAGCCAACTTACTGGTTAGGAGGAAGCCTGGAGAAGCTTACAACCCAGACTGTCTTGCCCCTACAGTAAAACATGGGGGTGGATCAGTCATGATCTGGGGTTGTTTCAGTCTGAGTGGAACAGGGCAAATGCAATTGTGTGAAGGTCGAATGAACCAGGTCAAGTACAGGACTACCCTTGAAAACAGTCTTCTTCCATCAGCTGGAAAACTCTTTCCTGCCTCGAATGACTGGATTTTCCAACAAGACAATGCCCCTTGCCACACGGCAAGGTCAGTTAAAGCCTGGATGGAGAACCACAACATTCGCACCATGCCTTGGCCTGCTCAATCACCAGATCTTAATCCAATTGAAAACCTGTGGAAAATCATCAAACTCAAAATGGAGAACCACAAGCCCAAAAACAAAGAAAATTTGTTTGAATTTGTCCAACAGGAATGGGCTGCTGTGACAGCAGAACAATGTCAGAAGCTGGTGGAGAGCATGCCAAGACGCATGGCTGCAGTCATCAAAAACAATGGTTATGCAATCAAGTATTAACTCTTGTGTGTATCATGTGTTTAAAGCAAACAGAAAAGAAAACATGGAATGCTTAAAAGTAGTGTTTTTGGCGGTACAATGCCATAGCTATTGATGTAAGAATTTAAGTAATTTTGCTTATTATCAAGAAAACCATGGAAAATGAATAATCCTTAGTTCTTAAATTAAACTCTCATGAGCTATTTTTGTTGTTATCATTATAATTGTCCAAACAAATGTACCTTTAGTTGAGCCAGGCATTAAAATTAACAAGAAATTGAAGAAAACAAGGGTGGTCTAATAATTTTTTCCATGACTGTATCATTTATTAGATCATCACCCAGTGTAAAGTCTACTAACTTCACAGTACTGCTGATTACCAAATATATTCTATAGTGTTATTATCCATGAATTTTAACTGTTTTACAAAAAAGCAGCAAAAATAGCAAAGCACATTCTTGTTCCGTTTCTCATTTCTCAGAGAATTCTAGTGGTCTCGAATTTTGGTCTAAAAAGGTGAATTCAATTTGATATTCCTCACTCCGGTTCAAAATGGTGGAGCGCAGGAAACTCACTAAGAAAGAAAGAGCACTTCATAGTGCTGGATAGACCAGGTGGTCAAATAAATTTGTTATGCACTGTACATACATATATACTGGATATACTATAAATGCTATAGACATGAAATCAACTTAAACTAACAACTTAAAAAATTACACCAACAAAAGTGACATGGTGGGTTCTAACTAAGCGTCAGTATGTGACAGATTGATGAGGACACATTACATGATCTTCTATTTCAGCTGCTCGGCACGTTAACCAGTCCGAGATGACACTGAGATGTGCTGAAAGGGAATGACAGGGAGTTTGTTTGTTGCTGTGCTGACAGATGTTTCCAACATGAGCTGGTGACAGTTACCCAGTGTTGTCATGTTGGCAGAACAGCTCTTCTGCCAACATGACAACGTCTGTTCCGCTGAAGGGTAGCATTTTCTACATGCACCCGGTGGACACAACATCCAGGCTGTGAGGAGTAAACTATTCCTTATTCCCCCTCCTCATTCTGCTCTGGTAGCCAGCTGTAATGTTAAATGTTCACATGGCTTGTCCAGCTTTTCCTCTCCAGTTAATTAAAATGCAGATGCATGACTGCTGTAGACATGAAATGTGTCATCATTAAAAAGAAAAAAAAAAGCTCTACAATCAACACAGTCTATCAATTCCTTGGACTCCTTAATGGTTCAAGTACCACCTGAGAAAGTAGTTAGCTGTCCTGGTACAAGCAGAAGGCACAAGTAACACTGGTGGCATAAATATCACAGGTTGAGAATGGCTGCCTTCAACACTTTAGATAGTTAGAAGTCCACACTTCTTCAAACTACAGAAATATATTTTGTCTTTAAGAGAATGAATCTCAGACCAAAATGCACATTTTTTATGGCAGACACATTGACTTGAACTTATAAAAACACAGATGTAATCAATACCATGTACAATGTCTCCATTCAACTTAAGTGTCGCTGTAGACCAGTCGTGTGAGCCGACATGCACGGTAGTGCCTGATAATCAAAAAGTAGTACTATATGAGTGTTTGTTTCCATTCATTCATCCTATTCAGGGTCACAGGGGGCCTGAAACACAGATTTTGCTAGATGACGGTAGGGTAGAGTCACCAATTAAGAACTTGCAAATTGTGTATTTTGCACCAATTTTATTGTATATTGTATTTATATAGATAAAAAGTAGGGATATGTCACTGGTGGATCGTAACCAGGTTGTTGAGGGTCGTTTGTAAAGGACAGAGGGAGTCATAACATGTGCAGATTTTAAAGCCCAGGCCATACAAATAAAATTGACTTGACTGAAATCTCTTAAAAGATCTTGAGGGTTATGGGACAAAAAGACAAGAGGTAGACCCAAAACAATTTCACCCGCACTGTGCTGGAGAGTCCAATGGGCTGTCCATGAAGACACAGGCCGATCCTAGACCCAAAAGCCATTACTAATGGTGACTGCAGCCCAATAATCATAAAACAGCATCTGTGAGAGAACAAAAATCATCTTCAAAGGTAATATCTCCTCCCACGCTATAAACTTGCACCAACCATGGGACTCACATGGAGAAATGTTTCCACCAGCCTCCTGGAAACACTCACATCAAGCATCCATAAACATTTGCCTAAACTAACATTCAAGTGATCAACGGCGGAGCTCTTCACTGTTGTGTCACCAGGTCTTTTTTGTTGTGTTTGCTGCCTCTGGTGGATGTTGATAGTGCAAAAATGGAGGAGTGTAGTCACTTCCTCTCTCTACTATCCTGCTCTTCACACTTTATACATGGCATTTCAAGTAAGTGGTATTGCTTATTAGTGCTAAGACAAAATGCATTAGTATTACAGAACATGTTTACAGTTTATTTATTATTTCCCAGTTCGGTCTGATTCTTGGAGCTTGGTCAATAGAGTGTGTAGCTGTGAAGACAGAACACACCCCACTCACTCGCTGAGCCCCTTGACACTTTTAGTTCTGTTTTGTATTTATTTATTTATTCATTTTTGTTCTACGGTCTTAAAGTTTTCATCAACTGTTTAAAGCTGTCTATTAGAGTTCAAATGCCGTTTTCAATAAATTGTCTAAGTGTCTTCTTTTTGCATTTTGAAGTTCTACTTACAATCTGGTTATGATCCTCCATGCAAAATGCAGATTCTTGCAATTTTTTCCCCCGTGAAAAGATTTTGTTCAGGGCTGTATGTTCCTATTACAGTTGCTTCAAATGTGTGGCGTGTGAGAAAAGGAGGACCCAGGAGCAGAAGTGATACTGGTGAGTACAAAGGTTTATTTCACAAATAAACAGGTGAGGGTTTCAAAACGGTCCACAAGTGAGGGGAAGACACGAGGGTGAGTGCTGGGCTGTGAGAGCGACGGGAGGCACTGGAAAAAAACAGGAGAAGAGAGACACAGGTAAATATACATTCACTGGAGAGTGCATGAAGAAACTTATAATCGCTGAAGAAAAGCCAAGCTGCTATCACAGAGGATAACTGGATACTCTGGTGCTGAGGAGTGTTTCTGCAGGTCTTAAGTAGACGATCTGATGATCCAGTCTGATGCAGGTGTGTTCAATTACTCCTCAGCGCCGTGGGGGAAGGGATCCACCGGGAACAAAACCACACAAGTGAGAACAAGACAGCACAACCCCAGGAAATAAACCCACCAAAATAAAACCACAAAGACACAAACCACCACACAAATGGGTATTAATCTGAATCTGATCAAGGTCACAACTGTTGGATATACAGTATAAAATCCCTAAAGTAGCTAACTGAGGTGTATATAAATATAAAATGTATGTATATGAAATATAAAATGGTTTCTTATGTGTAACTAATCAAAAAAAATCTGAAATATGGCAACATACTGATATATCAAGGAAAGTGGGAACAATAATTCAAAGACATACAATGAAAATGTGATTCAAAGATTTTAATGTAGTTTAGAGACATAAAATGCTTCCAGCATTAAAATTCACTGTCATAGTATCACGAATCCCAACGGTATCTTGAGCTGCCTAGAAGCAGCATAGACGTTGTTGCTGCAGTGTATTCAGAAATGGAAACTCTGTTATGTTTGATTCAGCGTACGCAGTGAAATAATTTTACATTTCCCCACGGAAACAGAGGTCTTTGAGCTCTGAACACCAGAGCTTTTTGGATGTTCAGAGCTGCAGGGTAGAGCACACACACGCACACACACACACACACACACACACACACACAGGGCTCTGTAGGAGCAGATTTGATGCAGGCTTGAGTAATGCTGTGATAACTGTTGAGGCGTTAAACGGAGTGCAGGGACAGGGGAGCATCTCAGATGAGGGGTGAAAGCAGAGCTGAACTGGCTGCTAATATAACGTGGAGGATTTCTTGCAAAATGCTGCAATGAATGCAATGTGTCTCCTGTCCCAGATGAAGTCAAGGTGTTAAGCACTGTTTCAGTGTCTCTTAACTCTTTGAGTACCAGCTGTTTTTTAAAACCAAGAGTGCCTTGTCCAGCATTTTTGCCCATCTTGAGTCATATTTCTAGACCCATAGAATATTTTGTACTGTATTTTGTATGTCTCTAAAAACATAGAATAGCTCAAATGAAAGATAAGACTCTCTATTTCATCACAAAAAAACATGTTTATTTTCGGCCTTGTTCTGTTCCTGTTTTATCTGGAGGAGAGCATCACCAAAATCATCACTTTTTGTCCAGAATCCCTCCGTTTTGCTTTCTAAATACAATTGTCTCCACTTCTTTCTTTGAACTCCCTGGAGTATATTAAATATTTATGTCCCGTCTACAAATCACAGAAGCCCCAAAATTACTCACAGGCTGCAGGAGACCACGATCAGCGACCTGCTGCAGAAAAAACACTTTGACAGCGTAAGCCATCAATGTCACTCAAAAAGTTAACACACAAACTTTGAAACAGCAAGGAAAGACTTGAGACAGGAAAATGATAAACTGGAGGAAAACAGAGACAAGATTAATGCATCCAGGAAAGGAAACATGCATCAGCATACTTCAACATCTGTTTCCATCATGGTCCAACTCAATGGAGTAGGTGACAGTAGTTAGTCAGAGATTCTCCTGAACCTTCATTCAGACTCTGTGGCTCCTCTCTGCTGTCATTAACAATCAGGCTGAAGCTCTGTTCTGCTCTCAGCCACTAAACTAACAGGACAATTACACACAAAATGCCTGGAGAAGACTTAAAACTTAAACTGAGTCAGAGAGAGTCCAATGTGCTGCCAGGTTTATGAAATTGAGAAAACTGTATGAGAGGAAGACATTGGACTGAATAACATCAATGTGAAGTGAGGGCTTTCATGGAACTGCATAGAGGGATAAACCATGCACCTATGGCATTTTGGAGCAGATCCTTATCATGGGGTGGATGCATACTTTATTTTTTACATTTATCAGCATTGGTAGATAGGGCATAGGGCACATTGTAGCCTTGGAGGTGGTAACTAAGTCCATTTTCTGTATTTTATTTATGTCTATTGAGAGCAGTTAAGAGCAGCCAGCTGCTTTCTAATTAAACATTGTTCAGTTTTGAAGTATTCTACTTTTAGGTTTAGCAAAGGCTTACATTGATTAAACCTCCAATGTTTTAAAATCATGTTGCTGCAGACAAATTTAACCATTTGAAGATAAAGTGTTTCTATTCAAAAGAAGAAAGTTGTGTTCACTGCAGTTACACAGCTGCCTCATAACTCCTCATAATGACCTTTTTTGTTGAAACCAATATTCATAGTTCTCCAGTTAAGCAGCCTTTTGATGTAAATTATGTTATTAATAAGCCACCAGAGGAGAGGAACCACTAATGATCTTTATAATGAGATGGCTGAAGTCAACATGCTTCTTCTTCACGCCTCCTGTTGTGCACTCTTGATTTTCATCCGTTGCACTTTTGTCCTTTCTCGTCCCCTCCTCAGCTCCTCCAGATTTTTCTGACCATTTTCCACTTCCAAATTTATTTGGAAATATAGCTGAGAGGCTGTTTTCTTTTTTTACCATGAGTTAGACAGTACTAATTCATGAGAAGATGCTCTGTTAATAACTTCATGCCATTACTAATACCTTCTCCAAACTCCTCTGCAGATTTGTCCACTAAATGCTTTCAGTTAGCTCACACCTACACACCTGTTCTTCATTCCCTCATTAAGTCCCAGCATAACAGCTGCTTTAAGGCCTTGTGCTAACTGACAAGTCAGCTCTTAGCCTACCTTTTGACTGAGTAAAAAGTGTTTTGGTCTTATCTGATTTTGACAGCTATGTTGTTTGTGTGTCTGTAATGGACATGCCATTTGACCACAAACACACACTTTGCAGCTGCATCTTCTGCTGATGGCAGTGCTGAGCATCCAACTAGATAATGAGACACTGTGACTGTGTGTTTTTATGGTTGCTGAACTAATAATACCATTCTTATAATTGGCCTAGAGGCAGCAAAAAGTGTGTGTACATGAGCTTAACCATGTGAGTCAACAGTGGCTTCTTTTTCTAATGCTTATAATGAAAACTTCGTGCTGTTCCCCACAACAGTCATGATGCCCAAAACAGATTTTCAGGAAGTCACACAGAGAAGGAGAAAAATCTAATTTTTGAGCAACATGTCAGCTGGACCTTACAATGCTCAATAATAATAATAATAATATGATTTTAGTTTGTTATATGCGTAAAAAAGACAACTGGAGACTGTTCTTTTAAGCTGTTTTTTGAAGAAGAGAACCATCTTTTCTCTATTTTAATAAGTGAATTTTGTTATATTTCACTGTGGGTTCCCATCTGATTTTTTTTAGCTAAATAAATACATAAAACATGCACTTTTTTTCTAAGTCTTAGCCTTAGTAAAGTCACAAAAGGAAAATAAAACTGACTTCAGGCATACAGTCTAATCAAATAAATGAGATCTAAACCCCTGATCCAGCTATTCTGTTTGAGCATTCTTGTTTTTGATTGCTCACATAGTGAGTACTGATTATACATTTTTAGTTTATCTGCAGTAATTTGATACATTGCCTTTGGTAGATTACTGTGGGTTGCATATCGTCTTGTGTTGATGCTGGATGAAAGAGATTTGCAGCCTCTGTGGAACAACATGGTTAACAGAAAAATCAAAATGTGGGCGTTAAATTCTGCCTGGAGGCTAAAGATTTATATAAGGGCACACACACACACACAGTAATACAGACAGTTCATGTGGTTGCATTTTTGGTTTTAGAATCAGAGTTCAGACCAGAAGTAAAGGAAAGAAGAAAGTGAAGGTTTGATATGGATTACAAATGATGTACATACAAATGATTCCAATCTATCTATCAATGGATGGGGTCGCTATGTTCTCTGGTGGCACCCTCTAACCACAGAGTAAAATGGTAATCTGTCACTATAAAGGATTTACAACACAAAAGAGGAAAAACAGAAAAAGAGGATATGTTTCTCCTCTGGCCATGCTCTGGTCCCTGGAGGGTTTCTATGGAAACGAAGGTTCCGCATCAGAGTCACCCACCCAAAATCTCTGAACAGGAATCATTAGATAAGATGAAACTTTCACCATAACTGACATTGAAATTAGATTTGAGGTATTTCTAGGTTGAAATGGCCCTGGATCATGATAGTATCTTCCTGTCAGGTGTCATGTCAGCATCAGCAAACATCCAGCAGGCAGTCAGAGAAAAGATATAGACCTGCTGCCACAGACCAGACACATCAGACAGGACTGTGTTGTTGTATTGATGTTAGATTTTTTTTTAAGTTAGATTTGTTCACTGACAATGAGAACAACGTTCAGACAAGAATAAAGAGGTTTTCACAGTTCATGTATTTGTGGTCAGTTCTTCGATCTGTTCTCCGATCATCAACAAAAATCATTAGGCACAGAAAGCTTGCACACTGAAACTGATAGGTTTGAATATTCTATTCATTGTAAAAAAATATGAGACAACAGCCTCTGTCTGCAGAAAATTCATCATTAAACGTTGTGTATAGAGGCATAACACCAGCTAAGTTTTCACACAGCATGCAGGCTCAGCTGTGTCTGTTCTCTACACTCACCATAGGAATACATACAGTCTACAGCAGTCTTCTATGTAATAACTACTCTGCTGTAGCCTCTTCCTGCTGTGTTTAAGCTTCTTTATAGTGTTTAACTGTGCCCTACAAGTGGTTATGAATGTGGATAGAGTCAATTATATGTTTCCAGGCTATGTGAGGTAGTAATGTTGATTTTTGTCAGCAAGAGGAAACCACCATTTCACAACAGACATGCAGATTCCTAAAAGCTTCTATTTAAAGAATGAAACAATCAGAAAGCATCATTTCTAAATATTCTGTTTCTACGAAAGGAAATGTGGTTTGTGACCAGAGCAAATTAGCCCAACTTTTAAACTGGACAAGCATTTTGGAAACTCCTTATCTTATCTCATGATTAATTGACATTTTGGAAGGACAACTTTTTCAAAGGACAACAGCTCTACTGAGGTTACTAAAGCTAAATGCTAAATGCTAACATTATCAGTGCAATGCCAACATGCTAATATGCATGGTAATGTTTACCATGTCCATCATCTTTCATTTGGTGATTAGCTGGATGAAGTCAGTAGGAGTAATTCTTTGGGGACTGGGATTTTCCTTGGCATTCTATCCCATAGTTGTTGAGATACACTGCTTGTTGTTGTGCTCCTAGTTTCACTTTTGAACATTACTCTAAGTTTTATTGTTGGTTTTATCACTAAAATCACCACTTTTTGTACAGAATCTGTTTGTTTTGATCTCTAAATGCGATTGTTTCCACTTCCTGCTTTGATCCCCGTGGCACATTATTTTTATGTCCCGAATCCAAATCACAGAAGCCCTGTCATTACTCACAGGCTGCGGCAGACTGTGATCAGGGACAAGCTGCAAAAAAAAATAAAACATTTTGACACAGTATTACGTCAGTGGTACTCAAAGAGTTAATAATGTGTTGGACAGTTCTTAACCCACTTTATTCAGTTTCATCTCATTAGATTTTGTTTGCTTGATGCATGCCAATGATTTGATCCTTCTGAAACTGATAAACATTTTTTCCACGACCACAGGATGTGTCTTTTGACATGATTGTTCTCACTGCGTCAGTTTAGGTCAAATAATTTGTTGCCAGCTGAAACATAATCACTCATGCAGTGATCATCCAATGGGAAGCTCTTAACTATTGATTAAGGTGGTAACTTTTCTGGCCAGGCAGTGTATTTCAGTACAATGACACCTTTATTACCTGTTTCACTTTTGCTCCACTGACTCCTTCACGCCACTCCAATTCCCTCCAAAAACCCCACCCTCATTCAGTTATGCTGAAGCCATTAAATCTGTCAACTTTAAGAACTGATGGTCCTGTATTAGTGTTCTTTTGTTTCTTTTCCACCAAATTTCTTCTCAAACAAAGGGAAAGTCTCTACCTCAGTGTGCGGTTTTATTCAGTTTTAAAACTGCAGCACTTCACATTTTGAATCCCACAAGGTTAGCTCTTTTTGTAAGTGGTTTTGAGATAACAGTACACACAGTTAACTAATTATAAGTTAATGACTTTGCCCTGCAGTAAGCAGCAATATGCCTCTGGCTTCCTTCAGGCAGACAGCAGGTCTGGGATCTGTTACCGTCCTCCTTCTGTTCTCCAGAGCTGCAGGCTCTCTTTCATTTATTGTAGCTCATAAAGGATTAACTGCCTTGGGCTATGACTAAAGTTCCCAAAATGCACTGAATATTGATTATAGTGATCTTTGGTTCAGAATATTTTTCTTATTATCCAGAGTTACAGAGAGCCTGGATGACAGCGAAGTGTCTCTCTGGAGAGCATAAAGTGAGTTGTAGCAGCTTCTTTTTTTATCAGAGCTCACTGCTCATTTCTGCTGTTCAGACGCTGAAACTGGAATTCAGCCAACGATGGCTGTCTACTCGAAACAGTCCAGTCCAACTCCTACTGGACAGAAAGGCCTCCTCCTCTTGTTGTTGTTGTGATAAAATGACCTTGAACTTGTTGTGTTTGTGTTTGGGAGAATTTGACACAAAACAGGCTGATGCTTGTGACGGTTTTATTGTTTTTATCAGCATTCAGCTGCAGCAGATCAAAAACCCTCTGAGAGCCAGACATCCACATTTGTAACACATTTATTTGGAGCTTTTCTGCCATGCTGTAAAGCTTCAGGTTAAGAATTTAATATCTGAGTGACACAGTTGCTTCATTAGCTGCTGATCAGTCTCCCTAATGACTTCATTATCTGGTTAATGAGTAATTAAAGGCAGGTGTGTCTGCACCACCTAACAGTAGTTGGTTAAATGCTTCGTCGCTGTCTGCGGTGCTCAAGTATGATGAAGGAGTGTGATGTCCATTTGCTCTCACAATACCTCAGGAGTCAGTGTAAGTGATGAGCACTTAATTAACAGTGTTAAATTGGATTCATTATATTTCAGTGATTTGTATATGCCAGATATTTGTTCCCTCTGACTCTTCAACAAAGTGTTGATTTCTCTTTAACAGCAGACAAATGCTGCTAAGTGACAATGAACTTGAAAGTACTCTCATTAATTCAGAGTTTATCCTTTGAGGTAAGGTAACATTTCCAGGGAAGGAAATAAATAAATATTGATCAGAAGCATTACAAACAGCTAACAGGATACTCAAGTGATGCTGCAGTTTATTGTGGAGTGACTTGCCATATAGTGATGAACACTTGAATAATAATTTCAAAACACAGTGAGTTTGTGTCTCTATTGGCTGATGAAGTATGTGCAAGCTTAAATGGCTGTAAAGCAGACCCGGAATATTTATTCATAAGACAATAGTGTAATTAGACATTTACAGTGAACATTATCTCACAGAGTGCCAGCCGTTTTATAAAACAGGAAGTACCTTGTGCCAGTCATATTTCAAGACCCACAGTATATTTTGCACTATGACTCTGAAAATACTGAATGAAATGAATGAAAGAAGATACTCTCTATTTCATCATGAAAAATTTTTTTGCATTTACCTTGCTCCATTCTTGTTTTATCAGAGGTAGAGTAGAGGCCACTTTCACCAAAATCACCACTTTTTGTCCAGATTCTGTTTGTTTTGCGCTGATCACAATCCACTTCCTGCTTTGATCTCAGTGGCACATACCATCTCTTTATGAATTTAGAGAATTTCTGTCAACTCGTCAGCTCCTGTAACATGATTCCTTCCCACCTCCTGCTTTGTGATAATCACAGAAGTCAGAAATTTTACCCTTTGCTCGTTCTGAGTTTTTGCTCACTCCAGATATCCAAATGTATGTATGTTGTGCCATTAACACTGCCTCAGCCATAGGAAAGACCCAACAATGCTTTTTTTTATCTCAGGAAGCTGAGGACTGAAAGAATCCCACAGCAGCTGATGTTAAATATCTACCACTGTGCCACTGGTAGCATATTTTCATGTGGCTTACCAAGGCAGAGTGAACCAGTTACTGATCAAGCTCCTCCACCTGGTTAGGGTGTCATAGGGTGGATGAGAGAGGTTGTCCAGATGGTGTAACCTTTCTTCACATCAGACTTCGAAACTTCAAAACTTCAAACTACAAATACCTAGGACTGCAACTGGATGACAGACTGGACTGGTCATCCAGTACTGATACACTGTTTAAAAAGGCTCACATCAGATTCTGCTTCCTGGACAGGCTCCGTGGTAGGGACAGAGCTGGACTCCATCACATCTGTGGCAGAGAGGAGTGTTGTGGAATTTTCTAAATTTAAGGGGTTCTTGGGGGTTGCTGCTGTTTTCACAGCATTACATCTTAAGGCCTCTGTCTCCTCAGAATGTAGAGCTGAGACATGTGAAAGGAAAACAGGTGGCTGCCTATCTCTACATTGGCCCAGCAACTAAGATCACAGGATGCTGTCAGTGGGGCCTCCCATGCCTACGATTTGATAACACACGGCACCAAAGTATGTAAAACAACTAGATAGGCTAGGTTTAACTTTGGAAAGAGTTCTAAACTCTTTTCATCTTTGCCTCCATTATGACTCTCAGTATTAAAACTTTAGGTGACTGGAGAGCACAATGAAGTGTTTGATGGAGTCACAGAAAGCAGAGAAACAGTGGAGCATCTCCTCCACAGTCACTGCTTTCATTTCCACTGGGATGTCTAAACTCAGAGTCCATGCACTCTCAGCATTGTGAGTACTGCTGCAGATAAGAGTGTCTAGTGAAGTGAACTGCATGTACATATGATGACAGTGATGTGTTGATATCTGTCTCTGTCTGCTGCTTCTGTCTTCTCTTCACATGCTGGGTCATCTTGTTGGTGCAGAGAGACAAAGAGGAAACTGCTGCTACCAATAAACCTCCTGGTTGAGCCAAAACTTTCTGTCTGACTAGAATCCAGTGGAGACAGGACTCGTCCAAAGGTTTATCAGCAGCAGACAGCAGCACAATTACACCACAAATACAATGAAATGAGTAAGCAAGCAGCTTCTGCGAATTTACATAACTCAGAATGACTGAGTGAATGTCTCTCTCTCTCTCAGCATCTCTGCTTCTCTTTCTCGTTCTCTCTCTTCAATCCTGCAGCATCCCAGCATTAATCTCAGCTCCACTGTTAAACCCGTTAACTTGAATTACACCGAGCAAAAGGATTCCCCACTTTAGTTCACACTGCTGTGATTTCCAGGACTGTTGTGCTGCTCTGGCAGGTTTCAGTTAAACAGTGATTAGTGATGGAAACATGGAGGAAACATTGTCTTGTTCTTCCAAAGCAGCTCAACGAACATCGACACTTCCTGCCAACATGCCTCCTTTTAATCTGTCTTCTGCGGTCAGATTTTTTTTTTTGATTCAAAGTGCCAGAGAGGGCAGCTTTTATGCAAATGACTTCAGACATCAAAGCGTGTGATGTTTTCCACTGGAAACTTGACAGCAAATGACCAGAGAAGTGGAACTTGTTGTGAGTAATCAGGCAAGACGACGAAGCTCGAAGCCGACACGGTGGTCAAAGTTAACTGAGCATGTGAAATCACAACGTGCCGTTCCTCCTGCTTTTGTTCACCAGCCTCCCCCCACGGAGCAGGAAACTCGCTGACCTAACCAAGCATGCTGTGTTAGCAGATGCTGCGATGATGTACAGAATTCAGATAGATTTTCAGATAGAGTTTGAGCTGCTTCCAGTGTTTTAAACAAGAAAACAGATAGAACAAAAAATATTCAGCCTTGAAAACTGAGGTTCTGGAAGATGCCTTTCTTCTGTTTTCATGCTGTGAATAAATTTATTCAAGACAGAAGTGTGGCACTGCTAATCTGCTCTATTTGCCCTTGATGGAGACAGCTGCACCCTCAGGCATGTTGAAGAAATGTTTGCAGTGATCTGATATTGTGCCTTCGAGTACCGATCTGAGTCACAGCTACAGTATAGCCAGGAGACATTGACAAGCTCCGTCTTCCATAACAACAGAATGACACGGAGGGGCAGATGCTCTCATTGATAGTTTTTCTGTGTGCGAGCATCTGCCGTGACTTTAAAATTGCAAGTGGAAATCTCTCAAATGTTTTTCCTTTCACAAATATATCCATCCCTGCTACATGCACAGCTGCTAAGCGGGAAGGTGCAGAATGCAGCTCATTGTCAACTCTGAATAGCTTGTAATGTGACTCCCAAATACTTTTCTACATTTGAGCTTAATGTTTACACACTGGTTGATACCCTGAGGATATTCTGATTGTCTCTTATAATATTGTCTCTTGTGTTTTTTAACTTGGAACTATTTACTAAAAGTTTTTTGCCACTGACAGTCTCTGTTAATTATATGAGTCTGACAACATTATGGGAAGGGCCTCACAGAGAAATAAAAATCACTGGATCCAATCTCTTTATAATTGTGTATACCTGTTACATCGGAATATCTTAATATTAAGAGACTTTTCCTTGGGCAAAGGGTCAGATGCTTCCAATAAGAGTCAAAGCACTTTTCATGGTTGTAATGTGATCCAAAAGCATGATAGAACCTAAAAGCATGACAGCTTGAGGTGGTCATTCAGAATAAGAGTGTGTTTTAGTAACAGAGCAGGACAAGCAGATGTTTGCAGTGATTTTATAAATGTGGATGACTGAAAGTGTTCTCTGGGAGGAAGAGTGAAAAAGGAAATCCAAATATAATCTACAAATAAACTGTCACAGGGAGGAAGGAATCACTAAATTAATCCAAAAACCAAAACTCTTATGGAGCCCCATAGCTAATTCACTACTAAACTAGTGAACCTGGTAGATAGTAGGCAAAGAAATGATTTAACAACGGAAGCTTGCAGGGAGTAAAGGTAACTCAATCAAAAACTAACTAAAACTCAGGGAGTACAGACTCTGCACTCAAAAAGCCAAATTGGGTGTCTGCTCCATTAATCTAAGTGTAGCATGTAGCTTCTACCATATATAGTCATGTTTTGTGGTTGAACATCATTAAGCAATGTTATTTCACATGATGTGCAGTAATTTGTTCATTCATTTATGTTGACAGAACCTATTTTGGGTAAGATTGCAAATTGCGTGTACAACTCCAGAGCAGAAGGTGGCAGTAGTGTGCGAGCCAGGAGTTTTAGAAGGGCAGTTTTTAGGGCAGGCTAAAGAATAATATTCATTGTGCGCAGTACACCACCTCATTGCTAGATGGGAGTAATTCCCACACAGAGTAATAGCAATGCTGATTTGACATATTTACATCATCCCTACATTTCACTCAACCAAACTTTCTTACTAAATGAGCGTATTATAATTGGGTGGAAATACTTTCCAAAATTTTTTTTATGTTCACCCAACAAATGATCATTTTTGAGTGGATGGAGAAGAACAGTGCACTACTAAGGAGGAACAAACAATAAGAAGAACTGCAAAAATAAAGTGCCCAAGGTGGGGAGGAATCAAACTCTAATTCTATGAAGCAAAGTAAGCACAAATCAGAATCCTTATCAGCTGCAGCGTGAACATGGGACATGGATCATGGAAGGCACATGAGACAAGACAAACTCGCACTGGACAGGGGAAGACGACACAATTTAAACATGAGGAAGGGAATACAGCTGGAAACAATCAGGGCGGATGCAGACAATCAGGTGACACAAGGGCAGGAAGCAAAGTGATCTGAAACAAGAGGGAGACAGCATTAATACACAACGAAACTGGAAAAAGACAGGACAACACGTGACGAGACAAAAATGAGTAACTTAACTAAACAGAACAGAGGGAGACATGACATGAAAATGCCTGTTTGTCCCTGTAGGATTACATTGCAGCCCCTGAGTGGCTGCTGCCTACATTGCTCTCGTTGTACACTGGGACAATTTTAGTAATTCTTGTCCTTATTAGTCAGTTGGGAAACATGGTAAAAGACAATCTGAAAATACTGAATAAAAATACTGGGTTTCTGTGGGTGTTGGGAAAAGGAAGGACAGACAGCATTCTGGATAAAGGCAGCAGGTAGGAAAGCTTAAGTTCAGTCTAACGTTGTGTCCCTTTATTTTACGATTAGGTAGGTGGAAAAAAAGAAGCCAGTTCAATCAGTTTGTTGGTTCAATCATGTGAGACTTATTCTCTTTAGGGAACAGCTTTACATGAGAGAAATGCACATGTAATACTGTTAATATGATTAGTTGTTATGTCTAAGGGATAAATCACAACCAGTGTTTGGCTGTCTTCACTGACAACAAAGTTGTGAACATCAGATACAGTGCTAGCAATATGTGAAATGTCTCAAAATAAAATTATGCAAACTTTAATTGGAAAAACTGAATTTCTTTCCCACTGTAACATCCTTTCCTTTCATGCAGCAAATTTCAAGTAATGTGCATAGTTCCACCTCTCAAAAGGCATTTGTTGTTCCATCTCTTCATCCATGAGCTCATGTGCTAAAGTCAAAGTCAAGTCATGATGAATGTTGTGAAAACACACACAGAAGGGACATTTGATTTGTTCTATCTTCCCATTATGCATATAGTTGAAGGATGTTTATTTATTAACTGTCATGTGAATACTTATGTTAACAACAATAATGTGCTACTTTGTAGAGTGTTATACCCAGCATGCACTTGAATGCCAACCACAATAAAGAATGCAGGCTGTACTAGAACCTCACTGAGGTCAACACAACAGAATTTTGTCAGAGGTTAATAGATAATTTTCCTCTTACATTGAATTGCTTTCCCCAGAGCAAAGTTACCAAGGACATTTACCACTATGTGGCTTGGTGACAAACATGTACATACAAATAAAGATTCAGCCATTGACTCAGAGGTCAGTAGATTTCACGGTGAAGTAAGTCCAGTTAGCAAAGATGGGAGAGCAAAGCCATGCTGAGCGTTAAATTACCATTTATGAGACTGTGAATTTCAAAGACTTATAGTTTAGTCAGGGTCAATTTAGAATATTCAGAAAATGAATATTCAGATGGGGAAATTCCATTGAAGTTAAATACCTGTAATATAACATTCCTTTTGGAAATGAACCTGAAGCACCACAGACCTGTCAGACTAG